>CM053788.1:474757143-475957143 GCA_028749045.1 Cupressus sempervirens
TGGTGCCATCAATAATCAACACAAACCCTCAATACCCAAGTTTGTCTAGCCAAATGTTGGAAATGCTCATTGATGTTGTTTAGAACTTGAAACAACTACTTAGAGACCAAGGTTCTAATTTAATCATCAGATATGGAAGAGCTGAAGACATCTTACTTGCATTAGTAAAAGAGATTAATGCTACTCATATTATCACAAAAAAGGTGGTGGAGTATGATTGGCCCAACTTAGTTCACTTAGTCTCAAAATCTCTTGCAACGGTTCTCTCTAACTCCAGTATATAACAATGGCGACTATAAAAAAAAAACTAGCAAATCCTTCAAAATGTATAGCAAAGTTGCTGCTAGCAAAAGAGAAATTCAAAAAAACCCAGAAGAACACATGGTATACAGCTTTCAATAGGTATTGTTATAATGAAAAGGAAGATTTCAAGTTTCCAATCAAAGCATAAATCTGCAGGTAAAAAATAGTGTAAATCTCTCATGTCATCTTCAAGATGGCTGAACTTTTAAAAAATAAAACAACAAACCTTCCAATGGCAGCATTACAAGATTACTAATAGAAAAAAACAAAAAATCATGTTTCTAGCAAGATTTTGCAAAAATAATCATGGCAAATGCTTCACAATAACTTTCTTACCATGCTTTCGGCAAGTTCCAGCAAATGTATTTCATGGTGGCTTCATAAAAAAACTAGTAAATCTTGACGGCATATATAGAAACCCTTGATATCAAATGCTCGAGCACCTCAAACATGGTGGATTCAAACAAACATGGCAACTTCAAAACTAGCAAAGCTCATTCAATGAAACCCTCGACATCTCTTGAGGCTTCCAAATGCCAGTGAAAGGGAAAAAAAAAATATGAAGAGTTTAGGGTTGCAAAAGGGTATAATAGACACTTTTCTATTTTCCATAAATTTTGAAGTCCACGGGGTTTATTTGTGGGATTTTTAATCCCTTTGCAAATATTTATATCTGTATTGTGTTTTCAAATATTTATATTTGTATTGTGTAAAAGGGGTTTTTGTTAAGTTATTTATTTTTGCATAATATTTATTGTAAAGAAGAATATTATTTGTGGGATTTTTAATCCCTTTGTAAATATTTATATCTATATTGTGTTTTCAAATATTTATATTTGTATTGTGTAAAAGGGGTTTTTGTTAAGTTATTTCTTTTTACATAATATTTATTGTAAAGAAGAATATTTAAATGATATGATTATGAATCTTTATATATATATATATATAAAAAATGCAAAAAGACATAAGTCATTATATGCATATGTCATGATCTTTTAAGTGAGAAATCAGTTGGAAACATCTAGAGGGAATATAGGCTTTTGAGGTCAAATTTGACTTCACCCTAGTAGTTAAATAGCCTTTATTGATTGGTAGAGCATTTTTTTGGCCATTTTGAGTGAGTCAAGGGGTTCATTATGAGGTAGTGGGACTTTCTCAAGGATAGGACTTAATTTCATGTGTCTTTAAGTCCTTTTTTTATGCTATCTTTCTGCATTCAACCTAGGGGCTGAGTTTGTATTTAGTGAGTTTTTGAACTCATTTAAGGAGTTCTGATTATGCAGAGAAGTTTTTGTGACTATTTTTTGAGTCCTCAACTTTATTTGCAAAATTTTGTAATTCATTTTGAAAGTTCAATATAGGTGACAACAGGTGTGATTATGCTATTTTGTGTCAATTTTTGAGCGTTCTTTCTTCCTACAGTTCTGTGTGTGTATTAGAATGATTTGACAGAATAACTTGTGAGCTATTATTGTCCTTGGTTAGTTTGTCTCATTTCAGCACCTGGTTGTAGGAAAGCAAGTTTACCTGCAAGTTGTAATTCACGTTTTTTAAAGGTAAAATTGGTTAAATAGAGGCATCTATATTTCTCCTTTTGCTGATTTACTTTTCAAACCTTATTACAAATTATTTATTCAAATCTTTACAGAAAGATGTGTTTTTCATGTACTCCAAGTAGCTATATAATCCTCTTGTATCAAGTGTGTTTGAGTTTTCATCATCACTTTTGGTGTATCACCCATCTCTTAGTTTAGGCTATAGTTTTTAGGTTTATTTACAACAATTTCTCTCCTTTTCCTTGCAAGTTTAAATTAAGTTCATCAAATTTCATTGAATATTGAATAGGAGCTAGCCTAGAACCTAGAGGTCTCACTTTATTTGCATGTCCCACGTAGTGAAGTGGTTCCCATGTTAAGTCAAGATTGTTGAACTCTTTTAGTTCCATACTGGGTGCAAATTATGATACTTAATAGGTCCTTAATAGGCCCTTTAGGATTCATTACAACTTTGTCATTTTGAAAACCTCCTAAGGCCATGATAGACTCTAGAACATGCCACTTTATTGGTTCATAGTCTTCCTTTCCTCTTATCAACCTTTCATCTTCCATGAGGACCTTTTCTTGTGCTGATGCTCTTGCATCATGCTCCCCTCCTTCAATGAAACTCTTGTTCCAAGAGTTGATATTCTTAGACCAAGCATTAATTTGTGGTAGTTGTTGAATGGTTGGGTTGAAGTTAGCTTCCATGGTGACTTGCCTCTTCATCAAATGTCCTGCATTCATACACAAAGAATTAGAAAAATAAGGTGTCCTTGCTAACTTCCCAGATGAAGGACAATAAGATGGTTGTAAGGCCTTCATTTCTGATGCACTCCTTGGACAAAAAATTTGCTCCTTTATTTCTATTGTAGTTCTATGTAGTGTCTACATGATAGGACATTTCACTTCCCCTACTTGAAAATATTGGAGATCCCAAAGCTCTCCTCCTTTAGGACTGTTCTGACTACCCTTTGATTGCACTTCCTTCATACTATTCCATCTAGTATCATACTAAATCAACCCCTTTAGTTCCTACCCAAAAAACATAATGATTTGATATTCTTGCTCCTTAGATAAAGGATGTAACTCATACCTCTTACCTTCATGTTGGACTAAGTATTTTTGGTAAAACCATCATGTATAACTATTCTAGACCATTGCCAAGGTCTTCCTAAAATCAAATGTCCACAACTCATATTAAGAACATCAAACCATACCTTATCCCTAAACTTTCCAACTGAAAAATCAATCATGACTTGATCACTAACAAGAATATACCAATCCATGTTCACTCAAGTAGCAAAATATGGTTGGGGATGTGGAAAAGTTTGTAGGTTTAGCTTCTTAACAATTTCATAAGACACCATATAATGACTTACCCTTGAGTCTATAATGAATTTACATACCTTACCTTGGATCAAACAAGTAGATCTAAAAATTATTGGATTGTACAGTTGTCTTCTTCCCATTAGTAAAAAATCTCCTTATTTAGGTAAAACCAATATGTTTCTAGACTCTTCTTCTTCTTTTGATTCTTCTTGGGTTAAAGTGACTCTCCTATATCTACCCTTGTCCTCAATCCACTTAGGACATCTATATATCTGATGGTTCACTTCATTACAAGTGAAACATCTTCTTATGAGCACTCCATCATCTCTTCGTTCATGTCTTTCCTCCCCTCTATCATCCTCTAATCTCTAATGTGTATGGTTTGTCCCTTTCTTTACCATTGTTGTTCTAAAAATTAGTAGTACCTCTACCACCTCTTCCTCTCATGGATGAACCTCCTCTTGTGTTAATTTGACTCTTTTTCCTTCTTCTAATCTTTTCCTCTGCCTTGATGGCCAATTTATAGAACTCTTCAACTGATCTAGGAGTAGCAAGGCTAAGTTCATCTTGGATATTAAACCTAAGTCCCCCAATGTACCTTGCAATATTTTCTTGAATATCTTCATCATGACTCACTCTTATGTCCAATTTGTAAAACTCTTCAATGTACTTTTGTACATCCATGTCTTTTTGTTTAAGATCCTACAACTTCTTATATAATTGTACCTTATAATCATTTGGTAGAAAATTTCCTTCATCTTATCTATCATAGTGTACCAAGATGTGATCTTTTGCTTATTATTCCTCCATCTCTCTATTTGAACACAATCCAGCCATAATAGCATGTGTCCCTTCATATTGCTATCTTCAACTTCTACCCCTCTTCAATATCCTCACATTCAAAGAAATTTTGCATTGCAATGAACCAATCAATCAACTCTTCATCATCCATCTTTCCTCCTTAAATAGGAAAATCTTCTCTTGCCCTTATATCTCCAATCTTTATGAATTTTACAAAACTAGCCATCCTTACGTCTTAAAGATCTAATTCTTCCTCCTCTTGGGGTGCTTCTTCCTCTTCCTCTTCTCCTTCAACTTCTACTTCATCATCATGTCTTCTACCTTTATCTCTTTTCTCTAATGGCAAGATTCTTTCCATCATAATTTCTAGTGTTTTATCATTCTCATGACTCTCATTCTCTCTTTTTTCTAGCACTTCCTTCAACTTCTTGTTATCAACCAACTATTCTTTGAATATCCTTGCAAATTCCACATTTTTTATCCTTGTCAAAAAATCTCCTTCTCCCTAAGAAATGGTTCTTAATCTCCTTGACAAGATGGATCAACTCAAATGCTTCTCCTCAAATGATACTTCAACTCTAAGGGCTAACTAAGGATCCAAACTATCAAATTTCTTAAGACCACTTTCCAAAATTTGAAAGGATTATTAATAATTCTTTGATACCACTTGATGCAAAGGTAAGGGTGGTATGGATGACCCAACCACAATTTTATCAATTTGTGAAAGTTATCTAGTGTTTCCCAAGGCCTTAAGTACTCAAATCCATTCAAAAACTAACAATACCTCCTCATCAAGGTTCCAAATTCTAGGGCTGACATATTTTTATGATTATTACTTGGATTTAAGGTTCTTGAGTTCTCAAAATATTCCAAACTCTCCAACCCTTCAAATTGCTTAAAATGACCTTCTAGGCCTAGTTGGTTAAATTAGGCCTCCAATGATAAAGATGATTAATTTTCTCCCAACTTTCCCAAAGAAATAACTCAACTATATGGCTTTTGGATACCCATTTTTCCATTCTTCAACATATCCAAAGTTTTCCTAGGATTCTTTTGGACCAAACTTGATTGTCCCTATATGGTGGCTCTAAAATGCATAAAAAGTGAGCAAATTAACAAAGGAACTATGAGTTATCTTCAACTTCTAGTCTACCCACTTTATAAAGTCTATTATTAGGTCTTAAATTTCATAAATCTAAGAGTAATTAGACTCAAAGTGTCTACAACACCCAAAGCCCCAAATTGCTTCCCCCAAACACATAAAACTAGGGCTTTCTAATTCAATGTTGTCCCCACACTTCTGGGATCAAAAAATGGTGGATTCACCTTTTTTTTGGTATACTCAATGACTTTCCATCATGAAAAAATAGCCTCCAATGGCTAAAACTCTTGTTGTTGCTCCATACCTACACTTTCATTCACTATTCGCACTTCTTTCTTGGGTGATCGTGATCAACGAGATCTTATCTACTTACGTCAAGATTATTAGATTATTTTATAAGTTAGGGATGAGTCATTCCATGAAATTCATCAAGTCATTCATGTAATGATTACCCATACATCAACTTTTGTCAAAATAAACAATAAAGAGCACTATTCCTAATGTTGTCTGCACCCAAATTCAAAAAGCAGAGATTAGGAAAAAAATTCAAAGCATATGAAATGGATCCTTATACCAATACAACATCCTCTAGGGTTAGAAAAAATTATTAATACAAAAATAAATGAAAAACATCAAGATTTCATTCACAAAGTAGAGTTTTCTATTGATTTTTAAGTACAGTCTGTACATAATGATGCTCTTCAATTGCTATCTATTGTACAATGCCTTCAAAGGATCATAAAACCTTCCTTAAAACTATTCCAACTAACTAGGATTGGTTTCCAAGCTTGGTTATGCATAAAAGTTCCTAAAATAAGTTTTCCTCCAAAAGAGAACTAAGTATCGAAATTCAAAGATTTGAATTTCCAACTTACATTTTATTGCTTAAAATAACTAATTAACCTTTCCAACTTTCTTGTTAGCTCCTCTAGAGAAAATAAACAAACCTAGGACTCCTAAAGACTCTATTTGAATCCATATGTCCTTTCTACCCTTAAATCCCCGTTTGAGATCCTAAGGTCATTAATGGGCCCTTTAGGATTCATTACAACTTTGTCATTTTGAAAACCTCCTAAGGTCATGATAGGCTCTAGAACATGCCGCTTTATTGGTTCATGGTCTTCCTTTCCTTTTATCAACCTTTCATCTTCCACGAGGACCTTTTCTTGTCTTGATGCTTCTGGATCATTTGGCATGCACTTCAATGTTGATAACAAATCTTCTCTATCTAATTCACTGACCACGTTTTTGATTTGATATGTCACTAACTCTATAATTCACTACTCGGTCACGTCTATCTTTCACCTTTTCTTGAATTCAAAATTTCACATCTAAACTCCTTTGATCACGTATACTCACACACACATGGGAATTAGGTATAAAACCCTCCCTATATAGCTATTTGGCAAAGCCTCTAGATCAAAATCAATGATCTAGAATTATCCCCTTTTTCGCTTAGTCTTTATTATTTTTAGATTGGTGGATTTCCTTTCATAGGGATTAATGATCTTCATCATTATTCATAATCAAATCTTTTATTACCTCATCAATTGTAAAACACACTTTTAGCTTGATAAAAATGATTTACATAAGTTTTTTTGTCATTACAAACAATTACACAAAACTATGTTACTCGACTTCAATAAGTTCCTGATGTTTGACCTTAACTGTTCTTCCTTTCTAATCATTGAAACATACTAAGCTTGACATGAACTAAATTTCTTGGTTTATACTACATTCTCTTTTATCTGGCTTGACTTCTATATCACTTGACATATACTTTTTTTCTCGGTGATGCTAGTGTGTACTTGACTTTAACTATTACTCGATTGTAATTGAATAAGTACACAAATCCATATATTTTCTTGGCCCATTATGCTAAATCACTTACAATGATGGTTGACCAAATTTTTCAATAAAATTACTAAGTGTTTGACACTAATAGACAACTTTTCCTTAGGGATCAACATTTTCATGTAGTTGCATCATTAACTAATGCCATTAATCGACATGGCCCATTGTTAGTTACATGAAAGGATGGATCATCACCCATGACACCTACACCATCATTAAATGAATCATTAGGTTCATCATATCCTATGCTATCCCCATTACCATCACATGACCATTAGGGTCATCCCACATGTGCCACTTGTATCAATATCATGTGCACCATTAGACTCATTCTAGCCCATCGAGAACATTTATCTCAACTACTAGGGTATATATGAAGGGGTTGATTCTAAAGTGAATGAGGATGGATTAACATCCAATTCATGTATATATTTCATGAGAAGATTCTATGTATCTATTACTAAGGATGTGTCCCTCATAGACAATTTGATCATGATGGTATTTTCTTGAGTGGAGACACGAGTTTGTCTATTTGAATTTGGACATATTATTAATTAATCAAATAAATATCATAAAAATAAAAATTAATTTATTTATAGAATACTATATATTGGTACATGGATAATATGAAAAATATGGTGTAATAGGTAGGAGAAGCATATCACATAGTGTTCATTTGACTAGACAGGTAAGGGGATCTCTAATACCTAAGGTAAAGTTCTATAAAAATTCATAAAAATTGAATAATACATTGGTTTCAAAATAGTGTTTCTTAATATATATGTATATTTATTTAGTATTTTATATAGCTTGTAAAAGGCTCATATTTATGATCTTGATAATGTCATTCTTTCTGTCATTAACTTTAGCTTAGAGAGATTTATAGTTTTAATTGAGCTCATGTGTTGTTGTTGGAAATCTGATTGAAAAGCTCATTGTTGAAGATCAAAGAGGGAGATTGTTACAAAGAAGGAAGATTGATGTTTTTAATCATTATTTTGTCATTGATGTCAAACCTTCTACTTGTAGGAATGACATTTACCTATAAGATCCCAATGCTATCACTTAGTTGTTTGATGAAGAGGATTTGATCAATAAGATGTAACAAGAGCACCTAAGGGAAAAGTTGAGTTATGATGTTGTAATGAAGTGCAAGGATCAATTAAGACAATGGTTAAATGATATATTGATAACATACTCAAAGATATAGAGGTTGGTCACCACTTAGAAACATTGGAGGAAGAAGCTGTAACAAGGTTGAATGCAAAGCTTAAACTAAGCTCATTAGTGGGTGTCGAGCAAGTTAGTTGAAGTTGAGAAAATTCTCATTTGGAGCCAAGTAAAAGGAAATTCTAGTGCATTCTAAGTGATCTTCAGGTTTCAAGTGAAGATCATGTGCCAAGCATCAAAAAATTTTCAGTTGGTGCCTAGTGATCTTTAGGTGTCGAGCATCAGGAAAAACATAGTTGATGCCGAGTAACATAGTATGTGTTGAGCACTAGTATTTCAATAGTGTCGAGCTGTTGCATTATTTCAAATGATGAAGATTTCCAAATCTAAGCTGAAAAAGTGGTTGTCTTGAATTTTTTGAATGAGTTGGAGGATAAGGATGATGAGCTGGTGGCACAAAAATCTATGTAAACCATTTTTGGGTGAATTTTAAAGGATTATTCAAGAAGTTTCTAGAGGAAACAAAATATGGATTAGATGCAATGAATCCTACCTAATCCATATGAATTGAAAAAAAAGAATGCAAGAATTGAGCAAGAAAAGAACTCCAAGACTTCTATTTAAGGAGTCATAGACCAAGAAACAAAGAGCTACTGATACTGTTGTTGCTAAAGAGCCAAAACTGTGAAGTGGTTGGAAGGGTGTCAAGGAGAAGACATCTAGGAGAAGGAAGAGCACAAAGGCTCTACTTCTATAAGTGGTCATGAAGAGATGATTGCACTAGTACATTGAGCACAGAGACTCAAGGAGACTAAGCTTGAAAGGAAGGCAAGCTATTAGAGTTGCAGTAATTGAAGGCCATGAAATGGTATGAGATGAGTAGTGATCTAAGATCTAAAAGATAAGTTGTATGTTGTAGTTAGGTCAAAGATTTTTCTAATACTCTCTAGAAATTGTATTAGATAAGAGAAAATCTTATGGACTTAGGTTGGTTTAATAGCCATTTGTAAATCCTTTAATAGAGTGGCATTCCAAGTGAATGTTCTAAAGTCCTTTTACCAGGCCCACTTCTAATAGGGTGGTTAAATCCTCTAACAAGGTCACATTTGACAGTGTGTTTTAAGCCTTTAACAAGGTAGGCCTTTCACAAGGCATCACTTTAGAAGAGTGAGAATTGAGTAACATGTTACTGGTAGTTTTTTTCAAATTGGGTTTCCATGTAAATCATTGTATTATGTGTTGATTTCTTATGTGTTATGCTTGCATGTTGATTTATAGTAACTTGCTAGTTAGAAAAGTTAAAGCTTGGATGAATGAATGATTGAATGGGCTCACTATACTTAGTGAAAAGTTTGAATAGGAAATTTGGACCTTAAATAACAAATTCAACCCCCCCTCCCCCCCCACCTTAGTTATTCTAAAGCATTTATAACAATTGGTATCAGAGCTATCTGCTGATTTAGTTTCAAGGTACTAGAAGTAAGAAGATCAAGATGTCCAAGAGAGAAGTTTCCAAGCTCAACAAAGCAAACTTTGCTGCATGGCAGAGTTTGATGAAATTGCACCTTGGATCAATAGGTGACTATGCACAAAACTTGATTGGAACAGAGCGCGTAAATCTAGCAGGGCCTCTTATTGTAGATGATTTGAACAAAAAGAAGGAGCACAATCAAGCAATGCCAGAGATTGCCTCTGCACTTAATTATGTAGAATATGATGACACCAAAGATTTTGACATTTCATTCAAGATGTGGAAAGCCTTATTAGATATCTATGGATGAGATTAGAATTTCCAAAGAGGAAAGAGATAAAGCCTAAGAGGAAAGTTTGATGACATGAAAATGGAGGAAGGTGAAAATGCTGCTCAATATGCTGCAAGAATGAAAGAACTGGTAAGTGCAATAAGAAGTCTAGGTGGTCAACTGGAAGAAAAAACTATCATTAGCAAATACTTAAGAAATTTGCTCCCTATTTATACTATTAGAGTTTTAGCCATCCAAGAGCTAAGGTGTGTACAAGGAAACACACTAACCCTTGAAGGAATAATGGGAAGACTTACTACATTTGAGCTATCCAATTTTGACAACTATAGATCTAAGAACCTTGAATCTTCTTTCAAGGCCAAGATGACAATAAAAGACACTGAGGAGGAGACATCTAGCAAAAAGAGAAGAAAAAGAAAACATGCATCCAGTGATAGTAGCACAAATGAGTAAGATGTGGAACAATTAGAAGCACTACTAGCTAGGAGACTCCATAGAGGCAAAGGTAAATTCAAAGGTAAGCTCCCTATCATATGTTTCAATTGTAATGAAGTAGGTCATATTTTTGCAAGATGTGCATAGAAGAAGAACTAAAAAGAAGGAAAGAAGTACATGAACAAGAGGGAAGATGATAGAAAAGACTACAAGGAGAAATGCAAGATATGCTACATTTTTGAAGAAGATTCTAATGAGAATGATGATGAAGTAGCCTATGTAACCATGAAGGATGAATCAAATGAAGATGAAGATGAAGCAAAAACATTGGTTACCTTTGTGAACAAGAGTGACAAGTGGATCATAGATAGTGGATGCTCACATCACATGACAAGAGATAAAAGTAAGTTCATTACTTTTACTCAATATGATGGAAATAGTGTTAGATTTGGTAATGATGCTCCATGTCAAATCAAAGAAAAAGGCTCTATTAAAGTTATAGAGAAAATTTCATGTGATAATGCATACTATGTTGAAGGATTGAACTACAACTTGTTGAGTGTATCATAGTTAGGCAATGTAGGTTACAAAGTTGAACTTGGAAACAAAATTGCTAAGATCTATGTTACTGATGGAAAGCTGATAGGAAAAGCTTAAAAAACTAGGAGTAATCTATTTTACCTAAATATGGAAGATGCAATATGTCTTGTTGTTAGAATTGATGATGTGTGGTTGTGGTATAAAAGACTATGTCATGTTAACTTTGATAATTTGATTATTATAAGCAAAAAGAACAATGTTAGAGGATTGCCCAAATTGAAGAAACTTGAAAATATAATGTGCAAACAATGTCAACTATGGAACATGACTAAGTCTAGTTTCAAAAGCAAAACATACACTTCCAATGAAGTACTAGAGTTAGTCTATATAGACTTATGTGGTCTAATAGAAGTGCAAAACTACCTAGGAGACATATACATAATGCTATTTGTAGATGAGTATTCTAGGATGATGACTACTATGTTTTTAAATAAAAAATCTGATGCATTTCAAATGTTTAAGTAGTATTTGGCTAAAGTTGAGAAGGAAATAGGAAAGAGTTTGAAATGCCTAAGGTCAGACAAAGGAGGCGAGTTCATATCAAAAGAATTTGAAATATTCTGCAATGACAAAGGCATCAAAAGGCAAACATCAGCACCAAGAAATCCACCATGGAATGGTATTTCTGAAAGAAGGAATATGTTAGTGATTGACTATGCTAGAACCCTGATGATGGAGACAAATGTTGCACTAAAGTACTGGAGAGAAGCTGCAAGCACTGCAGTCTACACACTGAATAGAGTTCAAGTCAAGAAAGGTACAAATGCAACACCTTTTGAATTATGGTATGGTTACTCACCTAATGTTAAATATTTCAAAGTATTTTATTGTAAATGCTAGATTCTTAAAGATAATAGAAATGACAAGTTTGATGCAAAAAGTGATGAAGGCATATTCCTTGGATACTCTACTAGAAGTAAGGCATATAAGTGTTTGAATACTAACTCTAACAAGATTATGAAGAGTGAAAATGTAAATTTTGATGAGCATGCAAAAGTTCAAATTGATGAGTTCAAGCAATCAAAGGAATATAGATCCTTTGTATACATTTATGAAGGAATGACTATTGAAGATAATGCTCCAAATCAAGTTGAGGATCAAAAACAAATTTTAGTATTTGCCAAGTCTCGACCTGTAAATGCCAAGTTACATTTAGAAGCTAAGCTGTAGAATGTAGAAAATGCACATTTTGATTCTGAAAATAGTATAAGTAAATAGAATGATGAACTTCCAGATGAAGAAGAACAAAATGACTTTGAAGTTGAAGGATCAAACATGGAAAGAGGGACAAAACCTAGATTAGCCAAGTATGTGAAAAGACATCACCCTACAGATCAAATCATTGGTGACAAGGATGTCAAACCAATGAAAAGGAATAGATTGAGAAATAAATCATGTCTACTAAGCAAGGTTGAACCTAAAATAGTGAAATATGCACTACAAGATGATGACTAGTATAAAGCCATGGAAGAGGAGATAGATCAGATTGAGAAGAATGAAACATGGTCTCTAGTTCCTAGACTAGCTGATAAGAATGTAATTGGTACCAAATGGGTGTTTAGAAAAAAACTTGATGAGAATGGTGAGATAACAAGAAAAAAAGCTAGGCTAGTTTGCAAAGGCTATGCACAAGAAGAAGGGCTAGATTATGGGGAAACATTTGCCTCTATTGCAAGAATGGAAGGAGTTAGAACATTACTTACATATGTTGCATACAAAGGTTTCAAAGTCTACCAGATGGATGTGAAGTCTACTTTTCTGAATGGTATATTAGACGAGGAAGTCTACGTAGAATAACTAGAGGGATTTGTAGATGAGAAGAACAAGGACACCGTTTTCAGACTACACAAGGCACTTTATGGATTGAAGCAAGCACCTAGAGCATGGTATGAGAGATTTCACAAATATCTCGTGAAAATAGGATTTGAGAGAATAGATGACAACAACAACTTATACATCAAAGCTGAAAAAGGTAAAGACATTTTGATATCAGAAATATTTGTTGATGACATAATATTTGGAGGCAAAGGTGTTCTTTACAAAGACTTCACTGATCAAATGAAGCATAAATTTGAGATGTCAATTTTTGGAGAAATCAAATTCTTTGTTGGATTACAAGTACATCAATTGAGACATGGCATATTTGTGACCCAATCCAAATAAATCAAAGAAATACTCAAGACATTTGGGTTAGAAGATTTAAAACTAGTTAGCACACCAATGGCAACTGGACATAAGTTATCTAAAAATGGTGAGTCAGCTGAAGTGAATCAGACATTCTATAGATCAATGATTGGAAAGTTGCAATATGTTGTACATAGTAGACGAGACATTGCATCAGCTATTGGAATAGTAGCAAGATTTTTTGCAAATCTAAGAGAAAATCACTTAATGAAAATGAAGAGAATACTGAGGTACCTAAAAGGAACTAATGAATTTGGTTTGTACTATAAGAGGAGTGAAAAATTTGAACTGAGAGCCTACATTAATGTAGATTGGGGAGGTAACATTGATGATAGAAAAAACACTAGTGGAGGAGTGCTTTTCTTAGGAAAAAGGTTGATTACATGGACCAGCAAAAAGCAAAGCTACACTTCACAATCCACTACTGAAGCTGAATATGTTGCAGCTACTATAAATTGCACCAATATTGTATGGATCAAACATTTGTTGCAAGGTATGAAAAAAGAAGTAATTGAGCTTGTGATACTTTATTGTGACAATACAAGTGCTATCAATATCTCAAAGAACCTTGCAATGCATGCTAAAGCCAAGCATATTGCAATCAAGTATCACTATGTAAGAGAGTTGGTGGAAGACAAACAAGTAAAAATGGAATATGTTAGCTCAAAGGAATAGATTTCTGATATCTTCACAAAAGAACTACTTAAAGATGATTTTAAATACCTTAGAGGTAAGTTACAGGTGATACCCCTAGCCAAGGCTACTTGAAGCCAAAAGAAGAATGCCTTGCATCAAATGAGCTGATTGTTGAGGATTCTACACATTGATGCAGAGGTTGTTTACTTTAGGATTCATGCCTAAAGTAATTGAAGTACTAAATTTCCAAATCAGTCACAAGCAAGGTGACAGAGGGAGAAATAAAATGAATCCGCATAAGCAACACTTGCATATTAAGATGCTAATATATCATTAGCATTATTTTCAAAGAAGGAGAAGTTAGATAACTGATCAATAGGAGAAGTTGACTAAAGTAATTAGATGTTGATTAGAAAAATAGAAGATAAGCAATATAGAGGGAGAAAGATAGAGAACAAGGACATAGTAGTAAAGAGGGAGAAGTAGAAATGAAGCAATCAGAATAGTAAAGAAAGATGTGAAGTTATAATTTAGTTTTTGGCATTTGACTTACTATTCTAACCTAGTTAGTTTATGGTTGAATAGTTTAGTCTGATAGTTGATTAGTTTGGTTTTCCATCAATGCCAAAGAGGGAGATTGTTGAAAATATGATTGAAAAGCTCATTGTTGAAGATCAAAGAGGGAGATTTCTGCAAAGAAGGAAGATTGATATTTTCAATCATTCTTTTGTCATTGATGTGAAACTTGCTACTTGTAGGAATGACATTTACTTATAAGATCCAAGTACTATCACCTAGTTGATTGATGAAGAGGATTTTATCAATAAGATGTAACAAGAGAACCTAAGAGAAAGGTTGAGTTATGATGTTCTAATGAAGTTGGTGCCAAGTGATCTTCAGGTGCCGAGCATCAAGAAAAACACAGTTGATGATGAGTAACATAGTATGTGCTGAGCACCAGTATTTCAATAGTATCGAGCTGTTGCATTATTCCAAATGGTGAAGATTTTCCAAATATAAGCTAACAAAGTGGTTGTCTTGAATTTTGTAAATGAGTTGGAGGATAAGGATGATGAGCTGGTGGCATAGAAATCTATGTGAACCATTTTTGGGCAAATTTTAAAGGATTTTTCAAGAAATTTCTATAAGAAACAAAATTTGGGTTAGATGCAATGAATCCTACCTAATTCATATCAATTGAAAAAAATAATAGAAGAATCAAGTGGGAAAAGAACTCCAAGACTTCTATTTAAGGAGTCATAGACCAAGAAGCAAAGAGTTGTTGATACTATTGCTGCTAAAGAGCCAAAACTAACAAGTGGTTGGAAGGGTGTCAAGGAGAAGACATCTAGGAGAAGGAAGAGCATAGAGGCTCTACTTCTATAAGTGGTCATGAAGAGATTATTGCACTGGTACATTGAGCATGGAGACTCAAGAAGACTAAGCTTGAAAGTAGGGCAACCTATTAGAGTTGTAGTGATTGAAGGCCAGGAAATGGTATGAGCTGAGTAATGATCTGAGATCTACAAGATAGGTTGTATGTTGTAGTCAGGTCAAAGATTTTTCTAACACTCTCTTGCAATTGTATTAGATAAGAGAAAATTCTATGGACTTAGGTTGGTTTAATAGCCATTTGTAAATCCTTTAACATGGTGACATTCAAAGTGAATGTTCTAAAGTCCTTTAACCAGACCCACTTCTAACAAGGTGGTTAAATTCTCTAACAAGGTCACATTTGACAGTGTGTTGTAAGCCTTTAATAGGGCAAGCCTTTCACTGGGCATCACTTCAGAAGAGTGATAATTGAGTAGCATGTTACTGGTGGTTTTTCCCAAATTGGGTTTCCACATAAATCATTGTGTTATACATTGATTTCTTATGCATTATGCTTGCATGTTAATTTACAGTAACTTGCTGGTTAGAAAAGTTAAAGCTTGGATGAATGAATGATTGAATGGGCTCACTATACTTAGTGAAAAGTTTGAATAGGACATTTGGACCTTGAATAACTGATTTACCCCCCTTCTCAGTTATTCTAAATCATTTATAATAGTTGTATCATATTCATTTCACTTATGTAAAAAATAATTTTCTAGGGTATGTTGGTATTTGAAAACGCTAGAGGGTTTTCAATTATCCCCATGAGAATATGACACATCTAGGGGCATCTAACTCCCATTATCAGCATATCATTTTAGACACAGGGCCAACTATAAGGCATGACCCTTCTTCTACTTCAGGCTCTGCAAAACCTAGGTGGGTGAACCTCTTTAGATCTGACATATGGAACCAGTGTAATAAACATAATCAGGATCTATGAGAGTAGATGAAACCCCTAATATCTCCTAATGGCTTATGAAACAACACATATTCTACAATAGCTAAGTGTAAACCTATATTATTCATAAACTGAGTGAGGGTTTAAACTTTTATGTCCACTTCAACATGAAGGGAAAAAATGATTAATTTATATTGAGAAAGGACAACATGTCCAATATGCAGCAAAACTTAATGATCCTACAAATGACCAATGCCTTATCCATTAGGGCAATCTTATACTTTATAATTACGCATCCTTGAACATTAATCAATATATGGCATATATTGAGACATTCATGTTCAGTCTGTTCACTTTATGAATTAGACAACAATATCCAATATAATTGCATATTTTCACACATCCTTCTTAATGAATCTGCAAACTTGTCTAAAACCACAAGAAATTATATGACTCCTTGAGTCAAAGGCAAGCAAACTTCAAACATACAACCAGGTAATTGCAAATAGGTTCAAGCTCTTTGTTCTTGAACATATAAAATTACAAATTCAACAAGAAAGGAGACATAATTATATTGAAATTCAAAACCTTCTTCACATTGCATTTATCTCCTTGAAATAAGTACATTAGGAATACATAAAACATGATGCAAGATCACACTACTGTATTAGAACTATCTATGAAATCCATACACTGTTCATACAAGATATGTTGGGTGTGTGGCTTTCACAGCCTGAGCAGAGCTCCAAGAACTAGAAATTGAAACCCAACCAACAACCCTCTCTCTAGCCCTGGGATCTCACTTAAATACTATGAGGTGCAACAAGCTTTAGGCATAAAGAATTGACAAGTGTCCCTCACAAAAGATATCACAAGTTTATAACAGAAAAAGAAGAAGAATGATTAACAAAACATCACATAGATCAAATATTCTCCTGTAGGTTCCTTTCTATTACAACTTTTTTCTAACTTGGTTCTACCACTGATTTGTTGTGTGTGCAACTGCTAAGACTACCCCATCAATGACAAAATCAACTCTGAAAAAATACACACCAACCTAGGCCCGTGGATTTTGTCAAGATGACTACTGAATGAGAATCATCTTTACTTCCCACTCTTTACTGATCATGCCAAGCTTCAGAAATAACAGAATCATTACTTAGCATGTAGTACAAAAGCTAAAATACAATGTGGCTATTACAAATAACAAAATAGGGATCCTCTGATCCCCAGCCATGTCTACTTCCTTAACCAACTTCCTGTCAAAATTTTCCATCCACTGACACAAAAAGGGGGGACATGCACAAAAAATGAAAAAGACTATACCCAAGGGTATAAAATCTTCTTCACCCTCTTCCAAAACTATGCATAGGGTCTCAAATATTTCTACTACCTTGGCATCAAACTAAGATGTTTCAAAAATTTGTTTAAAAGATGATGTTACTGCTAAATAGGTTGTTAGCTTACCAAGTCTTTTCCTTGTCCTTCTTACCACCCTAGTGACTTGACTACGACACCTGATTACTAGCTTTCCTCTATCAAAAAACCATACACAAGCATATGAAGCTAACCATTTTCCTTTTGCGAACCATCCTTTGAAAATAAATAAATCATTTGTCAAACTATCAGTGCTCCAGAACCAATTACTCTTAATAAGCAATCCTTTCGCTATCCACACCCTCAGACTTAGTGAAATCTTTAAAATCATCTTTTGAATAAATCACACAAGACTGAAAATTGCAGAGACTATGATATACAAACTTACCAGAAGCCTTTTCTTTTTATCTCTGTAACTTTGTACTTTATCCTTGAGCCAACTATTTGACACTCATGCCAAATTTATCTCAATCCTAGCAGGAATTGTTCTTGTTCAGAGGTGACTCATGAATTTCTACTCGCACAAGTTGAAATTGGGAAAATCTTAGCTGTTACATTCTATTCTTCACTTTCACATGCGAAGGTTTTCAAATCTCATTAATATGAAAAATGACACCACATTCAATAGTAAAATATGCACCGTCGATCTTGAAGATCTTACAAGTCGAAGCTGTGAACATGATGACTTCAAAATCTACTAGACAAGCTGGTCCAAAATAACCCAATCATAATTAGCCATGTGTGTGATTCCTCTTTTAGTTGGTGTTTCTTGCTTCTAAGAAATGCAAACATGCAAGAGCCATAGATCTGAATTGAATCAACGACCTGAGTCCATCCCATGTGTCAGGCTTGTGCATTCTCGCATTTCTTATCTTGCGAGCATCTTCATAAAGTGGAAATGCACTGGCCGTTAATTTGACTAAGATCAATGACCGAGAAAAATATGTGTAAGCTCATAAGGTAGGACTTGATATGATTGGGGACACGTGTCTTTACGATGCATTCCCACTTTCCTTAATCTCCTTGCATGTTGATAAAGCAGGCCAATGCCCTTCATCAATCTAAAGAAGATCAACGGTTGATGGAAAAATCTTCAATAACCATTGCACTGTTCCTTTATCACAAAACATGTGGCATTTCAAAATGGCATGACTTGGTCAATTGTGATACGTGTCCACAACCTGTTTACCCACATTATTAAAAACATATTGAGATTCCTTAATGTGGGCAAACACTAGCCCTTGATGCTGGCTTAAATCAACAGTGATTCAAGATTTCTATATTTGGCAGCCCACTGAAATGATCTTGACCAATGAGAAATCACCTTTTAATGCACATGCTCTGACAAACCTAACTACAACATTCAAAACTTCTGCGCCCATGACATTGTCACTTCCATGCTTGGTCCCATTGTGCCACGCATCGCAAGGTGGCATTCCCACAATGTTTATCTATTGCACATCTTGAAAATGCGAGTATGCTTTATCCATCAATCTCTCACAGATCGATGATGTTCATAACTTTTCCTCTTCATTTGTATGAATACCCCTTGTGTCTTCACAAGGGACAGATGTCACTTATGCGCTTGCCCGCTTTGTTTAAACCATGCTCATCTTCATCTTGCAGGCAAGTTACATCTGTTGATCTACCCAAGATCAATGGTGAATCAACCTTTGAATTATTTCAGACCCACGTAATCAAACTGTGCGACATGCCCTCTTTGTGCTTCCCCGCATTTTGTAATGGCCTCACATCTTGAAAATGTGGGAATGCAGGGTCCGTTGATCTAAACAAGATCAACAATTGTCGAGACTTGCATGGTAAGTTTGAAATGAAACTCTTTTAAACTTAAAACCACGTAAACCATGATTACCTTAAACTTAAAATAGATTTAACAAAACATTATTTCATACTTGCTTAAGGTTTAAAAGGCATGCCCTAAGCAAGAAATTGAGAAGGGGCTAAAGGATTTCAAAAGATGTGGTAAATTTGCATAAAGTAATAGGTTCTTGATTGGATTCTACATATTAATTAGGGTAGAAAGTAGATTTAGGATTGGTTCAAAATAAGACTTTGTCAGATAACTCAGAATGACAGTTTATCATTATGGAACGTTTAGGCAAACTAAATGAAAGGTGTCAGAAACATTGAACACCTTAAGGGCTTTAAAGGTACAACCGATTACACAAGCATTTATGGGGCTTGATTTATCAAATTCTGAAATGGGACTAAAAATGAAGCATGTAATTTTTCGTCCCAACAAGGTACCCCAAATAGCTCAAGGTTACTAGGAAAGAGAAAGAAATCAATGAGCATGACCAAACATAAAAATGTATTAAGTAAAAGTTAAACTTATATTTTGAAATCTATTATGAATGAATATTGATGAATATACCTATCTTATTTATTGTATACATGAAAAAACAATTGGGTTTTATAAAACTAATGAATGCACTAGATGCAACTGATCTTCATGAGAAGGAAGAGGTAATAATTTGATTGTTACCTTCAATTACATTAATCACTATGCCATATGTTATGATTTTTCATGTAGGAAATGATCATAGATACTATTGACCATTTTGCCCCTTTGTTTTCCAAACATTGACCAATTCCATGAAAACTAGGGTGATAGCCTTGATCCGCATTCATTGACTAATTATTAATTCCCATGTAAGCCTAATAGAAATATGACAAAAATGTTGGTCTCAGTTTGGTTTTGAAATTTGAGCGTCAACACACTTAATCACTTTCTACATTGAAGCTAAGTACACTATGTATGTTGAGCTACAGTATGTGCCAAGCCCAAATTTTAACAGGTGCAAAGTGACTTTAGGTGCCAAGCATTATATAGGTGCCAAGTAAACCAAAATAGAATTATATGTGTCAAGAAAGACAGAATGTAATAGATGCCAAGAAAACCAAGATCAAACATGTGCCAAGCACTAGTAGTCCAGTATGCACTGAGAAATAAAGAATCAACATATGAGTTTATGCCTTCAAAAACTCAGATGTAAACCATTTTCTGAGCCGACATAGAAGGATTTTGAAAGATAATAAGGATAAGAATGAATCTTTTATATTTTCTATGCAATCAACATGTATCCACTAAGAAAAATGGAGAAGGCATGCAACCAATGAGCGAGAATTCAAGATTCAATATGGATCATAGATCCATACCTAACCCTAAGTCTATGAAGTATTTATAAGAAGGCTTAGACCCCATGATTTTAAGTTGCTAAAGAGAAGTCAAGGAAGTTGCTAAGAAGGTAGGAATATTGTAGAATAGGGCAAGTAGTAGGGGCATCAAAGACTTAGTGAATTGAGCAGTAATTACACATTTAATTGATCAAAATAGTACAAGGGAAACAAAAGATATCAGATCAAGAAAGGATCACATTAGAATGAGGAGATCAAGTGCCTAAAATTAGCAATTAAATATTGTAAGCAATTAGGTCAAAGGTTTCTAATACTCTTTAGCAATTGTATTAGATATTGAAAATCCAATGATGATAGGTTAGCCTAATGGCTATTTTGTAGATCCTTTGAAGATGTGACTAAATCCTTTAAAATGGTGACACTTCATGTAAAATGTTTATAAATCCTTTAACCAGGTCACTATTGTCATAGTGTAAAGCTCTTAATAGGGTAGACCTTTCATAGGGCAGACCATCAGAAGTGGTCAAATAATTATTGCTGTAGTGATTTTGTGGGTATCATCCCCACCCCGATTTTACCTTCTTATTCCTTGAGGGTTTTTGGGTTACCAAATTTTGGTGTCATGTGTTGATGCATGTGTTTACTTTATGTTTATTTAATATGTTTATGTGCATGTAGTTTACTTTCAACTATTTGTTTTAAAAGGACTTGAAAAGTTTAAAAGTGTGTTACTTCTGATTCACCTTGACCTCTCAGAAGTAGTCTTCCCATTTGAATATTCCAACAATTGGTATTAGAGCCAAGGTTCCCATAAGGAGAATCCTAACAGCTTAGGGAAAAGATTTGAATATGACAGCCTTCAAACTTGGGAAGACCATAGATAATTAGGTGATTGATGTGCATCTCACCCTATACAAATTGGAGGAAGCCAGGGAGGAATTGAGAAAGTCCTTAAAAAGAAGGAAGGATATAGCCATAGATGAAAATGACATATACTATAAGGAGATTGATATCACACAAGTGTTTTCCAATGGAGATTCCAAGGAATTTGATATAGCAATAATAGAACTAATGGAAAAAAATAGAGCACAAGCTGAAGAAATCAGAATACTCAAGTTTGAACAAGAGTCACAAGCCATAATGCTTTGTGAAGTAACTGAACAAAAGAAGAAAGACATTGAAGACAAGGCCATGATAGAAGATGACAAGAGAAATCTTATCAATAGACTAGAGGAGAAGATAATTAAATTTGAAAGAATCTCAAACATGCAGCTTGACACCTCAACTCAGATGATGAATGCACATCATGAGCTGAATATGAAAGACATTGAAGATACAAAATGATCAACTACAAAATAATGTAAAAAGAGAGAAGGAGATAGCAGAAAACTTCAACAAACCCAAAGAAACTATCAAGTACTTTGAGCAACTACTGAAATCACCAAGGGGTAGCAATGATACTTCAAGACTTGGTTACACCAGTACTGAACAAGGAGAATCATCCAAGACTATAGAAGAAAGGAGTAACAAAGGTAAGAACACTAAACCTACTTGTCATTTCTATTGTAAAAAGGGACATACCTCTAATGTATGTAGGAGCAAGGATGGTCATCAGCATGATAAGCCTAAAAATGCAAGCTTTTGTCACAAGTGTAAGAAGAAAGGACATCAAGCACATACATACAAAACCAAGACCATGAGGACACCAAGACGTGAGGGTCACTGCTACAACTACAAGAAGTATGGAAATAGAACATTTGAGTGGAGATCAAAGCCTATGTGGACACCTAATCATCCTGTAAGGAAAAAAAATCATGCACATCACTACAACTAGGATTACAATGCCAAGTATAGCTGTCACTATTGTCAGGAGTATGGACACATTCCTAAAAATTGCATAAGGACACATTTTAGAGGGAACTATAGTAGATGGTTAAGTCAAACCACATGTTTCAGTTGCTTGAAGATGGGTCATATCAGTAGGTATTTCCCAAAAAAGTTAAAGGAACCCAATTTAGAAGTCAAAAAAGGAAAAGAGAAGGTAGATGTTGAACAAATCATGGGGCAAATGAACAAGACTTGGAAGAAGAAAGATGAGTGTAGCACATCAAATGGAGGGATCACTTCACCCAAGAGGTCAAGTGATCACACCACATCCAACTAGGCATGAATAGGTGTATGGGACTGATATACAAAATTATATCTTACATCAGTCCCAAGAAAAAGAAGTATTGCAAAGAATAAATTAGCATGAGCAAAGATGCCAAGTCAAAATTTGAAGTTTTTGCAAATACTGTCGAACTGTCCTCAGATGCCGAGTAAAGCTCCAATGGATGCTAAGTTGCTAATAGCGACTAAGTTAATGGTTGATGCCGAGTTGAGAAATGTTAATAGAAGCTGAGTGAAGGAAATCTAGTAGAAGTTGAGTGAACGAAATCCAATGAAAGCTGAGTCATGTTGAAACCTTCTAGTGTCGAGTTTATAGTTGTATGCACTAAGGATTTAATGCTAGGTTTTGAAAGGTATAAGGTCAAATTTTGATCATTTTTAAGTCATTCAAAGATAAAGAAAAGATGAGAAGAGTGCAAAAGCAATCATACAACAACCTTGAATCCATTTGCATTGATTTCAACAACAATTCAGCATACATTTCAACAATCTAAGGTATTTATCAAGTGTTGAGCTATGCAGTACTAAAGTTTTTAATATATTTGGAACCCTAGTTTGGTATAATGGCTTCTAGTTCAAGAAACCCCATGGGAAAGGAAGTTCATGAGGTACAGCTAGTCAATAATGAAGTAAAACAAGCTAAGTTTAGACCCATCCCAGAAGTTGCCTACAGAAATGACCCTATTGGCGCATTGTCCATTATTCCACCAAAGGTTGTCATGGTGCAAGATGTAAGGAAGTGTTACAACACTTCTACTCAGAACATTAATCCCTTAACTATAGAGGATCTCTTCAAGATCCTTCACCAATCCACTCTATAGGCACAATTATGCACAAATCATGTATTGGTGAGTGTAGATGAGCTACAGAAGCTAGCAGTAGAGCCAAAAAGTGATAAGGTGAAACCACAAGAACCACCTTTCACCTATACAGCTACTAGCACTCAAATTTTAATGCTTCCACCACCTATAGTAGCAAGTGACACTACACAAAAGCCAAGTGAAAAAGAAGGAAAGTCTGATGAGAAGGAGGATACATCAGAGGAAAAGGAGCAAGCCGCTATATAGACATTGGTAGAACTACCAAAAATTGGCACTCCTATAAAAACTCTTTAGAAGATGAGCACTAAAGCCATAGCTTTGCAAATCTCGACACCAGGCTCGAGTTCTACAAAAGTGACCAGAGTACTTCACTATGGAGACCCTAAGATGAAGACATTGTAATACCTACCTATGACTCAAAGACTATCACAATGGAGTAGATTATAGAAATGCAAGATGCATTAAATAGGAGAAAGAGGTAGGAAATACTGAGAAAAGGGTATAAACACAAGCAAGCACTACATGAGATTAAGTACATCTTTATGGATGCCTTTAGCTTGTAGTCACCAAATGAGTCAAAGCCCATTGTGGAAAAATTATCAGATATAGTTGACCAGGTGACTAGTGAAGACTAGGATACAAATGTTAAACTTATGGAATGGTCTGAGAGGAAATTTTAAGGAAAGGTGAATGAGAAAATATCTAGTGGTATAGCACTTGAATAGGTAGAATTGGCCAAGAAAATTTACAAGGTCAAAATTGTACTTGGGAACATTTTCTCACTGTACAAAACGTTGTGTGATTTTTTCAACTACACATAAGAAACAGGCCAGAGGATAATGAGCTTAGAGAGAAATTTGAAGATTAATAACATGCAATTACCAAGGGATCCAACTCAAGGTGAGAAGCATTTTTCTCAATCACTTCACACTTAAAGAGAATTAGTTGCGCTTAAAAGTGAAGAGGCCAATATAAAGGCCAAATTAATGCAAATTCAATCCTCCATAACCCCACATTTGGAGGTCCTCCACAAAGAGCAAGTCTATGTTAAAACTATTTTAAAGAAAGATCCTAATATTTCTACATTAGATGGACTTGTACATCTTGTTGCAAAGAATTCCATCCAGCATAAGTCACTAGACATTGCTTTGGAGAATTGGGATACAACTCTAAAAATGATAATGGAGGTAAACAACACATTTTTCGCTAAATATGGTATTACTCCTTAGAACCCTTTGACATAAGTGTCAAAAAAGGGGGAGAAATAATAATATGGAAAATGTGACTAAGGGGGAGAATATTAAGTATTCTAATAATTACATTCTTTCATTCTTTTGGTGAATAAAAAGGGAAAATATTTTAGAATGAGCCAAAAAAGGGGGAGATAAGTCATAATGTGTAAATAGTATGTGGGAGAAATAATGGTTTGAGGGAGATATGAATAAAACCTACAAGTATAGTTAGAGTAGATAGAACAACTCACCACATAGGTATAGATTAAAAATATAGGGCAAAGGCAAAGAATAACAGAATAGATTGGATAGGGTACTCATAAGGACATATCAATTAAGTGCTTTTGACATGTTGGTCTAATTTTTCACAATGCCGAAATGATGGAAAAATTTAGTGAAAAATAATTTGAGTCTTAAAATCTTGCAAATTAGGGTTTTTTTCCTTGTGTTTTTCAAATCCTTAGATCGACCTCATTGTAAAAAACCCTCAAAATATTTTCAAATTTTTTTTTTAATGATATACCATTTCACCTAAGGAAATGATCTGGTGGATAATTTCAGTGAAAATTGAAGTGTCTTCAAATCTCCAGATTTTTGCACCATCAAAAAGATCTTAGCATCCTAATTCTAATGCAACTTGAACGAAGCAAAAAGGAATCTGTTCATGCAAGTTACACTCGATCAAAGTTCTGGTCAATAGGTAGACTAGAGGGATAGATAAGGGGTGAAATCAAACCATCTCAAAAGTGGTCAACAATGGATTTCAAAATGAAGAGCCTGATGAGAGCTTTCCAATGGTGTTTGTTTCGTCAAAAACAAACTTCATATGTGAAAGTTATGACTGTTTGAATTTTGGAGGCAAAATGTAATAGTGATGACATCATCATGATATCAACAGCTCAAGTGATGACACATGTCAAAAATGTGAGCAAATAAAATAGTGCCACATGGGACCTCAAGCTCAAATTTGGTGGTTTAAAAATTTGTTGAAGAGGTTTGAACCTTGAAACTCTCATTCCCTACTTTCCCTCCTTGCCACTAGACCACGTGGAGCATTTAACAACTTTGTAGCGGATTCGTTATTTAAACTATGGATTGTTCCAAAGCACTTGATGAGATTTGAACCTATGACCTTGTGGGTATAGCAAAATTATAATTGCCACTGCACCATATATTAGACTTCAAGGACATTGGGCAGAGTTTTTATTTAACTTTTGAAACAAACAAACTGCCCACTTCTCAAATAGGATTTATTTGTTATTCTATTAATAACTAACCCCAACTATGAATGTAATGCCAAAATATAAAAATGGAAAAGGGGTTATTCGTAGGTGTCTTATTATGGATTAATTGGTTTTGAGCCAATTTAGGAAAATTATTTTGTATAAAAAAGGGGAGTAGGATGTCATTTTGAAGGCAATCAAAGTTGGAGAATTATTGTAATTCTTGAAGGAGACTTGTAGAGAAATTGGTCTTGGTGAAGTTTTGAAAGAATAGAGAGGTCTTTTAAGGAGATTTTTGAGCCATTCTTGTACGTCAAAGTTTTGTTGCTGCCGAAGTGCTCAAAGGAATGGACTTGGTGCATTTGTAATTGATTTTGGAGAATAAATGGATTGGTCTCACTCTATTGGAGCAGACTCGGAGACATAGTCACATTTGTGGCGAACTTCGAAATCAAACTTTGTTCACACTTTCTATCTTCTTTTCTCTCAATTCTATTTCTCATCTTAGGTTAATTTCATAAATGTATTAAGACTTCCACTAATTTGATTTTATTTAAGCATTCAATACTGCAATTAGTCTAGATCCGTCCATTAGATCAGGAAAGGCTTGCGCAAGCATGAGTTCATTTTAATTTTGTTTAAAACTTATATGGTTGTTCTTGGCTTGCAAATTTCTTAATCATTTTATTAGGTAATACCTCTGATGACACAAAGTCTTTATAATTGTTGATCTTGTTTAGATCAACGGGTATCGCATTCTTACAATTTTGAGATGCAAGGTTTTTAAATAATGCGGGTATGCAACTTGGTGACACATAGCCCTTGTCTTTCTAAATATCCAGTGAACCATAAAAGGAGTCATAACTTGTTAGAAACTTTTGCAGGTTTGTCATTACTTTTTGTGCACATTCTAGATTTCCCACGATATCATTGGTTGAGTTACCAAAAAAGATATGCCTTTATCACCAAGAATTGTCAACCATTGATTTCATTCAAATAAAGGGCTAGTGCTTTCCTGCAAGAAGGAGATGCTCGTCAGATAAATAATGCAGGGAAGCAAAAATTGGACAAGTAGCACAGTCTGACAAGATGGGCCTACCGTTCTCAAGGATGATGTTGAGATGTCTTTCATGGAAAGTGTTAGATGAGTTGGAATGAATGGAGATATTTTATTCATCACTTTAGCCAGTGTGGTGTTTGAAACACATGATTTTATAACCATTGATCTGTCAAAGATCAAAGGCTAGTGCATGCCTACAATTTTAAGCTACACGAGAGATAAATAATTTGGGCAAGTAGTTTTTGGATGTGTGGCAAGGTAGGGTCAAGAAATTTTAATTGTATGTTGTAGTGTGCCACGATGTAAAATGATCACTGACGTGTACTGCTAGATGTGCCACTGAAGAAGTTTGTCTGCCAAATGGAAGTGAAGCCTCATTAGCTATAGATTTTTTAAAGATCAACGGTTAGTGATATCCCACATTATGAAGATGCTAGAGATTTAAGGAATGTGGGTATGCACCTTTGTGATGCGTGTCACAGTGGGGCCAAACCATAGAAGAATGCTAGGTCACACCATGTGGTTTACCACTCATTCTTAGCTGGAAACACTTATGATGGGGGCACAAATTTTTTTAGAAATTAATGCAATGGTCAGATGAGTCATAGCATGCGGATTGAAAGAGAGTCACTTCATTGGCCCAAGTGGATGATGTAAGCATAAAATGCATAATTGTTTCGCACTGTTGATCTTGTCTTGATCAATGAGTGGCACTTGCCTACATTAAGGACTTGAGTGAAGTTTAAACAAAGTAGGAATGCGCCATGCAAACACATGCCCATGGTGATGTTTTAAAATTTTAACTTAGAAGTTTTGCAGGGTATAAACATTCCATCGTTGATCTTTTGAAGATCGATGATTGGCGCAAGCCCGCAATTTGAAGATGCTTGTTAGATAAGAAAAGGGAGAATGCACCAACATGACACGTGGAATGAATAATGTCAAGTACCTGCTCGCTAAGAAGAAGATATGGGACCTGCTGGTGTGGAAGTTTTCAGAAGGTGTGAACTCATATGAAAGTTTCCTATTGGTCAGTATAGCTGACTGGATTTTGTTCAAATGTGAATTGATCTAATCGTTGATCTTGTCTTGATCAACGAGCGGTGCTTCCCCACAATTCTAAGGTGCAAGAAATTTAAGAAATGCTGACAAGCGATATTGCGACATGTAGTTTTTTTTTCAAATCCATAAAACTTGTTGCCTTTTTAAATCAAAGCCGTCTGATCTGGTGAATATCTATGGATAGGATTCAAATTTAGTTGCAATTTGGAGGTAATAGTTACTGAGAGTAAATATGGTGAAGATTTTGTTCATGCGATTTCATTGTATGAAAAGAACTCACGGTCTCACCATTGATGAATTACAAGGGTGTAAAAAGAACATCACGACATACAAAATTCTTAGAGCCAAGGCACAAAATCTTTAGCTAGTGATCCAGTGAAATTGTAGAAGAAATCACATAGTGCAGAAGTGCAAATTCTAGCAAGTAAATACTCTACAACTCTTTTAAAAATTCAAGTATCTGCTATTGTAAATTTTCTAAAGTTTTATTAAAAATACCTCCCCAAAAAGAATTCATTGGGAAAATATATTATTTGAAACATTCTATGCATGATGATTTTCTTAAACAATTCCCCTTATCAATACATGAAATAAATAAGGGGAGGGAACTCATTCCAAAACACCCGAGAGTGGCTATAGCAGAAGGTTTCTATGACAAAGCAAATTGGGTAAGAGATGACCAAGTTTCCATGGGGGGTCTGGAGTTGTTTAAGAAATGGTTTTCAGAGCAAAAATTGGATACTCTTATGAGCAATATATGGCAGTTCGATATTGGTAAATTAACAGTTCCCATAGTTTTCTTTGATAGCGATTTATTGATGGATATGGCAAAGAAATATGATCCAATTACAGGGTGGGTAAAAAACCATACTGGACCGAATCTCTTTAGGGTTTTCCCTGAATTAATTAGTGAGGTTTTCAACCTCAATCCTAACCATGATGTACATGAGACTATTGATATGGATGACCTTTAGGCAAGGTATGATGCACAAAGAATTTACCTAAGAATAGGGCCATTACAGGAACATGCTGCTAAATTTGGCACCTTGCCTGTGATTATAGCCAGTACCCTAGAGCCATTGTTGAGAAGACATTTCAACTTGAGAGCTCAAGCACTGTATTTTTCTATTTGCAAGATTTTTGGGATAGATTAAGTTGATCAAATTCTAAGATCTATTATCCTTATCATGGCTCAAACTCTTCAATTTGGGATGAGCACTATTCTCGATTTTGCTACTTTTCTTGCGAAAGAAATTCACAATGGTCTAGTGGGAATAGCATGGGGAAAGGTGGACAAACCATTCTATTAGTATTCATTGCTTATGCATGTACGCTTATACAAGGGATTCACCTTTTTCTCCAACGGTATGGAGCTAGAAATAACTAGGGATGGAGAGAGGAATCTAGTGTAGCTGTGGAGTGTAGATATGACTTCAGAAGCTACAGATGCAAGCTATGTGAGATTTGATAGATACTTTTCTTTAAAGCTTAGGTTTCTCTTCAAAGGTGATAGCCCCAGAATTCCACAAGCACTGTTGGAATTGGTTAGACCTAAGGACCATGCACAAGGACTATTGGTTAGTCATAATTGGGGGGATATAATCCCTTATAGTGTTTCAACTTGAATAAGAGTATATGATTTTGTGGGAAAGCCACATGTGTTGCCCGTTCACGTGCCCTTGAAGATACGGATATCTGAGCTCTTATGGTAGATAGACACTATACATGAGAGGGAATTGTCTAAGAAGGGTACCTTCTTTCCAATTGTTACTGTAGTGCATGATTATGTTTTTGTCAGGAAAGGGTGGAAATACCTGAATTTGTTTTTGGATAGATATAACATGGTAGAATGTCATGCCAGATTCATTGATCTTGAAGGATTCTATGACCTCTTAAGAGAGAGGGTGAAAGCTTCTCGTATGGTACATCAAGTTTATTATCTAGAGGATATAATCAGAAATGTTTTCAACTTGCAAGAACAAGAATTGAGGAAAGAAAAGTGGATAGTTTTTAGTAAGACTTTAGAATTCATTAATGCTTTTGACCCCCAGTATGACCCATTGAAAGATAAGAAATACTGGGGAGCTAAAATAAAATAATTAATGAATAATTTTGCTATAATAATCCAAACCATGAATGAGAAGAAAGCCATATATGTTGAGACACATCCAAAAAGGGCTGCAGATGTACAAAGAATGATAAGATGCATAAATATGGTGGCTCCTGGCTAGTATACATTGCAGAGAAGGGTAGGTTATGTCATGATTCAAAATGTGCAATAGGCACCCCTTCATTAGAAGCCAAGGTCAAGAAGTCCATCTGTGGCCAGCTCTCCAAAAAGGCAAAAATTAGAGCAAGGGTCTTCTTCTTCTCAAAAAGAACAATACTCACCAAGCCAGTCCCCAATCCTGATAGATGATAAGAATCTCTAAGGGAGCAATTTAGACAAATGGGTGGAGAAGGGGATGGGATTGTTACTTCTATAGATTTGGATGTTGGAGAGCCAAAAGAACCTCCTACACCTTCCTTGAACTTAACCATTGCTGACTACCAACATAAGTAAATTGATTCAATAGTTGACCAAGCTTCTGAAAGGCTTATTAATGATGAGAATTTTGTAAAGTCTAGGGCTTTTGCTCAGTTTTTGTGGAGGTTAAACATGGGGAATTTTGAGAAAACCTATGAGAAGATAAAAGCAATACAGCCAGATAAAACTGATTCAAATATTAAGGAAGAGGTGAAATATAAATTTTTGAATGATTTTGCCCAGTTTACTCTTGAAGCTGGGAGGCAAATGGTTAGACAGTTAGGAGTCCTCCTTTTTTCAGAATGGATATAGAAAATGCCATTATTTTTGATTTAGTAAGGAAACAAAGGGATGTTCAACTGAGAACTGGTGAAGAAATACTACATGCTCATAGAGGAGTCAAATTTAGTGATGATCACCAAGCCCTTGTTATATGGTCCATGGAAAAAAGGGAAAATACCATAATGCATGAGATTCCCACTACAGAGCATACTAGTGCATTGACAGTGTTCAGGGCTAGTGAGGTAGGCAGTAAACAAATAATCAGGATGGCATCAGAGATGCTAAAGTTTCGTAGCATAGTGTCTGGCCAAGAGGAAGATAAATTTTCCCAACTCAATGCTAGATTTAAAGAAGTGTTGAAAGCATATGAAGAGAGGGGTATACAAATACAATCATTAGAAAATAAAGTAACTCAAATGGAAAAGATTCTTGGGAAAAGAAAATTAGGAGAGACTAGTAAACCCAGGATTGCATACCCCCCAAGTCCCTCTGTTGAGCCTTTTAAATCAACACCAATTATTGAGATACCTGATACTCCTTAAAGGCCTCAGTTCTATACTGTAGATGATTTTGAAGTGGAGAAGAATAAATAATATGCAATGCATGTAGAACTTAATAATCAATATGAGGAAAAATTGAGGCAAGGTATCATGTATTTAATAGATAAGATAGAATGGCCCACATTTTTTGATCAATTAGCAAGAATCTCAGCAATTAGGGATGAATTGAAGCAAAATGAAGCTATATTAAGACCCATTGTATAGAAGTGGATAGAGAGAAGTTCAAATATCACTGCTATGTGTATATATGTTATTCAACTAACATATCATCAGATAGAAGGAATTTTTGATTTACTAAATAAGTTGCAAGGTTTTGATGATAAGAAAGATTCTTTCTACAAAAGATTAACTAATTATTTTTCCAAGTATTTTGTGAAAAAAAATTATTTATTCCCTTGTGCTTTAAAGATAGTTGATAAAATAAACAAAAAGGAAGAATGGAAGAGGGACCTAGATGAAGCCTTCTGTGAGAGAATAAATAAGGTTATAAATGAAATAGGCCATTTATTGTGGGCAATGACAAATGAGGAGTTGGTAAAAGTATAGATATTCTATAACTCCATCAGAAAAGATTTTGTTGATATAGAGGTAAATGCAAATTCTTTAGTAACTGTACAAAGGGAAGTTCTAAATTTTGATTGGCCGAAGGACACTATCTACAATAAGTGGAAGGAAGAGTTTATGTCTACAAAACAAATAGAAGAAGGTGATGAGCTGGAGGATGATGATAAAGAAGAGAGTACAAAAGTAGAAGCCACCTCTGCTACTAGTGATAAAGACAAAGAGGATCCTCATGTAGCAGGAGATGACTCATCACTGTCACATTTGATGGCCACCTATCTCAAGGAACTAGAGCACTAAAGGAATCTGATCAAAGTATTCTTGCCTTTCCAAAGGAAATAACAGAACAAAGGAATGTTCGATGTATTAGCCTTTCTATTATTTGCATTTTGTCTTTTCTTATAGGTGTGTGTAAAAAATCTTTTTGAAGGACACCTATCTTTCACATCTGCCCTTTGCTTGTTGCAACTCATGCCTATATAAATGAGTTTTCAAGGCAATGTGAGGGTCTGAATTTTGTATAATTTTAAGTCTTTGAAAGAATATAGTCGGTCCAATAGTATGTAGCTATTCTAAGTTGTACTTTTTGAAGATAAATTGAAATGACAGAACCAGCAAGTTGTTTTGGGTTGTCTTTTGAATTCTATTGGTCATTGTATTAGTCATCTGAAAGGATAATACAAAGGTGTATTTACACTATATTTGTGTCATCAATTTCTATCTCCTTTTTATGATTTTTTCTACTTTGAAGTCATTTTAAATAAGGTTTAACTTGGTTGAATGTAATTTGGAGGGGTTGTATATTGATATCACTATTGCTTTTAATTCAAGGAATTATAGAAATGCTTCAATGAATCAGTAGGGTTTATGAATTTATAGAAAGGATACTTCGTAAGAATGGAAATGGGTGATTACAGTTGATTAATTCATTTACAAGTTAATTGAATTAGATCTCCCACCATTAGTTAATTTTCTACCCAAATGGATAAGGCACTGGTCATATAAGTTAGAAGTGACCAAGGATAAATTCTACTGCTGCATGTCAAAACAATTATAAAATCAAAATAATTTTTCATTCATTTTTGTTCAAAGTTATAAATGCTGGTCAATACTCATTTATATCTATTCTCTGAGTCTTAGATAGCTGCTATTATCAGGAATATTTGTAAATTCAAGGAGAATGACGACCAGATCTACTAATAAGGGATGCGTACAAGTTTGAGAACATTAAAAGAAGTGAAGTACACTACTCATGTGTTAGTGGGTGATAGATGAGAATCAGAATGAAACTAAACAAATCTCTACATAGCAGTTTGCATTAGAATCATCCCTAGGTATACCCACCTTGGTTTAGCAGAGCCAAAAGAGTAGGAAACCATCCTTTAGTTTTGTTGAAGTTGGGTCCAAATGGTTTACTTATATAATTGATAATAGGAATTGGTTGATCCTTAGGTTATATGAGTGTTATTATTTTGGTATTGAACATTTTGTTGTTTAGTAGTTTTCAAACACCAACAAAATGGTGACTCTACTAGGGAACTTACACTTAGTGTTGTCACAAATAGTGAATTATTAGAGATCTGTGTCCCCTTGGGTAGAGTTGTAGATTTTTATGGTGTATTTTCTCGTGGATTTGGAATTTGTATACATTTTTCCTGAGATTGTCACTAAAGGATTTCTCATTTGTTCAATTCTTTTTCCCATTCTGATAGAGTGGGTGGCGACTCAAAAGGTTTTAAATAGTGTCAAAATTAAGAAAATTGTTGTCTCAAATTATGGAGAATAAAAGAAATACATGGGAAAATGTGAGGAAAAACTTGACCATCAAATTACACACTGATCTCCCTCCTAGAGGAAGACAGAATTTGGCTGTGATGGGAAACCACGTATAGAAAGGAAGCTATTCACAAGAGCAAGTAGTAGGTCAAGATAATGCTCATCATTCTGCTATTGAAAAAGTACCTTTCTCCAAAGGTCCAAGATCTCATCTAGTTTTGTCTAATGACAATTTCTATAATACCCCTGAAATGATATGTCAGGAGAAGATTGTGCAACCACATATATTTAGTCTTGAGGGTAGGACTAGTAATAATATTTTCCAGTGTAGTACAAACCCTTTCATGTCAGATTATTCTCCTGAAAAGGTCAAACCTAGACACTTAGAACCTCAAAATTTTAATGTTGAGAAAACATTTGGGTCTGAGTTCACTATCCCTAATCCTGATGAGAATGAAATTTTGAAAGCACAGCTTGTTGAGCAAGAAGCTATAAATAGGAGATTTTAAAAGGAAAGGGAAGAAGTTATTACAAAGAACTATGAAGAAAAATAAGAATTACTAAGGTGAATTGCTACTCTAAAGAAGAAGAATGAGATAGCAGCTAGTGCATGGCAGCTTGAGATTGTGGGATAAGTTGAACAACTTAGGAGGTAAGAGCAGAATTTGCTGGAAACTCAAAAAATGAATCTAGAGGGACCTGTGATACAACAAGTTAAGAACTATACTACTCTAGAAGTTGATAACAATAGAGTAAAGAATGTGGAACCTGTTGTAGGGGCTAAGGACAAAGGAAAACAAAAGGAGATTGGTGTTAAGATCAATGAGCCAGTAAAGATAGTTCAGATCCATGATTCTATGTCACTCTTTGATATTGAATTAGAAAAGAGAAGGAAAGAAAGGGATGCTTTAGCCAAGAGATTGGAGATTGCAAAAAATGAGGCTGTTATAGCTTAAATGAACAATAAGATCAAATTTGTAGTGCCTCTCCCATTTGACTTTTGTAAGTTGTCCTGATGGATACAACCTTGCTGATCTTTTGTTGTGATGGGATCATGATTGTGACCCTGAGTGGTCTACACCGTTGAGGTGTTTGGATTTATGTTTCTTTATCAGTTGCTTTGTTTATGCTTTTGTCTAATTTTTGAGATTATGATGTGATTCTTGGTTCACTGAGGTTTGTGTCAGTGGTTACCAGGATCGATGTGGTATCATGAGGTTGTTCCGTGATTACCTTGAGATGTGTGCAGAGATTGCACTATGTTCTTTTACCATGGTACATTGGACTAGGTTCCTGTAGCAGTGGTTAGTCATTTTTTTACTGTGTTTTCTTATGTGTTTTAAATGCCTTTTTATGCAGAGTAATCAATCATTATTAAATGTGTAAGTAATTAGAATGGATTATTCTTGTTGGATTCTTTGGTTATGTGCTGCAGACTTTTACCTTGTTTTATTTTGATCTAAGAGATATCTATTCTCATGTTATGTTTACATTTGAGATGACCTGAGGGTCAGATGTTACTCTTTGATTCCAGTATCATAGATCATAGACTACTATGTTGTTCAGTTAATCATATTGCATGATGATGCCATTTTGAGATGACAGTGTGTTTTATGATGTTATCTGGTTATTTGGTATTTGGACATACCTCTGATTTTGTTATGTGATGGATTTAATGCTATGGTTATTTACTTCACTCTTGCGTTGTTATGCTTTATGTGAACGTGAGTGATGTAAATAGATTATTTTAATATAATTAAATAAATGGTTAAATTAGGTGATTTAATGCATTTATTGCTTCGACTATATTATTATATGCAATTGCACTTGATCGTGTTGTTTAGTGTGCAGGATTTATATCCCTGGCAGTGGCACATGGAGTTAGTGATTCAGCCGTTCATATTTTACCAATGTCGCCCTTGTATGGTTGACGTATCCTTAATTAAATGTTTAATTTAAACCTTTCAGTGATTATTAAATTTGAACTCATTTGCATTATGTGATTAGACCAGTAAGCGTGTCTGTGCATTTAGAGGTTCGCATTGTCGTGAAAAGTTATTAAGGAGGTTTATGTGTTTTTGGGTTTTCGGGCTTTTTAATTATTTTATTTTAATTTCTGGCAGCTTTGCCATAGATGAATTCCTATTTATAGGAATAGCCTATTTTCATTTGGGTCAATTCAGGGTTTAACTAGATTGGCTGGTTAAATGCCCTAATCGATTATTCACCCGAAAAGTGAATAAATATCCAAAGAGGAATTTAATTCCTCACTTCTCACTTTCAAATTGGAAAGTTGGAGAGTAAAACCCAAAATCCTCTTCATGAGGATTTATTGTTTTGTTCGTTGTGGGAGCTACGGGCGTGGGATCATCGTGAGGTTGGGCTCGTTGGATCCAACTCAGGGAAACCTTGGATTGCCGTGATTTTCAGCTACTTCTGCGAGATATTTATTTTATGGTTCAGATTTTCGTTTTGCCCTTTTGGCTGTGAGGTAGAGCTTTCCCATTTTATTGTTTCTACTCCATTTCAGCTTCTGTTTTTGGTAGCCGTTTGTTTGGAGGCTGAGAACTAGTGTTCCCCTCCGTTTCTGTATGCTAGTTCTACCCGGTTGGGCAGGTATGAACGTTTCTTTGGTTTTTGAGATGAGGGTTTGGGATTTTACGCCGTTATGCTGGCCATTTTTGCATACAGTGTCCGATTTCATTTATTTTTGGATTTTTGGGGTTTTTGAACCCAAAGGCCAAATGGGTTTTAATTTTGAAGTTTTCTAAATTTTTGGGGTTTTTACCTCATTTTGCGTGTCACCCTATTTTCTCGAGTTTTCTTGGCACAATGTGGGTCGTGGACCTTGATGATTTGTTTGGATATCAGTCAGACCACTTTAGCACTATTATGTTGCATTGGGATGTGTGTTGCATCCGTACTCCCGACATTGTGTTCGGTTGAGTGATTTTATACCTGGTGTTATGGTTTCCTTTAGACCTTTGCTTTTGTTTTGTGAACACTAGGATTTGTGTAGAGTCCATACTCTCGGATTGAGGCCGATTGAGTGAGTTCATGATGTTTGGTCTTGTTACATCATTGGGATTTGTGTAGAATCCATACTCTCGGATTGAGGCCAGTTGAGTGATTTTATGATGTATGGTTTTGTTGGCTTTGGGATTCGTGTAGAATCTGTCCTTCCCGTGTTGCTTTCGGTTGGGTGTTTTCTTTGCATTGTGTTCTCATTCCTATCCTTGTGTTATGATCTTCGTGATGGTGGTGCGCCACATACGAGTACGTACGCGTACATTTGTTGGGTGACTTGCGAGGCCCGATCTTCCGTGGATTTGCCGGAAGTTATGATCATTGGGGTTGGGATGGGAATATGCATGCCCACGGGCACTTGTCGTAGGATGAGCATGGGTAGGGTAGGGTAGCATATGGAGGGGGCTTCTATCTCGCAGCTTGGTGACCTTAGTCCCATGGGGTTGGTAGAGGAAGTTTTAAATAAGTGATAATTAAAGAAAATGTGTGACTGATAATAAAACTTAAGATAATAAAATGTGTGTGCGGGGCCCTCCGTTGAGGAGTTGAAACGCATGATCCGAGCTTGGGCTTGTCAATGCCAAGTGACTCTCCATGATGTCAGCCCCTACTTAGTAGCCTTTTGAGTGTCTGACCAGGACCTTTACTCCTTGCATTGTCTTAGGTTCTTGGTTCAGCCATCATACTGACTGGCGTGAGTGTTAGCCTTGGTTGTTGTTTTGTGTGTTTTTGGTTGGTTCATTATCTCCATCAGCACGGCAGGTGTGGACCTACGGGTGCCACGTGGTTGGGAGGCGTAGCTACCTTCACCACTGCTAGGGACTGGTGTACAGAGATGGTCTCTTATCCTAGTGCGACCGTTGCTGGATGTCTTCACTTGGTACTTCAGGTTTCGAAGTATGCTTTCTTGTGATTTATGCTTTCATTTGAATGCTTGGATATAATGTTTAGATGATGTTAGTTTACTTGACGCATTTTGTTATCATGATGTTTAGCATGTGATTATATGACGTTATTTGATTTAGTAGTATATCTGTTGCTTACTGTTGTTTAACATGTGATAGGTGATGTTATCTATTGTAGGATTATCTTTATGCTTTACTACTAGCATGTTAGATTTCCTTATGCTTATATTGTTGCATGTTTTAGTAGTGACATCCCTATTACGACAGTACTGACGATCTGGTCGGTGGCTTGGGATGTTACGCACGGGGGATGGCTAGGACCCACGATGGTCTTATGATGCTATTGACGGTTGGGAGGAACCGCGTACTTAGTTTGGTTGTTTTGTTCTTGAGATGTATTTATGTACATTGCGATGTTGCTTTTGTTCTCTGCGATGTTTATATTTATTTTGTTCTATGCTGCTGTAGTTTAGATGGTTGATGTTCTCCAATTTTGTGTTGTTCTTGCACTTGAGTGTTCATTCCTCGAGCCTTTGTGGATTCGGTACTCCCTGGTGTGGAGGTTCTTTGCTCTATTTTGGTCCTTTTTGCTTCTGGGAGTGTTTTCGTGTTTTTATGGGCGACATTTGTTCAGCATGGTGCGACACTTTAAAAAGTATCGCACGCCCATGCAAACTATGTCGTACGACACTGTAAAGTATCACACGGCTTCTTGAGAAATGTCGTACGACACTGGAAGAGTGTCGCACGCCTTCTTGAGAAATGTTGTATGATGCTGAAAAGTGTCACATGCCTTCTTGAGATATGTCGTACGACACTGGAAGAGTTTCGCACGCCTTAAGGAGAAGTATGGCCCTCCCATAGTAAAAAGTGTCACACGATTTTTGTGAAAAACCTGTGCGTGCCATCAGCAGGCACTTTTCTTCGTGATCCAATCTTTTTGAGAGTGGTTTTGGATACCCTTTTGGGCGTTCTTGGAGCCTATGTTGTTGCATTTTGAATTCAGGAGGTTTCTTTTGAAATTCAATTTTTGAGTTTCTGTTGTAGTCCTTCGGGGTTTAAAAAATATCGTTTAAGTATACTTAAGATATATTTTAATATATGCGACAAATCATTTGAGATAGGTTTCAGACCTCTCAGAGATAAGTTATGGATTCGAGGAAATTTCAGGGCTTCAGAAATCCAAACTTAGCCAATTTTCAGGGCTTCAGGATTTCAGGCTTAGCCAAATTTCGGGATTCTGCATTTTACCCCAGCTTGGTGTTTTGTTGATGAGTGGTCATTTCTTGTGCCCTCATCTTATTGTTGTCGTTGTTGGCTTTGTTTGTGTGTGTCAGTTTGGTAGTGGCATTTGGAGAGTCGTTGGTTGCCGGGATTGTGTTGAAGTCTTCCGTTGCGATCTTTGTGATCCCTGTATGATGTTGTCTTGTGCATTCATACTTGTAAAAAAAAATATCTTGGCTTGATTTGAATCCTTGTTTCCAAGGATCTCCGGGCGGGGCATTACAAAATTCTTAGAAAATTCTAAGAAGCAGTCTGCAACTCTGCCTAAAGATAATGATGGATCTAATGATGAAAATCAAAATACTACTATGGTGCCCTTTTCTTTCTTGTCTTCATCTTCACAGAAAGTAGATCTCAAAAAATCTATTGATGATGCTAGCACTAGTAACACTATGAGTAATAATAAGAAAGATAGTGCTAATCAGCTTAAGATTGATGTACAAAGGAGACTTGTCCACTTAGAAGGTTATAGGCAAATATGTTTTGATGGGATCCCTAGTTTTCCTAATCCTATACCACAAGAAATGAGGAAAATATTGCCTAAATTTGATGGAAATAATGCTATCTCTTGTGAGAACCATTTGAGAAGTTTTCTTGATGTGATGAGTGATTATGAGGTTGAAGCTAAAGATGTCATTATGAAGTTGTTTGTTCAGTCACTAACCAAAGATGCTAGAGAATGGTTCAAGAGACTCCCTGAATTATCTATTGTTGATTGGAAGGATATTGAATATTGTTTCAAAGAGAAATATGGTGAGAAGAAAAATTAGAGTTATATTTTGAGTGAATTCAATAATATTAAGAGGTTGCCTAATGAGTCTATCACTGAATTTAACACCAAATTCCAGAAAAGGATGTACAAGCTAATGCAAGCCATGCGAATTGATGACAAGGTATGCCTGATTACTTATCTAAATGCTTTTGATGGTAAAATGGCATACCAGCTTAGGGATAAAGAGCCTAGGACTTTAAGAGATGCTTTCAAAATTTCTATTAATATAGAAAATAACTTAAGAATTTTAGGGAGGTTAGAAAGAAAAAGAGGTGATCCTAGGTTATTTGGAAATAAGGGAAATAAAAGGGAAGAACATAAAGTTACTAGAGGGAAAAAGCAAGAGCCTAGTGAAATGAGTCAAATTCTAAATGCTATAAAAGGTTTGAATCTTCCTGAGGTAAAGAATGATAGGAACCCCATTGAAAATGGGGTCCCTTACCAATCAAATTTTAGTAGACAAAATAGATTGCAAAATTTCCCTTATAACACCACTTGGAAGGATGGTCAGCCTAATGTTTCTCCCCCCCAAGAACACTAATAACAAAGTGACCCCTAATCCTTTATCCAAAAACTCTGTAAATTTGGTAGATGATCCTGAATTCACTGTTAAACCTACATGGTGTTCTACTTGTCAACTACCTCATGATCCTGAATATTGTGTAATAGTTTTGTCATTTCTTGGATATCATAATATAGTGGAGAAATGTTAGGAACAGGAGGAAACAAATGATGATGTAGGATGTAACATGTTTGATTCACATTTTTCTAACAATGAAGGTTGTGACAGAGATGTAAATGATCAGAGATGTTTTCATAGTGTCAATCAATAGCAAGTATTTTCTGATGAAAGTGATGTTAAGGATAATGTGTGTAACATGGTAGGTTCAAAAGAAGAAGTGACCCTAAGAAAACCCTCTAGAGAAGAAATTGACCAAATCACTGCTAATATGGTGGCTCAGGTTCAAACTAGAAGTATGGTTCAAGGAAATGAGGGGAATAAGGTAGCTAGTATTTTCATAAAAGGGACCGACCATAAGAAAGGGGAAATTGTAAAACCTAAAGAGTCCCTTGCTATGAAGGGTAAATTTGCAAATAAAAAATGGGAACCAAGGAAAGGAGGAAACCTTGAGGATATAGAGCACTCAAATAATATCTCCAAGAAAAGAGATGGGAAGATGTCACAGAATGTCATTGAGCAAGATAAGAGTCATCATAATCCCTTGAACACTTTGAGTAAGCATGATGAGAAAGGGAATGTGAATAATGATAACCTTTCTGATTCTTCTATAGATATGTTTGCTATTTTGTCTTAGATTAATATTAAGGTTACTCTATCTGAGTTACTGAGAATTCCAAAGCACTGAGATAAAGCCATAGCATGGTTGGGGAATACTAATGTAAAGGTAAGTCAAGAATGTAATGAAAATCATGTTCCCAAAAGAGTGAAAAAGGAAAAGGTGAAGGAACAGGACACTGAAGTGGTTGTGTCTCAGATTCCTTAGATGTTTTTGGATAACTCTATTAATGAATGTTTGGGGAATGTTGAACCATTTTTCTTAAGCATCTTAGTGAATGGTAAGACATTAAAGAATTTTATGATTGATTATGGTGCTTCTAGTACTGTTATGCCTTTTGAGATAATGAAAGAATTAGGTCTAAAGGTTGACACTACTCAAGGAAGATGTTGTGCCATGGATAAGAGGGAAATTATAGTCATAAGCACTATTAGTGCCCTAACCTATAGATTGACAGCCTGTTCAAATAAGGAACTCACTATGAGCGTATTGGTTGTTGACATACCACCTCAATATGGCATGTTATTATCTAGAAAATGGAATGCTGCCATGGGAGGAATTTTACAATGTGACCTATCATTTGATACTTTTAATATTGATGGAAATTTTATAAAGATCAATAGAGAACCAAAAAGCATATATATGATAGTAGAGGAAGTTGAGGATGATATGACAAATTTTGTGGATACAGATGTCAATGCATTTAGAGTTGAGGTCCTAACTTTGAAGAAAAGCAAGAAAAAATCTCAGATAGAAATGGAAGTTGATACAAATTCAAATAAAGGTGACTTATGGGCCATGTTCTTTGATGGTGCTTATTGCAAAGATGGAGCAGGTGCAGGTATTTTATTAATTTCTCCTGCTGGGGTAACTTACAAATTTTCTTTCACATTGAATTTCCCCTATACTAATAACATAGCAAAATATGAGGCTTTGTTGTTAGGACTTAGACTAGCTCATAAGCATGGGATAAAGTGTTTACATGTGATAGGGGACTATGAGTTAATTGTATCCCAGGTGAGAAATGTTTGTGTCAAAGAATAAAAGGTTAAAAAAATGTAGAAATGCAGTATGGGATATTATTGAGTGTTTTGATGCATTTGGGATAATTTGGAAGAGCAGATCTAACAATAAGATGGTGGATTTGCTGGAAAATATAGCAATAAAACCTGATGATATTACGTTTTTTGGTATGTCTAAAATTGAAACTCAAATCAGCCCTTCTATTCTTGAAAATGTCCAAAGTTAGCAAGTATTTGAGGATGATAAAGATATTTTAAGGTTTTTGAATTGTGAGTATATGTTATCAGGACAAGAAATTGATTGTGTAGCATATGTAGAAAACATAGATGGAAAAGATATTGTTTTTGGACAAGAAGTTGTGCAATTGAAAACAAATAAAATACCAAAAGGTTTAGTATTCCTGGAAACTATTTTTGACAATCATGATAGATCTCAAATGGATACTAGTGAATATAATGCTAAGGATTTAGAGGAGATAAATTTGGGAATTGAAGAAACCCCTAAGAAGGTATATATTGGTAAAAAATTGTCTCCTAAGATAAGACAGGGTTTGATAGGTCTACTAAGGAAATATAGACATGTGTTTGCATGGTCATATGATGATCTAAAGGCCTATAGGGAAGATTTGTTTCAACATGAAATCCCTTTGAAACCAGATGCTAAGCCTTTTAGACAAAAACAAAGGCCAATAAATCTAATCTTGGCTCCCAAAATGCAAGAAGAATTGATCAAGTTAAGAGATGTTGGGATTATAAAGCCTATTAGACATTCTTCTTGGGTATCCAATCTAGTACCAATAAGAAAGAAAAATGGAGCTATAAGGTTATGTGTTGATTTCAAGAATCTCGACATCTCTTCATTAAAAGATAATTATGGTTTACCCAATATGGAAGCCATGTTACAAAGGGTCACTAGTTTAGAATTGATGTCCATGATGGATGGGTTTTCAAGATATAATCAAGTGGTTGTCGAAGAATTAGAACACTTTAAGACCGCTTTCACCACTCCATGGGGTACATATGTTTATGTTAGGATGCCTTTTTTTCTTACTAATGCTAGAGCTACTTTCCAAAGGGCCATGGATGTTGCTTTTGCTGATATTATTGACAAATTTCTGATTGTGTATCAAGATGACCTTAGTGCTTAATCCAAGGATGAAAATGATCATTGCATGCACCTAGAAAAGGTATTTATTAGAGCCCTTAAATATGGAATATCTTTAAATCCAAGGAAACATAACTTTGGTGTCACTAAAGGAAAAATGCTAGGACATCTAGTTGGCAAGCATGGAGTAAGGATTGACCCTAAAAGGGTAGAAGCAATAGATAAGATTCAGAAACCCAAGAGTGTTAAAGGTATCCAGTCATTTTTTGGATAGATTAACTTTCTTAGGAGATTTGTGGCAAATTTTGCAAAAATTAGTAGGCCCATATCAAAAATGCTAAAGAAAGGATCTGAGATAAAATGGGATGGTGAACCTAGTATTGCATTTCAAAAAATTAAGCAAGCTATTAAAGATACCCCTATTCTCAGAGCTCCTGATTATGACAAACCAATGCATATATTTTCTTTTGCCTCATTCCACACTATTGTTGCAGTACTGTTACAAAAAAATGAAGAAGGTTATGAACAACCAATTGCATTCTTTAGAAAGTCATCACAAGTAGTTGATCTAAAGTATGATATTAATGAGAAACAGGTGTATGCATTGGTCAAAGGATTGAAGGCCTTCAGATGTTATTTAATGGGGGCTACAGTTATTGCTTTTGTCCCTACTATTATTGTGAAAGACATTTTCTCACAACAAGAGGTATCTGGCAGGAGTTGTAGGTGGATCAATAGAATACAAGAATTCAACATTGACATCTAGATTACTAAATTGGTCAGAGGTCAAGGTTTAGCCACTTTGATGATAGAAACAAATCTAGAGGCAAACCAAATTAATCAATTAGATGATAATTGAAAAGAAGACCTCTGTGATATGGACAACTTTGATTGGTACAAGGATGTGATTTATTATTTGCAGAATATGAAGTCCCCACTAGAATTAACAGACAATCAAAAATAAGCCTTGAAGTTGTAGACTATAAGGTATATTATAGTGCAAGGATAGTTATGGTGGAGAGACATGGAAGGAGTAATTTTGAAATGTGTAGATGAAATTGAGACTGCAAAAATTTTGAAAGGTATGCACGAAGGTGTGTGTGGAGGTCATTACATGGCTAAAACCACAACCCACAAAGTCCTTAGATTTCGTTTTTGGTGGCCAACACTTTTCAAGGATGCTCATGAATTGGTTAAGACTTGTGATACTTGTCAAAGATTCAGTGGAAAGTTGAAATTTCTTGCTAATTTACTATTAAGACCTATAGAAGTATAGGCACCATTTCAATAGTGGGGAATTAATTTCATAGGTGAAATCTTAAACAAATCCAGCGGTGGACATTCTTGGATTCTAGTGGAAACTAATTACTTCACTAAATTGGTTGAAGCCATCCCTACCAAGAATGCAACAAGCAAAGTGGTGATCAATTTCATCTTAAACAATATTATAACTAGATTTGGTTTCCCATAGAAAATAATAACTAATAATGCTATGTGTTTCAGATCTGATGAATATAAAGAGTTTTGCAAAAAATATGGCATTACAAAATATACATCCTCACCTTATCATCCTCAAGAGAATGGTCAAGTAGAATCTAGCAATAAGAGTATACTAAAGATTATCAAAAGGATTCTAGGAGAAAACAAGAAGGCATGGGATTCAAAATTGCCATTAGCCTTGTGGGCCAACAGGGTTACTATGAAAAAGGCCATTAATTTTTCCCCATTTGACTTGGTTTATGGTATACAGGCTAGACTTCCCCAGAATAATCTAAAGGAGATTTATAAATTCATTCAGCTATATGAAGATGATATCATTGATGAGATGCAACTCAGAATGGATGACATTAAACAATTAGAAGAGACAAGAAGAGATTCCTCTACTCAGAATGCTAGGCTCTAATCATAGATGAAGCACTTATATGATTAAAAGGCCATTGAGAGAAATTTTGAAATAGGAGACATGGTACTGATGTGGAATGCTAGATTGGAAGATAAAGGAAAGCATGGTAAATTTGACCCAATCTGGCTTGGTCCATATAAAATTTGTGATAGAAATGGAGAAGATTCATATTTTTTGAAGGATTTAACTGGAGGTATTCTTGAATTGCCAATTCATGAACAATTCTTGAAGAGGTTCTTTTCTTGAAGTATCTATTTTCCATGAATAGTAGTTTTAGGGTTTCTGGTGTTTTTGTACATTCTGTGTATTTTGTAAATCCCTATAAATAGTCTCTCTATACAATTTGGTTTCTTGTTTTTTTTTTTTGTTTCTGTGTGTTTCTTTGTGCTCTCTCAAAAAGTTGTCATCCATGTACCAAGTATGTGGTTTGCTCTCCCAAAGATTCTAAATTCTTGCATAGACTCAGGTAGTCTATCATCCCCAGACAGAGCCACTGTTGGTCTGATTTTTCACAATGCAAAAATGATAAAAAAATTTATTGAAAAATCATTTGAGTCTTAAAATCTTGCAAATTAGGGTTTTGTTCCTTGTGTTTTTCAAATCCTTAGATTTCCCTCGCTTTAAAAAACCCTCAAAATATTTTCAAAAAAATGTTTTTAATGATATACCATTTCACCTAAGGAAAGGCTTGCAGAAGCATGAGTTCATTTTAATTTTGTTTAAACCTTACATGGTCGTGCTTGGCTTGCAAATTGCTTAATCATTTTATTAGGAAATACCTCTGATGACACAAAGTCTTTATAATCATTGATCTTGTTTAGATCAATGGGTATCACATTCTTGCAATTTTGAGATGCAAGGTTTTTAAATAATGTGGGCATGCAACTTGGTGACACGTAGCCCTTGCCTTTCTAAATATCTAGTAAACTGTAAAAGGAGTCATAAGTTGTCAAAAAATTTTGCAGGTTTGTTAGAAGTGCACGTTCTGGATTTCTTGCGATATCATTGGTTGAGTTACCAATAGAGATATGCCTAGAATCATCAACCATTGATTTAATTTGAATCAAGGGCTAGCACTTTCCTGCAAGAAGGAGATGCTCGTCAGATAAATAATGCAAGGAAGTAAAAATTAGACAAGTGGCATAGTTTGACAAGATGGGCCCATCGTTCTCAAGGATGATGTTGAGATGTCTTCTATGGAAAGTGTCAAACAAGTTGGAATGAATGGAGATATTTTATTTGTCACTTTAGCTAGTGCGGTGTTTGAAACACATGATTTTATAACTGTTGATCTATCAAGGATCAAAGGTCAGTGCATGCCTACAATTTGAAGCTACACGAGAGATAAGTAATGTGAGAAAGTGGTTTTTGGACGTGTGGCAAAATGGGGTCAAGAAATTTTAATTATTTGTTGCGTTGTGCCACGATGTAAAATGATTGCTAATGTGTACTGCCAGATGTGCCACTGAAGAAGTTTGTCTACCAAATGGAAGTGAAGCCTCATTAGCCATAGATCTTTTAAAGATTGAGGGTTAGTGCAATCCTACATTATGAAGATGCTAGAGATTTAAGGAATGCAAGTATGAGCCTTTGTGACATGTGTCACAGTGGGGCCAAACCATAGAAGAATGCTGGGTCATGCCATCTAGTTTACCACTCATGCTTAGCTGGAAACACTTATGATGGGGGCATAGAAAGTTTTAGAAATTAATGCAATGGTCAGATGAGTCATAGCATGTGAATTGAAAGAAATCACTTCATTGGACCAAGTGGATGATGTGAGCATAAAATGCATAATTGTTTCGCACCATTGATCTTGTCCTGATCAACGAGGGGCACTTGCCCACATAAAGGACTTGAGTGAAATTTAAACAAAGCAAGAATGCACCATGTAGACACATGTCCATGGTGTTGTTTTAAAATTTTAACTTAGAAGTTCTACAGGGTATAAACATTCCAACATTGATCTTTTGAAGATCGACAACTAGCACAATCTCACAATTTGAAGATGCTTGTTAGATAAGAAAAGTAGGAATGCACTAGCACAACACATGGAATGAATGATGTCAAGTACCTACTCACTAAGAAGAAGATATGTGACCTGCTAGCATGGAAGTTGTTAGAAGGCGTGAACTCATAAGAAGGTTTCCTATTGGTTAGTATAGCTAACTAGATTTTGTTTGAATATGAATTGATATGATTGTTGATCTTCTCTTGATCAACAAGAAGCACTTCCTCACAATTCTAAGGTGCAAGAAATTTAAGAAATGCAGGCAAGTGGTATTGCAACACGTAGCCTTGTTTTCAAAGCCATAAAACTTGTTTCCTTTTAAATCAAAGCTGTCCAATCTGGTGAAAATTTATGAATAGGATTCAAATTTAGTTGCAATTTAGAGGTAACAGTTACTGAGAGTAAATATGGTGCAAATTTCATTCGTGTGATTTCATTGTATGAAAAGAACTCATGATCTCACCATTAATGAATTACCATGGTGCAGAAAGAACATCAGGGCATACAAAATTCTCAGAGCTCGGGCACAAAATTTTTAGCTAGTGATCCAGTGAAATTGCAAAAGAAATCACACAATGCAGAAGTGCAAATTCTAGTAGGTAAATACTCTGCAACTCTTTTAAAAATTCAAGTATCTGTTGTTGTAAATTTTCTAGGGTTTTATTCAAAATGCCTCTCGGAAAAGAATTCACCGCGCTAATAGATTATTTGAAATGTTCTACGCATGATGATTTTCTTGAACAATTCCCCTTATCAGTACATGAAATAACTAAGGGGAGAGAACTCATTCCAAAACACCTGAGAGTGGTTGTAGTAGAAGGTTTCTATGATAAAGAAAATTGGGTAAGAGATGCCCAGGTTTCCATGGGGGGTCTGGAGTTTTTTAAGAAATGGTTTTCAGAGCAAAAATTGGATACTCCTATGAGCAATATATAGGAGTTTGATATTGGTAAATTAACAGTCCCCACAGTTTTCTTTGATAGTGATTTATTGATGGATCTAGCAAGGAAATATGATCCAATTACAGGGTGGGTAAAAAACCATGCTAGAGTGAATCTCTTTAGGGTTTTCCCTAAATTAATATGGTTTTCAACCTAAATCCTAACCATGTTGTACATGAAACTATTGATATGGATGACCTTCAAGGAAGGTATGATGCACAAATAATTTACCTAAGAATAGGGCCATTACAAGAACATGCTGCTAAATTTGGCACCTTACCTATGATTATAGCCAGTACCCCAGAGCCATTGTTGAGAAGACATTTCAACTTGAGAGCTCAAGCACTGCATTTTTCTCTTTGCAAGATTTTTGGGATTGATGAAGTTGATCAAATTCAAAGATCTATTGTCCTTATCATGGCTCAAACTCTTCAATTTGGGATGAGCACTATTTTGGATTTTTCTACTTTTCTTGTGAAAGAAATTCACAATGGTCTAGTGGGAGTAGCACGGGGAAAGGTGGACAAACCATTCTGTTGGTATTCATTGCTTATGCATGTATTCTTATACAAAGGATTCACCTTTTTCTCCAAGGGTATGGAGCTGGAAATAACCAGGGATGGAGAGAGGAATCCAGTGTAGCTGTGGAGTGTAGATATGACTTCAGAAGCTACAGATGCCAGCTATGTGAGATTTGATAGATACTTTGCTTCAAAGCTTAGGTTGCTCTTGAAAGGTGACAACCCCAGAATTCCACAAGCATTGTTGGAATTGGCTAGACCTAAGGACCATGCACAAGGACTATTGGTTATTCATAATTGGGGGATATAATCCCTTATAGTGTTTCAACTGTAATAAGAGTATATGGTTTTGTGGGAAAGCCACATGTTTTTCTCTTTCATGTGCCCTTGAAGATAGGGATAACTGAACTCTTATGGCATATAGGCACTATAGATGAGAGGGAATTGTCTAAGAAGGGTACCTTCTTTTCGATTGTTACTGTAGTACATAATTTTGTTTTTGTCAGGAAAGGGTGGAAATACCTGAATTTGTTTTTGGATAGATATAACATGGTAGAATGTCATGCCAGATTCATTGATCCTGAAGAATTCTATGACCTCTTAAGAGAGAGGGTGAAAGCTTCTTGTATGGTACATCAAGTTTATTATCCATAGGATATAATCAAAAATGTTTTCACCTTGCAAGAACAAGAATTGAGGAAAGAAAAGTGGATAGTTTTTAGTAAGACTTTAGAATTCATTAATGCTTTTGACCCCCAGTATGACCCATTGAAAGATAAGAAATATTGGGGAGCTAAAATATAAGCATTAATGAATAATTTTACTATAATAATCCAAACCATGAATGAGAAGAAAGCCATATATGTTGAGAGACATCTAGACAGGGCTGCAGAGGTACAAAGAAGGATAACCAACAGAAATGTGTTGGCTCCTAGCCAGTATACATTGTAGAGAAAGGCAGGTTATGTCATGTTTCAAAATGTGCAATAGGCACCCCTTCATTAGAAGCCAAGGTCAAGAAGTCCATCTATAGCCAGCTCTCCAAAAAGGCAAAAATTAGAGTAGGGGTCTTCTTCTTCTCAAAAAGAACAATACTCCCCAAGCTAGTCCCCAATCCAGATAGATGATGAAGCATCTCTAAGGGAGCAGTTTAGACAAATGGGTAGAGAAGGGGATGTGATTGTTACTTCTATAGATTTGGATGTTGGAGAGCCACAAGAACCTCCTATACCTTCCTTGGACCTAACCATTGCTAACTACCAAGGTAAGGAAATTGATCTAATAGATGCCCAAGCTTCTAAAAGGTTTATTAATGATGAGAATTTTGTAAAGTCTAGGGCTTTTGCTCAGTTTTTGTGGAGGTTAAACATGGGAAATTTTGAGAAAACCTGTGAGAAGATAAAAGAAGAACAACTAGACAAACTTGATTCAGTTATTAAGGAAGAGGTGAAATCTAAATTTTTGAATGATTTTTCCCAGTTTACTCCTGAAGCTGGGAGGCAAATAGTTAGACAGTCAAGAGTCCTCCTTTTTTCAGAATGGGATATAGAAAATGCCATTATTTTTTTATTTAGTAAGGAAACAGAGGGATGTTCAATTGAGAATTACTGAAGAAATACTACAGGCTCATAGAGGAGTAAAATTTAGTGATGACCACCAAGCCCTTGTTATATGGTCCATGGAAAAAAGGGAAAATACCAAAATGCATGGGATTCCCATTCCAGAGCATACTAGTGCATTGACAGTGTTCAGGGCTGGTGAGGTAGGTAGTAAACAAATAATCGGGATGGCATCAGAGATGTTAAAATTTGGTAGCATAGTGTCTAGCCAAAAGGAAGATAAATTTCCCCAACTCAATGCTAGATTTGAAGAAGTTTTGAAAGCATATGAAGAGAGGGGTATGCAAATACAATCATTAGAAAATAAAGTAACTCAAATGGAAAAGATTCTTGGGAAAAGAAAATTAGGAGAGACTAGTAAACCTAGGATTGCATACCCCCCAAGTCCAGCTGTTGAGCCTTTTAAATCAACACCAATTATTGAGATACCTGATACTCCTGAAAGGCCTAAGTTCTATACTGCAAATGATTTCGAAGTGGAGAAGAAGAAATTATATGCAATGCATGTAGAACTTAATAATCAATATGAGGAAAAATTGAGGTAAGGTATCATGTATTTAATAGATAAGATAGAATGGCCCACATTTTTTAATCAATTAGCAAGGATCTCAGTAATCAGGGATGAATTGAAGCAAAATGAAGCTATATTCAGACCCATTGTATAGAAGTGGACAGAGAGAAGTTCAGATATCACTGCTATGTGTATATATGTTATTCAGCTAACACATCATCAGATAGAAGGAATTTTTGATTTACTAAATAAGTTGCAAGGTTTTGATGATAAGAAAGATTCTTTCTACAGAAGATTAACTAATTATTTTTCCAATAATTTTGTAGAAAATTTGATTTATTCCCTTGTGCTCGAAAGACAGTTGATAAAATAAAGAAAAAAGAAGAATGGAAGAGGGTACTAGATGAAGCCTTCTGTGAGAGAATAAATAAAGTTATAAATGAAACTGGCCACTTATTGTGGGCAATGACAAATGAGGAGTTGGTAAAAGTACAGATATTCTATAACTCCATCAGAAAAGATTTTTTTGATATAGAGGTAAATGCAAATTCTTTAGTAACTGTACAAAGGGAAGTTCTAAATTTTGATTGCCAAGAGGACACTATCTACAATAAGTGGAAGGAAGAGTTTATGTCTACAGAACAAATAGAAGAAGGTGATGAGGTGGAGGATGATGATGAAGAAGAGAGTACAAAAGTAGAAGCCACCTCTACTACTAGTGATAAAGACAAAGAGGATCCTTAGGTAGTGGGAGATGACTCATCACTGTCACATTTGATGGCCGCCTATTCCGAGGAACCAAAGCACTAAAGGAATTCGATCAAATTATTCTTGCCTTTCCAAAGGAAATAACAAAAGTGGGCCCACAAAGGAATGTTTGATGTATTAGCCTTTCTGTTATTTGCATTTTATCTTTTGTTACAGGTGTGTATAAAAAATCTTTTTGAAGGACACCTGTCTTTCACATCTGCCCTTTGCTTGTTGCAACTCATGCCTATATAAATGAGTGTTCAAGGCAATGTGAGGGTCCAAATTTTGTACAATTTTAAGTCTTTGAAAGAATATAGTTGGTCCAATAGTGTGTAGTTGTTCTGAGTTTATATTCTGAGTTGTACTTTCTAAAGATATATTGAAATGACAGAACCAACAAATTGTTCTAGGTTGTCTTTTGAATTCTATTGGTCATTGTATTAGTCATCTGAAAGGATAATACAAAGGAGTATTTACACTATATTTGTGTCATCAATTTTTGTCTCCTTTTTATGAGATTGTCTACTTTGAAGTCATTTTAAATAAGATTTAAATTGGTTGAATGCAATCTGGAGAGGTTGTATGCTGATATCACTGTTGCTTTTAATTCAAGAAATTATAGAAATGCTTTAATGAATCAGTAGGGTTTATGAGTTTATAGAAAGGATACTTCATAAGAATGGAAATGGTTGATTACAGTTGATTAATTCATTTACAAGTTAATTGAATTAGATCGCCCACCAATAGTTAATTTTGTGGCCAAATGGATAAGGCACTAGTCATATAAGTCAGAAGTGAACAAGGATAAATTCTATTGCTGCATGTCAAAACAATTATAAAATCAAAATCATTTTTCATTCATTTTGTTTCAAAGTTATAAATTCTGGTCAATACTCATTTATATCTATTCTCTGAGTCTTAGATAGCTGCTATTATCAGGAATATTTGTAAATTTAAGGAGAATGATGACTAGATCTGCTGATGAGGGATGCATACAAGTTTGAGAATATTAAAAGAAGTGAAGTAAACTACTCATGTGTTAGTGGGTGATAGATGAGAATCAGAATGGAACTAAAAAACTCTCTACATAGTAGTTTGCATTAGAATCATCCCTAAGTATACCCACCTTGGTTTAGCAAAGCCAAAAGAGTAGGAAACCATCCTTTGGTTTTGTTCAAGTTGGGTCCAAATGGTTTCTTATATAATTGATAATAGGGATTGGTTGATCCTTAGGTTATATAAGTGTTATTATTTTGGTATTGAAATTTTTTTTGTTTATTAGTTTTCAAACACCAACATGACACTCATGTCAAAGGGGGAGTTTCTTGGTCTTTTTGATTTTGACATTTGTGTGTGAACACACTTAATCACTTTCTACATTGAAGTCAAGTACACTATGTATGTCAAGCTACAGTATGTGCTGAGGCAAAATTTCAATAGGTGCTGAGTGACTTCAAGTGCCAAGCATTATATAAGTATCGAGTGATAATAGGTGTTGAATCTCAATTGATGCTGAGAAAGTCAAAATGCTTCATATGCCAAGTGAGCTAGAACTATACATGTGCTAAGAAAGACATAATGTAATAGGTGTCGAGCAAACCACTATCAAACATGTGTCAAGCACCAGTAATCTAGTATGTGCGAGTAACACAAAATTAGTATATGAGTTTGTGCCTTCAGAAACTTAAATGTAAACTATTTTTTGAGTTTACATAGAAGGATTTCAAAGGATAATAAGGATAAGAAAAAATCTTTTATATTTTCTATACAATCAGCATGTAGCCAATAAGAAAAATGGAGAAGGCATGCAACCAATGAGAGAAATGCAAGGAATGAGTGGGAATTCAAGATTCAATATGGATCATAGATCCATACCAAACACTAAGTCTAAGAAGTCTTTATAAGAAGGCTTAGACCCCATGATTTTAAGTTGTTGAAGAGAAGTCAAGGAAGTTGCTAAGAAGATAACAATATTGCAAAACAAGGCAAGTAGTAGGGGCATCAAAGACTTAGTGAATTGAGCAACAATTACACATCTAGTTGATCAAAATAGTAAAAGGGATATGAATAGATATTAGATCAAGTGCCTAAAATTAGGAATTGAATATTGTAAGCAATCAGGTCAAAGGTTTCTTATACTCTCTAGCAATTGTATTAGATTGTGAAAATCCTATGATGATAGGTTCGCCTAATAGCTATTTTATAGATCCTTTGAAGAGGTGACTAAATCCTTTAATAGGGTGATAATTCATGTAAAATGTTTGTAAATCCTTTAACCAGGTCACTATTGACATAGTGTAAAGCTCTTAACAGGGCAGGCCTTTCACAAGGTAGACAATCAGTAGTGATCAAACAATTATTGCTATAGTGATTTTGTGGGTATCATCCCCACCCCAATTTTACCTTCTTATTCCTGTAGGATTTCTGGGTTACCAAATTCTGGTGTCATGTGTTGATGCATGTGTTTAATTTATGTTTATTTAATATGTTTGTGTTCATGCAGTTTACTTTCAATTTTTTTTTAAAAAGGACTTGAAATGGTTAAAAGCGTGTTACTTCTGATTTATCCCCCCCCCCCAGAAGTACTCTTCTCATTTGAATATTCCAAAAAAATCCTTGACTTTTCTCTTTTATTCCTAAGTCTTGAATCTTTTCATATTTTCATGCTATATCCTTATGAAGATTTAAAGCTGTGACCTTGCAACTGCTCTTCATTGCTTGGTCGCAAGCAGTTAGCACTTAACCAATAGGAAAGTTGTGAATGTGCAACACGGTTATCCCAACAATCAACATAACTTTGTAGGATAAAATATTAACATTCAAATGTAGGTTGCAAGGTTATGAAATTCATGGTGGTTGCATTGTCATAGGAGGTTTAGAGAAACCATGGTTCAAGCCACAAAGTAGTAAAATGCTCAGGTAGCGTGTTTATAGGGTTAAATGTTGAACTCAAAGTTTAAGTTGTGAGCTCACAACAGGATGGAATGTGTCATGGGCTAGGTACATTGGAAATCCTTTAGTCACATTGTCACAAGGGTTATTTTTAAAGGAGTATTTAATCAAATGAATTAGATTAGTTGAATTGATTCACTCAATTGAAATGAGCTCAAAAAATTCATGTCACAACCATGCAAAAAGTCAAATAGATTAGTCATTTCTAATGAATCACATAATCACACAAGATTAATGTCAACTCAAGATAAAGGTTATGATATGGTGAAAGCCTTTAGTTTCTTCATTGTAGGGTTAAATTTCTAACCCGTGGTCATGGCAGTGAAGTTGTGAAATACTCTTGATCACTTGGTTGTAGAAGGTTAGGTCTAACCCATGGTTAAGGTGGGAAAGTAGTGATTACTTTGGTCATGTCTTTGTAGGGTTAAAAGAAGAAAACTATTTGGAGTTGCAACTAGGAAAACATAGTTAAACATTGGTCATCACACAGTCGAGTCACTCCTCTTAACTGCAACATCTTATGTCGTGACCCATCAAAGAGGTAATTTTTTCTTTTTTTTGCCAAGTCATGTCAGTTAAGTGCCCATATTTTTTTGTATTGTGACTAAGTGAAGCTATTAGCATAGCTTTAGTTTCATAGTCACCTAATTGGAAATGATGCTTCAAAGTATTGTGTTTGTACAGTTGGGATCTTGAAGACTGAAGGGTTTGAGGTAGCTCGGATTGGGAAAAATTAATTAGGAAAACCTAAGGAAATGCTTGTTCACCTAGTCACTAGTTTTAGATGATAAGGCATAAATTGACTACAAATGAAAATCATGGAAGTCACTTAGTCAATACAATTATAAGATTAAAGTGGAAACAAGTTGTGACACAATGGTCAAGCATAAACAAGGGTAGTCACAATTTCACACAACTAAATAGTTAAAGGGAAATCTAGGCTACAAAGCAACGAACACTAGTATTCAATAGGTCAACAAATAGATAGAAGGTTGGGCAAGGTGGCATAATACTTTAGGGAGCATTGGGCCATGTGGTGAGTCTGAGGATTGACTTCAATTGACTTGACGATCTGACATGTGAAGAATACTATAAAGAACAACTCTTTACTAGAAAATTGATCTCTTGGATCATCTGCAACCACTTTTGGTGTTCTCCATGCTTTTTTAAATATATATTTCATTCCTCTACTACCATATCAATCCATCTACCATCCAGAGTAGTAATGGCAGTCACTTCTGTTTGTTTGAGCTAGATTTGCATGCAAAGATCAAATCTTCTATATAGGTATGTACACCTTATCAAATTTTCTTCTGATCTATAGTTATTACTCCTCTGCAATCTCAACTCTACCTAGTTAGAGTTTGAACTCAATGTAATACCAGAGTTATGCCTGAACTCTATAAAAGGTAGTTGTAAATATGTTTTAGAGGATCTTCCCTGATCTATCATGTCTACTTATAATAGCCTTGTACTCTACAACTATATTCCTTTCTTTCCATTAATGAAAAGTTTCCTTTCTTTATCTCTTCTTTCCATTCATGATTTTTGCATGTCTTTTTCTTTTTTTTGAATGTTTCTCTCTTGTGTCCAATCTGTGATGATTGTTGTATTGTGAGGATGTCTTTTTGTTCAACAATTGATCAATTTTATACCTTCATATGATTCTTTGGGGAGTAGAATAGAGTTAAGATCCATGTATCTGGGCTTTTCATTGATGTGTTGTGCATCCCTAATTAGAGTTATAACCATTTCAATTAAGTGCATCACCCCCTTTAGATTATATTAGGTAGCTTGATTTCATGAATCTCATTTTCCCCTTTCTTTCAAAGTGTAGTTAGGTGTACCTTGATTGTAAGGAAGCCAACCTTCTCCAAAGATTCAACCTCAAAGCACAAGTCCCACACTTGGAGGTTGTTTCCATGTTACATGATGTCAGTTGAGGGTCATACCTCAAGCAAGGGTGCATACTTTGTGTCAACAACTACCTCATTAGTGGTTATGCCTCCTAAGAGTATAGAAGAGCCATGTGAGGTTATGGAATGCATTTTTTCTATATAGATGTTAAACATATGTACATATAAATGAGTACATGGATTTTCAAATTATAGTGATTGTTAATAAGTTTGGGTTATTAAATTGTTCTAATTGTCCTTTACCTATTTTAGCTCCCTTCATGGCTTCCTAGATATCTATAAGCATTCCATTTGGTTAGAGTCCTGATTGTCAAATAAGAGATCCAATACAAAGAGGCCAGGGATATACATGTATTTTAGTTGAAACCCTCTTGTGATATCATTTTGGATATATTTTGTGTTTGTTAGAGATCCCTAATAATTTTATCTACAACCCTATCATTTTTTATCACTTACCATATAGGAAAATATTAGAACTGATTCATTATTGGTTGTCTCCCGTGAACACATGAGATCCAATTGAGGCTCTAGTATGCATTTGTTTTATAGTCCATGTATTTTTTTGTCTAGTATTTTTTTTTATTATAACATATTTTTTATTTTACCATACAAAAAATATCATAGTTGATTCATCATAGGTTATGTCTCCTACCAACACAAGAGATCTAGTTCAAGCTCTAGTACACATTTGTTTTTTATTCCATGCATATTTTTTTTGGTCTAGTATAAATCTTGATTATAAAAACTTTTGTAGTTTACCATACAAGAAAAGAACATAGTTTATTCATCAGTGTTGTGTGTTCTAGAAGCACATGACATCCAGTTGAGGCTCTGATACACATTAATATTTTAGTCCATACATTTTTAAAATATTAGTATATGTTAACTACAACATATTTTTCATTAATTTTGTATTTCCTCTTATATAAAGCTTCACAATTGACCATAACTCCTCTACCTCTCCATTTTGTTAGGAGCTTTTCTCACCCATGAAAAAGTCCATCACCTTTATCATACACCCCAAGCTTTGCAGAAATAGATTAAGAAATCAACAATCTAACCACCGAAAAATTACAATCCAATAGTTAATTGTTTTGATATTATTTTTAAATAAGATACCCAATTTAACATTTGAACAATTATTGTACAAACAAATATTGAGTAACATATTTCTTTGAAGAGGTTGAATTTTGGTGATCCAATAGAGTCATTAATATTGATGATTTGGACAAGTCATAGACTTTTATAAAGACATATATAGATCTAGTTGTGATCATTGAATGATCAATTTTTGTAATTATTTGACATATTTATTATCTATTTGAACTTGACATAGGTGACTTGGCATACATGCAATTTTTTATATGTACACAATTATTATTTATTTTGATATATATGAAACTTGATATTCAAACTAATTTATTCAATATGTGCATATATTTGTATATGGAATCTTAGTTATTTGCAATTGAATTGTCATCAAACTTTTCCATGTGTGAAATGTGATAAAACATATATATAGATATAAAATTTAAATATACCATAATTCTTTTATGTGTGTCTATGTGTATTCATAAGTAATGATTCAATTTGTTCATTAGAAGTGCTCGATTGGCCCTCAAATACACTTAGGGAAGAAAAGTTTCTACTCATCACAAACACAAAAAATGGTTCCATTACATCTATCTCAATAGATTTATCCTATAAATACTCATAATTTGCCTCTCAACATTCCATAACACAAACTGGCATACCCTACCAATGATATCCTTTGTGTAATCTACTAGGAGAAGAATGTTTCTATTCTTCATGGGAATAAATTGATGCTTTCATTGAATTTAGTTTTGTAGGTTTAATCTAGGAGGGGTCTAACTTTGTCTCTAGGAATGTTAGGATGCTTGTCAATGTGCCCTACCAATAATGCCCCTAATGTTCCTTAAGTGCAAAAAATTGCCAAAATTTTGACATAATGTTTCTTATAAATTGGGGTGCTTGTACATGATCCTTTTGAACCTATGGGGTTGTGTTAACCACCCTCCCCCCACCCCCACAATATCCTATGTTCTATTTTGAAGACTTAGAATCATTTTTGGTAGGGCAACAAATTTTTTGTTGATGTAAAAAATTTTAGATGCACTTGGTACAAAAGTGACCAGCTAACTTATTTCACATTCTTCTCATTCTGTAATTGTTACGTGAATGTTGATGATACTACTTTGGGGGAGTATCCTAATAAATGGAGAGTATTGACATGCTGCATTCATGAATGTGTTTGTCATTAATGTCAACATAGTAGTAAGTCTGTGAAGATTGGCATAATAGTAGAGAGAGATTTTTGTTGTACTAACAAAGTTTTGATTATCTGGTGATGTGAGGTCATGGACTTGTTCAATACAGTTTCGTGATGACGCGGTTCAATGAGCAACATGTAAGTTGAAGATGTATGAAAGTTGTACCTAATTTAATGAGAGCATTTTAGAGACAGAGTTCCTGGAAAATATTTGCTAATGTTCATATTATATCTTTCATCTGAGATGTAATAGGAAGATGCACAGTCAAACAGTAATATAGGACATTTATATGATGATGTCAACAAATGTGGAATCCCTATTATCACATGTGTGAAGTTTTGTATAGATTATGATAGTGCTATTGTAATTTTAATAAATTAATTATCCTATTATAATTAATTGGAAAAGCCTCAAGTCTGACTCAAAAGAATTATTTTGAAGATATTGTGTAAAGGAAAGATGTTTTCCTTTTTTGTAACATGTTGTGATCATTGTATGAAGTGTGAAGTGTGAAAAGGAGTGGATTGTTTATTGAATTAGAGTAAGATATCTGAGGGATTATTGGATGTGAGTTTTGTGATCTGGTTACAAGATCAGAAGGTGTAGAAGTCGGGTTGATAAGATAGAGGAAGGAAGTACTATATATTTCTATTATTCTGCAAAGAATAATATAGAGATCATTTGAACAATGGGTTCATTGGTCTTTCCCTTAAAGCTATTTGGGCAGTGGGTCTAGTTGTCTTTCATAACTCCTAATAGGGTTGGAATTCCCTAATAGGGATTCCAATTCTCCTCATAGGGACTGATATGTACTAAATGCTGTTATAGACTCATAATAGTGTCCATCCTCTAACAAGAAATATTTATATTAGTACATCATTTTGTGGGTACCATACCCACCAAATTTTTTGCTCTGATCAAGGGTTTCCCTAGTTAAAATATTTGGTGTTATTGTATATGAGTATCTTTTTGTAGTTTTTGATTATATTACTGATATGGTTAAGGTTTAATAAGGTTGATAATTGTGATATTAGTTGGATAATTGATTCACCACCCCCCACCCCTGCCCCCCCTCTCACAATTATAGTTTTAGACTATATATATTCTAACAATTGGTATCAAAGCATTAGGTCCTTGAAGGAAAAACTTAACAACTTTCAAAGATTAGTGGTGAGTCATTTCAGAAAGCATAGTCCTAAGTCTGGTGGAGGAAATTTTGACACCTAGAAGATGGAGCTTCTTGGTGAAACATTAGAAAAGTGTAAAGAAGATAGCATTGAGTTTCTAGATCTAGAATCATTTTGTTGCATGCAAAAGAATACAAGCACAAGTAAAGATAGATCTAGATCTGAAGAAGACAAGAAGATCAAAGAAGGTATCAATCTTCTTATGGAAAGAGAGCCAGAAGGTATTAAAGTTTTTGTTTGATGGACATGTAAAAATTTTGGTCATTTTCATCCACATGTCCTAAGAGAGTAAGAGAAGCTAGAAAGAATTCATTATCTGATGAAGATGAAGAATTTAAAGAAAGTATGGAAAGATTCTTGAATGATTGTGATGATAAAGATAATGATCTTGAATTGGTTAAGAAAGATGAAGTAATAGAAGAGATAGCTTTGGTAACTATTGTTTATCCAAAGGCTAACCATGAAAATGTGGAAGTTATCATTCAGACTAACAATAATCTATAGAATGATGTGTTAATTATTGAGCAAAGAGGAGAACAAAGGTCTGAACCTAGAGATGAGATAAGAGTTGAGATGCCAACTCCTACCCCTAATAATAATTTGACAAAGAATCACCCTCTAGAGAAAATAATTGGAAACAAAGACAAAGGTGTGATTACAAGAAGTAGAGTTAATGAAGATATATGTTTGATTTCTCAAGTTGAACCTTAAAGTGTAGATGAAGCATGTAAAAATGATAATTGGATTCAAGCAATGAAGGAAGAATTATATTAGATTGTAAAGAATGAAACATGGGAGTTAGTTCCTAAACCTAAAGATAATAATGTGATAGGAACCAAATGGGTATTCAGAAACAAGATGAATGAGCAAGGCGAAGTTGTGAGGAACAAGGCTAGACTTGTATGCAAGGGATACTCATAGCAAGAAGGCATAGACTATGACAAGACATATTCACCTAAAGCTATAATGGAAGTAGTAAGAATGTTCTTGGCTTATGTAGTGAATAAGAAGTTCAAAGTATATCAGATGGATGTTAAATCAGCCTTTCTAAATGGAGAACTTGAAGAAGAGGTATATATTGAGGAGCCTAAATGTTTTCCAAAGATATGGTATGCAAACTAAAGAAATCTCTATATGGTTTGAAGCAAGCACCTAGAACCTGGTATGCAAGGTTGAAAAATTATTTGGCAAAGCTTGGATTAGCTAAAGGTATGGAAGATAGTAACTTGTATTTAAAAGAAATTGACAATGGATTAATATTTGGAGGTAATGATGAAGCAAGTGATAAGTTTTTAGAAGAAATGAAGAATGAGTTCGAAATGAGCCTAATAGGAGAAATGAAGTTTTTTCTAGGATTGTAGATTGTGCAAAATAGTGATGGTATTTTCATCTACAAGCTAAGTACTTGAAAGATTTGTTGAAAAGGTTTGGATTGAAAAGTTGTAAACCTATTGGTACACCTATGATAATTGGTCACAAGTTATCTAATAAGGATGAGATAGCTCCAGTTGAGTAGAAGTAAATATCAATGATTGGAGGTTTGTAATATGTGACTTACACTAAACTAGATATAGAAAATGTAGTTGGGATTGTAGCTATATTTCAAGTAGATCCTAAAGAGTATCATTATGTAGCAATAAAGAGGATATTTAGATATTTGAAAGGAACATCTTACTATGGAATTTGGGATGATAGATTGAATGATTTTAGTCTATGTGCATATACTGATGTGGATTGGCCAAGCAGTATGGATGACAAAAAGAGCACTAGTGGTAGAGCATTTTTTCTTGGAGGAAGATTGGTTTCTTGGATAAGCAAGAAACAAGATTGTATTTCTCAGAGTGTGAGAAGGATATCAAAATTAATTTTGTAGAACCTATTATCATTTATTGTGATAACATAAGTATAGTGAGTATGTCTAAGAATCTTGTATCGCATTCTAAGACTAAGCATATATCTATTAAGTATCATGTGTTGAGAGAGAAAGAAATAGAAAAAGAGATCAAATTAGAGTACATGATTACTAAAGATCATATTGTAGATATCTTTCCAAAACCTTCACCTAAAGATACATTTGAGTACTTGAGAGATATGCTTGGGGTTATGCCTCTGAGTAGATGATGAAGTAAGTGCATTAGTCCAGTGGTACAAAGTACTATTGTTAGATCAGACTGAATGGTGATGCTTCCTATATGGGGGAGTATCTATGATGAGCTAAGTCATTGAGGACTCTATGTATTGGTCTTGAATAATGTCTTTTGACACTTGAGCTTGTCGAAGATTTGGAGTAGTAAATTGACATAATGAGAACTTTGTCATTGATGTCAATGGGTGAGAGAATATACATGAAAAACATCTCCTAAGTATAAATAGGTGAGATATGTACATGAATGGGGGAGAGATATTTATTAGAGAGATTTAGAAATATTCATGTAAAGAAGAAGGAGGAATATCTTTATGGGGGAGATATGCAGCATGAGGAATTCTAATGTAAAGAAGAAGAAGAATATATTAGTGTTTTTCATGGAACTTAGATATTTTTCATCTATGTTGTCATCAATGTCAAAGGGTGAGTTTTTTAGCATGAATGCTGATGATACTACTTTGCGAGAGTTGTTGGAATTATATATGGAGTAACTAAGAAGGGGGGAGGGGGGAATCAATTACAACAAAAACAAATCAAGATCCCTTAGATGTCTTAAATAACTAGTTACTACTATCACTCAGTAAACATTCACAAAAATGTTGTAACTCGATAGGTTAACTTGTTACTAATCTTTAAGCATTCATAATTATTAACATTCATGCAAAAGTAAATAACATGAACACAAGACACACCAAATTTAACGTGGAAATCCAATATGGAAAAAACCACCAAGTAACTAGCCACCAATTTTCACTCTTCTAAAGTGATCCTTGTTAGGAGCCAACCCTGTTAAAGGTTACAAAACACACTATTAGGTGTGACCCTATTAGAGGATTTAATCACCCTACTAGGAGTGTCCTTTCTATAGGTCTTTAGAACAATTCAGCTAAACTATCCACCTTGTTAGAGGATTTACAAAATGGCTACTAAACCAACTCTGTTAAAAGATTTTGGAATCATTGCTACAATGGTTAAAAAGTAACAATGAATTGACCTAAATAAGATGTAACTAAATTTGCTGAATACAGATCTCTAATCAGCACCATTAGATCCTCCTTGATCAAATATAGCTTTTCTGCTCCTCAATGATCTCTAGTCATCCTTCAAAATTTTCTCTCACAATAATCGATCCTCCTTCACATTCAAATCACATCAAATCCATCACACTTAGTATTCACAACTTGACCTCTTATATATACCATTCAGATTATAAAATCGACACATTTACAAGTTTCCTTTACCAATAAACCATACATGAGTTGGCTACAAGTATTATATTAAAGAAATAAAATTTATTTCTCAAAATAATGAAATCCTTCATTGGCCAACCCTACTTGGTAAACAATACTCTAAAACAATTTCTTGTGTTAACCATCTCAACTCAGTTAACACTATAAATTCTACAAAATCCTTTGACTGTCAAATGAACTCAGTAAGAACTGGATCTCCTTTGCTGACCACAAGAGCTCGATAAGAATTGTTCTCTGCCATATTTCCTTTGATGACTAAGTAAGCTCAGTAGACATTGAATTTCCTTTGTTAACCTTGAAAGCTCGGTAACAAATGTTTGCACAAGGTAAAGTCTGAGAATGCTTGGTGGACATTGTAAACCTTATTGCAAACCTTCTGAGCTTAGTAGACTTTATCTTTTGCCTTGCTAACCAACTAAGCTTGGTAGACTCTGACTGATAACTGTTATGAGATTTGTGTAATATCAAAGACAACACACAACTAGACAATTATATCCAACAATCTCCCTCTTTGAAATTGATGTCAACACAACATGTCATGGCAGAATGAAATTTGAAAATAAGTCTTTTCTTGATAGAATTCTTCTCCCTCTTACATTTCATTCCACACAACTCCTTAAATATAGTAATCTCCCTCTTTCATAGTAATCTCTCCCTTTTACATCAACTCTCTTTTTCTTGCAAATTTCAGAAAGATATGATAGTAAACTCTCCCTCTTTGACAACACATGCCAAAGACAACACAACTTAAATGAATTCCAATGTACCTTAAGTATTGATTGATATGCAATGTCTTCATTACTTTGCTACATCAACTGATTGATCTTTAATTTTGTTCCTATTGATGCATCACCAAAACTATATTTTAGTGAGCTTCAGATAGGGGAATGACCCCTAACTTACCTCTTAGATACAAGAATGTATCCTTAGGTAAAGGCTTTGTGAATATGTCAGCAATTTTTTCCTTTGTATGGACATATTCCAATCTGATCTCCTTATCCTGCACCAATTCTCTGACAAAGTGATACTTTATAGCAATATGCTTGGTTTTTTAATGCATCACCGGATTCTTGGATATGCTAATTACACTTGTATTATCACCAAAAAAAAAAGGTTCTTTGATTTCTTCCTTCATACCTTCCAATAACTATTTGAACCAAACAATGTTTGAATAGTTTACTATTGCTGCAACATATTCTACTTTTGCAGTGGACTGGGATGTACAATTTTTATTTTTACTTGTCCAAGAAACCAACCTCTTTCCAAGAAAGAAAGCTCCTCTACTTGTACTATTTTTGTCATCAAAGTTTCCTACCCAATCTGCATCAATAAACACTTTCAAATCTAAGTTTCCTCCAAGTTTATACCATAATCCATAATCTTCAGTTCCTTTCAGATATCTCATGATCCTTTTGATTTCCATCATGTGATTTTCTCTTAGTTTTTCTGAAAATCTTGCTACAATACCAATTGCAAGGGCAATGTCTAGTCTTGTATGCACTACATACTGCAACTTTCCAATTATAGATCTATACAATGTCTGATCTATTTCTTTTGATTCATCATCCTTAGTAAGTTTCAATCCAATACACATAGGAGTCCCAATTAGTTTGCAATCTTCCATACCAAAATTTTTTAGTATCTCCTTGATGTATTAGATTGAGTGATGTAGATGCCATTCTTATTCTGTTGAATGTGAAGACCAACAAAGAATTTGATTTCACCAAACATTGACATTTCAAATTCCTTGTTCATTAATTCTAAGAATTCTTTGCAAAGATCATCATTACCTATTAACAAAGTATCATCTACAAATATTTTTGCCAAAATAATCTTATTATCTAGTCCTTCCTTGATATACAAGTTGCTATTATCATTAGTTCTTTGAAAACTAATCTAAATAAGATAGTTATGCAGTCTTTCATACCATGCTCTAGGGGCTTGCTTTAGACCATACAATGCTTAATGTAATTTGTAGACCATGTCCTTCTTGTTTGGATCAACAAAACCTTCAAGTTTTTCAATGTAAACCTCTTCATCCAATATACCATTGAGAAATGATGACTTGACATCCATTTGATAAACTTTGAATCCTTTGTGTGTAACATATGCAAGCAAGGTTCTGACACCTTCCAATCTTGCAACGGGAGCAAAAGTTTCTCCATAGTTTATACCTTCTTCTTGAGAGTATCATTTGCATACTAGTCTAGCTTTATTTCTTGACACCTTACCATCTTCAATTAGTTTATTTATGAATACCCACTTATTTCCAATCACATTTTTGTCTTTAGGCTTGTTTACAAGAGTCCATGTTTTTTTCTTCTCTATCTTCTCTATCTCTTCATTCATAGCCTCAATCCAACTTTCATTTTCTAGTGCATCTTTGCCACTTCTAGGTTTGAAATCAATAAGTAACTTTTAATTTACTTCTTGTCATAGTTCCTTTAGATTTATCTCCAATGATCTATTCTAGTGCATGATGTTTCTTGACATACTTGGCTAGCATAGGCTCCTTACCTTTTGAATGACTTGCATTGTTATCTTCTTGAGGTTCAACTTTTGGTTTTAGTTGGCTATTGATTCGGTAGCTTCTATTTGCAACTCGGGTCCTTGCAACTTAGTAGGCATTAGCTTAGTTTGAACTTCCTGCAACTTGGTTATAGAAGAATCTGGGGTAGAAGATTTTTGATTGACAAGTGTATCTAGCACTGTATTAGGTTCAATGAAAAAAAATCTCCTATAGTCTTCTAGTTCCTTTTTGATTTCTTCTTCAATTCTTTCTACAACTCATCAACTTTCACATCTACACTTTCTATGACTTTGTGAGTAGACAAATTCAAACATCTATATGCTTTACTTTTGCAAGAATATCCCAAAAATATTCCTTCATCACCCTTCACATCAAATTTACCTTTTCTAGATTCTTTCAAAATGTAACATTTTCTTCCAAATACTTTTAGGTAACTTAGATTGGATTTGTAGCCATACCATAACTCATAGGGGGATTTGAATGAGTCCTTTAGTTGTACTCAATTCAAGGTATGAACTTCAGTGTTGATATCTTCCTTCCAATATTTGATAGCAATGCTCTTTTCAATCATTAAGGTTCTTTTACAGTCCATGATAGATTTGTTCCTTCTTTTAGTTATTCCATTTTGTTCAAGAGTTCTAGGTGCTGAAACCTGCCTTTTTATTCCTCTTTCAATGTAGAAGTTATTGAACTCATGTGAAATGAATTCACCTCCTCTTTCTAACCTCAAGTATTTCAATCTTTTTTCTATTTCCTTCTCTACTCTGGCCAAATACCTTTTGAACTTCTCAAGTGCTTCTGATTTCTCTCTTAGGTACATGATAGTCATCATTCTTGAGTAATCATCAACAAAAAGAATGAAGAACTTTTCACCAGTATAAGTTTCAATTCTAATAGGTCTACACAAATTAGTATGCATAATTTCTAAAACTTCTTCACATTGATAGTTCTTACTTTTAAAGCTAGATTTTCCTATCTTGCCAATTTGACAATTCTTAAATAGACCAACCTCAGGTTTCTTTATGTTAGGAATGCCTCTTATTTTCTTGAATTTACTTATTTTCACCAAGTTATCAAAGTTCACATGACACAACCTCCTATGCCATAACCAACTTTCTTCAACTTGAGCAATAAAACATGAACATTCACCAAGTTCAAGATAAAACAAGTTACCTTTTGTTTGAGTACCTAATCTAATCATCTTTCCTATTCCATCCAGTAGTCTTGCTTTTCCATGCATGAATTTCACTTTGAATCCATTATTGAGTATTTGTGCCACACTCAAAAGATTGTGTTTTAGTCCTTGTACCCAATATGCATTATCACATACAAGTAATTTGGTTAGTGAGATTATTCCTTTTCCTTTATGCAATAAGGTTCATTATTACCAAACCTCAGACTACCACCATCATAGTCTTCAAAATGTTCAAACTTAGTTTCGTGACTAGTCATGTGATGAGAACAACCACTATCTATAATCCATGTATCATTTTTTTCACATGAGAAATAAGTGCCATTTCCTCATCATTATCAGACTTATCCTTTACAGCAATGTAAACAATTTCATCTTCTTCTTCTTCAGCAAAATCATTAGAATCTTTAGCCATGAAACATGTTTTCTTACCTTTTTCCTTGAATGATTTGAATTCTTTCTTGCCATTGCACTTGTGACCTTTCTTCTCATCCTTTTTCTACTTATTTGGGCACCTAGCAGCAATGTGTCCAATTTCTTCAGAAGAAAAATAGATTAGAGTAACCTTACCTTTTTATTTTCCTTTACCTCTTGAATATTTCCTTGCTAGTAGAGCTTCAACCACCTCAAGATCACTATCTAAACTCTGTTATGATTCTTCATCAATAGCTGACTGAGAATTCTTTATCTTCTTTCCTTTCTCCTTGAGTGAAAGCTTGGCTTCAAATGTCAATTCAATTTTCTTGGTAGTTAGAACATAATTATCATAGTTATTTAGCTCAAATGGAGTTACTCTTCCAACTATGTCCTCTAAATTTATCTCATGATTTGCTTCACATCTTCTTTCTTGAATTGCAGAAACTCTGATTGCATAAATGGGAAGTAGAGTTCTAAGGACTTTACTTACAACTATTTCCTCCTTGATATCTCCTCCAAATGCTTTGATTGCACTAACACTTGATTTAACTCTTTGAACATATTTTCTATGTTTTCATCCTCTCTCATCCTCATCTGATCAAATTGGCCTCTTAAACTTTATGCTTTGGCTCTTCTCACATTATCATCACCTCTATAGATCTCTTTCAGCTTGTTCCACATTTCAAAGGTAGTTTTGAAATCCTTGATATCATCAAATTCTTCATAACCTAGGCAAGATGCAATATCTATCATCATGTTGTTGTGAGTCTTCTTTTCAGCAATATCATTGACAGATAATGTGCCAACGAGTTCTGCATATTTTTTATCAAGGTATTTTAGCCATGTATCACCAATAGAAGCTAGATGAAGTCTCATCAATTTTGCCATGCTAAGAAGTTGTCCCTGTTAAGTCTTGGAATTTCCCTCTTGTAAGACATCCTGATCTTTAGCTTAGATCCTTGAAATATTTTCCTATAAGCACCAAAAGTTCTGATACCAATTGTTGGAATTATAGATGGAGTAACTGAGAGGGCAGGGGGGGAATTAGTTACCACAAAAAAAAATCTAGATCCCTTAGATGTCTTAAATAACTAGTTACTGTTGTCACTCGGTAAACACACACAAAAATGTTGTAACTCAGTAGGTTAACTTGTTATTGATCTTTAAGCATTCATAATTATTAACATTCATGCAAAAGTAAATAACATGAACCCAAGGGACACCAAATTTAACATGAAAATCCAATATGGAAAAAACCACCAAGTAATTAGCTACCAATTTTCACTCTTCTGAAGTGAGCCCTATAAGGAAGCAACCTTATTAAAGATTACAAAACACACTGTTAGGTGTGATCCTATTAGAGGATTTAATCACCCTATTAGGAGTGGCCTTGCTAGAGGTCTTTAGAACAATTTGAAACTGAACTATCCACCTTGTTAGAAGATTTACAAAATGGCTGCTAAACCAACTCTGTTAATAGATTCTGGAATCACTACTACAATGGTTAGAAAGTAATAATGAATTGACTTGAATAAGATGTAACTGAATTTTCTAAGCACATATCTCTAATTGGCACCATTAGATCCTCTTTGATCAAATATAGCTTTGTTTTTCCTCAATGATCTCTAGTCAACCTTCAAAATTTTCTCTCACAATAATCAATCCTCCTTCACATTCATATCACATCAAATCCATCACACTTAGTATTTGCAACTTGACCTCTTATATATACCATTCAGATTATCAAGTTGGCACATTTACAAGTTACATTTACCAATAAACCATACATCAGTCGACTACAAGTATTACATTAAACAAATAAACTTTATTTCCCAAAACAATGAAATCCTTCATTGGCTGACCCTGCTTGATAAACACTGCTCTAAAATAATTTCCTAAGTTAACCATCTCAACTTGGTTAACACTGCAAATTCATTGAAATCCTTTGGCTGCAGAGTGAACTCGATAAGAATTGGATCTCCTTCACTGACCATGAGAGCTCAGTAAGAACTATTCTCTGCCATATTTTATTTGATGATTGAGTAAGCTTGGTAGACACTAAATTTCCTTTGTTAACCTTGAAATCTTAGTAACAATTGTCTACATAAGGTAAAGTCTAAGAACGCTCAGTAGACATTGTAAACCTTCTTGCAAACCTTCTAAGCTTGGTAGACTCTATCTTTTGCCTTACTAACCATCTGAGCTTGGTAGATTCTGACTGATAACTATTATGACATTTGTGTAACATCAAAGACAATACACAATTGGACAATTTTATCCAATAGGAGTATCCTAAGCATTGGAGAGTATTTCCATGTTTTATTCATGAATTTTTTTGTCATTGATGTCAACATAGCAATAAGTCTGTAAAGACTAGGAAAATAGTAGAGAGAGATCTTTGTTGTATGGAAAAATGTTTTTCTTGTCTAGTGATACATGATCATGGACATGTTTAGTATAGTTTCCTAATGACATGGTTCAATGTGCAACACATAAGTTGAAGATGTACGCAAGTTGTGCCTAATTTATTGAGAGCAGTTCAGAGATAGAGTGCTTGGAAAACAATTTTTGATGTTTGTGTTATATCTTTCATCTCAGATGTAATAAGAAGATGCATAGTCAAATAGTGATAGAGGAAAGTCAGATAATAATGTTAGCAAATGCATAAGCCCTAGTATTGTACATGTGACTTTTTGTAGAGACTATGAGTCAAAAATGCTATTGAAATTGTAATTAATTAATTATCTTATTATAATTAATTGGAAAAGCCTCAAGGCTGATTGAGGGATTATTAGATCCAAGTTTTGTGATCTGGTTACAAGGTCAAAAGGAGCAGAGATCTGGTTGACGATATAGAGGAAGGAAGTACTATTTATTTCTATTATTCTACAAGGAATAATACAAAGATCTTTTGGAAAGTAGGTTCATTGATCTTACCCTTGAAGCTATTTAGGAAGTGAGTCCAAATGTCTTCCACAACTCCTAATAGGGTTGGAATCTCCTAACAATGATTCAAAGTCTTCTAAGAGGGATTGATATGTATTCAATGTTGTTATAGACTACTAACATGGTCCATCTTCCAACAAAAAATATTTATATTAGTACATCATCTTGTGGGTACCATCCCCACCAAGGTTTTCCCTCTAATCAAAGGTTTCCCTAGTTAACATATCTAGTGTTATTGTGTATGAGTATCTTGTTCTAGTTTTTTATTAAATTTCTCATATGGTTAAAGTTGAATAAAGTAGATAATTGTGATATTAGTTAGATAAACAATTCACCCCCTGCTCTCAGATGTATTGGTGAACAATATATTCTAACAATTTTACATTCTTCTCATCATGTAAACAAACTAATGTTTCTATTGTGTTTAGTTGGAAAAAATTTCCATAGCCATGGTCCCACTTTCCTTTGGGCATGTTAGAATGGTCACCAACATACCCTACTAACAATATTCCTTATATGCTCTAAGCACAAAAAAATTCCAAAATTTGACATAGTGATTCTTGTGAAATGGGAATCTATACATGGACTAGTGATGATTGTGTAAAAATGGTATTAACATTATTAATGCACTTGTCAAGGTGTTTAGGGATGACCATCCAAGCTGTGTGCAAATTAGAGTGTGAAAGGTGCAAGAAAAAGAGGGACATATAATTGATTGAGAAATTTTTCCACATGAGGGTTACTTTTTATGGTGTGTTATGTTTAGATATGATGAGGACATGGTGAGAAGTCATTTAGTTGGGTCTAGAGATGTATGGATACTTAGTTTTGAAGAAGCTCTAGATTAGAGGCATAAATATGAGGGTTTTTTAAATCTCAGATTGGTTTTGATAAGTGAGTGTCTATACACTTAAGTCATTTACTTAGTTCATTCTGAACAAGAAACGTATGCCAAGCACAACATATAAGTTAGAGCATGCTGAGTAAATAGTGAATGTCGAGTCATTCAAGTGCCAAGTAGATAGTATGTGCTAAGTGATTCAAGTGTCAATCAAGAAGTGCATGCTAAGTCATTTAGATGCCAAGTGACAACATTGAAGTTACAGTTAGTGTTGAGCACCAAGGACTTCAAATTCTGAGTAACACAATTTTGACATAGTTGTTTGTATTGGCACAAATTACTATGTAAACTAGTTTTAAGCTAACTTAAGGATTGATTTATGATCTTTCATTGATAAGGAAAAATCTTAAGTATGAATCCCTATGTATTACATGATCCAATTAGTAAAAGGGAAGGTTTAAGCAGCAATATGGGTGAATCACATTCATTGATTCATACCTAATCCTAAGTCACCTAAGTCTTCTTAAGGAAGACAAACCATAAAATGTTCTAAGTGTAGAGAAGGAGACTTTGCATGTGCAAACAAGATATTTGTGGTGAACAAGGTATTATGATTTGAGTTTCATTATAGAATCAGTTAAAGGAGAATAGAGGAAAAGAAACAATGGACAATAAAGAGACATTTTATCAGAAATGATCAAGTACACATCAATATAGAGGTGATCTAAATCCAAGCAACAAAGTGCTAATTGTAAGATCATTACTAAGTCATTCTAATAGGTGAATTAGCTATATCTCTAAATAGAGTAGTTCTAAAAGGTTTTATTGAAATCCTCTAACAAGGTGCTTACTTAATTTTGAGTTAAAGCCCTTTAATCAGGCACACTTCTATTAGGGTGTTAAAATCCTTTAACAAGAGAAGACCTAACAGTCTTTGTAAGTTTTTAATAGGGTAGATCTTTCATAAGTTAGATCATGTTTCATAATAAAACATTGTAACTTTCATTGGATACACTTTATTATTGTAGTAGTGAAGATTTGTGGGTCTCATCCCCATCCCAGTTTTACCTTCTCATTGGAGGGTTTCTAGGTAATCATATCTTGTGTCATACATTTGTGAATGCTTACTTGTTTACATACTTTAGATGAATATGATTTATATGGTATTTCAATTTACTTTTTGAATTGTAGATGGATGTACACCCCCAAGTTTACCTTTCCTATTGTAATTCTAACAATTGGTATCAGAGTTGAGTCCTCTAAAAGTAAAGCTTTGCATCTTTGAAGAAAGATCTTGGAAATGGAAGTCTACAAGTTGGGAAAGATTATTGAGAACTAAGAGATTAAAATACAACTCATTCTACATCAATTGAATGAAGCAAGAGATGATCTAAAGAAATCATTGAGAAGAAGGAAATTGCCATTGAGGCGAATGATATATAATACCAAGAGATGGACATTGTTGAACTATTTGCAAATGGAAACTCTAATGAATTTAATGCAGCTATTGTAGATCTAATGGAAAAGAATAGTACCCAAGCTGAAGAGATCAAAAATCTAAAGATGGAGCAAGAATCACAAGTCATATTGCTATCTGAGGTGACTGAACAAAAAAAGAAAGCTGTAGAAGAAAAAGTCATGATTGAAGATGACAAAAGGGTTTTGACCAACAAAATGGTAGAGAAATCATCAGAGATAAATAGGAATGCTCACATGCAATTGGAGATAACGAATCAAGTCATGATTGCTAATCATGAAATAAATAGTAAAGACATTGAGATCACAACACTAAAGTTGCAGAATGAATAATTGAGTAATGATCTGAAAAAGGAAAAGGAGTTTGCTAAAAGTTTCAATAAGTCTAGTGAAGCCATCAAGTACTTTGAACAATTGATGAGATCCCCTAGATCTAACAGTGATACTTCTAGATTGGGATACACTAGTATTGAAAAAGGAGAATCATCCAAAAATGGTGAAGAAATAAGTAACAAAGGTAAGAACTCCAAACCTACTTGTCATAATTGTGGTAAGATAGGTCATAGTGCTAATGTTTGTAGGAGCAAGACCATAAATTTGAATGTTAAGCATAAGATCATGGGTCACTACCAAAAGTGTAACCAATAAGGTCATCAGGTATATGAATACAAAACCAAGACCATACATACTCAAAGATTGAAGGATACTGCTATAACTGTCAGAAGTATAGACATGGAGATTTTGAATGCAGATCCAAACCCAAGTGGTCATCAAACAAGTAGACAAAGGTAAAGAACAAAGTAAACTCTTATAATTGGGATTATAATACAAGGTATAGTTGTTACTATTGTCAAGAGTATGGAAATATTCTTGACAATTGTATTATAATACATTTTAGAAGCGATTAGAAAAGGTGGTTGAGTCAAACCACATATTTTAACTATTTGAAGACTAGTCACATAAGTAAAAATTATCCAATAAGGTCAAAGGCACCAAGTTGTGAGTTCAACAAAGGTAAAGGTAAGGCATATATTGAAAATGTTAGAGATGAGATGAATAAGACATGGAGGAGAAAGGAAGATTACAACACATCAAGTGAAGATGAGATCACTTCACCCAATGGGTCAGGTGATCACACCCCCTCAAATTAAGCAATCAAGAGGTATGTGGGACTAATATTTAAAAGGATATACTATACATTAGTTCCAAATATTTAGTTTTGAAAATATTACATATGCATGAATAAATATGCAAAGTCTTGTCAATTTTCATGTTACTACTGAGCATGAAAAGTTTCACTATGGTTGCCGAGTGAAATGTTAGTGGATGTTGAGCTACAAAAGTTGTTAGTGAAGGCCAAGCTCATAGTGTTACCAAGTGTATGGAAAAATACATGGATACCAAGTGAGCCAAAATTTAATTGAAGCTGAGCTTACAACTGTGTAAGAACTTAGCATTAAATGTAGTGTTCTGAGGGCTATTTGATCAATTTCTGCTCATTTGACATCATTCAAATTTGAAGTAGAGAACAAAGAGCTAAAGGTGATTTGGAGAAATTGATCTGAGTGTTTGCAAGGGATCTAAAAGGTTGTTTGACACCATTACAATAGGATTCACAAGGTATTTAGCGTGTGCTGAGCTATGAAATTTTAAATTTTGCAAACCCTAGTTTCATGTAATGGCATCTAGTTCTTTAGCAGCCAAGGTTGTAGAGGGAAAAGATATTTTAAATGTGCAATTGATAAGAAATTAAATCAAACAACCTGCTTTTAGGGCTATCCTAGATATAGCTTACAAATAGGATCCCTCCAGTTCATTATCCATGATACCACCAGAAGTTTTGATGATACAAGATGTTAGAAATTGTTATACATGCAAAATTGGAAGTATAGGTGATATGGAAATTAGGGAGGCATATGGAAAATATGGTAGAATGGAGTGTTAAAGGAAGAATTTAAAGTTGTTGAGAAGAAAGGGTTAACCCATGCCCTAGTTTTCCCCAACATTTTCAAAACAAAGTGGATAAATTTTTTTTTGAGTATAATTCATCACAAATCTATATGGTTAGAGAATGGACTGGTGAAAATCACCAAGAAGATTGTATACAGAGTCACAAGTAACCCTGGATTGACCCAAGACAATGAGAAGAAAAGCTAAGGAAATAATTGAAAGAAACACAGGGGTTGTATGGAATAAATGAGGGATGACAATTGATACAGTCATAGATACCCTAATAGCTTTTGCAGTGAGGATTATAGCACATAAGTTCTATCAATCTAGCAAATTAAATAGTGTACCTTGCATTGCAGTTGATATGGGTTACAAAATAGTGAAGAAGGATCATACTTATGATCTTTTTGAGTTGTAGTTGCAACAATTGATTAAGAATTTGGGAGCTATAAGGAAAACCAAAAGTGCACAATGTAAATTCAGATCCATTCTTGTATGTTTTATTTTATGTACAAAATACATTTCCCACATTTGGTAAAGTTGCATGGAAAGTAAACAAACCTATTGTAGTTCAAATAGGTGAATTTATTGAGCAACTAGGTTATAACTTTGAATCTATCATGATAAGTTATTTTGAAGATTTCAACCAATCAATGATGGAAAGATTGAGGATACCGGTCTCTCTAGTGGAGAAACATTTTGATGATGTTTGCTTCCTAGTTGACACCGATTTCACATATGTTTAGGAAACAATTCCCAGAGTGAGATGGCTAAGGCCATTAGGATATGAAATAAATGTCGATCAGGCCTCTACAATAATCACAACATTACTTGTAGAAGAAGTGGATAAAGAAGCCACAACATTTGGAAACTATGACATGGCCAAATCAATGATTACAATAGAATTGAAGTTTGCTTCGGTAATCAGGAAGAAGAATAATCTAATTAAGAAATTGAAAGAAAGATTTGGTGAAGGAGCCAAGGAAGAAGAAGAGGAAGAAGAAGACGAAGAAGAGGAAACACAATCTCAAGCACCATTAGTATTAACACAAGGTCAGGGAGAAGACCAGAAAGAAGAAGATGTAGAAATTACACAAGGTGTCGAGGAAGAAGAAGCTAGTGAAGCACCTGCATCTAATGAGAAGAAAAAGAGAAAATCAAAGACATAAGTAGTGAACAAACCAAAGAAGGTTGCTTAACCTACTCAGCCTAAGCCTACAACACCTACCATAAGGGCTAGCACTAGAGTCATTACACAAAAGGCTAAAGAAGTAGCGAAGCCTAAGGAAAGAAAGCTAAAGCTTAGAAGAGACCAAAGAGGAAATATATTACTCAAGATGAATCTGATGAAAGGAAGATTGAATTAGATAACAACAACCAATTTCAAGTGGTGATTCATAATCCCTCTTTAGATTTAGATGATCTATGTGAGAATATTAGGAAAAATGCTAATTTGTTAGGATTCTCTCATATTGAGTTTGACAATCTTGGGAAGATTGAAAGAACCACATTGAAGAGGTAGTATATGCCACGATGAAAATATTAAAAAAGAATCATCTAGAACTTTCCAAATTTATACCTAAAAGCTTATATGATAGATTTGAGAAAAAGTAGAATTATTGTTTAGACACTAAGAAAAAAATTAGGGAGACAACTATTGCCAAAGTTATGCCAGAACTTAGTAAGGCTGACATTACTAAAGCCATTAAGAAGTATCCTGAAAGATTTGTGCCAAAATACAAGGCATTCAATATACGAAAGAAAAACATAGAGTATGTTGTCTAGAAGTCCAAGAAAATGTGGAAAATAACATATGGACTATCAACATTTGGGGAAGCTGAGAAAAAACCTATTGAGGTAGGTGAGGATGAAGAAGAAGACATAGAACAAGACATAGTTGAGGGAGGTACCAATATGAACATTGACACCTAGGCACTAGCTAAAGAAGAGAAACAAACAAAATATAGTGTACAAGATACACAAGTTCCGAGTGCTAGCCCTCCATAGGAGACAAGTGAAAATGTTAAAATTGTCAAAGTTAAGGATGTTACTAAGACTATTTCTTAGAACATCAATCCCATTACAGAGGATGATTTGAAAAAGATACTTGTTGAGAACAATCTCCAGGCCAAACTACGTGGCAACCCTATACTAGTGAGTGTAGATGAAATTCAAAAGACATCTGCAGGGGAGGAAGTACGAATACTAGACATACCTATAGTTAGTCCTCAAGTCACAAGTGTACAAACTTCACTACCTATTATGGTATATCAAAGGAAGGAGACATCAAGCTCTACCATTAGTACACCACTATAGGACACTCCAATCTCAGTGTATATACAAGAAACTAAAAAAGAGAAGGATGAGATAGTTAGAGAAGATAAGGTAGAAACACAAGAGAATGAAGGCACTCAAGAAAAAATATGCTAGGTAGATACACTTGCACCTCGAGCACATGATCAAGGTGCAACTAGGACTACAGAGGAAGAAAAGGACAAGACTGAAGAGTTAAGTTTGACATCCAAGCCAAAGGAGCAACTAGCAATTCAAGCACTGGTGACATTACTAGAATCTGCTACTCCTCCTAGTCAAGTTCTTTAGAGGCTGAGCATAGATGCTACACCATTACAATTTTCAAGGTCAAGTCCTAGTTCATCTAAGGAAGATTAGGTAACTACATATGGTGATGTTAGCCTAGATGAAGATATTGTATTACCTAAATTTAATTTGGTAGCAATCACAATTGAGAAGATGGGTATATTACAAGAGGCCCTAGAAAAAAGAAGAAAAATCAAGAACTGCTCATAAGGAAGCATAGGAAAAAGCAAGCTTTGATTGACATCAAAGAGATTTTCATAAATGTATTTAGTCTGCGGAATCCAAATGAAAACAAGCCCATCATTGAACAATTAACCAATATAGTGGAAAGGGTTAATGGCACAGACCTGGATACAAATGTAAAACTTCTTGATTGGTTTAAAAGGAAGTTCCAAAATAAGGTAAATGAGAAGATATCAAGTGTTATTGCACTAACATGGGTTGAACTAGCAACCAAGATAGAGAGTGTGAAGAAGGTACTAGAGAATACTTTCTCTTTGTACACTAAATTGTGTGAACCTATGCTCTTCAAAAAAGAAATAAGGAATCACATCTTGAGTTTAAAGAGCCATATACAATCATCGAGCACTATGTTTCCCAAGTCTCCAGCTCAAAGTGAGAAAGACTTAAGGTATCTCTTGCAATCCTAGAGTCAGTTAGCATCTTTACAAGTAAATAAAGCCAACATTAGGGCTAAATTAATCAGCATCTAGTCAACATTGACACCACACATGGAGATATTGCACAAGGAACTAGGCTATGCTAAAACTCTTATGTAGAAAGATTCTCATCTTTCTACATTGGAAGGCTTAGTCCACCTTGCTACAAAGTTGGCCAACCAACTCAATTTTTTGGAGGTAGCTTGTGATAATTGGGATGCAGCTCTAAAGATTATACTTGAGGTCTGTAAATCATTTTTGGACAAATACACTATTAGTGTATAACACATTGACATAAGTGTCAAAAAGGGGGATTAAGAGTAATGGGAAGCAAGCAAGCAGAGAAAAGAAGGAGGAAAACCCAAGGGGAAGTAAGTGAACATAACAACAAAAGAAAAAAATTCAGCTTAGACAAAAATTGAGACAGAGTATCAGTTTATGTAAATCTACTGAGCAAGAGAAAAAAATTGATACAAAGTACAAAACAGAACCGAACAATCAACTCAGGGGGAGTTATGAAATTGTGAGGCATGACTGATAAATAATGTGTTGTAAAATGTTGATATTTTAAGATTTTCTATAGAAGCTAAATGGATATCTATGTTATGCTCATAAGGATAAGATCATTAATGCATGAAAAAGTATTTTTGACACTCATGTTAAAGGGTGAGATTGTTAATCTCATATTGGTTTTGACAAATGAGTGTCTATACACTTAAGTCATTTACTTAGTTCATGTTGAACAAGTAACATATGCCAGGTACAACATATAAGTTAGCACATGCTGAGTAAACAGTGAGTGCTGAGCCATTCAAGTGTCAAGTAGGTAGTATGTGCCGAGTGATTCAAGTGCCAACCAAGTAGTGCATACCAAGTCATTCAAATGCTAAGTCACAACATTGAAGTTATAGTTAGTGTTGAGCACTAGGGACTTCAAATGCTGAGTAACACAATTTTGACATAGTTGTTTATATTGGCACAAACTACTACATAAACTGATTTTAAGTGGACTTAAGGATTGATTTATGATCTTTTTTTGATAAGGATGAATCTTGTCATATCCCAATTTAAAGATTTAATTTTAATAATAATTATATAATATAATGTTATTAAATAAATAATAAAGTTATATTAAAACTAATACTAAAATATAAAACAAGGAAACAATAATTATTTAATCTATATTATTAATGAAATACTATTTAGTATGATATTTTAAATAATAATAAAAATAAAAAAATAATGAGTAAAGAAAGAAAGAAAATTAAATACAAGAAACAATATTATAGAAAGTATGTTAACTTTCTAAATAGAATTTAATAATAAATAAAATAAACACAAATAAGTAAGTAAATAAATAATATAACATAGAATAATATTAACTAAATCTAATAAAAATTCAAGATATGTTTAACAAATAGACATGACTCCTTAAAATTAAGATATAAAAGGGAGGAGAATTTATTTTAGAGAGGGGAAAAAAGGAAGAGAAGAGGAGAGGAGTACAAAATGGGAAAATGGTAGAGGAAAGTAATATGAAAAAAAATAAGTGACTTTCTAAAAAGGTATCAATAATATTGAAAGGATGTGAACCTTTTGAAAGGGTCATAATTATGAACAGTTATGATTCAAAAATATTCTGATTATAAAGTATTTAGACTTTTCCAAAGGATTCTAGTTATGAAGTGTTGTGACTTTTCGAAAGGGTTATAACTATGAAGTGTTGTGACTTTTCAATGGATTTGTATTATGAAAGGCTGTGACTCTTGAAAAAGAAAAAATGAAAAAGTATATTTTTTCCTTTCCTTATAATTATAAAATGAAGATTTTTTGGAAAGTAAGTATAGAGTTGAGATAATCTAGAAGGAACAATTCATTGAAGGGTCGACTAAGGATAAAGCCACATAGACCAAGAAAAGAAGAAGGTAAGAAAGGTATGTTTATAGATTATATTTATTTAATTATGTTTATGAATTTATTTATATTTATGAATATAAGTTAATTAATTATTTAGTACATATATTTCTTACAAATTGATTAAGAACCCATAGTTCTAGTATAAAGACATTGCTCACCTATATAAATGGCTTCATGCCTATATAGAGTCAGGGGTCATCTTTATATAAATGGCCAAAATGGGGATTGATGGAATCTTATAGTGCTCGTGCAAGAAGTGAGATCCTTGTATAAATGGCTATTGTGTTAGTATGAGAGATGAAAAACCTTGTATAAATGGCTAGATGAGAATGAGATAATAGCCATATCTATAGCAAGAATAATATATCTATAATTGTTAGTATTTAAACCTAATATTTATTTTGAAGGTATTAGTATTTCAAAATAAACCTAATAGTGGAGACATTACGAATCTTACAAATCTTAAGTGTGAATCCCTATGTATTACATGCATCCAGTCAGTAAAAGGGAAGGTTTAAACAACAATATGGTTGAATCATGGTCATTGATTCATACCTAATCCTAAGTCACCTAGGTCTTCTTAAGGAAGACAAACCCTAAAATGTTATGAGTGTAGAGAAGGAAAGTTTGCATGCACAATTAGGATATTCATGGTGAACAAGGTATTATGATTTGATTTTTATTGTAGAATTAATTAAGAAGAACAAAGGAAAGGAAATAGTGGACAATAGAGAGACATCTAATCATAAAGGATCAGGCACACATCACTATAAAGGTGATCTGAAATCAAGCAACAATGTGCTGATTGTAGGATCATTGGACATTCTAATAGGTGAATTAGCTAAATCTCTTAATAGAGTAGTCCTAACAGACTGTATTGAAATCCTCTAGCAAGGTGCTTACTTAATTTGTGAGTTAAAGTCCTTTAATTAGGCACACTTCTAATAGCATGTTGAAATCCTTTAATAATGTAAGACTTAATAGTCTTTATAAGCTTTTAATAGGGAAAACCTTTCACAAGGTAGATCATATTTCATGATCAAACATTGCAACCATTGGATACACTTTATTACTATAGTAGTGAATATTTGTGGGTGTCATCCCCACCCAAGTTTTACCTTCTCATTGAAGGGTTTCTGGGTAATCATATCTTGTGTCATGTAATGCACTGCTTGGAGATCCTTAGAATAAGGATGAAATACAAGCCAAGATTTTTTTAAAAAATTACAAGTATGAGTGCACATGACCACATCATACACTGATCATATAGATCACAATGGAAGACTTAAATACCATCTTGACAACCAATGAATCTCCCAATGCCACTACTTGAACTGACAAATGCATAATAGGAAACTGAAAGCCAAAATGACAACAAAACATAGAATCTAGAAAATATGTCAAAGCATGGTAATTTAAGTCAACCCAAAGGGTACTAGAAAAACCAAAAATTGATCCCCAAAAACTAGTGGAGGTGTCCCCTATTTTTCACATGAGGACCACAAACTGGAAGGTTTTCATGCAAAGATGTGCAACATGGTGTGTGAGAAAGTACATTATGCACGAGGATGTGCACCATATGGTGCAAGGAAGTGTTTGGTCGTACCACCAAGACACCCCAAGACTGGTGTAGGGTTTCACATAAGAAAGTGCCAAGCCACATGAAGAAACCCAACATGCCATGTGAGATCTTGCATCCTCACATGAGGATGCACAATTTTGTGTGAAGTTCCAAAACAATGCAAAAGAAGAAAAAATGTAGAAAGGACTAAGTTAATAAAATTTCTCCACACCGGGGAGTACTATATCCACATTTCAAGGAAAGGACACTTGAACGATAATTGAAAGATGGAAAGCTAGAATCTAACCATCTAACAGGCAGTGAAGGAAAAATATGAAAGGGAACATCACAGTATACTAAAACAATATTGCAATAGCTGAAATAATATCACAATGAATAGTACAACCAAACTAAGCACACGGTTCCTCCCAACCATAATAGCATCATAAGGCCATCATGGACCCTAGCCATCCCTTGCATGTAACATCCCAAGCTACTGATCAGATCATCGGTACTATCATATAGAGATGTCACTATTAAAACATGCTACAACATAAGCATAAGGAAATCTAGCGTGCTAAACATAAAGCATAAGAAATCCTACAAAATTGATAACATCATCTATCATATGCTTCATCATAATAAGGAAATGCGACAATAACTAGCATCATCTAAACATGATATACAAGCATCCCAATGAAAGCATAAATCACAAGAAGGCATACTCCGGAACCTAAAGTAACAAGTAAGAACATCCAACAACAATCACACTGGAACAATAGGCTGTCTCTATGCATCGGTCCCTAGCAATGGTGTAGGTAGCTATGCCTCCCAACCACATGACACCCATAGGTCCACTTTCACCATGCTGATGGAGATAATGATCCAACCATAAACACACATAAGAAAATGTCTATGGCTAACACACATATCAAATAGTATGATGATTGAATCCAAGACATAGACAATGCATAAACTATAGGTCCTAGAAAGACACTCAATGGGTTGCTAAGAAGGGGTTGACATCATGGAGAACCACTTGACATTGACAAGCCCAAGCTCGAATCTGTGTGGACTCAGCTTCCCAGTGGAAGGCTCTCAAACTGAAGCATTGTTTTATTTTCTTAAATTTTATTACCACCAAGTGTTTTATTCAATTATCACTTACTTAAAACTTCCTCTACCAACCCTGTAGGAAATGGTCACTAGGTTGCAAGATAGAAGCCCCCTCCATATGCTACCCTACCCAACCCATGCTCATCCAATGATAAGTGCTCGTAAACATGCAAATTCCAAATCCAACCCCAATGATCATAACTTCCAAAAGTACCATGAAAGATTGGGCCTCGCAAGTCACCCAAAAAATGTATGTGCATGTACTCATGTGTGGTGCACCACCATCACGAAGATCATAACACAAGGACTAGATGAAAAAATAATGCAAAAAAGCACATATCCCAATGAAACATAAAATTCCATGTACTCATGTGTACTACACAAAAAATTCTATGTTATATTTTTTTGAAAAAATAAGGAACAAATTTTTGTGCACATTTTCTAAAAATTTCTAGAATGACTGACACTTCCTAACATATAAATGAGGGTCTTTGAAGACATGAGGACAATAATAACTAGCGTGTAGGTTTTTGTGTGTTTTGGTCTTTACTAAGAAATGTCCCCCACAACATCCTTCATGTAATTCTATAAGGAATACTTTAGTTTGATACATAGCGAAACAAAATAACAAACATTTTTCCAATACAAATCACCTTGGATTAATATGTACATGGATGCTTGAAGTTTTATTGTTCTTTTATGAGTATTAGTTAAACCTTATTGGCATATCATGTATCTTAAATAATAAATAATATCTTTGTACTATGGACATTGCCCAATTCTTACCTCTATGTTTTTCAATTGTACATGATGTACTTAAGTCGATTCTAGATTGGAATATATCATTATAGTTGCAAGACCTTGACCTCTTACTCAGCATTGTGTCCATTGTGACTCGTGTTGATGAGTTATCATCTTATTACGTTGGTAGCTATGTGCTATGATACCAGACCACTCTAGGTATTGATCCATTACATCCACTTTAAGATCTATACATTCGTTATGATCTTCCTACACTGAATGAGATAACACAGCTACTTGAGATTCATTTGCAAAAAATGAGCTCTATCCTTGTTAGAGACCTTGATTCATATCAAACTATCAATATGTTCTATGGGGTTGGTCTGAATGATTTTCCTAACTTTATTAGAGAAGCAGTTAGGAGATCCTTCAATGGGAACAACCAATCATATGGAGATGCAAGGGTGAGTGGTTCCAGAAAAGAGGATATTTTGATACATTCTACAACTCTAAGACCTCATCCAAAGAAAGCACCTCATATAGTTTAATGCACACCTCATGCAGTATAGTCCACACCTCCTACAATATAATCCACACTTCTTGTAGTAAATTCTAAACCTTCTCATCTACAAAAAAACACCTAAAATATCCCAATTCAAGACTGGATTCTCATCTCTTCTTATAGATGAGGCCATTGATCTTGATGTAATCTCCATTGGCTCTTATGAGTTATCTGAGATTGGAGGTTCATTCTAGGTATGAAACTAGAAATGGATTAAAGTTTTCAAGTTAAATACTTATATATATTTTTATATATTATAAATAATTTGAAGTAATATATATAGTGTGTGAAAATAGGTTCACACTATGATGATGACATTCATATATGGAGATTTAAAAGCATCTAGTGATCCTATTGATTAGGATACACATATAATTTAAATTATTTAATTTGTAAATTTAGAATATTTTGAATCAAAAATTATTTCTTGGAATCAAGTCTTATTTATACTCTAATGTATATCTAATTTATTTTCATACAATTTATAGACCCCTACAGAAAATGCACCATTGGGTAAGGGTGACATGAGACATATTGATCCTATTGATCAGGATACACAAGTAAGATAATTTCAATTTAATTTGTAAGTTTAAAATTTATTTTGAATGAAAGCATTTAGATTGGACTCTTCTAAAATATTCTTTAATGTATATCTAATATATTTAAATATATAATTAATCCAAACCCCTGCAATAGGTGCACCATCAGGTGACAAAGTAGGTGGTGAGGGGTGAGGGACACACAAGTTAGTCTACATCTATGGACATCTAGATTTATATAGTTATGTACATTTCTCCAGTCAACATTGCTTAATACATTTCTTGTTCACATTGATGATACTTGTTGATGCATTTAGCATGATACATCTTGATAGTTGTACTTGTTGATACATACATATTTAGATATATTTTCAGCATTTCTTTTCTATATTTGATACATGTACATGTTTAGTATATATAGATCTATGTCATGTGGTCTAATTCTTATTTCTTTGTTCAATGTTTATGATTAATTTTTTGTATTAGCATATATATAGTGTTAGAGTAAATAATTAATTTACTAATTATTTATTCTATTTACTTAAGCTCACTTAGGTAAATGCATTTATTAATTAGTTGTAGTCTAAGAGTTTGTTATAAGTTTTTGACAATACAGGAGTTTATTCTCTCCTAAGTCATACTTATCCTCTCACATTGTTCAAGGACTTTCCACCTTATGTGGATGTATGCTTAGTTGTCACACTTATCTCCTACCGTCTTCTAACTCATTCTGGAAGATTTCTTGAGGCCTTTATAAGCGGTCTCTCCCTCATTGTATTTTCATAATAAGACATTTAGCATATTGTAAATACATTTTCTCTTGTGTTGCAATATCTTCTTGTCTCTCATGTCCATTTAGGGTTTTTCCCTTGCTCCACACTCTTCTTTCCTTGGCTTCCCTTTGACAGGTTTTTGCATGCAGGTGATCTTGGGCATCTTCGAAATTGGATTTCATCAACTCCAACATGGTATCAGAGCCTCCCTATTGCTACTTCGTTGAAAGATTTTTGAAGCCATGATTTGAAGTCACAAACCCTAGTTTGTTTATGCATTTTTTCTTCAAATCGGGGGATCAGCAAATTTTTGGAGCACATTGGGCCCAAACGGATGCTACCATTGGATCTGGAAGGCCGTTTGCAATCAGGATTCATATAAAACTTGCTGATTTTGGAGACAAATCTCTGAGAGGCAAAAAAAAATTGCTCATAGGCCCTTCTGTACAATTGCACGGACGATTTTTGGCAAAAAAAAATTTTTTAAACATTTTTTGGCAACACCGCCAAGCAACCACTATCGCACAATCACAGCCTTGCCTTCGCATAGCCCATGAGTGGCCGAAGCCAACCACGCCACCACAGTAGAACCATAGCCTAGCTGCCACTTGCCCACCACCTCTTCCAAGCGGTGCTCAGCTCCTCCTTTGCTAAGCCCCAAGTTCCGCCACTCCTCCAGTTTCACCGCCAGGTGACACGTGTCACATTGCTGCATCAGCACTGCTAGCGTGTACACCATGCATAATCAGCAGGTCTAGCTCAACACTTGACATGCAGTCTTTGCGTGTACAGTCAGCTTGCTCACGTGGCATTTTTGCCAAGTTAGCAGCAAATCAGCTTGTGACACATGGCAGGACTACCACATGGCACTTTTCCATGTGGCCCCTACCACATTAACTACTTTACCACGTGGCCTGCCACGTAGCACCTTTTTTGCTTTGACGAGCTACAAGCTGTCAAATTTAACACAGTGAAATGCTGACATCAGCACTACATCATTAGACCACCTTGCACTCTCCTTTTAGGTCATTTTGACCTACTCTCAATTTTTTGGCCATAACTTGAGCACATGGAGGTATTTTTTTGATCCGAAAGAAGTGTCAAAAAGCTAATTTTGAGATGGAGACATTGGTGTAGGTATTTTTAGGTTTTGATGCTTTTTTATTGCCCATTTTTTCTGTTGAAATCCAAAGTTGTGTTTTTAACTCTGGCATGCATATCTTTTGTGTCCCATGTCAATTTTTTGAAAACTTTATATTTTTGGAAAGTTAGTCTTGTCACCTTTTCAAAAATGTGGTCCTTTTCTTTAGATTTTGGCCCATGCACTTTCTATCATAGTTTTGGTGTTTTTGCTATATGGTGGATATCTTGAGTGTTTTAGGCCCGAGGATCATTTTCCTGGCATGGTTTCCTTTTTTTTTGGCTGTCCTATGTTTTGTGTTAGCTTTTTCCTTATTTTGATCATTTTAGACATCATTTTGAAGCACTTTTATGTATCACACTGAGATAAAGTACCACTCTTGCATTTTGGGGGTCATGAACGTTGTTTTGAGATAGTTGTACTTGCACTATTTCTATAAAGCACCATGGGGGGGATATTTGTTTGTTGTTTTAGGCATTCTCCCTTTGTCAAGTGAGTGTCCCTTCCATGACATTAGCCCCATGTAGCATCGTTGTGATTATGTCTTTATGGGTATTTTGTACCTCTTTCCCTCTCTCATCATTCTCGGTTCATCTATAGGAGATTTTGGCCCACCTTCTTAGTTGCCTATCATCTCACCCCATCTACATTAAGGGGGGTTATTTTGTTGTTCTAATGCATCTGTGGTTTGATGGTTCATTAGTGTGAGCTATGTATTCAATGGTTGATCCTATATACAAGGTGATTGCAGTGGCTGGCTAACTATGCATTTCGGTGAGATGGATCATCTACCATATAGACATGCTCGGTTTGTGCCTTCTTCTTCCATGGAGGTTCTTCAGATCAGCAGTTTTTTTCTGTTGGCAGATTTGTAGCTTCTTCGTGCTTCATTGATGCTCTTCATGGTCACTCTTTGTTTCTATTTTAGGGGACATTTCCCTAGTTGGAGGCTTCTTCTGTTCTTCACTAGATTCTTACCTCTTTTTGGGGGAGGGGTTTTCCCACATAGTTTTCTCTCCTTCCCCATTTTCAAAGGTTGCATTTTGTTGCATTTTTACATGGGTACCTAACATGGCCTCGTTGCTAGTACACATTGTACATTCATCTTAGTTTTGTGAGCTTAAGGTATTTCCCTAAGTTGCACTTAAGGGTGGTTGTTAGAGTAAATAATTAATTTACTAATTATTTATTCTATTTACTTAAGCTTACTTAGGTAAATGCATTTATTAATTAGTTGTAGTCTAGGAGTTTGTTATAAGTTGTTGACAATACGGGAGTTTGTTCTCTCCTAAGTCATACTTATCCTCTCACATTGTTTGAGGACTTTCCACCTTATGTGGATGTATGCTTAGTTGTCACACTTATCTCCTACCATCTTCTAGCTCATTATGGAAGATTCCTTCAGGCCTTTATAAGTGGTCTCTCCCTCATTGTATTTTCATAATAAGACATTTAGCATATTGTAAATACATTTTCTCTTGTGTTGCAATATCTTCTTGTCTCTCATGTCCATTTAGGGTTTTTTCTTTTCTCCATGCTCTTCCTTCCTTGGCTTCTCTTTGACAGGTTTTTGCATGCAGGTGATCTTGGGCGTCTTCGGAGTTGGATTTCATCAACTCCAACTTATAGTTATTTATATAATGTTTAAAATTTATCATTTTTTGACATAATTTAGATGATTAGTATGTGTGAATTACAAAATATAAGCATGTATGTATGTTTGATGCCTTTAAATGAACATAATGTGTTAAAAGAGGATATAGACATAATATGTTTTTAATGATTTTAATTTATCTTAAGGTGACACATTTAAATAATATCAAGAAAGTTTACAATTTTTAATTTTTTTCAAATATGTACAACTTAATTTAGATATTGTTTAAAAATATCTATTTAACATGTATATCATATTAGATCATTTGAATAATATATATAAGTAAAACTTACAACATTTAATTTGTTGAATAGCTTAATTTCTAAGGTCGAACACTTAAAAATATCTATTTCACATACTTAATTTTAGATCATGTGAATAATATATAATACAAGTAAATTTTACAATGTTTAATTTATCGAGAATATGTAGCTTGATTACCTAGAACCTATAACACACATTATGACCTAGTAGGACTCCCTAGCTCCCCTTAAGACAAACATGTATCCTAATTACACTATGTGTACCTAGAAGTGTACCATAAGGGACCCATATGTTTCATTGAATAATATAAGGCTTTTTATTAGCTAATGACACCTATTACATCATATTAAGACACATTAAGACCTATTAGAACTTATAACACACATTATGACCTAGTAGGACTCCCTAGGTCCCCTTAAGTCAAATATGTATCCTAATTACCCTATGTGTCATGGACTAATATAAGACCTCATTATTACCTAATTACACCTATTACATTTTATTAAGATTCATTAGGAGCTATGAGAGCCTATACCACACATAATTACCAAGTAGACTTACTAGGTCCCCTTAAAGACAAACATGTATTATAATCATACATGTGTGTACAATAAGGGGTCCCTATATTCATTTGAGTAATATAAGAATCATTATTACCTAATGACACCTATTATACACTATTAAGACACATTAGGACCTATTACAACCTATAACACACATTATGACCTAGTAGGACTCCATAGGTCCCCTTAAGACAATCATGTATCCTAGTTACCTATATGTGTACCATAATGGGTCCCTATATTTTGTTGAGTGATATAAGACTCATTATTACCTAATTAAACCTATTACATCATTTTAAGACACATTAGGAGCTATTAGAACCTATAACACACATAATATCCTAGTAGACTCACTAGGTCCCCTTAAAAAAAACATGTATCCTAGTTACCTATATGTATACCATAAGGGGTCCCTATGTGTCATTGAGTAATATAATACTATTTATTACCTAATGGCACCTATTACATCCTATTGAGACACCACATTAGGACCTATTAGAACCTGTAACACACATTACGACCTAATAGGACTTGATAGATCCTCTTAACACAAATACGTATCCTAATTACCCTATGTATACCTAGAAGTGTACCATAAGGGTTCCCTATGTCTTTTTGATAATAAAATATTCATTATTATCTAATGACACCTATTAAGTTATATTAAGACACATTAGGAGCTATTAAAACCTATAATATAGATAATGACCTAGTAGACTCACTAGGTCCCCTTAAGACAAACATGTATCCTAATTACCTATGGGTACCATAAGGGGTCCCTATGCGCCATTTATTAATATAAGATTAATTATTACCTAATGAAACCTATTATTCCCTATTAAGATACATTAGGACCTATTAGAACCTATGCTTGTCTTAAGGGGACCTAGTGAGTCTACTAGGCCATTATGTATTTATAGGTTTAATAGCTTCTAATATACCTTAATAGGATATAATAGGTGTAATTAGGTAATAATAAGTATTATATTAGTAAAAAAAATAGGGACCCCTTATGGTACACTTCTAGGCACACTTAGGATAATTAGGATACATGTTTGTCTTAAGGGGACCTTGTGAGTCTACTAGGTCATTATGTCTGTTATAGGTTCTAATAGCTTCTAATGTGTCTTAATAGGGAATAATAGGTGACAATAGGTAATAAAAAGGTTTTATATTACTCAATATCACATAGGGAATCCTTATGGTACACATATAGGCAATTGGTTGCATGTTTGTCTTGAAGGGACCTAGGGAGCCCTACTAGGTCATAATGTGAGTTATAGGTTCTAATAGATCCTAATGTGTCTTAATAGGATATAATAAGAATAATTAGATAAAAATGAGTCTTATATTAGTTAGAGATGTGTAGGGACACCATGTGGCACAAATATGGGTAATTAGGATACATGTTTTTCTTAAGGGGACATAGTGAGTCTACTAGATCGTTATGTGTGTTATAAGTTCTAATAGCTCCTAATGTATCTTAATAGGACATAATAGGTGCCATTAGGTAATAAGAAGTATTATATAAATAAATCACACATAGAGACCCATTATGGTACACTTCTAGGTACACATACAGTAATTAGGATACATGTTTGTCTTAAGGTGACCTAGTTAGTCTTCTAGGTCATTATTTGTGTCATTAGATAATAATGAGTCTTATATTACTCAAAGGAATGTAGGGACCCCTTATGGTACACATATAGGTAATGAGGATACATGTTTGTCTTAAGGGGACTTAGGGTGTCCTACTAGGTCATAATGTGTGTTATAGATTCTAATAGGTCTTAATGTGTCTTAATAGGACATAATAGGCATCATTAAGTAATAACGAGTCATATATTACTCAATGGCACATGGGGACCCCATAACACACATAAATTAGAACCTATAACACGCATGTATTATAACCTATTAGACCTATTAGAACTTATTATCTCTATATAGAATTTAATGATACATAAAGTCATCAAGAAAAAAATAAACTCATAAATACATTTACTATAGGACCATTGAACTAACCAAGTATATACATTAAACATATTACAAAAGCTTTCAAAATAATGTATGTATAATTAATTCACTCATTTATGTATGTATAATATATCTAGATATCAATATAAGTTTCAAAATAATGTAAACTCATTTCAAAGAAAAAAAACTTGACAATAAATACTATAATCATTTAACCATCAAAGCCACATGGAATCACTCATGTCATGTATATGTATATAATAGATCTAGATATTAATATAGTTTAAAACAATGTGAAGTTACTTCAAAGCAAATAACTCATCAAAAAATAATATAGTCATTGAAACATCAAAGCCATATGAATTTACTTTTAGTTTGTACTTCAAATTTGAATGTAATCTAAAAATACAATAATAAATAAATAATTTAAAGTTCTTCATAGATATAATTTGGATCCTCCCTATCTTTTATGATCTCCAAAAGTCTTTCATACTCTTCAATAAGAAACTTCTACTTTTTCTTTCCACGTCCTCTTCTTAGCATTGTATCAAATTCTAGTTTTGTCACCGTGACTAAGTGATTGTAATGTAGAACTTTACTCCCATGCATGTATTCAATAAATCAAATTCCAATTTTTCAAACTTTTCTTGTTGATAATATGTGTCTTCGATAACAACTAAACTAAATGGATAAGATTTTCCATCATCATCTATGGTTGGTTTTGGAAACTTGTATTTTTCTTTAGTGCATCTAAGAAGATAGTAGTCCACATATTCTGTATTCTCAGGATCGACAACCACAATAAAAATTTCACATACATGCACACTTAAATCTAGATTAGATATATAAAAATTAATTAACTTAATTAATGTACACAATAAATCACTTAATTTTTTACTAGAAAAATCCAATACATGTACAAATATGTATATATGTATATACATACACATGAACATAAAACATACACCTGTAACAACTAAATCTACATGATCATGACTAACCATGTTTTCACCATCTTCTTCAAAAGGAGTATTTCTAATTAATTCTTTCAAATCCCATTGTAAAACATATCCATTTGCAACATTCTTGCATTGATTCATTGAATTAGTTTCAACACAACCATCACCACGACATGATTTATCTCTTACTTGAATCAATGGAAGATTGTGTTGTCCTATACTCATTACTTGATGCATACTTCTAATACCAACAATGGGTTGACAATTATATGGATTAGATTAATCAATATATGTCAAGAACGTATATAAAAATATGATTCAAATTATCTATCAATAATAGAGAAGAAATAATTTAAATATATACAAGTTGAATTCATTAAAAAAAACTTTTAATTTAAATTATTTAAATAAATTCAATACTTTTTGCCTTTCACTTCCCAAAAATAATGTTTTTTGTATTGTGTTTTCTAACTAGCAAAATGAGATCAACACCATTCAATAATTTTATTTGAATTCTCCATCGTGTTACCTAAAGTGAAAACCAATGGTTTTCTACCTTGAAGTTCTTGTTGTTCGAGTGCACACTTAATGCATGATCCTACTCCATTGTGCTCTCCTTTTCCATGTCCACTTTCAAAAAAGTTCCAGATGAACTTAACATTGCATCCACTATGTTGCATCACTAACCAATAAAATGCTTTTTCAGATTTAAACTGTCATACAATACACATTTGTTATTATAATAACTACATGTACATGTATAAACTGATAGGTAAATTCTAAATTTAAATGACTTACATTTTTCCAAATGAACTTTTAAAATCTAAAGATCTAATATATATATATATATATATATATATATATATATATATATATATATGTATGTATGTATGTATGTATGTATGTATGTATGTATGTATGTATGTATGTATGTATGTATGTATGTATGTATGTATGTATGTATGTATGTATGTATGTATGTATCACTTACTAGTACACCCATAAGAGTAAATCCAATGTTGTGAAGCATTATCCTACATTGTGCAAGATTATTTAAAAAAATTCCAAAATAATGAGCCACATAACTCCTATCATCTACCTTATCATCACTGATATAGAAATGCATCTACCTCATCCAAATCAAATTGTGCATGTTTGTAAGTCTCTTGTACAAATATTGCAACTTGGTCAAAATGAATACATTGTGCTTCAAGTTGTGATTCAAGGGAAAATGTGTAGTTCTCAAAAAAATCTACAATTGAAAGAGTACAACTAGGTGAAAAGGAATTTTTAGATTTACAAAAGTTTTCAATTTTCCATTGTGTACCATGACAATGTTGAATATGTGGATTAATTATAGTATGAAATCTGGTCATAAACTTAGGGTAGCTAATGTAGGAGCATCTTGGGTTGCCTTTTTATATTGCTCATTTTTGTTCATTCTACAAGTTGTTGCCGAGTTATTGTAGCACTTGGTGTTGAGTTATTGTAGCACTCAGTTGGTACTGAGTTACTGTAGCACTCAGTTGGTGCCAAGTTACTATAGGAATTAGTTGCTGCCAAGTTACTGTAGCACTTAGTGGATTCCGAGCTACCCAATGTATGTCGAGTGACTCTTCATGTGTTGAGTTACCTAGTGTATGCTGAGTGACCCTTCATGTGCTGAGTTTTCCTATTTATGCCAAGTGTCAGCATTTGGACATGATTTCTATGAGCCAACTTGTGATATTTATTTCGATCATGATATTTATGTTAAGATATTCCCTTGGGATGTGTCCAAACTATTGTTGGGTTGGCCTTCATCTTATGTAATGTTCTAGAATCATCTATAAGCCATTTTGACAAGTATATATAGAGTGTTTAGGCTTAGTATTAGGCAAGTTTTTGGGAAGAGAATTGTAGAGCAGAACTAGAAAGTGAAAATTTGTTGTTGGATCTTTCAATATGAATCTATTTGTATTTGGTTGCAACCCAAAAGGATTTATAGCTAGGCATGTATGAAGATATTTTGATGAATCAATAAAATAATTTCACTCTTCTTCCTCCTTTGGTTGTTGTTCTTTGTGTTTGCTTCTATTGTGTTAACTCTTCCAGGGTAGTTTGGATAGTTGGGTGAGCCTTTGGCCCTAGTTATTCATCTCTTCTTTGCATCAAGTGGTAGCAGAGCTTGAGGTTCATCCTTGTGGAGATTGGATCGTGTAGAACCCTAATTCAAATTTGGTTGTAGGGTTGTAGATATGTGAATTTCACCTATAACTTGCAGAGGGTTATGATCTTATAGGAACCTAATTTGTAAAGGTGGTTCATGGTAGAGGAAATACTGAAAATGCCACATTGGATTAGTTGAGACAAATCATAGCCATATTAGATGATGTATAGACAACCTAGAGGAGAGGAGTACATCTTGATGATGAAGCAGAACCACCAAACCATAATCCAAAAATTGAAGAAGATCAAGATAAGGAAAGATTGTTCTAATTGTTATCTAGGGAAAATTCAAAGCCTATAGTAGAATTTGTTCCTTATGATGGAAAATTGGATACCAATTCTATACTGGATTGGATCTCAGATATGGAGAAGTTTTTTGAGTATGAAAACACTCTTGATAATAGAAAGGTGAGGATTGCAGTCACTAGGTTCATAGGTCATGCATCACTATGGTGGGAACATTTGCAAACTAATAGACAAAGGAGAGGAAAGGAGAAGATTAGAACCTAGCCAAAGATGGTGAACAAGGTAAAGAACAAATTCCTTTCTACTGATTACCAAGTTAGCTTGTTGAGAAAGATGCAGAATTTGAAACAAAAGGACATGACTGTGAAAGAGTATACTAAGGAATTCTATAGATTGGATATCAGATCTAGACATGTAGATGATGATGTTGAGAAAATTACAAGGTACATAAATTGATTGAGATCTGGAATTCAAGATGAAATAAGTTTTGTGAAGTTGGAAAGCATGGAAGAAGCATATCAATATGCCTTGAAAGCTAAGGAGATCTTAGCAAAGAAGCATGAATAGAGACAAAGAGGTAGAGGTGGTAGATTCCAGAGAGGCAGAGGTAGATCTTATGGTGAAGGTGGTAGATATGATAGTTTTGTGTAGGATAAAGACAAATCTAAATGGAAGAATGATGACAAAGGCAAGACTGAATGGAAATGTGATGATTATTACCAAGGAGATACTAATTCTTACTGAGGAAGAGGTAATTCTTATTCTAGAGATGGATTTCATGGTAATTATTTTAGATTTGGTAAAGAGGGACATAGATATTTTGAACGTAAATCCTTTGAAAGTGGGCAAGGTAGTAGAAATATTGTGATTCAAGGAGATAATGAGAGTTCACCAAGTGAACCTGAGGTTGGAGAAAATTTGATGGTGAGAAGAACCTTATGTAATAAGGGAAGTGATGAGGAACCTATTTTAAGGAGAAGTATTTTCAAGACAAGATGTAAGATGGTTGGAAAATGCTGCAAAGTGATCATTGATAGTGGAAGTTCTACAGATTTGGCATTAGAAGAGCTGGTTACAAAGTTGCAATTACAGAGGCTGAAGCATCCTAAACCCTACCATGTTTCATGGATAAAAAATGAGCATAAGATATTGGTAGGTGAGCAATGTATTGTGAAGTTCAAGATTGGACACTACTTTGATGAATTTTTGTGTGATATTATGCCCATGGATTGTTGTCATATTTTTTTGGGTAGACCTTGGCAATATGGTAGATATGTTTTACATGATGGAATATTGAATCAATATACTCTTTGGATAAATGGGAAGACACAAATATTGTTGTATTTGATTAAAAGTCTAGATGAGGTCAATTGTACTACAATAAAAGTTCACATGGTTAATGGGAAACAATTCGGAAAAGAAGTAAAGAAGAATCAAGTTTTTTTTGCTATAGTTCCTAGAGGACTGAGTGTTGATAGTAATTACCAAACAGTAAAAGTTGTTATGACAAAAAAAATTATAGAATTGTTGAATGAGTATAAGGATATCATTGCTAAGGATATTCCTAATGGTTTACCACCAATAAGAAGTATAAGTCAATGTATGGATTTGATTCCTAGAGCTAGTTTACTGAATAAAGCACCATATAGATAGACAACTATAGAGAATGAAGAACTTAATAGACAAATACATGAGTTGTTGCCAAAAGGTTTGATCATAGAAATTTTGAGCCCATGTGTTGTACTTACTGTATTAGCACCTAAAAAGAATGGAGAATGGAGAATGTGTACTAATTTTAGAGCTATTAACAAAATCACAGTGAAATATAGGTTTCCTATGCTAAGGATGGATGACATAATGGATTATTTGAGTGGAACAAAGTATTTTACCAAGATTGATTTGAAGAGTGGCTATCATGAGATCAGAATTAGAGAAGGTGATGAATGGAAGACTATTATCAAGACAAAAGATGGTTTGTATGAATGGTTGGTTATGTCTTTTGGTTTGGCTAATGCACCTAGTACTTTCATGAGGTTGATGAATGAAGTTTTGAAGATATTTTTGGGTAAGTTTGTGATTGTTTATTTGGATCATATTCTAATATTTAGTAAGACTAAGGAAGAATATCTTGAGCATATTAAGCAAGTATTGAAGAGGTTTAAAGAGGAAAAGTTGTTGATTAATCTAAAAAAGTGTCCTTTTATGCAAGAGGAGATTATGTATTTGGGATTTGTGATTTCGGATAATGGATTGAAGATGGATCCTAAGAAGGCTAAACTAATTTTGGAATGGCCTACACTTGAGAATGTGGGTGTGGTGAGATCATTTCATGGTTTGGCTAGTTTTTATAGAAAGTTTATAAAGAATTTTAGTGTTGTTTATAATGCTATGACTAAAACAATGAGGGGAGATAAAAAGGAATTCAAGTGGACACATGGAGTTGATAAGAGTTTTGAGACTTTGAAACAAAATGTTGTTGAATTACTTGTATTGGCTTTGCTTGATTTCAACAAAGTATTTGAAGTTAAATGTGATGTAAGTGGTAATGCAATAAGAGATGTACTAAGTCAAGAAGGTAAGTCTATTGCTTTCTTTAGTGAAAAGTTGAATGATGTCAAAAGGAAGTATTTTCAATATGATCAAGAATTTTATGCTATTGTTCAAGCTTTAAAGAAGTGGAGACATTATTTGATTCCAAAGGAGTTTGTGCTACATATTGGTCATAAAGCTTTACAATACTTGGGAAGTCAACATAGATTTAATCAGAGACATATTGAGCGGGTTGAGTACTTTCAGAGTTTCACATTTTTCATTAAGCATAAGAGTGGAGTTACTAACAGAGTTTCTGATGCATTGAGTAGAAGATGTTCTTTGTTGACTGAAATGAAGGTTAAAGTTCTTGGTTTTGATGAAATGAAAGAGTTGTATGATGTTGATCCTAATTTTATCATGTGTATTTGTAGAAGTTATTAAAATGTGATGATTTTTCAATAACTTATCTATTATGATGGATATCGTATGATGTCTATGCAGATCATGATAGATTATACTTTGTATGATAGATGTGAATATATAAACATGAAAATTAGATAAGTATCAAATTAATGGATACATGTATATATGTTAAGATACATTCCTAAGGAATCATGATGACATTAGGAACATAGGACTCTATTTCTCATCCACATTAAGATCTATTAAGATAGGGAGTTGGTGGAGGGAGAGGTGGAGTAAATTCGGGCACATAACAGATGTCCTCTAGGGAATCTTTCACGCACCCTTTGCATCATCAATCTACCATCTCAAGATGATCGTAATAAGGAGAGAGAAAGATTCCTATGTCAAATAATTATGTTCATTAGATTAATCTTCTCATCCACATTATGATATCCTAAGGTAGGGAATGGGTGGAGGGAGAGGCAGAGTAAATTTGAGCACATGATAGATATCATCCAGGAAACTGCTTGTAGCTTGTTTCACATGCCCTTTGGACCTTAAATCTACCATCTCAAGAATCTTTTCTTTAAAGCTATTATATGCTAATAATTATTTGTGTTGCAGGTACATGATCAAAAAGCATATTAGGGAAGTATATTTTATAAATCATTCCCTTTACTCTACTTCATTGTGAAAATTAAATTATAGAGAAGAAAAAGTATAAACAAATAATACAAAAGAAAGAGAAATTAAAGTGCAATAGACATTGCACCCAGTTCAGCATCGCCACAGATGCTACAAACAGATAGTGTACATTGGGTATCAGTAGGTAATGTTCTTTAGTACGCATTTAATAAAGTTTAAAGATAGAAACAATTTTTTTAAACCTTGCAGGAGTAAATAGCTTTAAAGTACATCCAAAATTCTCATAAGAAGACCATTACATATAAGTAGATAATTATTAATAGCAGTTCAACTCTATTCATTCATTGATTGCGATAGCTTTTGGAAAGTATAAAAGAAAACTTTGTTAATTGGTAACGTTAGATATTAGCTTTAAAGGATACGCATGTTTATGTTACAAATTATGTAACCTTTAATTTAGTCCAAATATCATTTCATTCATAAATTTGAATTGGCAAGTGATTCACATGAGTTTAGTATATATATCAAATGAAATTAAAACCAATATATGGCTATTAAGTATTGCAAAATATATATATATATATATATATGTGTGTGTGTGTGTGTGTGTGTGTGTGTGTGTGTGTGTGTGTGTGTGTGGTATATATATGAGATGATAAATATTTCAATATAGGTATAAATGTATGTTACATAAATAAACATGGCATTATAACAAATATATGTATTCTTAAAGATTTTTAAGAAAATCTGGATGGTATTTCATTTATAGTACAGAGAGTCTATCTCTCCTCCTAACTATGAAATCTGAAGATATGGAGTTGGTGGAGGGAGAGGCAAAGTAATTTTGAGCACCTAACAAATGTCCTCCAGGGAACCACTTGTAGCTCGTTTCACGCACCCTCTGCACTGTCATTCTACTATCTCCAAATGGTTGTAGCCAAGAGAGAGGAGATGATCTGATACTATGAAAAGAAATCTTCTAAAGAATCCAATTAGTAAATTAATTTTAATGCTCAACTCCTCAAATGTCTTAATAGCAGTGCGGATCATAGGCTTGTTTAATTTGGATGACTTCCTAATTTATGCCTAAAATTGAATATCGGGTTAAAGGATTAAAAAGGAGTCAACAAACAGAATCAATAAAGAATGTATGATGTGTCTCCATCGTGTATGCTTTGTTTTTTCATGCACTTATGTGTCTACTTCATGCTTGCTTTGTGTCTTCTTGCATTAATGTGTATACTTTGTGTCTACTTTGTGTTTTCATGCATTAGTGTTTATACATTGTAGATATCTATATTTCATAATTTTGTTAGCATAATCATTATTTTTAATAATCCAAAGAAAAATGATCAAGGAACAGTCCATTGATCTTTAAGTTGAGTGGAAATTAGGAATTGCTTGAGGGCAAGCAATTTGTGGAAGGGAGGACTTGTCATGAGCCCAAATTTAAGGATATATGAATATTTGAATAACATATTATACAATGATAATAATTAAGAATAATAATACTATAATCCATTATAATAGTGATATATTTGACAATATAAAACAATATATAAGATTAAAGCATAATTGTAATGTAAAATATTATATTAAATAACAAATAAATAATTTGATTATAAATGATATCAAATACTAATAATAATTTTATAACGTACCTACATGGGATAATATTATAAAATAATTGAGAATTACATATTATTATAAATAATATACAAAGAAATATACTATGTAATAGTATTACAAATAATGATATCATTAATATAATATATAATATGTTATATGTTATAATTACATTATAAATCTAGAGCTGATAATATATCTAACTATTATCACTTTGATAACTAAAGGTAATGAATTAACTAATTAATTTAATATAGCAACGTACTATATTATAATCTAATAATATAGTTAATATTATCAAATTAATATATAGATAAGATAATATCATGTCCCCACATTTATAAGATTTAGTAATTAAATGAATAATAAAATTAATTATAATATAATTTATTATTGTCTATTATAAATATATAATAAGGAAATCTACAGCACACATATATAGATCAATATCACCATATGATGTAATTATATAATGAATACAATATGATAAATGATGTAATATAAATATAATGAAAAGAATACAATTTAATTAATTGTCACATTATTGTAATACAATATTAAGTAATACAATAAGTGATAGTCAATTACAATAGATTTTTAAAGGCAAGTTCTATGACTAATCAATATGATAATTAGGTAATAAACAATCAATTAATATTAATGCAAAGAAACCATTATTCTAATAGCTATTGATATAATTAGATAAAATAATTGTCAAGGAGAGGTGCAAATTGCTTAAGGAAAGGTACAAGTTCGAAAAGACATATCTCTAGTAATTTGCCCATTCCGGCATATATATAGGAATTTAAACTCATTGTTGGGAATGATGGAAGGGGTTGAACATGTGGCATTGTAAGGAAATCTATAATGCCCCGCCCAGAGATCCTTGGAAACAAGGATGAAAATACAAGCTAGATTTTTATTTTTTTTTAAACAAAGTGTAAGTGCACATGACAACATTCACAAAGATCGCAACAGAAGACCTAACAAACATCCAACCACCAAAGGATCCCCAAACGCCACTACTCACCAAAACACAAACAAGAAAACATAAGAGATCAACCAAGCTAAAAGATCAAAACAGACTCCTGAAAATTGGCTAAGTCTAAATTTTGAAGCCCTAAAATTTCCTAGAATCTTTATCTTAGCCCATAGAGGTTTGAAACCCATCTCAAATGAATCGTTGCATATATTAAAATATATCTTAAGTATAAGTAACTTATACTTAAATGATATATTTTAAACCTCGAAGAACGAACTACAAAAAAGACACAATAGAAAACCAAATTGTGCCACCAAGGGATTGAAGAACACTTAAGAGGGTACCTCGAACCATCTTTAAAAAGTTTGGATTGGACCGAAAAGTACCCGCTATCCACCCGTGTAGGTTTCATAAAAACCATATGACAATTTATCAACACTATGCGATACTTTACCAGTGTCACACGATATTTCTCTAGAAGGAGGGCGACACAATCAGGGGTTGGGCGATACTTCTCCAAAAGGCATGCGATACTAGAAGTGTATCATACGACATTTATTCTGAAGGTGTGCGATACTTTAAAGTATCGTACAATATTTTTCAAATGGGTGTGCGACACTATATTGTATCGTACCATGTTGACACATGGTCGCCCAGGGAAAGAAAAAAAAAACTCTAAGGACAAGCAACAAGAAAAAACATAGATAAAAACCTCCACATCAAGGAGTACTAGATTCACATCTCAAGGCAAAAACACTTGACAAACTAAAAGACTGAAAGCTAAAATCTAACCATCTAAATCATACATCAAAGGGAAAGAACAAAAGGAACATCACAGTGTACTAAAAGCAATATCACAATTAAACTTAATTAACATTGCAAAGTACAGAACAAACTAAGTACACGGATCCTCCCATCCATTAATGGCATCATAAGACCATCGTGGGTCCTAGCCATCCCCCGTGCATAACGTCCCAAGCCACCAATCAGATCATCGGTGCTGTCATAACAAGAACATCACTACTAAACATGCTACAACAAACATAAGGAAATCTAACATGCTTGTAGTAAAGCATAAGATAACATCATCTAACATATGCTAATCATCATCATCACAAGGAAATGCATCAAACTAACATCATCTACACATGATAAACAAGCATCCCAATGAAAGCATAAATCACAAGGAAGCATACTTCGAAGACTGAAGTACCAAGTGAAAACATCCAGTAGCGATCGTACTAGGCTCAAGACTGTCTCTATACATTGATCCCTAGCAATGGTGAAGGTGGCTATGCCTCCCAACCACGTGGCACCCGTAGGTCCACACTCGTCGTGCTGATGGAGATAATGATCCAACCACAACCACATGTAAAACAAACATCCATGGCTAATACACACGCCAAGCAGTATGATGACTGAAACCAAGACAAAAATAATGCATAACTACAGGTCTTCGTCAGACATCTCAATGGGCTACTACGTAGGGACTGACATCATGGAGGCTCACTTGGCATCGACAAGCCCAAGCTAGTATAGGCAGCTACTCTTCTCAACAGAAGGCGCACAACCTAGGGCAGTAACTCTTCACGAAGAAAGGCGCACAACCCACACATTTTATTATCTTGTATTTATTACCACCAAATGTTTTAATTTAATTATCACTTATATAAAACTTCCTCTGCCAACTGGGGAATAGTCACCAGGTTGCAGGATAGAAGCCCCTCCATATGCTACCCTACCCTACCCATGCTCATCCAACGATATGTGCCCGTGGGCATGCAAACTCCCAACCCAACCCCAATGATCACAACTTCTATAAGGGCCCCGTAGGTCACCCGACAGATCTACATGTGTGTGGCACACCACCATCACAAAGATCATACACAAGGATAGGATGAAAATGCAAACAAAAGTCAATCAACTGAAACATAATCGAGATGATGGATGGTACATGCATCCCAATACAACAAAAGATGCAAAAGTGTTCTGACTAGTATCCAAACAGATCATCCAGGTCCACGAACCACAATGTGCTGAGAAAACTTTAGAAAATAGGGTGACACGCAAAATGAGGTAAAAATTCCAAATTTTGAAAAAAATCCAAAATTAAAACCCATTAGGCCTTTGGGTTCAAGAACCCCAAAAATTCAAAAATAAAAGGAATCGGACATTGTATGCAAAAACGACTAGCATAATGGCCCAAAAACCCAAACCCCCATTTCAAAAATAGGGAAAACATTCATACTCGATCAACCGGGCCAAACTAGCAAACAGAAATGGAGGGAAACACTAGTTGTCAACCTCCTAACATATTGCTACAAGAAACAAAAGTAGAAACGGAGAAAAAACATTAAAATGGGGAGGCCCTACCTGATAGCAAAAGGGGTCGAAACTGAAACCCGCAGAATAAAATAAATAATTTGCCAAAACTGTTGAAACTAACGGCAAAGCAAGAACTCCTCGAGCTGAATCCAACAAGACCAACCTCGCAAAGATCCCATGCTCACAGCTCCCACAATGAACAAAACAATAATCCTTCAGAAGAGGATTTCCAAATTTTCTCCCCAAATTTAATTTCCAAAATGTGAGAAGTGAATAATGAATTCACTTTTCCAATACTTATTCATTTTGAGTGAATAGTTGATTATGGAAAATAGCTAGCTAGAGTAGTTAAACTCTAAATCAACCCAAACGAAAGTAGGTTATTATCCATAATGGAAACTCACCTAAGGCAAAGCTGCCAGAAATTAAATCTGAAAATATTTAAAACCTAAAAACCCAAATCACAGAAAAACACTTAACACTTTCGCGACGAATGTGAACTTCTAAATGCACAGACATGCTCACTGGTCTAATCACATAATACAGATGAGTTCAAAATTACTAATCACCAAAAGGTTTTAATTAACATAACTAAAATAAGGATATGTCGACCATACAGGCATGACATTGGTAATTATGAACAGTTGAATCACTATCTCCATGTGCCACTGCTAGGGATATAATTCCTACACACTAAAACACTTGATCAAATCCAATTGCATATAATATCATAGCCGAAGCAACATGTATTAAAATACCTATCTAATCCATTTACATCACTCACATTCACAAAAAGTGTAAAGATACAAGAATGAAGTGAATAACCATGCATAACATTCATCTCATAATCATAACCAAAAAATATGTCCAAATAAACCATAAAACTAGATATCATCATAGATCTACTGTCATCTCAAAATAGCATCAACATGCAAAAATGATAAACTGAATAGCATAGTAGTATAACATCTATGGTATTGAGTCAAAGTATAACATCTGACCCTTAGGTCATCATAAGGTACAAAATAAGAGTATCAAGTATCTCTCGAATCAAAATAGACAAGGTACAGACTGCAAACATGAGAGGCACTACAAGATCAACTAATGAAAGGAGAAGGCATTGCATAGGGAAAGATAACAACAGAACTTAGTAAGCTAGCATAGGACAAGATTGAATCCAACATCACAAGAGAAGCTATGAACTCTAACTCACAGTTAGAATTCAAGACCAATAATCAAATGATAATCAGACCTGGAAAATGGAGCATCTTTATTTCTTAGTTTCAATGGTGTGAGTGTTGAAATTTAGCATCTGTCAAAGACATCATCCAAATAATATGGCAAAAGAATATAAATAAAGGAAAATCACACATAAATAATGGACCCCCAAATAGGGTTCATTACAAAATCTGACAGATCACATAAGTAAGTATAATGAGTATTTCATTCAAGAAGGTATGTTGTTCAAAGGCATTCAGTTGTGTATTCATAGAAGTTCTATGAGGTTGAATTTAATCAAGAAAAAGCATAGTGGTGGATTGGCTGGACATTTTGGAATTGATAAGACATGGAGTTTTTTAAAAGAGAAGTATTATTGGCCACAAATGTATAAGGATGTTTAGATATTTGTAAAGAGTTGTAGAGTTTGTCGAATTGCAAAAGGAGCAAGTCAAAATACTGGTTTGTATACACCTATTATTGTTCCTGAAAAACCTTGGTTTTGTTCTTGGATTACCTAAGATAGTGAAGGGGTATGATTCCATATTTATTGTAGTGGACAAATTTTCTAAGATGTCTCATTTCATAGCATGCAAGAAGACATCAAATGCTGAGCATGTTGCTGAATTTTTCTTTAAAGAGATTGTGAGATTGCATGGATTACCAAGAAGCATTATTTCTAACAGAGACAGTAAGTTTGTTGGTTATTTTTGGAAGACTTTGTGGAAGAAGATGGGCAATAAATTAAAGTTTAGTTCTACATTCCATCCACAAATAGATGGAGAAATAGAGCTTGTGAATAGAATCTAGGGTAATTTACTGAGATGTTTATTTGAGAATAAACCAAGTAATTGGGAGATGGTATTGGCACAAACTAAATTTGCATATAACAATTCTGTGAACAGGAGTATAGGGAAAACACTTTTTGAGATTATTACTAGAATACAGCCTAGAGGTATATCAAATTTGAGAGATCTTGCTAGTGAAGAAAAGAGAAGTGTTGTAGGAGAAGAATTTTCTAATTTCATGAAGTCTTTGAAAAGAAAGTGAAGTTGAGGTTGGAAGAAAGTAATCAGAAGTATAAGGAGAATGTTAATAAGTCTAGAAGACATCATGATTTTGAAATTGGTGATGAGGTGATGTTTCATTTAAAGAAAGGAATATTGCCTGTTGGAACATACAGTAAGCTAAAGATGAAGAAATTTGCACCTTGTAAGATCTTGAAGAAGTTTGACAATGGTAATGCTTATGAAATTGAGTTACCTAATGACATGGATATATCTCCTATATTCAATATTGCTAATTTGTATAAGTATCATGAGTTAGATGATGAAGTTGTTGTATCAGAAGATTATCCTAAGAAGTAGATTGAAGAAGTTAAATAGATATTGGATCAGAGAGTTGGCAAGAGCACAAGAGGAAAAGATTACTATGAATATTTGGTGAAGTGGAAAAATAGGCCTAGTGAAGATGCTTCATGGATTTATCAATTTGAGTTGGATTCAAATTAGATTGTGACATCTCAATGATTTAAAAGAATCATTTCTTTCAACCCTAGTTTGTCTGATGTAGGAGCATCCTAGGTTGCCTTGTTATCCTGCTCATTTTTGTTCATTCTGTAAGTTGGTGTCAAGTTACTATAGCACTTAGTTGGTGTTGAGTTACTATAGCACTTAGTTGGTGCCAATTTATTGTAGCACTCAGTTGGTGCCGAGTTACTGTAGCACTCAATTGGTGTCAATTAACTGTAGCACTCAATTGGTGCTAAGTTAATATAACACTTAGTTGGTGCCAAGTTATTGTAACACTTAGTGGATGCCAAGTTGCCCAGTGTATGCCAAGTGACTCTTCATTTGTCGAGTTACCTAGTGTATGCCGAGTGACCCTTCATGTATCGATTTTTCCAGTTTATGTTGAGTGTTAGCATTTGGATGTGATTTTTGCAAGCCAACTTATGGGATTTATTTTGATCATGATATGTTAAGATCTTTTCTTGAGATGTGTCTAGACTATTGTTGGGTCAGCCTTCCTCTTATGTAATGTTCTAGAATGATCTGTAAGCCATTTTGGCAAGTTTATATAGAGTGTGTAGGCTTAGAGTTAGGAAAGTTTTTGGGAAGACGATTGCAGAGCAGAATGGAAAGTGCAAATTTGCTATTGGATTTCTGAATGTGAATGTATTTTTATTTGGCCGTAACTTAGAAGGCCTTACAGCTAGGCATGTATAAAGATATTTTGATGAATCAATAAAAGTATTTCACTCTTATTCCTCCTTTGGTTGTTGTTCTTCATGTTTTCTTCCATTGTGTTAACTCTTGTAGGGTGGTTTAGATAGTTGGGTGAGCCTTTGGCCCTATTTATTCATCTCTTTCTTGTGTCAATAGGGAAATCCACTCTCCTTCAATGCATCTTTTTTCAATTCCTCTTCAGTCTTTGTTTTGTATGTCTCATATTCAAATCCCTTCCACATAACTAACTTTCTGACATCAACATTCTAAGTTTGAAATGGAAATTTTTATAAATATCCACAATGAATGCATTCACCTTTTATACACTAGACATTGAACTCATCTGCTTCATGTGGTTTATTAAATAAAATGGTTTTCACAAATTATGCCGTACTTCCAGGGACAACCATATCTTTATTAACTTCTGCCATGAAATTTTATATGCTTAAATATAGATGAAACTCAACATGATTTTGGACTCAAAAAGTTTCACGAACCTTATTTATGCATACAAAGCAAGAGTGTAACATCTCAATCTTTCTCTAACCTATTTTCACATCTAGAAAATATTTCTTGAATGCATCAAATGACTAACTTCATGTTGTATCATAAAAAAAATTAGATGTGAAATTTTTCTACCTATCTCTTCATCTCATATTTTTATAACATTCCTTATATTAGATGAAACATGAGAGTGAATAGTCCAATATTCAATGACACGTCTTCTTACATCTTCAAAAATATTATCTTTTTGAGGAAGTATACAAATACTTACCCATTATTTTCAATATCTTCATCTAACATATTTCTCCTTTGAATAAATATTTGAACAATTCTTCTTAAAACATTTAGTAAGCCATAAATTTCTTAAACTTCTCTTTTACATGTCAACCTCTTGCTAGAAATCATAGTCATCAATGCTCTACATGGATGAATTGAATAAAATCCTTGATGTTTACTCTTAAAAACATTCAAAGAAACAAGAAAATTATCAAGTATTGTTTCTTTTACTTGACCTCCTGAGGTTTTCTTATTGTTGACAACCAAAAACTCCAGAACTAGTGTCTTTGTTTTTCCTAAATAATCTAACAAATAGTTTTTCTTTTCCTACCAAAAAATTATTCTCAAAATATTCTTCCCACATTATTCTAAGATACAATTTGATTGTGCTATTAGGCACTGGGTTTGAAACTCTTAGTTAAAGATGGATATGTCATTAGTTCATAATGTGGAAGATGAACTGAGACCTAAGATGAAAATAAACTCTATCCAACCCCTAGAAGATAATCCATAGTTGCATTTTTGAAAATACCAAATGAAGTTTTATATTTGGAGGATATTGGTAGCTATGTTAAAAAAAATTGAGTCTGTGGGAGAGGGAAGCATAGAAAATGAGTTTGACTTCATATACAATAAGGACATGAGACTTAAAGATAAATTTAAACACCTAGAATACAATAAACTAGTTAAATATCTATTCACTTATGTATTTGACAATAAGGAGCGGAATAAGATCATATTGAGTAGAGTTCATGATGAAAAATTTTGGTTAGGAGATAATATGGTAGAAATCTTAGCTAACCTTATTCATGAGGTCACTAGTCTGTGTAATAAAGGAGCTATACTTGTGAATGAAAATAATATAAAGAAAGTTATTTTGAAAACACTAAATATGTATAAAATAGGAGAGGAATCACCATCAACAAGATCAAACAAGATAATGTAAGGTTTGTGAGAAAAATCATAGCAACTACGATTTGTTCTAGCTCTAGGGAAGATGAAATGGCAACAATATTCATACATGTAGCTTACAAATTGTGCATTAAAAGAGTAAAGGTTAATTTGAGAAAGATTCTAAGAGTGTAGTTGGTAGAAAACTTGGAGAAATTAAATAAATTTAAAAACAATCAGTTCAAATTCTCATATTTGATTACACACATGTTCTTCCACCTAATCAAAAGATTCCCATTTAGGTCTATAGAAGAACTCTTGAACAATGATAAGAGTACCATGGAGAAGATAATTGATCTTTATAAAAGGTATCCAATTGATAAGATTGACAACAACATAGATCTTATTGTGAGGATATTTCAAAATAAGATGAATCAAAGGTATAGAATTTCACCATCTATAGTTAAAAGTTTAAAGATGATATTTACTTCATGGTAGATACAAATCTCACCTATGTAGAATCAATAGAACCATGAATGTTGTATGTTGAGCCACTTGGTTATGAGATCATAGATGCATAAATTGAAGGGCATGTTCAGATTATTATTAAGTCTACTAGTGATGAAAAGTTTGACAAATTTGGAACTTATGATGAAATAATAGAGAAGACCTATCATATTAAGCCTGAAAAGCCTGCAAAGAAGGTAGAATAAACAATAAAGAGAATAATGAAAGAATCATAGATGACTCTAGAAGAAGTCAATGTAGTAAGAAAAAAATATTTTAGGCATGAGGCAAAGTGGTCAACAAGGAATAGTGCATGCACCATCTTTGACAGTAGAATCATCAGGAGTTACAGTTGTAGTACCATCTACACTAACACCCATTGCACCTTATGCAGTAGTATCCTAAATAAAGTCACAAGCCATAACTATTATTTCACTTGTGCAACCATCTAAAGAAGAAGAGACATAAGTTGTTGAGGTAAAGAGGAAGTCAACTAGATTGGCTAAGGTAAAAAAAAATCTACTAATGCACCTGGGAATAAAAGGATGAAGGCTATGGAAGTCAGTCTTAGAAAGAGGCATAAAGGGATAATGACATTTGAAACTAAGAAGAAGATGAGAGGTCAAGTGGACACTCCCAAGGAGACTGAGTCAAAAAAGGAAGAAGGAGAATAATCAAAGATTGTGAGCAAAAGAATAAAGGATTGGAAGCCTTAGATTGAGAAAGTGAATCATTCTACCGTTAATGAAGGTAATTTTGTGCAATTGAATAAATATTAGGTTATCTATGCATTGGTATTAAAATATTAGAGCTTGAGATTTACATGATTAGACATATGATCCTTTCTAATAAGAAATTTGAAGATATTTAAGATCAAATTCCTAAAGACATGTATGATAGAGTAATCAACAAAAAGAGAAGAGTAATAGATGAAGATAAGAAAATTAGAGAAAATATGATAAGGAAATTATGTCAAGTAAAGGATGATGAACATCTTGAAAGTATAGTAAAGGGTATTGAGCCCCTACTAACAAACAAGAGAAGATAAATTTTGATAATGAGAGGAAATTATGAAGAGGTAAACAAAGAGACTGATCAAGATATTGTAAAACTCATGACCTCCACATCAATCCAAGAATAGGGAGTAGCAACAATAATAGTAATAGTACTAGAATCAACTCTGCAAGTCTTTATTGGTACTAATACCATGTAAGTGGATAGTACAAGGATAACTTTAAACACAATAAAGGATCCATTTAAGGATTATTGTACTGATTTTGACAATTTGGTCACCTATACAACTCTAAATATGAGGAATAGAAAAAGACAAAGGAGGAAGAAGACGAAGAAAGAAAGAAAGAAGTAAAAAAGAAGAAGAGACTAGAAGAAAGGAGGATAAAAGAAGAAAAAAAGAAAAAAAAAGAAGAGTAGAAGAAGAAAAGAAATGAAATGAAGAAAAATCTAAGAAGTTAGAAAAGGATGAAAAGAAAAGAAGAGAAAAACAAGAAAGAAGAAGAAGAAAATAAGAGAAGAGAAAAAGAGATTCATCTTTAAAAAAATTTAAAACATGTCAATTCTTATTCATTTTTAAAAAAATTATATTCATAATCTTCATGTTTTTTAACACATTTCATCATTTTACATCATCTTCAAATTCCTTCAAAAAAAAAAGCTTTTTGGTCATTGAAGTTTATCAGTTTTACTGTTGTTAACATTTTCCTTTATAAAAGTGTGACAACTGATTCTGCTTTTATTTGTATATACATATACATACATACATATGGATACACACACACACACACACACACATGTTAGAATATTTAGAATAACTGAGAGGTGGGGGGGAGGGGGTGAATCAGTTATCGTCAACTCTAGATGTATAAAATCAACTTTTAACAACTACAACAAATTCAATAAAACTATTCATCACCATTCAACTTAATCATTCCATTTTACCTCTCTATTTAGTAAGTGATGACTAGTGGAACAATATCACAAACATCGACATAAATGTTTGAGACACCAATACTTAACTTGGAAACCCAATTTGAAAAAAACCACCAAGTAACATGCTACAAATTTTCACTCTTCTAAAGTGAGCTCTGGTAGCATCCAACCTTGTTAATGGTTACAAAATACATTGTTAGGTGTGACCCTATTAAAGGATTAAATCACCCTATTAGGAGTGGCCTTGTTAGAAAAATTTAGATTATTCCCTTAGAATGTCACCTTTTTAAAGGCTACTACCATAATGATTACAAAGTTACAACTGGGTTAGATCTAACAAGATGCAACTTACTTTGCAAATTTAGATCTCCATTCAGCTCAGTATTGGTACATTGACTGAACTATAATGGACACCTTGGAAATCCCCAAAAATTGAACCAATTGCTAATAAAGATTCTAAAGCTTTTGCATAGATTTTGAAACCACATGTCATGAACAAGAAGGAATTTATGCATATTAGAAGGAATTTATGCATATTGAAGATTGAACTACTACTGAAATAATATTAGTTCTCAAACTAATAAAATCAAATACATAGCAAACTCACTAATTACTCCAGCATCATAAAATCAAATACATAACAAACTCTTCAACCCACTAATTACACCCAATCTGCCTATAGTTGGAAATGCATCCAAGCTTCCTATTAATGAGTTGATAGCAATGAATTCCAAAGGCCAAACCGCAAGGGAATGATGTCTAGAATGTCACAAGAGAGGATAGACATCCTCTAATGCCAAGAACAGATCCTCACACATCTAAGTTCTTATCAAATGCCATAAACAATAATCTAATGCTAAACAATGAGTCTCTCACCCCTATTTATTCATTTCCTTCACCCTTCTAGAAGGAACTAAAATATTAATTAATTCCATTCTCTAGAAGTTTCCCCCCTCCCAATAATTAATGCACTCTCTAGAGGATTCTCCCTTGCAATACAATAACTAATTGTGCTTCTAGAAAATTAAATTACTAGAGGCTTCCCCCTTTCCAATAATTAATGCACTTTCTAGAAGCTTCTCCCTCACAATACAATAATTAATTGTGCTTCTAGAAAAATAAATTAATTAAATATAAAGTCACCTTTTTAAATTTATTTAATGAATTTATAAGAAATTAATTTAATCAATTTCTCCTTATTTCTCCACTTAGCCTTTGGAGAACATGAAGGCTAAGAACTCTACTGAGTTGCTAAAAAGATGGGGACATTACAATCTTCCTTCCTTGAAATTGCTTGTCCTCAAGAAATCCAACAATACAATGAACTCCAACCTCCACCTAGATCCCAAATGTATTATGTGACATTCTTGGGGACATTAAACCAATGGCAAACCAACATCATCAAGACCAACCACATTTCCTATAGCTTAGTAGCCAAAACTTGTGTTGATGATGTAGAAGTCAAAATGTCACCAAAAGGGAACTCTGTAGAAGATCTATGAAACCTTTTCTTCCTTGTATCCACCCACATAATATATATTAGACTAGAATCCTAATAATCACCAACATGCATTGGGAAAGATGTAACTACAGGTGAACCATATACACTCATGCCAACTATATCAATAAGAGGTGTAGCCACATCAAAATATATGGACATAGAAACAACACTAACTGTCATAGAAAAAAATTAAACTGAATCTATAGTTGATGAAAACTCATAATCATAAACATGTGCACCATAATTAGAACACACATCAACCATTTCATGCATACTGCTAAACTCCTCGTTGGATGGTTCAACTAACATAGAAGTGGTTGCTAATATGATAGCATCCTTGTTAATCCCACTATTGATGCATCACCATCCCTTGACAAAGCCTCATATGTGAGCTCCTAAATCTGTACATGACTCAATGCTAAATTTTGAATCAATAATACTAGAGTGTAAACACACATCTATTGACTCCACTGAAATGCCCACATCACCAAAATCATAGCTGGGTGACTCTATATATTCCTTAGTCGCACTTGAGGAATCAACTACCTCTTGCACTGTAGCAATACCATGAGATCTCACATACAAATCCCCAATAATAATCTTGTCCTCGAGGAAGCTAAAAGTATCATTGATAACAACTACATCAATTGTCTTTGCACTAACTGTAGCAATTGCTATGGGGGTCTCAAGCTGTTGAAGCTCAATGCTGCTATCCTCTACTACCACTAACACAACCACATGTCCCTATGAAATAAGTCCATCATCAACACTGCAGATAGGACTAGTAGGTGTCATACTAAATATAGGTTCATTTTCATTAGGGACTCCTATTGCACAAAACACAAACTTCCTTCCTTGCAACCTCAATCTCCACCTTCTAAAAGTAGAAACCTTATACCTCACTGCACTTTCAATTGTCTCTTGATCTGAAAAGCTCTCCCTCAATTTATATTGATGAAGCTCAAGTTTCTCCATAGTCTCCTATTAAGCATTCATCTTCACGCTAACTTCCTCTTTACTCCACTGACTTCTAGAACTGTCAGTCTTCCTATGTCTATCCATGGCTAGAAAATACTAGAGTGCTAGTCACTCCAAATGCAATAGAAATTCTGACAATAATATAAATTTCCTACCCCGTAGGATGGTAGGAAACCATGCTCTCATACCACTATAATGGCCCCAATAGGTTATAACTTCTTCAAACACTAAAATCTTTTATACTTCAATTGTTTGAAATTTTATCAAACATTTTGCAAGAAAGCTTTGATACCATTGTAATGGACACCCTAGAAATGCCCAAAAATTGAACCAACTACTAATAAAGATTCTAATACTTTTGCATAGATTTTGAAACCACATATCATGAACAAGAAGGAATTTATGCAAACTAAAGATTGAACCAATGTTGAAATAATATTAGTTCTCAAACTAATAAAATCAAATACATAGCAAACTCACTAATTACTTGAGCATCATAGAATCAAATACATAACAAACTCTTCAACTCACTAATTACACCCAATCTGCCTGTAGCTAGAAATGTGTCCAAGATGCCTGTTAATGAGTTGATAGCAATGAATTCCAAAGGCCAAACCCCAAGGGAATGATGTCTAGAATGTCACAAAAGAGGATAGATGTCCTCTAATTCCAAGAATAGATCTATAACTCACACATCCAAGTTCTTATCAAATGCCACTCACAATAATCCAATGCTAAATAATTAGTCTCTCACCCCTATTTATTCATTTCCTTCACCCTTCTAGAAAGAACTAAAATATTAATTAATTGCATTCTCTAGAAGCTTCCCCCCTCCCAATAATTAATGCACTCTCTAGAGGATTCTCCCTTGCAATACAATAATTAATTGTGCTTCTAGAAAATTAAATTAATTAAAAATAGAGTCACCTTTTTAAATTTATTTAATGACTTTATAAGAAATTAATTTAATCAATTTCTCCTTATTTCTCCACTTAGCCTTTAGAGAACATGAAGGCTAAGAACTCCACTAAGTTGCTAAAAAGATGGGGACATTACATGGACTCCATCTCTCTCAAAAACTTAGATCTTCTTGGTGACTCTTAAGGCAATCTCCCACATCACAAACTTCACACTTCTCCTTTGCAAGTTTATTCTCCACTTGCCTTCACAAATTTCTAGTCCAACAACACTCAAAAAAATCCTATATGCCTCCTTAAATAGGTAGATTTGATATTTTTCCACTTCAACATAACTTGACATCTTAGGGTTACAATTAGATTCAACAAAATCAATGAATCTAGCCATCTTCTATTCTTTTTATTCCTTCTTGGAAGATCTAGAAACATTTATTTAAATCAAATCCTTTGATCACTCAACTAATCTTTTCCATGCATTAAATAGTATAGCTCATCAGTCCTTATCATCAACACATTTTGATTATTTTGAGAATTCAATAGTGTCAGCTAAAAATCTTGATCCTTCCTCAAATTGTTAGTTTGCTGACACTCGGTCATAACTACATCTTGTTTCTTGGTCATCACTAGATCACTTGGTCATCACTAAGTTGTCTTGCTCATTTACACTATGCAACTCGATTGTTATTGTCACTCAACATTCTTTGTCACTAGACTAATATTAATACTTAGTCAATACTATATTTCTTGACAATGCTTAAGTTCCTTAATCCTCTGCTTTAGATACTTGGTTGCTTCACAACTCTTTTACTTCTCAAATGACATTTCCTCCTTGCTTATTGTAATGAATAAACAAAATATTATCTTGTCAACTACTAACTTATCAAGTGCCCATTGTAATTCCATCATCTTTTTACATCTCATCTTCAACATTTCATTATGTCATCTCATGATCTTTTTTTTATAAATCCTCTTCATCAATCAAATGATATGGCACTAGTGAGGTTTGACATCAATGAAAACATAATAATTATTTTACATTTATAGTTCCAAAAATCTCCCTCTTTGGTATTGATGACAACACTTTCAAAATCAACATCTTCTAAGTTACCATACAATCCAAAAATTAACTGTTGTCACAAAGGTTTACACGTTCTCCAAAGATTTTACCTAAAGAAAACCTTGTGAAACATGGAACCAACCTCTAAGATATGGGACTTAAAATCTGAGGTTGAGTCTTCAGAGAAGGCTAGCTTCATTTGCTATCAGGATGCACCTAACTACTCTTGAGAGGAAAAGTTAGAAAGAGATACAAGAAATAGAATCTACCTAATCTATCCTAAGGAGATGATGCACCAAAATAGAGTGTTCAAATCAATCTCTACCCATATATGCACTTTTGAACCATTATGACACCCAAAGATATACACATCTAGACTTGTTTTAATCCAACAATCACATGCAGATCAGAAAACCAAAATAAATGATACAAGGAAATGAGATTCACTTATATATCATTCATAGGCCCAAAAGAGATATAGTCATGGAAGATTGCAGATATTCACAATACACTAATGAGAGAAAAATAGTTCTTGTAGTACATATCAATTGTTGAAGGAGATAAGGCAGAATGTCATATAGTTCAAAGGCAAAGGGGATTTATAGTAGCAAGCTAGAGCAATGCCACAAAAAATAGAGAGGGTCCAACCCTTACAAAATTTAAAAAATTTTCCTTTATAGTTCAGGGGTATAACTAAAATATTTTCTACTCTAGACAAAACCTGACCACTAAACATATTAGTTACTGAAATATGGAAGAAAATCTGATCAAGGAATAACTCCAGATGTAACAATAACAAGAAGAAATAAAAAATCAATGGATCCAATTGTAAGAGATCAAATCCAAAAGATTTGATCATTAAATGTAATAAAGAGGCATGGAGATGCATTAACGCCATGGAGCAAGCCCCAAAACACTAGTTTTTCTTGAAGAAATGATCCTTGTAACTTTCCACAGTTGCAACAAATAAATCTATACTATTGGTAAAGAAAATGTGGGATGGGATAACATGCAACTTAATGTGCTGTGAAAATTATAGAATGACCATGTGGAAAAGATCTAATCTGCCCAAAAAATGTATAAACCATTGATGTAGATCTTGCTTTGAATATGGATGGCCTAGATGCTATAAAAAATATCTCCAACTGATGAATAAAACACATCCCTTGATCAAGATCTCTACTTAACCACACAAACGGCTGAAATGCACTCATAAATATCCAAGGATGCTCCAAAATCTAACGGCCATCGTATCTTCACAAGAGCAAAGGGGAGCAATGCAAAAATATGACCATTGTTTGATGTGAAAATGGTTCATGTAGAATATTAACCTGGCATGAAAATGCATGTTAACCTACAACTTGACACATAAAGAAAAAATGGGCCAACACGGAAAGTGCTCACTATGTCATATGAAATAACTACCTTGTAACTTTGCATAGTGACACAGTGACAATTGAAATACTGAAAATGGTTAATGCACAATGTTAACCCCAGAAGAAATGAGCATTAAGATGTAACTCAAAACATGAAGGAGAAATGGACCAACTTGGTCAATGAAGGGACTGAACTAGCTCAAAACATGAAAGAATTGAACTAGCTTAGCATATGAAGGAACTACATTAACACGAGATGTTAACCTGAGTGAAAAGCGTGTAAACCCATATCAAAGAATCCAACCCATTGGAGGTTTCTTACATTGGTTATCAATGATGGGCTGAATGGGGGAAAAAATAGTCAACATTCTTGGCAACTTAGAGGGGATGCTTCCCTACTAAGAATAGACCAGTGGCCTTAAGCAATCCATTGGGCATAGAGTCACTACCAAGAATTGACGTGTTATCCCACCTGGGATTAGAAAAAAAATCTACAACCAATAAAGAACAAAAACCTCCATGGAGCTCCAAAAAGTTAGAACAAATCCAAAAAAAGGAGAAAATGTGCTAGTGCACTTCTTGGAAAGCAGGAATAAATAAAAAGAGGACTAGGCTACTTATGCACTTGAAAATTTAACCTTCATCAGAAGCATGGTTTGAGACATATTCATTGAAAATAGCACTATGACTAGCATATACCAACATAAAAGGAAAATTTCCTATGGCTCTCTTAGGTGTTATCCTGTCAACCCATAGTGCTATTTTTAACTTCTAATGCCAACACCTCTGGTTATATTCTGTAATCCTTTTCATAATCCTAATTAGATTTTTGTTGGATGACTCGGCTAATCTAATGCCCTAAGGATAGTAGTTGGAGGATGTGCTCAAGTAGATATTATGATCAATTGGCCATGCACAAATTTGACCTCCAAAAAAAGATTTTGCATTATCCAAAATAATGGTTGAAGGGGCACCAAATCTAGTTACAATACCATCAAGGAATTCAAAAACTAAAGATTTTGTGGCATCCTTCAATGCAATTGCCTTTGTCCATCTGGTGAAGTAATCAGTAGTAGCTAGAATCCATTTATGACCAGAGCTAGAAGGAGGATTGATGGGGCCTATGAAATCTAATCCCCATTCAGCAAAAGGTTGATAAGCTTGAATAGGGTGGAGAGGAAAAGCTACAAGTTTTTGTTTACCAGAAAAGAAAGCGCATTTTTCACACCTCACATGTCTATGACAATCATGGAACAAGGATGGCCAGTAGTGACTAGCTCTCATTATCTTGATGGTAGTTATTCTTCCTAAAAAATGGCCACCATCAGGACCATCATAGAGCTCTTTGATTATTCTTTCAGCTTGGTCTATATCAATGCATCTCAATAGGGCTCCATTGAAATCCCTCCTGAAAAGGATATCATCAACTATAGCATAAGGAATTGACTACAACCTATATTATCTTCTTTTAGTTCTATCCAATCCTTGAGGATATCCATTGCCTGACATGAAATTCATCATATCATTCATCCAATTCCTTGGGTTATCATTTCTTGCCTCTTGTTGTTTTGTTAGTATCATAGCAATTTCCTCATCTGATTCCTAAGATGAGATCATCTATTTAAACAATCCTTTCTCTCTTACCAACTTGGTGATATGGATGTCAACATCATATTCCATGACCTTAGTGACCCATCCAACTCTCTTCTCACCAATGTCTTTGCTCAATAGAAAGTCCTTCACACTTACATGAGGTACTAGCAAATGGATCCTTTTCTATGATAAAAGGTGTCTAAACTTCTTCAAAGCTCTTATAACTACAAGGGCTTGCTTCTCCACATAGCTATATTTGTCTTCATACTCTTTAAGCCCTTCACTAAAGAAGGCTATGGGATGTTCTTCATCTTTATCATTTTCTTGAGTCAAGATAGCAGAAATGCTTGACTCACCACCTAAGGTATAAAGAATGAAATCCTTTTCAAATTTTGGATTAATGAGAGTGGAGGCTAAGGCTATGAATGCCTTGATCTCTTCAAAACTTTCATTCCCATCCTTGGTCCATGCAAAGACCATATTCTTCTTGAGCATAACTATAAGGGGTCTCACCATGGTAGCAAGATTAGGAATAAATCTTCTCACAAAATTTATCCTACCAAGAAAACTTTGTACCCCTTTCTTATGTTAGGAAGGGAGAGAAAAAGTATTGCCTTTGTTCTCTCTAGATCAATGGTTAAACCATCTTTAGATATAATGTGTCCTAACAACTTTTTTTGATTAGTGGAAAACACACACTTGCTTGGATTGAAGGACACACCAAACTCTCTACATTTTATAAACACCTTTCTGAGATGGCCAAAATGATCTATTGTGCTCCTAGTGTATACTATAATATCATCGAGATAGATCAATACAATTTTTTCAATCATACTCTTGAAGGCCATCTCCATTGTCTTCTGAAAAGTGGCACCTACATTAGTTAATCCAAAGGGCATTTTACTGTAAGCATAGGTGCCCCACTTTGTGGTGAATGCAGTCTTGTATCTATTGGCCTCTTTAACCAGCACTTTGTTATAACTAGAGAATCCATTAAGAAACAAGAACCTCTTAGAGCCACTAACCTTAGATAATATTTGTTCCATGGAGGGAAGGAGATGATGTTCCTTAAGAGAAGCTTGGTTAAGGTCCCTAAAGTCCACACACAATATAATTTCTCCATTCTTCTTACTAACAAGAACAAGATTTGCTACCCATGATGAGTGCTTGATAGGGAAAATTATATTGGCCTCAATCAATTTGGATAGCTCTTTTCTCATCAAGGGTTCAATTTTAGGATTCACTAGCCTCTATCTTTGTCTCACTGGTTTGACATTATTAATTAAATCTATGGTATGCTGAAACAAACTTGGGTCAAAACCCTTCAAATCATCATATGTCCAAGAAAATACATCATTAAATTCTTGACATAGATGAATAAAACTTTCTTGTTCAATTTTAGAACACACCTTTCCCATGTTTAAGTATTTTCCATCAACAACTGTGACTGGTGTATGATCATCCCTACTTACAGCAAGGTTCATGACTTTATCTCTTGCTTGGTCATCAATATTGAAGGCACTCTCTAAGGTAATAAGACCCTTAGGAAACTTGTTGGAACTAAGATTAATAATCTGATCACCATACTAATCTTGTAGTCTTGACTAGTTTTTATCTGAAAACTCTACTTCATTCTACAAGATGCTTACAATTTGTTCATTAGACTCAAACACTTGCCAATTTGTGTTGTTGTTAGGGATAGCAGGCCTAATTACCACCTTAATCTATTGTCTTTTTTAAGCTTCAATTTTCTTTGGCACATCATAAGATGCTTCCATTGCTACAAGTCTATCAACACATCTATTTTCTTTTCTAGAGATGCTTTGAATACTAAATGCACTAAAAATTTCAAGCAAATCCCATACTCTATGTTTATAAGACTTGAGAAAACCATTTTTGGTGATATTATAATTTATTACTTGATTAACCACCAACTCACTATCTCCATATACACTTAAGATTTGAATTCATCTTTTTTCAGCAATTAGGAGACCCCTAATCAAGGATTCATACTTGGCCACATTATTAGTACAACTGAATTGGAGCTTAAAGGAGAAGTAGTACCTTTCTTGTACAGGAGAAATCAACATCACACCAGCCCCTAATCCATTTTTATTTCTTGATCCATCAAAGTACATGCTCCATATTCCACCCATATCATCTTTGGTCTTCATAACGCTAGGGACAAGAGCACCCTTTTCTGATATACAATATATACCAAGGCCTGTCTCAAGGGTTTCTGATATAGGATCAAATTGGTATGCGTTAGCCTATTCATCTAAGAGAAAATTAGGTACTTCTGCTAGACAAGTAGCAGGTTCATTTACTATGTCTCTTTCCTCTTCTTCATAGATGGTGCAATTCATATTTATGGGGCTAGGGGTATAGGACTTAATTTGATGTAGGGCTAAAGGCTCTGCTATGATTGAAGTCTTGGTTCTATATCTTATTCTAAAAAACATGTATGACCAATTGGAAGATATATAACCACCTATTTGGGTAGTGAAATCTCTTGAAAGACAGATGGAAAAGTGTGGTTTGACTTCAGCAATTGATATATCTTGGACTAAAGTACAACTAGGGCATGCATGTAGGGCCATTTCCACATTTTTAAGGATTCCTATAGTTCTAACAGTACTACTATCTAGTTGTAATACATCCCTAAAAATGGGCTCATATTTCATTTCTAAAGCATCAACAACAGAATTGGGAATCACTGAACTGGTAGCCCCTAAATCAATCATGCAATTGTGGACTAGCTTATCCCCTATAATCAAAGAAACATAAAATGGAGGAGTTCTAACCTTTTTACTTGTTTCTACCTCCCTTGATGGTTGTATTAGACTTGTGGCACTTTCTTCTCTTGATGGATGCTCCTTTAGTTGAATTCTCCAATTCTTGTTGTAGCAACCTTTTTTGCATTAGTATAGTAGTAATAGCATCCCACATAGAAATATTTACATTTGTCTTCTTCATTTGTTCTACCACACTGAATGGTACATTAGGTACTTTGGTAGAAGCTTTGGGAGCTAAATTTGTAGGAGATTGAGATGGAACAACCTGAGGATCACTCACATCCTTTCTATTATTATTTTGCCTTTGTTGTTGAAAGGTATTTGATTGATCATTTACTGCTTGTATGTGAGGTATTATGTTTGAGGTTGAGGCCTAATCAGGGGGGAAGGTGTAGCACCTCCAATGGGTTTTCTCTTGCTCCTAGTATTGTGAGTGATGGAATCCTAGTTTACATTATAATGTTCCTCCACTTGATAATTCATAAAAGAAAAATCCCTTGGTTGTTGCAAATGGGTGGCATTAGTAGACTAAGGATCATTATACTACTCTCCAACATATGGATCTTGTGTGGTCAATGCTAGGAATGATTTTTCCTTTTGGCACATGAAATGACTACATGAATATCTACAAGAGGGACAAAAGTTTTGTTCTTCAGCAAAATTATTTTGGGAAACCAATGCTCTCACTGGATTTGGGTTTGCATTTTTTGTAGTGGTATTGCTAATAGTCCTATTATAGTATGGTTTTGAGAAGAAGTTTGGGGAGGCCTAAAATTTTGAGCTTGTTGCCTTTCCATAGTCACCATCTTGCTACCCATTTTTTGGACCACTAAGAGATTATAAACTAGCTTCCTTCCTAGATTAGAACTTTGGTCTTATAGCTTCTTTTCTAGATTAGAACTTTGATCTTGCGGCTTCTTGTCTGTTTTTTGCATCATTATTTACATCATGGCCTCAATCTTATATATCTCATTGGAAGATGTAAAAGCTATTGGAGTTATAGCAAGAGTTTGAAATGTAGATGTAGTAGGGATAGGGGCTATTGGAGGTCTATGATTAGGAATATCTAGGAAGAAGGGCATAGGAGGCCTTGGAGCCAATTTTTCTCCCTGTATCAATATATTCTCTGTCTTGATGGCAATTTCATAGGCATCAGGTAAGGTGTCTCCTCCCATAGATTGTATAGTGGTAGTAATATCACTATTAAAGGCTTTGAGGTAATACAAAAAAGCATTACCAAGAGAAGGCTTAACGACAGTGGGCATTCTATCCCATGTCTTTTGGAATATGTAATTGAAATTAGTCATATATTCATGGGGAGCTCTCTTGATAGTTGTTAACTACTCCAAGAGTGATAGGTGATCACTCTTATCTTCAAAGTTCTTGCATAATCCAGCTCCCAACTCATCCCAATAAGTAATAGATTTATGAGCCAAGCTTCTATACCATTGCAAGGCCTTCCCTTTTAAGGATGAAGTTAGAAGCCTAACAACAACATCATCTTCTATAATATCATGTATATTGTAGACATTTTAAACTTCTTGGATATGTTCTAAGGGAGAAATGAAAGTTTTACTAGTAAATTCAAGTATACTTTTGAGGGTTGATACTAGTATATTATGTATTTGAGCCAATAGGAGAGGACTTCCACCATTAAAGGTGGAAAAACCATGAGCTCTAGGCAATGCCATATGGAATAATGGTCTATTTATATGAGCAGATGACAACCTCAGCTAAGATGTAACAATACGAGGAGTAGAGATGGATCTTGCAGGCATATTCGTTATTGTTGTATTCCTAACTAGTGATAAAGATAATCTAATATTTATTCTTCTAGGATTTGAAAATGAAAGCTCTTGGTATTGAAATTTACCTCTAGAAGATGCCCTTGTTTCAACTTTGGGCATAAATCATTGCAACTCAATCTGAACCAAATGTGAAGGGTGTAGAGTTAGCAAGTGCTTTGTGGAATGAGCCACTTGAAGGCCTGTGACACTAAGAGAAGTTCTATCTTCTTAGTGTTAATCTTGAAATATTCATTTTGACACCAGTAGACTTGAAATTTTTTGAATATTGTCCCATTGGGCATGCCAAAAATTATTGTCACAAAAGTTTACACCCTTGTCCAAAATTTTTACATAAGGACAACCTTGTGAAACATGGAAACAACCTCCAAGATATGAGACTTGAACTATGAGGTTGAGTCTCCAGAGAAGGTCAACTTCCTTTGCTATTAGGATGCACCTAACTACTCTTGAGAGGAAAAGGGAGAGAGAGATGCCAGAAATAGAATTGACCTAATCTATTCTAAGGAGGTGATGCACCAAAATAGAGTGTTCAAATCAATCTCTTCACATATATGCACTTTTGAACCATTATGACACCCAAATATATATGCATCTAGACTTCTTTTTAATCCAATAATCACATGTAGATCCAAAAACCAAAATAAATGATGCAAGGAAAATGAGATTCACTTATATATCATTCATAGGCCCAAAAGAGATATAGTCATGCAAGATTGAAGATATTCACAATACACCAATGAAAAGAAAATAGTTCTTGCACTACACGTCAATAGTTGAAGGAGATAAGGTAGAATGCCATATAGTTTAGAGGCAAAGGGGATTTATAGCAGCAAGCTAGAGCAATGCCACAAAAATAGAGAGGGTCTGACCCTTACAAAATTTACAAAATTTTCATTTATAGTTTAGGCATAACTAAGATATTTTCTACCCAAAACAAAACCTAACCACTACACCTAGTAGTTACTACAAATCTGGAAGAAAATCTGATTAGGGAATAACTCCAGATGTAACAATAACAAGAAGAAACCGAAAATCAATGTATCCATTGATAAGAGATCAAATCCAAAAGATTTGATCATTAAATGTAATAAAGAGGCATGGAGATGCATTAACACCATGGAACAAGCCCCAAAATGCTAGTTTTCCTTGAAGAAATGATTCTTGCAACTTGCCATAGTCACAACAAATAAATCCACATTGCTGTCAAACAAAATGTGAGATGGGATAACATGCAAGTTAACACACCGCAAAAATTACATAATGACCATGTGGAAAAGATCTTATCTACCCAAAAAATGGATAAACCATTGATGTAGATCTACCTTTGAATATGGATGGCCCAGATGCTATAAAAAATATCTCCAATTGATGAATAAAACACAACCCTCGATCAAGATCTCCACCTAACCACACAGACGGTTGAGATGCACTCATAAATATCCAAGGATGCTCCAAAACCTAACAACCATCATATCTTTGCAAGATCAAAGGGTAGTAATGCAAAAATATGACCATCGTCTAATGCAAAAATGGTTCAAGTAGAATGTTAACCTAGTATGAAAACATGTGTTAACCTGCAACTCAGCACATAAAGAAAAATGGGCCAACTCGGCAAGTGCTCGCTATGTCACATGAAATAACTACCTTGCAACTTTGCATAGCAACATAGTGACAACCCTAGATGATCCTTAATCTAATGGTGAGTAGATGCACTGAAGTAATTGGCCCACTACTTGGCATTCATTTTTTAGTACATTCCCCAATATGCGATTGAAGAGTCACTTCTCAAAATAGAAAAATTGGTTAATGTGCAATGTTAACCCCGAAAGAAACATGTGGTAGCCCACAACTCAACACATGAAGGAAAAATGGGCCAACTCAGTCAATGAAGGGACTGTACTAGCTCAGCACATGAAAGAATTGAACTAGCTCAGCATATGAAGGAACTATGTTAACATGAGATGTTAAACTGACCAAAAAGCATGTTAACCCATATCAAATAATCTAGCCCATTGGAGATTTCTCAGGTCGGTTATCAATGATGGGCTGAATGGGGACAAAAATGGTCAACAGTAACTAACACATGAAGTGTTTTACTGCTCAACTCCCTCTATGTTTGTGTTCTCTCTTTCTTAGTTTCATTTTGATTCTCATCCAATGCAATCTCAATATGCTTCCTCTATTAGTTTAGTACATACTTTGGTTAAGTCATATCTCTAGATGAAAATACGTCAACATATCAATCAATGTATTATTACTCATTCTCTTCTTGATAGGAATGGTAACTCCCATCCATCTCCCTGTTTACATATATTTTTCTCTCTCTCTTAGCTTTTTCTCCCTCTTTGACAACAATTCCAAAGACATTCCAATCACCATATCAAGTTCACCTTCAGACATCTCTATTTTTATGCAAATATCACATGTTTCTAATCTATAGTGTTTGTTCATCTATCATAAGTTAATAACTTCTATTTTATCTCTACTCACTACTTCACATCACTCCACACCTTTAAGAAGATCCTAAAGTGTGATCTCCAACATCAATATGTAAGATATTATGATAACAACATTTGATGCAATACTACATCTCTTATTAGTTTGTTTTAGATAGGGGAATGACTTCTAACTTTCCTCTTAAGTACTCATGTTCTTCTCTAGGTAGTGCCTTAGTGAATATGTCAGTTATCTGCTCCTTTATGTTCACATATTCAACCCTCACTTCTTTATCTTGCATTAACTCTCTCAAGTAATGGTACTTGAACTCATATGCTTTATCTTTGTATGCATCACAATATTCTTTAAAAGTTTTATTGCACTTGTATTGTCACAATAGATCACTACAGGTTTAGTAATCTCTTCCTCAGTACCTTTTAACAATTGTTTAATCCATACAATATTTGAATAATCCACTGCTGCAACAACAAACTTAACTTCTTCTATGGATTGTGAAATACAGTTTTGCTTCTTGCTTGTCCATGAAATCAGCCTCTTTCCTAGAGAGAAAGCACCTCCACTAGTATTTTTTCTATCATCAACATTTCTAGCCCAATCAACATTTGTGTATACTTTTAGATCAAACTTGTCATTCTTCTTGTACAATAAACCATAGTCTTCTATCCCTTTCAGATATCTCATTATCCTTTTCACATCCATCATGTGATTCTCCTTAGGATTATTGGAAAATCTTGCAACTATTCCAATTTTTATAGCAATGTTAGGTCTCTTGTGAACAACATATTGTAAATTTCCAATCTTTGACCTATACAATGTTTGATTTTCCTCTATAGAATTATCATTATTTGAGAGTTTATATCTAGTGGCTGTATGTGTTCCAACTGGTATTGAATCTTCCATACCAAAGGTTTTTATTATCTCCTTGATATATTTTGATTGAGTAATATATATTCCACCTTTCTTTTGATAGACATGTAAACCGACAAATAATTTAATCTCTCGAAACATTGACATCTCACACTCTTTCTTCATTTTATTTGCAAAATTTTTACACAATAAATACTTTCCTCCAAATATGATATCATCAAAAAATATTTCAACTAATAATACCTTGTTCTCACATTCACTTTTTAGGTACAAATTTCCATTATCATTAGTTCTTGCAAAACTAATCTTTGTCAAGTAAGTATGTAACCTTTCATACTGGGCTCTAGGGGCATCCTTCAAAGCATACAAAGCTTTGTTTAACTTACATACCATGTTTCTCTTACTAGGTTTAAAAATCCTTCAAGTTATTCAATGTAGACTTCTTCTTCTAGTATCCCATTTAGAAATGCAGACTTCACATCCATTTGAAAAACTTTAAAACCTTTGTAAGAAACATATGCAAGCAAAGTTAATCTTACTCCTTCCAACCTTGTAACTGGAGCAAAAGTCTCTCTGTAGTCAATTTCTTCTTCTCATGCATATCCATTACAAACTAGTCTTGTCTTGTTCCTTGTGAATTCACCTTTCTCATTTAGCTCATTTCTAAATACCCACTTTGTTCCAATCACATTCCTATTCCTTGGTCTAGGTACTAGTGTCCATTTTTTTTCTTTTCAATATGATCAATTTCCTCATTAATGGCTCTTATCCAAACTTCATTGTCAAGTACATCTATAACCATTCTCGATCCAAACTCACACAATAAATATGTATCATTCTTCACATTTTTTCTTGTCATAACTCCTTAATCTTTATCTCCAATGATTTGATCTAGTGTATGATGTCTTCTTACATAATTTTCTAGCACATGTTCAGATCTTCTTACTTCTTGTTGTATCTTTGGCTATATCATAGGTTCATCCATCTGATGATCAACAACCACTGCCTATTGCTTAGCTTCAATATTGTGATGCTTGACGAGTTGTTGTTTCTCGACAACGCTCCTTTGTTGAAGCTTGAGACTCAGTAATGTCCTCAATCTGCATCACTTCAGCTAGATTTTTAGGTTTATGCATGGTATTAGGTTCTCCTTCATAGACATATACAAAATTTAAGTAATTTTAGGTTCTTTCTTATTTGATTCCCATAGGCTATAAAGCTAGGGTTAGGGATCCTTGAAGGCAATTACCCAACAATTTGGTAGTAATTGAATGATCAATTGAGATTTCATTAAGACTATAAGCTAATTAGTTTTTATAGAGTATTTTGGAATAGTTATCCTATAACTAATAGCTTTAGTAAGTCAATTTTGAGCATTATTTGAGTAGTTACTTGATCTATCATCAAGATTAGAAATATTATGCCTTTTTTCTAGAGTAACTTTGTGATATATATACATCCTATAATTACCAATTTTAGCAAGTCAATTTCAAGCATCAATTGAGCAAGTTAGTAGGGCTAGTATTTTTTATATTATTTGTGGGTTCAATTTTCATGACTATATCAAAATTTTATATAGTACACAGGTTTTAGATTTTAATAATAATTAATTAATTAATTAATTAAGTTAAATTGAACTTTAATATTATCATTATTTTAATCTATATAATTAAGGACTATAACAAAGGTCAATTATAAAGTAAAAGTGACTTATTTAAACATTTGGCTCTTTATATTGAATGAGACAATAGGGATTTAAAAGAAAATACATTTATTAAAGAAAATGACCTTGGTAAAAAGGTTCAAACCTCTTAAGGACAATATAAAATAACATTTTGAGTCATTTAGACATGTTGAGCTTAAGAAATTAACATTTCTATAATTATCAAAAGAGATTATTCTCTCAATTATTTGACAAATCATTTATTAACTTCTAAGTGACTATGTGTGCATGACAAAATCATGGTTGAAAGTAACTTTGTCTATGTAGTTGGAAGACACCATTTGGAGAATTTATTGGTATTTTCATATAGGAAAAAAATGTGTTTATTTGTGAATATATTGACATTTACAAAGTTATTGAATATCAGTTTTGTGAATAGAAAAATAGGAGAGAAAGGGAAGATTCATTTTTTTTATTGTTGGTATTTTTTTCTCCAAATATTGTTATACACATTTCACTTGGGCATCTTGGGTTTTTAGAAGAATAAACTTTCTATTTTGCAACATTTTGGACCTATACTTCCCTGCATACATGTAGAGAAGCCCTTGGAGTAAATTATGAAGTTTAATGTTCATTCTTGAAGTGATATTTTGGTGTTTTTTGTGAGCATCCAAAATAACCATTCAAAATTTTATGGTTATGTTTCATTTAGATATGTAGTGTATATTTATGACATAGATTGATATTGTTTTTAATAAATAATGTATTACTATCTATTAGAAATAAAATCCAAAAATTTCACTTATGCAATTTTTGAGTGTTATCCATTTTTTACCACTAAAAGTACTATAGTATTCTAGGGTTGGAAATGTGAGTCAAGGATAAAAACCTAAGTTCATTACATAGCCTACACATACATATGAATATAGAGGGAGGGAAGTCCAGGAAAAGAGTCATTTTCAATCACAATTCTAGAGAACTAGGTCTAGAGAGATTAGTGCCAACCAAATAACAAAGGAGCACCTATGCAAACTAGACCTAGGAAGAATAGAGAAAAGGTATCCAAGTCCTTGAAACCCCTATATGAATGTAAGAAGATGAAGTAAATGTGTTAAAAGGAAAAAGAGGGTTAAAAAACACACCTTTAAATTCTATTTATGCTTAATATTTTGAGCATAATGAATGAAAATTATTGGATCTAGGCCTAAAATTGCACAATGGACAAAACCTAGAAATATTTTGGCAATCTGTTAGGGGAACATTGAATCTTTAGGGGTGCAATGTGCCCCTAATTTACTATGTGTTATGTTAATTATGATTATGTGGTTTCCAAGAAAGTCGAAAAGGGTACTTAGATCTGCAACCTATTTGTTGATTCAATCTCAACAACTTGCAATAAAAAAGTGTTTTTGTTTTTGATGGGAGTGTTTTCCTTGGTCAATCCCCAGTTTAGGAATTTAGTATGAATGTAAAGAAAATGCATGAATTCAACTTACAATAGCCAGATCTCTTGAATCGAATGCAATGTTCTTACTTTTCCAATTGATTTAGATCAAGAAGATGAAGATGAATAGATGTAGACTGTAATGCCCCATTTGGAGATCCTTGGAACAAGGATAAAAAAAGCTATTATTTTATAAAAGTAAGATGCAACAACAACAACAAGTTACACCAAAAAGAAATGAAAGACTAACATAAACCAACATCAAAGATCCCTAAGAATCACTACTTACCAACAAGAATCCAAGATCACACAAATAATGAGAATGCCCAAAGGAGATGTTCTTAAAAAATCTAAAGTAAAAGTTCTTAGAATTGTTAAAAATACATGTCCATTTCCCTACTAACAATAACATAATCAAGAATAATAAGTAGAGACTTTCAAATTATCATGCACAAGATAAAGGCTCGAGCTTACAACCACTCATCTATTGGATATCTTGTTGAAAGACAAATGCACAAACCTAAAATTTGGCTAAGTTTGAAATCCCGACACCCTGAAACTTTCTAGAATTTGTATCTTAACTCCTAGAGGGCTAGAACCTATCTTAAATAAATCGTTCTATAAATATAAAAATATCCTAAGTATAAGAACTTATACTTAAATAATATATTTTATACACCCTATAATTGATCTATTTCAAAATTAGAGGATGTTGGACAGCATGGAGTATTCAAAACCAACATTAAAATTTTATGAAGGGGAGTGTAAATGACCTATGTTTGTCATGCAAGAAAACTTATTCATCCTTATGCAAGATTTCCACATGAGCCAGTTGACTTTCCCAATCAAGCTCATGTGAAATTCTACTCTGCCAGGCAAGAGAATACATTTTTGCATGAGACTTTTCTTGGTTGCATGAGAATACCCTTCCTAGATAATAGAAAGCTAACATCACAAAAAGAAAGAAAAGAGAAATGTGTAAAAAAATGAAACCTCCATACCAGGGAGTACCAAATCCATGTAATTCAAGGAGTGATCACTTTAGAGCATAAAATTAAATCCAATAACTTAGATAAAGCTAAAATAGATATCTCAATATCATACATCCATCTAATCAATGTCATCAATATACAAAATGATCATAAACAACATTGCAACAATAAGAAATAAAGACCATAAAATACTATCTCTAAACATGATATCACATACTCTAGAAACCACAAAGAATCCATGTGAAGCATCAAGATCCACAACTTATTGGAAGAAGACCAACTTTGTATGTCGGTCCACAACAATGATATAGGTAGCTAGACCTCCCAACCATGTGAAACTCATAGGCCCACTCTTGTCATGTTGATGGAGATATTGATCTGATCCCAAACACACAATACAAACATCCAAGGCTAACATTCATGCTAAGTAGAAGAAGAGATTGAAACTAAGATCATGAGACAATGCAATACAATGGGTCCTAGTTAGACACTCTATCAAATATCTATGCAAGGAATCTAGTGGAGTGTAGATCACTTGGCATCAAAAATACCAAGCTAAAAATGGTGTGGAAATAAACTCCCTTGGGAGGCCATACTACCATGTCACCACACCAACTTCTGCAGAAGAGTGGATACTTTCTAGACACACCATCCTCGTATCGGCTCCCTTGGGATGCATGGCTACCATCCAGATGAGTAAATCACATATCATAAACTATATTTTATTACCCCTTATTAATTTTGATTATCACTTGGTAGAACCTCTTCATGTTACCTTATCATCCACTTTCAGGCCAAGGTACATGAGAGAGGCCATCCCACACCTCTACCCTACATACCCATGCTCACCACATTATGAGTGCCCATAGAGAATGCAAGTTCCCAACCCAACCCCCAAATGAATAATTACATTATTAGCCTATATCTAGGAGTTCAGGTCTTGCAAGATCTCATCATACGCATTCACACGTGCTCATGTATGGGTAGAACCATCAACACTAAATCAATGCTAATAAGGGTTGGATGAGAAAAGAAGAATTATGAAGTGTAAAAATACGCTCAATAGAGAATAGTTCTAGGAGTATGAATTCCAAATGAATCCCAATAAAGATAAACTTAAGCCATGGGTGGATGAGGAACCTAGCATACATCCCAAATCTACAACCAAAATTAGTGCCAAGAAATACCCAAGAAAATTGGGTGATTCACAAAATGAGGTGATGTAAAAATTGCTAAAAAATGAAAGTTGTAAAAATTTGAAAAAGTTAAAACTATTTTAGCAAATGGTGGTAAAACCTCAAAAAATCCAATAAAAACTAAATTTCAAGTTCATAGGAAAAAAATGGCCATCACAACAATATGAAGTTCAAAATTTAAACATACAAAAGGCCTTAATTACTCATTCCTGCCCAACCAGGCCAAATTAATTTATGGAATTGGAGGGGATCACTAGTTGTCATCCCCCAACTATAAAACAATCAAAAAGGGATATGAAAACAAGTTAAAATGATTAAAATAGGAAGATCCTACCTCCAACCAAATTGGCTAAAACAAGAATAGGTGCCACAAAATAACAAAGACACCAATAGTACTGAAACACTCGAAAAAGGAGGAATTTTATCCTCAAATTGAATGAGCCTACTCTAGCATCGATCCCATGGGCATTGCTCCCACAAAAAAATCCTTTGAAATGCTCACAAAGGGTTTGGAGGATTTTGCTCCAAAATTCCTAATTCCAATGTGAGAAGTGAAGTCTTATTTCACTTTTGGGCCATATATGCACTTTTAAAATGAAGTGAAATATAAAGGAAAAAATAAATAACATAAATAAACTAAATCCCTTTTTACCCTAGATAAATTAAGTAATTCCAATTAAATGGAATTTAACTATGGAAAATTTGTCAATAATATAAAATAAATTTAAATAAATTATAAAATTTCCTTAAAATAATTAAATCACAATGTTTAATAACTTTTGTGATTAGTGCACATTCCTAAATGCACTGACACTTCACTGGTCTAGTCACAAATGCATAATGAATCCAGATTGACCAATTAAGTAGAGGGTTTATTATTTTAATTAGACATGATATATTGCCCATATTGGGATGACATTGGCTAGGTAAGAACAACCAAATCACTAACTCTATGTGCCACTATTAGGGATATATATCTTGCAAAATAAACAACATGATTAAGCATAGATGCACAATAATAATATATCCAAAGGAAGAAGGCACGAAGTGGCATAAATAATTATTTAATTAATTTTATTAAAATAATCTATTTAAATCATTCATTTGCAACACACTAAAAGTTTATTGCAAGAATGATATAAATAACCATAACATAAACACAGCCACCATAATCTGATAAAGTCCATCATATATCCATAATTAAAGTTTATATCTAAATACAAAACAACCAGCTATCATCATAAGGCATCATGTCACATCACTAGCATCATCATGTAGATATGATCAAATTAAGCAGTGCAACATCTAATATCTATCTGTTATGATACTGGTAATCAAAATAATTTCAAGTCATCATAGCATCTCAAATGTGTTAGAGTGATTTAGAATAATTGAGAGTGGGGGGGTTAATTAGTTATCCTCAAGTCATGATGTACCAATTAAACTTTTGAATATCTCAAACACCTTAGATCTAAACATTAAGTAACATGGTCTTTATAACAACTTATCAGTAACATAAACTTGCAATCCATAGCCACAATAATAACTAACTTGCAAAATGTAAAACATTAAACAATAAAACATCTCAAATATCATCTACACAAGTAAGACACCAAGATTTAACATGGAAACCCAATTTGGGAAAATCCACCAGTAATATGTCACCAATTTTTCACTCTTTTGAAATGAGCTCTATTAGAAGCCAACACTATTAAAGGTTACAATGCACACTATTAGGTGTGACCCTATTAAAGGATTTAATCACTCTTTTGGGAGTGGCCTTGTTAGAGGACTTAAGAATATTCCATTAGATTGTCACCTTGATTAAATGATTTCAAATGGTACAATGGTTAGAAAGTAATAGCAGGTTGATCTGATAAATACAACTCACTTTGAAAATACATATCACAATTTGGTTCAACAATAGATTCATTGACTAGCCTCCATTATCATCTTCATCAATGATTCACTTGACAACCCTTTAAGAAACCACTCTTCACCTCAACTCGTCACTATTCTGCCTTCTTCTCAAGTAAGCTAGGAATCTCATTTCCTTCACAAAATAATGAATGTTGACACTTGACCAAAACTATGTTCCTCAACCTTAGTCATCACTAGTTAACTTGGTCATCACTAACTTTCTTTCTCAACTTATACAATCTTCACTTAGTCCTTTTATTGGTGCTTGATCCAACTATTATGATACTCTATCTTCATTGATGTCTGATCGACACTATATTTTCTTAGCTTCTACTGTTCACTTGGTTGACACTAGCACAACTCAACTTCAACTATAAGTTCCTTAATCTTCTTATTTGAAGCTTGGTTAAGCCTATGTATTTTCTCCTTCATTGATCATCTCTTCTAGGTTTCAACACAAACATCTTCTCCACTTAGTGTTATGATTAAACAACACATTATCTTGTCAAGGTCTAACTGATCAAGTGCCCAGTGTAATTCCATATAACTCAACCTTTCCACTATATCCTCTTGTTATCTTTTCTTCTCAAAATCTCTTCATCAATCATCTTGATATGACACTTTACTCAGGTAGCAACTATCTCACCAATAAGGTTTGACATCAATGATAACATAATAATTGTTCCAATTATAGTTTCCACAAAAATACACATAAAGATAAATATCATAAAGAATCTCTGAAAAAAATAAATCAAGGTACAAAATAAAAATATGAGATGCATTACATCCTCCCTCACTAGGTATGGGATTACTCATGGAATTCTTCTAAAAGATATGGATACATCTCTCTCAATCATGTGTCATCCTCCTAAGTAGCTGAAGTATCATCACTCAAGCCCCATTGGACCCATGCCTTCTCTATGTCCCAACCTTTGAGGGTCATCCCTTGATGCTGAAGGATGAAAATGGGATCCAGAGAAAGATTCCCATCCTCAACTTGTAAAGCATCCCAATCAAGTACATGGGTCACATTGAGAATATATTGTCTCAACCTAGAAACATAGAAAACATCATGGATGTGTGATATGCTAGCTGACAATGCTAGGCAATAAGCAATATGACTGATCCTTTATAGGATCCCAAAAGGTCTGACAAAATGTGGCACCAACTTAGACCCTTTTACATAATGGATGGGGTGCTTCCATGTACACACTCTCAAAAATATCTGGTCACCAATAGAAAGTGACGATCCAACCTATGGGCATCTGCATACTTCTTCTGCCTATCTTTGGTAGTAACTAAATGCTCTCTAATACAAATAACCTATTGCCTCATATCCTGAAGTATCTCTAGACCCAAAACTACCCAGTCCTCTAATTGATGCCAACTCAAAGGGGTATGACATTATCTATCATACAAGGCCTAAAAAGGTGACATGCCAAGAGAACTATGGTACCCATTGTTATAAGAAAATTCTACCAAGTACAAATAGTTCTCCCACTTCACCTGTTGATCCATCACATACATGTGAAGCATGTCCTCCAAAACTTGATTCACTCTCTTAGTCTAACCATCGGTCTTTGCGTGATAAGCCAAACTAAAATTGAGCTGCGTACCTAAAGCATATTTGAGAGATGTTGTAATACCCCTCTTATCTTAACAAGTATTAAGTGGGGTTCATAAGATATTTTAAGTACACTTTGATGGGTTTGTGATATAAGGTTACTTATGGTAGTGTTTGATTTCACAATTTTAAAAATTCATGCATAGTTAAAACTATAAGATAACATCTCACATACTTAACACAAAAGAATGGTACCTATCTACTCTAAAAATTGGTAATCAACTAGGTTCTTATGCTATAATATGCTTATACTTATCATACACGTCCTTTCTTTCTTATGATAGATATTGCTTTATATTAGACATCTAGTCGTGTTCTAGATAATGTCCTTAGGAGATTGGGTATATGGTTGAATTGTATCATGCTTTATATATTGTTCTAAATTCATTAATTATGCTTTAAATACATTGTTTAAAATGTTCTAATTATTATTTTTTCTTAAGCTAATCTAGCTAACCCATGATGACTTATATATGTGTGCATTTAATCTACTTTGTGCGTCTTCTGGATGAGAAGAGGTGGTCATAGTTTCTTTGGGAGATCTACATAATATCACACTCCTCCTTCCTTATCTGTATGTATGCATACATACATGTGTGTGTGTGTGTGTGTGTGTGTGTGTGTGTGTGTGTGTGTGTTAGATCTTATCGGTTGGTGATGTAGCCATGTATAAGTACTAGGCATCAACTCCATCTGGCTACACATGTATGAGTGTGCCTCAAAGTCCTCAAACCAATTGTTGTTAAAAGAAGGTGGAACCATGATCCATATAGGTACCCTTATATCCTTAGAAATCTAATAGGAAGTCAATCACCTAGTTTGGGGATTATATTTTTATCATTTCCTTTTATGGTTTGATCAATGGATTTTATTGTTTAGAAATATGTGTTCATGATCTTGATATTTTTATGTTCATATAAATTATCAATGATAATCGTGTGGCATATTTATATAAGAATTTATGGGTGCACACATATATGCCTATATAAATATGCATTGTTACATAGTTAATGTATTTAAGTATTTGTGAGTGATTTATTTATACCCTTGGATATAAAGAGAAATTTATTAGAATATAGGAATAAAAAAAATTTAAATGGATAAAATAAGAAGCATAAGTATTTAGAAGAGGAGTTAAAACATACATTAAAGATAAAACAAGACAATTTGTGTTACCCATGTAGAAGAATATGAAATCAAAACATAAATACAATGACAAACATTTTTAAATGGGTTAAAAAAGCACCAGGGAAGGTATTTACATCATTTTTGGACCATTTATTCATTATATACCCCTAAAATAGCCTCAATTTACCCCTAATTGTTGATCTCTTTTTTTTTTCTATTAGTGTCAAACACTTAATCATATAGAAGGTAGAATTGGTCATTCATCATTGCGACCGAGTCACTCTATATAGGTCGAGTTGTGTATTTGTTAGACTTGTAAGTAATCTTCTATATGTCGAGCTTTATAGGAGTGAAGCAAGTCTATGGCTACTGAGTATCCCTATGGAAGATGAGTACAATGAATGTCCAGTAAAGTAGAATGAGTTGATGTCGAGTCATACAAAAGGAACTAAACTAGTTGAGGTCGAGCGTTAGTAGGCAGAATAGTTATGACCAAGCATAAGAAACTATATGTGCCGAGTAACATTGTTTAAACAAGAATGTTTGAAATAACATAAACTATGAAGTAAACCATTTTGGGCCAACATCTAAATGACATTTAATGATTGTAGAGTTTTTTAAAGAGTTTGTTACGCATTTTGGCATGGATCAATGATCCCTATGAAGGAAAGTTAACTAATCACATTAAGAGGCAAAAAGGGAAGCATCCATATCATTGATTATATTCCAGAAGACTATTCACCACTTACAATTAAGTAAGAACTAATAGATCATGAATAACATAATCTTAAACTTGAAATGCTAAAGTAAATCTAATTATTCATCATATCCATAAGATTAAAAATAAACGCATAACACAAAATATTTTGGTTACCCAAAAACTCTCCAAGGTGAGGGTAAAACTAGGGTGGGGATGACACCCACAAATCTTCACTATTGCAGTAATAAAGTTTTCCTATTAGGGCTACAAATGTGATCACTTATGATGATCTACCTTGTGAAGGGTCTACCTTGTTAAGATCTTTACAAGATTGGTAGGTCTACCTTGATTAAATAATTTAAAACTTGCACTGAAGTAAGCACTAATAGATGAATTAACTTAAGTAGTAATGCTAAATGTTGGTAAGGAAATTAAGTAAGCAATGAATGAAGAATACTTATTGAGTTGATTGGATAATAAAAGTTAACTCTTAAGCATGGACATGAATAATTTTAAAGGTGATATTAGGGAAGCTATTAGGACTCTACATCTATGATTAATGAGCTTAATAGGAAAAGGATGTTAAAAAAAAACTACTCACCAAAATTAGTAATATTTAGACTTATCCTTTTGGGTTCTCTAGTGGGGAATTATAGATGTCCAAAACACTAAGGTAAACACTAGATCTCTATCCAAAATGATCCTAAAATGAATCCCATACAACCGAACAATATCGTTGAAGGAAATATGAGCCACTAAAGCAATTATGTAAGATGATATCATGGGTAAAAAGTGTGCTACCTTGGACAACTTGTCCACTGTCACCATAATAACATCATGAAGACATTATGACATTGGAAACCATGTGATGAAATCAATAGATATCGTGTCCCACTTCCACTCTAGAATGGAATGTAGCCACAAAAGAGTTGTAGGATGTCGATGCTCTGCTTCACCCTTTGGCACTCAATACAATGAGCAATAACATAAAAATTATCATGCCTCATCCCTGCCCAAAAGTATAACTATCTAAGATAGGTATGCATCTTCTTGATGCCAAGATGTACAGAATATGGTGCATGATGTGCCTTTGACAAAATTAAGGAACAAAGGTGTCATAATGCTAGCACTTAAATACACTCTAACTATTGTACTAGCCCATCAAACTCTAAAGAATAGCCAGAAAATGACCCCTTAAGGGTACTTTCAGACTCAATCTCCACTCTAACTTGTTGATACCATGTGTCACTAGGAAAATCCTCTAAAATATGATTGAGCAAATCCACTCTCAAGGAAAAAAATAAAATCTCATTCCTTCTCCTACTCAAGGCATCGATGACAACAACATTCTCTTTACCATTGATGTAATGGACATCAAAATCATTCTCGCATAAAAACTCCATCCAATGACATTGTCATGCATTCAAGTTTGGCTGAGTAAAGATATATTGCAAGCTATGATGATCTCTATTTAACTCAAACTTGTGTCCCAAAAGGAAATGTCTCCAGCACAAAAGTGCATGGAAAACCATCACTAACTCTAAATCATGAGTGGGGTATCTCAACTTATTGTCATTGAGCTTCCTAGACTCATATGCAATAATTTGATTATCTTGCATCAACATGACCCGCACACCCTCTAATGACATATATGTACACACCATGGGATCACCTGCATGATTAGACATTGCAAGGACTCACGCACTGGTCAATCGCTTTTTAAGAGCCTCAAATGTTGACTCACAATGATTGGTCCAAATGTACTTCTTCTCTTTCTATTGAAGAGAAGTGATAGGGTGAGTCACACATGAGTAATCCTTAATGAATTGATAGTATTAGCTCACTAAGCCCATGAAACTATGAGCCCCAGGAACATTAGTGGGTGTTGGCTAATCCATGGTAGCTTGGATTTTAGCTAGATCAACTATAATACCCTCACCTATAATGATGTGTCCCAAATACTTTGCCTCAGACTAGAATAACTCGTACTTCCCCAAATTATCGTACAACTGATGGTCATGTAAACAATACAATACTTGGCACAAATGGAGCTCATACACCTCCATAGCCTTGGAGAAGATTGGTATGTCATCCAAAAACACAAGGACAAACCGATCAAGGTAAGAATAGAATACACCATTCATCAAAAGCATAAACATTGATGGTGCATTGGTCAACCCAAAGGGGACCATAGTGGACTCATAATGCCCATAACATGAATGGAAAGTTGTCTAATGAATATCAACCTCATGGATCCAAATAAAATGGTATCTTGACTTAAGATCAATCTTCAAGAATAATCTCACTCCCTTCATCTGATCAAACAAGTCATCTATTCTCAACAAGGGGTACTAGTTCTTCACTATCACCTTATCCAACTATTGGTAGTTGATGCATAATCACAAAGATTCATCCTTCTTCTTAATGAAGATGGTTGGTACACCCCACTGGGATACACTAGGATGAATATGGCCCTTGGCCAACAACTCCTCTAGTTATAATTGATTCTCACTCAACTCTTGAGTAGTCATGCGATAAGGTGCCTAAGAAAAATGCTTTTCTCCTAGAAGAAACTCACAGTGAAAATCAATATCGTGTTGTGGTGGCATACTTGATATCTCATCAAGGGACACATCTACATACTCTTAGAGGAGTGGGTGATCGTCAAGAAACACCTCTTGACTCTAAACCTCTTTTAGGTCATTGATAGAGACTACAAACATCTGATACCTATGTTGTACACTTTGTTTTAGCTGGTTGGATGAGATCATCCAAAGTGAGACTGGTCTCAGAACCCCTACAATTTCAACCTACCCACATGTATCATCAACACACTATACCAACTTCCATTGATAATCAATAGTTGTTTGATGGGAGGCTAACCAATTCATACCCAACAAGATGTCGTAAGATCCTAAGGGTAGGATACTTGAAGATCAACTATGGTCGTGAAGGTGCCTAAGACCAACATGCAACCACTAACCAAGGAATCCACAGACACTCTAGATCGTGTAGCCAACTCAACATGACACCTATCTATTTGTTGTACTACCACTATCCCACATTGTTGAACAAGGGATGGTGAAATAAAATAATTTGAAGCACCAAAATTAAAAAGTACAGAGGTGGGAAATCCTAGTAATGTACATATAGTCTCGACTATGGTACCTTGATGCTTAGCTTGATGGTTGTTAACTACCGTAAAGACTCTATGGGATCTACCTAGAAACCCCACTATAGGCTTTGACATGGCTACACCTCTACTTAGTCTTGATGATATCTTATGACGACATCCTGCAGCTTTATGGCCATGTTGACCACAAAAGAAACATGCCCCACCACCATAATTGAAGATAGAACTACATCTTGTATAAGGAACACTAGACTACTGAGCACTTCCTCTACTAGAATCATATCCGCTACTCTAAGATGGGTGGATCTATTGTAATGTCCTCTCTTGATTGTGGTCATGCCCCTTTCCTCTAGAGGAACTAGAACTCTAACCATCCCATTAACCTTGATAGTAGTGATGTCTGTTGAATTGACCATGTAAACCTTTAGAAGGTAATGATTGAGTAGGAGTTTTTCCTAAAGACTGTGTATGAGAAAGAGGATCATTCAACCTTATAGGTCATACACTATGACTCTATGAACCTGCTCTTTTGTTAAACCCTCTAGCCACATTGCTCTTGACAATCCTTGTCTTCTTCATGGAAAAGGAATGTTTCCTCAACTAATGCATACAAAAATCTCCAATGATGGAGTCCTTAAGACCCTAAATGAAATTTAAAGTGATGACTACCTCATCCTAGTTATAGCTTGAGTATAATTCCAGCTCAAAGAACCTCATTGCATACTTCTCTATTGACATGTTCCCTTAATCTCATGGAACTCATCAACCTATGCCTCTCTACACTAAGGGGATAAGAATCTCTCTTTGAACCTCTCCTCAAAGATCTCCTAGGTGAGATCTGCTATGTTGATCTGGAGCTTCTATTCCTCAATGTTCCACCAAATATGGATGTGTAGTCTCTCAATTGCATGATATCACAATGAGCTCTCAAGTTTCTTGCATAATGATGCATAGAAAAGTAATGCTCCATATCTAATAACCAAGTCTCAACCTTGAGGCCACTTCCTCTACCATCAAAGTATGGTGGTTTAGACTACTGGAGAGATCTCATGATGTCAATCTAGAAGGAATCCTCATTGTCATGATCTCTACATCTCCTATGGTACCATCTTCCACTAGGTGGTGTGTGGTAATGCTCATGATCGTGCTCTCACTCCTCCCTATTCTTGTGCTTAGACATATGGGAGTCTGCACCTTACAATCTTTGACCCTATCTACCACCACCTTGTTGAGTACACTCAACTTGAGGTCCCAACTATGCTATAAGATCCTGATGAAAACACACAAATGCCTCTATTCCACCTAGATTGTTTCCTTCTCTTTCCCTTTCATCCTAATGTACCTCTTCATCGTGTTATTCATTATGTTCCTCTCTTTGATTATTCTATCAGGCATTCCTCTAACCAACACCTCTACATGCATGAGACATCCTTAAAGGGACAACAAGACAAGAGTCAGATACTCATAGAATCATACAAGAATGTCAACCCAAAACCATCAAACATGATATCAATACATAATTAATTCAATATCCATGATCAAAGTGGGAGCATAACAAAGAGTTCCCAATATTAAAACATGGGCTCTGATACTAGATGTAATTCCCTACCTATATATCCTTAGAATAGGATAAACAAAGAGTTATAAACAAACACCAAAGATCCCCAAGTGTCACTACTTACCACTAATAATCCAAGATCACACGAATCATGAGAATACCCAAAGGAGATGTTTCTTTTAAACTCAAAGTAAAAGTTCCTAGCATGGTTATACATACATGTCCATTACCCAACTAACCATAATATAATCAAGAATAATAAGAAGAGACTTTTGAATGATCATGTACAAGATGAAGGCTTGAGGTTATAACCACTCATCTACTGGAGATCACGTTGAAAGACAAATGTTTAACCCTAAAATTTGGCTAAGTCTGAAATCCTGAAGCTATGAAATTTTCTAGAATCTTTATCTTAACTCCTGGAGGGCTGGAACCTATCCTAAATTGATCATCGCATATATATAAATATATCTTAAGTATAAGTAATACTTGAATGATATATTTTATACACCCTATATCTGATCTATTTTCGAATAGGAAGATGTGAGACCTAATAGGGTATTCAAAACCAACATTCAAACTTCCTAAAGGCAAGCTTAAATGTCCTCTATTTTTTGTGTGATAAAAATTGGTCATCCTCGCACAAGATTTCACAATGATCTAGGTGAGTTTCCCAATTAAGCTTGCACAAGATTCTTCTCTTCTACATAAGAGAATGCATTCTCGCGCAAGACTTTTTTTGGTTGTGCAAGAGAATGCCCTTCTAGGTGACAAAAAAATGGCATCACAAAAACAAAGCAAGGAGAAATGTGTACAAACATGTAACCTCCACACTAGGGAGTACCAGATCCACATAATTTGAGGATTGATCACTTGAGAACATAAAGTAAATCTAATAACTTAGATAAATCTAAAATACATATCGCAATATCATACATCCCTCTAATCAACATCATCAATTTATGAAAAGATAATAAACAACATCACAATAATAAGGAATAAATAATTACAAAATACTATCTCTAAACATGATATTAGATAAAATAAACCACAAGATACATACTCCAAAAACCATAAAGAATCTATGTGAAGCATCAAGCTTAATAACTAACTAGAAGAAGGCCAACTCTATACATCAGTCCCCAGTAGTGGTCTAGGTAGCTACACCTCCCAACCACATGGAACCCATAGGCCCACTCCCACCATGTTGATGGAGATAGTGGTATGATGCCAAACACACAATACAAACATCCAAGGCTAATAGTCATGCCAAGCATAACAAAGGACTGAAACCAAGATCATGAGACAATACAATACAATAGGTTATGATCAAACACTCTATTAGATAACTATGCAGGGACTCTAGTAGAGTGTAGGTCACTTGGAATCAAAAATCCCAAGATATAAATGGTGTAAAAATAAACTCCCTCAAGAGATCATTGCATCGTGTCCTCACACGACCTCCCATAGAAGAGTGGCTACTATCTAGAGACACCATTCTCGCACTAGCTCCCTTAGGATGCACGGTGACCATTCGAATGGGTAAATCACATTTCATAAAATACATTTTTATTATCCCTTATTTATTTTGGTTGTAACTTGTTAGAACCTCTTCATGCTACCTTGTGGGCCACTTTCAAGCTAGGGTACACAAGAGAGGATACTCCACACATCTACCCTACATACCCATGCTCATCATATCATGAGTGCCCCTAAGTAATACAAGTTCCCAACCCAACCCCCAAATCAATAATCACTATATCGGCCTATATCTGAGAGTTTGATTCTTGCAAGATCTTGTCATATGCATGCACACATGCTCATGTGTGGGCACAACCATCTAAGCTAAATCAATGCTAACAAGGTCTAGATAAGAAAACAAGAATCACCAAGTGTAAAAACACCCTTAACTGAGCATAGTGCCACGAGAATGAATTCATAAAAAATCCTAATAAATATAAAGGGAAGAGATTTTCATATTGAGAACCTAACATACACCCCAAATATACAACCAAAATTAGTGCCAAGAAATACTTGAGAAAATTGGGTGGCACATAAAATGAGGCAATGTAAAAATTGCTCAAAAATAAAATTTGTCAAAAATAGACAAAAATAAAACCCTTTTCCCAAATGGGAGTAAAACCTCCAAAAATCCAATAAAAACTAAATTCCAAGATCGTAGGAAAAAGCAACTAGCATAACAGTACAAACATCAAAATTAAAACATACAAAAGGCCCTAATTACTTATTCTTGCCCAACTGGGCCAAATTAATTTATGAAAAAGGAGGGTACACTAGTTCTCATCCTCCAACTATAAAGAAATCAAAAATAGAAATGAAAATGAGCCAAAACTATTAAAACAGAAAGGCTCTAACTCACAGTCAAATTGGCTACAATAGGTACAGATGCCATCAAATAATGGAGACACCAATAACACTAAAACATTTGACAAAGGAGGAGTTTTCCACCCCGAATCCAACAAGCCTAATCTCGCATCAATCCCACGAGCATAGCTCCCATAACAAACAAATCTCTAAAATTCTCACAAAAGGTTTGGAGGATTTTGCTCCAAAATTCCTAATTAAAATTTGAGAAGTGAAGTCTTATTTCACTTTTGGGCCATATATGCGCTTTTTAAATGAAGTGACATATAAAGAGGGAAAAAAAATAACATAAATAAACTAAATCCATTTTTACCCGAGATAAATCAAGTAATTCCAATTAAAGAGTATTCAACTACAACAAATTTGGTGGTAATATAAAATAAAGTTAAATCAATTATAAATTTCCCTTAAAATAATTAAATCATAATATTTAATAACTTTTGCGACCACTACAGGTTCCTAAATGCACACACACTTTACTATTCTAGTCACAAATGCATAATAAATCTGAATTTACCAATTAACTAGATGGTTTATTATTTTAATTAAACAAGATATGTCACCCATATGGGATGACATTGGCTAGGTATGAACAACCAAATCACTAATTCCATGTGCCACTGTTAGGGATATAATTCCTACACAATAGGCAACACCATCAAGCATAGATGCACAGTAATAATATAGCTTAAGCAACAATGCACAAAGTCATGTGAATAATTATTTAATTAATTTTATTAAAATAATCTATTTAAATCATTCATTTGCAACATAATTAAATTTTACTAGCAAGAATGATATAAATAATTGTAGAACAAACACAAAAACCATAATCCGATAAGGTCCATCACATATCCATAAACAAAGTTTATATTTGAATACAAAACAACCAAATATCATCATAAGACATCATGTCACATACTAGCATCATCATGTAGATATGATCAAACTGAATAGCATAGCATATAATATCTATTAGTGTTGATAATGACAATCAAAATAATGTGAAGTCATTGCAGCATCTCAAATGCACATAAACATGAATATCATAAAGTATCTCTAAACAAAATAGATCAAAGTACAAAATGCAAACACACGACGCACTACATAGAAGATGCCACAAATGATACTCAATGGATTGAAGAAGATCATGCAAATAAACTTCTTCAATTGATTAAATGCTTGAATCGTTGATCCTCAATGGATGAATGCTTGAACACTTGAACACTTAAGAGTTTGAGATCGTGGATTCTTGAACACTTGGGAATGATATGCTTCAATTTAGAAATAAAGCAAATGGAGGGATTTATATAGATCTCAAAATTGAGTAACTCTCATAGACTAGCCTACATAGGAATTAATAACCCATATATACCAGGACATGAGTGTTACAAAGGATAGGGTTGTGGTTGCACCAAAAGATCGACCTATTAAATGATCGATACAACCAATAGTCTTAAAGGATAGGGTTGTTCCACCAAAAGATCGACCTATTGATGCCCAATACAACCAATAGTCTTCTAGAACCATAGGAGGCAGTTAACCCATGTCAAAAATCCTATGAGGAGCAATGGACCACTGCTAATAATCTGCCTCCCAATGTCACTCGATGTGGCCTACAAGATTTGAATCTATGACCAAGCTCTGATACCAATTGTTATAAGATAGAATTATCATTACACCAAAAGATCGACCTATCACTGTCTGATACAACCACTAGACTTATAGGACACATGAGGTGGTTAAGACATGTCATGAATCTCAAGGGGAATGTTGGCAATTAGTCTTGTTAGAGTGGGGTTGTCATTGCACCAAAAGATCAATTTGTCAATGCCCGATACAACCACTCAACTTATAGTACATAGGAGGTAGTTAAGCCCTTGTCACAAATCCCAAGGGGAGCATTGAACAAATTTCTAACAATCTCCCCCTCAACATTACCTGAGGGTCTAAGGATTCAAACCTCTAAACAAGCTTTGATACCACTTGTTAGAGTGGGGTTGTCATTGCACCAAAAGACCAATTTGTCAATACTTGATACAACAACTCAACTTATAGTATATAGGAGGCATTTAAGCCCTTCTCATGAATCCCAAGGGGAGCATTGAACAAATTTCTAACAATAAGACCTAAAATAAGTCTCATATTCCATGATCAGGTGCAGAGTCTAAGATATAATCAATACAATGTGAGGAGCAGATTCCAAGTGGATAAGAGAAGGAAGGACCTAGGAAGATATATCCTACCTTGAGCTCAATGCTATAAGAATAAGAACTTTAAAGATGATCTACTAGGTTTTACCCCAATTCCACCTAGGAGGAAGGATAAAAAAGGGAAGAAGAAATGAAAGACACGTGGAGATTGGTGATCTCACATTAAATAGGTACTAAACCTTCATTAAATTAGAATGTATTCAATTTAAGATGGTACATTTATCCCCCACTTTAATGAGAGTATCACCTCAATCCAAACTCTTGGTAAAGTAGACCACAAGACATAAGAAATTCTTATTTAAATCAAGGAGACAAAATTCATCAAGCCCCTAAGAGTTTGAGACTTTGGAAATTTCCAGATCATAATAAGAGAGAAATCGCTGATTGAAAAGAAGGAAGAGAGGAGTGATTATATCACCTAGTAGAGTGCCTACCCTATTATAAATCACTAAAATATCTACTACAAAATATGACATTGAAATAGTCAAACAAGGTGGTGACTTGCTAGTCAACCCATCAAAAGGCCCACCCATAGATCAACGTTCTTCGTATCACCATGGCAAGGTCTAGTAAGATTGTGTTACCCATGTATGGGACTTAGAAAATTATTATGCATTACCCATTTATGAGATTTAGCATGTGTGTGTAAAGAAAAGTGAGACCCAATATCAAGGATGCTCACTTCCTGTATTGAATGTGTGCATAAAGAATCCATTCCTTATGATTGTGCATAATCCATAAAGGGATTCAAATGATTTCTATATTGAAAAATAAGATGAAGTAGTAATGCATGGATTTGAGGATACCTTAGGAAGCATAATAAGAACTAGGGCTAAAGTACCCCAAGCTACACTCATAATTCATATTCACTACCCCATGAATGAAATGCAAAAATGAACAAAGTGTATGCTCCCTCATTAAAGTCATTTCTAACACTTTAACAAGAGCAATGACTTTAACACCATTTATGAAAAATAATTGAAAAGAAGTCTCGACTATGAGATGCCCCCAAAAGAATACAAATCGAGGGAAATGAGAACATAACAAGCAAGAATACAAAAGGAATCTACTAGCTTTAGGGTTAGTATGATTATATGATAACATGTATATATTATATCAAGTATGAAATATGATCATCCCCCAAAGAAAGTAGAACTACAACACAATGGAAGAAAGACACGTAAGAGTTATAGAGAAGGGTATTTTTAGGCCACAACCACAGAGACCAATAGGAATTGGTGCTACTATCTCGAGATCCAAGCAAAATACATAGGAATACAAGTACGAACAAATACACAACATAACATATAAAAGCAAAGGTAAGATACAAATAGAAGAATGATACAGTACATTTCATTCCTTTATCACCTCAAGCCAATGGAGCAATAAGGGTCGTCTAAAAAAATCTAAAAAAACATTAAGAAAAGACTATAAAGGGGAAGCAAATAACAAAAAGAAAGCAAACAAAAAAATACTATGTTAGAGCAAGCACTTCAAGCATGTTGCCCTCCTCCCCTATCTTGATTAGTAGTAATAAGAAAAGTTGGATAACTTTCAATAGGAGCTATGTCCAACACAATAGGAAGAATAGATAAATCCAAAGGACTCTTGGGAGAGTCACTATGCTCAAGTGTAGATGTAAGCATAAGCTACATAGAAAGCATGTTAAGTAAAGCAACATCAAGATCAATAATCTTATGCTCACCATCATCTAAAGTATCTTCTTCATCTAAATTAATAGAAATAGTACCCATAATAAGAATATGTATTTCATGATTAAATTTCTCAATGAGCATGAGCTCATGAGAAGTTCTCATGTGAGCTTTAGCATGAGCCTGACACTTCTTTCAATGCTCACAAGCATGTTGGTTATGCTTAGTTTTATTAGAGACTTATTGAGAAGATGAAGGTTGATCCACAACCATAGGTTCCTTATTTTTTGATGGCACAATAGGAGGAATAACATGATGCTAAAATGTTGGAGGAACCTTACTAGGAGGAGCAACCACACTAGGAGAAGAATCCATGGTAGAAGAATGAACCACGCTACGAGGAGCAATAGATGCAAGAGGTGGCTAACCCTTAGAAATTGAAGAATCGAAAGAAATATGTGTAGAAAGTATAGGTAAAATACCACGAGAAATATCCCTAGGCATACTTAACTCGGCAATATTTTGACATTTATGAGATTGATTAGTGTGGAAAATATAATATGAATGAGTAGGAGTAGTAGGAATAGAAGGCCAAAAGAAATCCAAATTAGCAAATTGTCCAGGTCTAGAAGGATGATAAAGATTATGAATGATCATCTTAATCTCACCATCATAAGAAAATTTAATGCATTGATGAATAGGGGAAGCAATAGCTTGCATGCCAATAAACCAAGGTAAACCAAGCTTCACTTGGAACTAATCAAAATTAGGAATGACAACAAGGTACTATTCACCACTTTACCATGTAGCTCAACAAGAAAATAGATAGAACCATGAGGAAGATACAAGAAACCATTACAAGTTTTAATCCAAGTATCAATTGAGTCATAGAAATCACAATGTTTTTTTCTTAGCATATAATTATTGCTTAGTAATAATTTTAACCATAGAAGTAGGATCAACAAGACACCCATAAGAAGGATATTTAGCAATTTGAGTAGTGACATAGAGAGGACCATCAAGAGCCTTGAATATATCAGCATCAGTGAATGAGATAGGAAGTTCTCTAGAATGCTTACAATTATGTTTAGGTTTAGGTTGAGCATTAGACGTAGAGGGAATGTCTTCCTTAGGTGGAGGTGGAGGTTGAACTACACATTCCACAAAATTAACAATACTATCATTCTCTCATCATAAGGTATCATGAGAAGCATTCACTTCATGCAGAGAAGAAGATAAAAGATATTAAACAATAGTATCAGTAATATGTTGAGGTAAAGGATTAGTGTAGATTTGAAGATTTTGATAAGGAGGTGCCATAGATTTATTCCCATTATGTTGACTATGAACAAATACTTTGTTAGAATTAATCAAATCCCAAATCTTATGTTTCAAAAAATAATAGGCCTTGGTATCATATTTAGGTTGGAAATGAAATTAACAAAAAACATTAGGAATAAAGTGGAGACTCAATATAGTAGAAGGAGGGAGTGTAATCATATTAGCACTAACCAACCTACACATAATAGAATGTAAAGAGCTAGAGAGGAGTAAAATTATAATTCATCAAAAAAAAAAAGTGGACTAAGTAGCGACACCTCAAGATACAATTACTACTTGATCATCTAACTCTATTTGTGGCTTTGTTAATCTTGACATAGGTGTTAGGTTTCTAAAATTTGTTAGGATTAGGTGTGACATCACTCTTGTCAATAGGTATAGGAGCCATTGGAGTGGTGCTCTCAAACTGACTCACTTTTAATTGATAATGATAAAGCACTACACAAAGTTGTGAAAAAGATGTGAACTTTGTAAGCAAAATCTTATCTCTAATGTCTTTTTGTAAATTTGCAATAAACATATGTTAAATATCAAGCTTGGTCACATGATAAAAAATATGAGCATGCAAATTCTTAAATCTACCAATAAAATCAGTCACTTTCTCCTTAGGACCTTGTTTACAATGCATCAAATCAATAAAAGAAACAAAAGGACCAATATTATTATGAAACTATTGTATAAAGGTATTAACAAGTTTATCAAAAAGAATTAATAGAGCAAGGTGGAAAAGAGAAATACCATTGCAAAGATTTGTCACAGAAAGTGCAATAAAAAAAACTTAGCTAAAATCCTATGTTCATGAGCATAGTCACTACATAAAACTTGGAAAGTCTTAAGACGTGTCACAGGATAGACATACTAGCTTGTTGAGGAGAAATGTATAGATAATGTAAAAAAACAAAGGACTACCCATATCACATGTAGGAACATTAAACTTAGATTGAGTGAAAGAAGCAAGTTCTTGTTGTAAAGAATACATAGTTTGAGAAAGACTGGGGATAGTGGAATCATTAGAAGAAATAGGTGGCACAAGTATATTCAACACACTAAGAAGGGTGTACGGATTAGTTGGAATAAAAGGAACTACAGCTGGAAAACTAGGAACCACATTAGGAGGATTAGGATGAGTGAAAGGAATGTTATTATATAAAGGTTGCAAAGTCAGCAATGAAGTAGGCAGAACACTCACATGCAAAGAAGGAATATGAAAACCACTAAGATGATTAGACACTTGAATAGAAGTAGTCACAATAAGAGAAAGATGGGTAGAAATAATAGAAATAAATACATAAATCAGAAAAACATGCTCAAAAGTAGAAATGTAGGTAGAATCATTCCTACTTTAGAAGAAAATTGAGTCAAAGGCTTAACATGAATATGGAAAAGGTGAGTAAGAGAAAGAAAAATATTAACACCATGTTCATCATTACAGGTCACTTTTTTAAGAGCATCAAAAGAAACAATAGTTAGAGTATTGTGATTCTCTTGCAAAAGTCAATCATTCATTTTATCAATCTCGATAGAAAGTATGTCAACTTGTTCAAGAGGAACCCTTAAAGATTCACCCTCATCATGAGATGACTGGGAAAATTCATGCTCCATAGAAGAATTAGGATCATGAGAAACCATAGGGTCACTAAGGCTTCCAAGATGAGGAGAAGAGAAATTTGGATCAAAGAGAGCCACGAGTCTACGAGTTCTCCTAACATGAATGCTATAAGTAGGACTAAAGGTAGTAAAGCTCATACACCAAACAAGGAAAGAAGACACAAAGAGATCTAACCTTATTATATGAACTCAAATCCAATGTAATGTAAAGAAGATATATAACATGCAAATATAGATGACAAGACAATACAAGAGAATGCAAAGATCTAACTTTGAATAATAAAACTAACACTAAATCAAAAGTGGAAATGTCATAAGTTGGTTTCACCAATAAATGTAGGGGGAAATGTGAGTCAATAATACAAGCATAAGTTCATCACATAACATACACATACATCTACATATAGAGGGAGGGAAGTCAAGGAAAAGAGTCCTTTCAATCTCAATTCTAGAGAGCTAGGTCTAGAGAGATTAATGCTAACGAAATAAGTAAGGAGCTCTAATTCAAGCTAGGTTTAGGAAAAATAGGAAAAAGGTATCCAAGTCTTTAAAAAATCCTAGATGAATGTAAGAAGCTAGAGTAAATGTACTCAAAGGACAAAGAGGGTACCAAAAAACACATGTAAAGTCTTTTTTATGTTGCTTGTTCTGATCATAATGAATGGAAATTATTGGATTATGGTTTGAAATTGTGGAACGAAAAAATTGGAAATCTTTCATCGATTTTTTTGGGGGTGAGCTAGACCTTCAGGGATGTAGTGCGCCCCTGATTGACTATGTATGACGTTCATTCTGATTTCATGGTTTCAAAGAAAGTTGAAAAAGGTACTCAAATCTACAACATGATCGTTGATTTGATATCTACAACCTACAATAAAAAAGAGTTTTTGTTGTTAATGGGGGGTTTTCCTCAGTCAAACCCTAGTTTAGGAATTAACCTTGAATTGAAATAATTGAAGTGGCATTAATATAAAGTAAATGCACAAATTTACCTTACAATAGCTAGATCTCTTGAATCAAATGCAATGTGCTTACTTCACCAATTGATTTGGATCAAGAAGATGAAGATGAATAGATGTAGAAGATGAAAAAAACAAGCTAAATGGATTAAAGAAGATCTTGAAGATAAACTTCTTCAATTTCTTGAATGCTTGAATCCTTGAACACTTGAAGGCTTGAAAACTTGAACACTTGAGAGTTTGAAATCATGGATGCTTGAACACTTTAGAATGATATGCTTGGATCTAGAAATGAAAAAAATAGATGGGTTTATTTTGAGCTTAGAATTGACTAACTCTTGCAAACTAGCCTACATAGGATTTAACACCCCAAATACACCCAAACATAGGACTAAAAACAGCTCCCAACCATTGTGCCCCTAACAACCAATTCCTAGAACCTCTAGGATCCCTTTGGGATCCAAAAATAGGTCCTAGATCTCCAAATTTAGGTGCAAAGTCTGAGATATAGTCATTATGGTGCAACATGAAGATTCCAAGTGGATAGATGAAAAGAAGGAAGGATCTAGGAAGATAGATCCTACCTCAAACTTAATGTAGTAAAAATAAGAGCTTTAAAGAGGATCTATTAGGATTTACCCCAATTCCACCTTAGAGGAAGGACATAAAAGGGAAGAAGAAATGAAAGACACGGGGAGATTGATGATCTCACATTAAGTAGGTGTTAAACATTCATTAAATTGGAGTGTGCATAATTTAAGATAGGAAGGGTATTATCCATCTATTTGCACCATTTTTTTATTTAAAAATATTATGAAAATCAATCAAATCACATTTTGAATAAAATAAAGGACAAAGAGGTTTGCTAATTACAATGGTATCAAACCAATTAAACCTTCAATTTTGGAAAGCATAAAATTAAAAAATACTTATATGTCAAGGTTTGAACATCCACATTTTATACCTCATTTTAATACAGAAATAAGCAAATGAAAGGCTAATATGGGTACTAAAGAACAAAGGAAAATATAAGAATCAAGAGATACCAAAAATTGAGCTAATAATAATATGGGTGGTAGACTTGAGGATGAAGAGTGTATTTTGAACTTTTTAGATGCATTTCTTAGAAAGTGCCAAGCTACAACACAAAGGGCACAACAAAAAATCAACATTTACATTTGTTGATAGAAATGGTGGCTCAAGAAATAGGAAAAAATCTTTTCATAGAGAATAATGGAGTCAATAATGTAGGAAATAATGGTCAAGGAGGGAACTTGTCCATGGTGGATTTTGATTCTAGTTAACTAAACCATCACTTTGAGACCTCTTATTTGTAGCTTTCCACCTAGGGTACTAACACCAATTGAAAATGAAACCAAAATAACATATATGAAGGATTATTTTAGACATGATTGGGAGAGTGGAGGTTCTTGTCCAAGATGCTAGATATCTTTGAGGGGCTACATTGACGTAAGAATGAAATATAGACCCCACATTAGTGATAGATCACATCATTTTGATCTACAAAAGGTGGAGAAGTCGACTCTACATTATTATGATAGTTTAGGGATGAATACAACTATGGTTTGAGTTCAATGTGTGTGTGTGTGCATGTGCGTGTGCATGTTCGTGTGTGTGCGTGTGTGTGTGTGTGTGTGCATGTGCGTGTTTTCACTTTAACATCATTATAGAGGAAGAGGAAATTAAATATATGATCATACATATATATGGAATTGCACATGAGGGGTGATATCATAGGATGATCACCACACAAAAATGAAATGATTAATTTATATGCAAATTTTATTGAGATCTTGATTGAAAGAATTGATGAAAATGAGTCGGAGGTGTACTTAAAAGAGTTTGCACAATTGAAGTAATTAAGTTTTGGATTCATGTTAAAATAGGTCTTGAGGGGACTCAAAACCCATACAAAATCTATCATGAAATAAGCATTAAGTCCACACTATCAAAGTAGTAGTAAACCACATGTTTTACAAGGACCTAAAACCTTAGTGAATAATACATCAAAAATAAAATCAAAATCCCATAAGGGTAGACACCTATGTACTAATGGAAACGACAAGGACCAGAAAACATGACCAAGACTAAAGACTATGACTGGAAACTAGAAACCTTATAAAGGACGACTAGGAACAAAAACTAGGATATCTCTTTCATGACCTTAGCCATGTTCTTCTCGAAGTTGGACACCTCTTAAATTGATTCCTTCATAGTCGAACTAGTAGTAGCCTCAATTGCTTTCTTCATGCTCAACTTGGTATGCTTACTACGACCTCTCATTAAAGAAAAAATAGTAGGGGACACAATTTCCAACACACTTCTCTTACCCAGACTAACAACAACAAAAAAGAGATTAGAATTCACCATATTCATGTTTTACTCACTATTCTTGACAAGCTTGCAAAGTTTAGCCTCATAGTCTAAATATTTACCTCAAATGTCTCCAATCGTAGCTTCCAGCTCCAATCTTTTATTTTTCTCTATGTCCAAGCTAGCCTGCAAGTCCCTAATCATCCATTTCAAAAAATTCACCTCATTATACATCTAGGTATCAACCATGAGGAAAGTATCAACCCACATTTTAGCTTTGTAAAGAAACTCAAGATTTCCCCCATGTTCCTCCCCAACCATATCATCAATAACATAGTTTCCCTGCTCATTACCTTTCTTAGTATTAATTTCTTCAATCCTAGTCTCTTTGGGACCCCTAGACAAATTATTTTCCTCCATAACATCTAAGACTTCTTCAAGCTCAACAACATTCTAGTCCACATTCGACAAATTGGCCATATGTTTGTCAGTTTGAAAAACTTGGGCATCCTACAACTCTTTTTCCTTTTTATCATGTAGAGCCTCCTCCTTGATTCCCTCTCCGTAACATTATCCTTCACAAGATCCTCTTTATTGTTTGTGGTCCCTTCCTCCTCTCCTTTATTAGTATTTTTCATTGTAGGATTATCCTTTTTACCATTCCTTTTAGTCTCCTTAGGGTTTTTGTCCTCATTCCCTTTCTTTTTCTTCTTCTCAGTTTTAAGAATCTCAATAGTATCATCCTTTTTATCAGAAACTATCTTCAAACCCTCACCAGTTTCATTCATAGATTTAGTAAAGTTGTCACCCTAGCTACCAGAATAGCCCTCATTTTTGGAGCTACACCCTTCATTTTCAGTGAGATTCTCTTGACCCTGGCCACCCATATATTCCTTCTTTTCATCTTCCCTATACATCAAGTCATTCTCCAATCTAATCTCCATTTCTTGATTTTTGGCCATCTTCTTTCCCATTCTAGAGACCAACTTCCTTTTTTTCTCAAAAACCTTCATCTCCTCACCCTTAGCTTTTGAGCCATTATTAGACTCCATCTCCATGCCTTGAGCCTCCACACTTCTTTTACCATCTTCAAAAATTGCCTTGTCCTTCTTCACATAACTCTTCTCCATCGAATCTTTAAGGACTTTTCATTTGCTTTTCATAGAAGACACTAATGCCCATAGAGACCTATCCCAATAGTATTCTACAATCAATATGATTTATCCTTATTGAAGAATGGGCCAACTTTATTTTTTATGATGAGCTCGAAGCCCTTGTAAGAGGGAGATCTTATGATAGTAGGGAAAATAAATCATATCCTTATACTGAAAATGGTTAAGGAAAATAAAATGAAAATTATGCGCCCTTTTAACATGACCACCTAGAATAAGATATTCCCTCACATAGGATAAAAATTCCTGACATATATCCTTACTCTACTTTAGGTCAAGAAAATTCTCCACTTTAACTAATTTCTTCTCCTCCTCCAACATTTTAGGAAACTTCTTCAACGTTGTTTTTGAAATCTTACTTTTCTTATTAAATTTTATCCCATCATTAGGAAGCCCAATAAATCTAACTAAAAACTCCTCACTAATTATAATAGTAACCCCATAAAGACAAACTTTATCACTAGTCCAGCTCCTAAAAAGCTCCTCTATGACATGCGTCTTAAAATTGTGGAGTTTATCAAGGTAACAAGTAACCTTACCTTTAGAAATATGTTCCCATACTAGTTTTTTTTTCTTCCATAAGTTGTAGTTTGATGGCTCCTTCTTCCTCAACTCACCCCCCACAATATAGAACTGGTTCAAACTAACCCTAAATAGAGAAATGAGAAAACCAGAGACAATGCCATTGAGGAGAGGTAATAATATTCCCAAACCAAAAAAAAAAAACCTTCAATGACACCCAAAATGCATGCCAAATTAAGAGGAAAATAATGAAAAGGCACACCCTTAAAACTTGATATGTCCTATCATAATTACCAAAGAACCCACAATATAAATGGAAATAATTAATAAATCCTCCCAACAAATGAATTAGTCACATCAAAATTTATTAAACCTTTAAGCTCTGATTGAGTGCTTAAGTCAACCTACCATGTCATCTTCTTACTTGAGCTAACAACCATGTTGGCAATCCAAACTACCACCTTATTAGTTTCCTTGTAACTATGGGAAATATGAATTCTATTAAAGTTTTTGAGGAGGTCCTTAATTTTCAAAGTAATAGTTTCAATAGTTTAGGAAATAACATTTTTATTATTTAAAATATTAATTATATTAAGAGAATTTTTTTTCACATAGAGGTTCCCATATATAGCTTTCATTGTTATTCTACCCATAGACAATGCACCAGATGCCTCAACAATATGGCTAAAAGAAATACCAAGGGGCACTGCAATAGCATCCACAACTCTACCATAATAATCTCTTTAAACTCTGCCACATCCACCTTTATCAAGGTTACTTTTTGCAGACCCATCAAAGTTTTCTTTAATCCACCCATTAGGAGGTGATAACCAAATTGCCCCATCTCTTTTTTACTAAGGCTTCACAAAAAGGTTCATATAAGGGTTGGTTAATGTTAAAAATTCCCCTTGCCACTAGTATGGGAAATGAAGTTCTCCTTGACAACTCTAATAATCTTAAGACCCACTATCCATGAAGGAGTGCCTTTATCCCTGGATATCCAATTGTTTCTCTCTTTCCAGATGCCCTAACACAAATCGGTAAGATAGAAGTTCCAAATAGCTTTGGCTTCAGGGGCTCTTAATTGAAGCTATAGTGGATGAAGAGATGATCAATATTTTCATTATCTCTCTTGCAAAGAATACACCTATTGACAAAGTAAAAGCCTCTCTTATTCAAATTATCAATAGTGATAATTTTGTTCTAAAGAGAAATCGAGAATAAATTTTCAATTTTAGGAATAATACCGTTCATCAAAACTTTCGCCCAAAGGGAAGTATTGTCAACAACTTTGGCCCTAAAGATTGTTGCCACTTTATATTTACTACTAGAATGAAGACCACAAACAAGAGTCTCTTTATAATCCATATTAATACAGACAAAGTTGAGAGAATTTTGATATCCAGAAGATTCATCTACTTCCCATCTCTCCAATATTTAGATATAAAGCCCCCAAATATTTGTTTACATCTTTCAATAGTATCCCTATCATAGAAGGCACTTTCTAGAGGATAGTCCATTAGCCAACAATCCTCCCCAAACTTCATTCTTCTATCATCGCCCAATTTCCACCTACTCCTCATAGAAATGATATCCTTAACCCCTTGAATCACATTCTAGATGGAGGAAGCATTAGCCACTAGAGGAGAATTAATGAAATCCAAAATAGCAGGGGTGTTAAATAGATATCTATATTTCCAAATAGTACCCCATTCCTTAATATCCTCAAATACCCTCCATCCCTTCTTGGCAAAAAGAGATTTGTTCATTAATCTAATAGGTCTAATACCAAGACCTCCTTTACCTTTAGGCTTACAAACAAAATCACAAGCAACCAATGGTGGTTTTTCTTCTCCTTAGTCTTAGTCCAGAGGAAATTCCTTTGGATTCTTTCAATACCATCTACATATTTAGCCAAGATTTTGAAGAGACTAAGAGCTTATGTAAACTTTCAAGGCAAGACTTAAGTAAAGTAACTTTTCCTACTTGGCTAAGAAGATTACCCTTCTAGCCATCTAGCTTCAAATTGAACTTTTCCACCAGAGACTCCCAAAATGAATATGGAGGCTTTAAACCAAAGGGGAGACCTAGATAAGTTCCCCACAACAAGGCAATAGAACAACCCATAATATTATCAATCTAACATGTTTATGAATGAAAATATTTATGAAGAATATGGATCTTTTCTCCCAATTAACCTTCTGACCAAAAGCATTAGAGTAAAGATTAAGTGTCTTCTTAAAGCTTCTAGCTTCCCTAACAAAAGCAATATCCATTAACATAGTGTCATCTACAAATTGCTCATGGGAACACAACAATGGATTAGAGGAAGGCATAATAATACAATGAATAGTCTCATTGTTCGAGAGACCACCAATTTATCTACCAAAACATTCAACCATAATAGTAAACAAGATAGGAGAATTTGGATTTCCTTGCCTCAAACCCCTAGAAGGTTTTAAAAAGAGGCAGGAGGCCCCATTAACAAGGACAGCCAAAGAAACTATAGTAACCAATTGGAATATAGCTAGATGCATCAATCACCAAATCTAAAAGCCTCGAGAACTTTGAAAATAAAACTGCATTTCACCTAATCATAAGCCTTAGATACATCCACCTTCATCACAATGCCCTAGAATTGGAGGACACCATAGAATGTATATTCTCATGAACCACTATTATAGAATCCAAAATCTGTTGACCTAGAAAAAAACTATTCTCTTGCTAAGAGATAAGGTTAGGGAGCACCCTAAGGATCCTTAGAGTGAGAACTTTTGAAATGATCTTATAGATTGATTTACAAAGACTGATCAACCTAAAAGAGTTAGGAGAACTAGCACCAACCTTCTTAGGAATTAGATAAGGGAAAGTAGAATTAATCTACTTTAACATCTTCCTAACCCCAAAGAACTCTTTAACAACATTACACACATCCTTACCAATCACTTCCCAAAGTTGCTGGACGAAAAACATTTGAAAAGCATCCAAACCTAGGATTTATCCCCTTCAAAGGAGAAAACAACCTTGGTAATTTCATCATTGGATGGAATTGCCACAAGCCTTTTATTCTTCTCTTCTAAGATTAAGGAATAGATTCCAAAATTTCATTGTCTCCCTTGTGAAATGCTAAGACCATCAGATAACAAAGAAGAAAAGAAGGCCATCATCTCTTTTATAATTTCCTCCTCATTCACAGTCTCTTTGGAATGCATATTCAGCATAGAAATTTGGTTAGTTGCCCTATGATTCATAGTTGTTAAGTGGAAATATTTATAATTTTTGTCTCCTTTTAGCCAAATAACCCAGACATTTATCTCCAAAACACCTATTATTTGGAAATACTATCATGATAATAGACCAACTTGGCATTTTCTTCCTCAACAAAATCAGTTGAGTACCCTTCAACTTGAATTATGTCTTGAATCTCTTTAAGTTCTCCTTTAAGGGCCTACTTTATCTGAAAAATATCCCCAAAGGATGTCTCTATATTTTAGCAACTCTAAAAAGAGCTGACCCATTCACTTTAGTATTCCACCACCCTTCAAAATCATGCAGGAAATAATGATGCTAAATCCACATCTTTTCAAATCTGAAAGGGAAGTTCCTTCTCCCCAAGTACGAATCAACCACAAAAACCAAAGGAAAATGATTAGATGTCACCTTAGGGATAAAAGACAAAGAGCATGCAAACTTATATCCAATCGTGTAAAACAAGAACTCTGTCAAGACGAGCTTAAATACAATATTCTCCAACTCTCTTATTACTCCATATAAAATTAAGCCCTTGGAGATCCATGTCCATCAAAGCCTCTTTATTAATGAACTCCATAAGATCTAGTCTACCTTCTAGATGAGTTGGATTTCCCCCAATTTTTTAGAGGCTTATAGTGTTAGTCATTGATATTTCAAAGAGAAGGACTATAGTACTTTTTATAGACATGTTGACAAATACAATGAGAGGTTAGATTGGGGATCTCAATCCAGCTACTCTATAGGAATCCATAAAAAAAAAATGGATACATGGAGGTATAACTCTACTTCTAGGAGAAAATTTAGTTCTAAGGGGCTCATTCATAAAAAGGGACACTTTTTCTCCCAAAAGGAATCATAGAAGTAACAAAGTGATTCAAATAAATTGGATGCTGAACAAATAAATGACCTTAGAAGGGAATTATTCTTCCATTATAGGGAGGCTTGGGAGCCCTCACATAAATGTAATATGAAGACAAAGGTCAAATAATTGAAGAAAATTTCTACAGATGAATCTACATGAAATAAGCATACCATCAATATAATTTAGAGAATAATAAAGAGGTGTTGATGTTATTGTAGCTATGGTTAGATTCCTTTAGGCCGAAATAGTTATAATATATTAATACTATTGTCATATAATTATTATAATTATTATATTATTATAATAATATAATTATTATAATTATTATATTATTATAATAATATAATTATTAGTGTGATAATATAATTCATATTATATAAAATAATAATAATATAATATAATATAATTCTTCTATTATATTGTTATATATTAAGGGAAGAGTGATGATCCTTAGTGAAGGGTCACCAACAATAAGTTAAAAGAAAGAAATGATTATTCATCTTCGATAAGCTCAAGAAAATGATATAAATTAACATTATACTTTGTCAAAAATAATGGTCTTATGAGATTGAAGACATTGGAAATTATAGGATAGATAATATATTCTGAAAACAATTATAAGTTCCACCTAGAGCATACAATGATTTCTAGGTATAAGGGACTTTATTAAAAAGGATTCCCTAAAAATTGCAATCTGTATAAATACATTGTTTTCTTCTAAAAAATGGAAATTCCATAGATCATTTTATAAGGATATATCTAGTACAATAACAAGAAAAGTCCACACAAAAAAAATGTTGGACACACATTCAACATTAGAGCGGTTATAAGGGGTGACCTCCCGGGAAGTCCTAATGTTTCACCTCTGTGAGCATCACCTAGATAGATAATGAGTGTTAAGTGTTCCATTTATTCTCATGTGAGATGAGTTTGTGTGAACCACTATTCATGAAACATGAGTTGATGAGTTTAACTCATAAAACTACACAGTTGAATCATGATAGCAATATCACAATTTGATTTGTGGAAAATGTTTCCTGCTTATCAATTGACGAGCTTAAGGGGATTTCTAATGAATGGTTCATAAGGCAGAACACTTGGTGAAGGTTTTGAAAATGGAGTTTCAAGAAGAGTGGGTTTAACCATGGAAGAAACCTTGTAGTTAAGCATGCTCAAGCTGGAGTAGAACTAGGATTGGTGTCCTCCTAGGAAGTCCTTATGGTTCACCTCTATGAACATCACCTAGATCCAATGAGTGCTAATTATTCCATTTATTCTCATGAGAGATGGGTTAGTGTGAATCACTACTCATGAAACATGAGTCAATGAGTTTGACTCAAAAAACTACATAGTTCAATCCTGATAGCAATATCATAATTTGACTTGTGAAAAATATCTCCTACTTATCAATTGATGAGCTTGAGGGGCTTTCTAATGAATGGTTCATAAGGCACAACAATTGGTGAAGGTTTTGCAAATAAGGTTGCAAGTAGAGTGGGTTTAACCATAGAGGAAACTTTGTAGTTCAGTGTGCTCATGTTGGAGTAGTACTGGGATGGGTGACCTCCTAGGAAGTCTCGATGTTTCAACTTTGTGAGCATCACCTAGATCCAATGAGTGCTAAGTGCTCCATTTATTCTCATGAGGTATGGGTTCATGTAAACTACTACTCAATAAACATGACTCAATGAGTTTGACTCAAGAAATTACATAGTTGAATCTGATAGCAATATCACAATTTGACTTGCTATGAAAAATATTTCCTATTTATCAATTGATGAGTTTAAGGGGCTTTCTAATGAATGGTTCATAAGGCACAACACTTGGTGAAGGTTTTGCAAATGGGGTTGCAAGAAAAGTGGGTTTAACCATGGAGGAAAATGTGTAGTTAAGCACGCTCAAGATGGAGTAGTACTAGGATGGGTGACCTCCCAAGAAGACCTGATGTGTCACCTAGATCCAATGAGTGCCAAGTGTTCCATTTATTCTTATGAGAGATGGGTTCATGTGAACCACTATGCATGAAACATGAGTCAATGAATAAAATACATAGTTTTTTCCTGGTAGCAATATCACAATTTGATTTGCCGTGGAAAGCATCTCCTACCTATCACTTGACGAACTTAAGGGGCTTTCTAATGAATGGTTCATAAGGCACAACACTTGGTGAAGGTTTTCCAAATGGGATTGCAAGCAGAGTGAGTTTTAACCATGGAGGAAACTCCTTAGCTAAGTGCGCTCAAGCTAGAGTAGTATTGGGATGGGTGACCTCTTGGGAAGTTTTAGTGCTTCACCTTTATGAGCATCACCTAGATCCAATGAGTACTAAGTGTTCAATTTATTCTCATGAGAGATGGGTTTGTATACTCATGAAACATGATTCAATGAGTTTGACTCCAAAAACTACACAGTTGAATCTTAATAGTAATAACAAAAAACATTGTTAACTCTATTTAAAAGGAGGAATTCAACCAAGTTTATTTTTTCCCTAGTGAAGCAACGATCTGCAATGGTGTCATGTACATCAATCAAATTCTCTATAATAACCTCCTCATTATGCTTTCCACCAGTTGCATCATATATAGGGTTTTGACCATCCCTATCTTTCAAATATACTACCTTGGGATTTATGGACATCAAATGATGGCAAAGGTTCTTAGTTATCTAGAAAGTGGCCTCGTGGAGAGAAGTCCTCCCTCTTCTATCGCATTTGAGCCCCACATTTTCCTTTCCATCATCAATTTGTTTAAATTCAATTTTGATTGTCGCCATTGCTTTCTCCTCATCTTCACACATGATTGCAACCAAATATAGAATTGTTTTTCCTTCATCATCACAATCATTAAGTGATAGTTTTGTTCCCTTCTATAAGAAAATGTCAACAATATGGTCAGACCCTCCCAATAAAGAGTAACATAGAAGTTGTTGCAGATTCACATTATCAAAATGATATGTTATGCCTCTCTATTGCAGATCTACATAGATGCATATTATAGTGTATCAATTGGAGATATTATTATAATTTTTTCCATCACACCCAAAGCACATACTAGTGGTGGAGAGGGATCTTACCCTGAAGATACTGTCGCTACGTCAACACCCCCTACATCCCCAACATGATAAAACTAGAGACAACCATAAATCATGTGAAATTTGCACCTACTTTTACACCCACTACATATATTAATTGCATGTTGGAGTTCCAATTTTTAATACATTGAAACTTCACAGTTTCTCTACACATCATGACCTCCAACACTGCCATTGTTGGAACTTTCCCTATCGTAACTTTTCTACAACTTGTATGTGCACGATACAAAGTACAATTATTGATATATTGGTTGAGAGATTAATATCTTACATGATATGGTCATATAAGATAGAGGTTTTTTTTAATCTGGAGATAATGAAAACATTTTCATATCTTCTGATAGTGGTTAAAATTCTTTAGTTGCATCTGACGGCTCTTCTGATGCTTCTGCATAGAATAGACAGTTTGCTAAAAAGAAAATCCAACGATAGGGGAGAGGAACTAGTAGTCGTAAAGGCTAACTTCGTCAACATGTAGCCGCTACATGGGATATCATAAGACCTTCATTTTTTTTAGAAATATAAAATGACATTGAACTACCTACAACTAAGGTTTGAAGGTGTGGCTCATCAGGAAACTCATTAAAATATGCACCTAGTGAAATGTATCCAAAACATGACTTTTTAAACATTCGACCAAAGCTTAATCTAAAAATCTCCAATAATTAAATTTAAAATTGTCATTTGTTGTTAACAAAATATTGTATAACTATATGAAATGTAACATACATGCAACTTAAATAGACCAAATAGTTATTATTAATCATAAATATTTGTTATATATAACTTTTATATTAAACAAAAAAGGACAAATACATCAACACAAAAAAATTATTTGTCATAAAAATAACACACTATTATATAAAATACAACCTATATCCAACACAAAGGGACCATTAATTGAACACTAAATTTTTTTGACAATCTCTCACGTTTCATGAGAAAATACAAGACATTTATTAGTATTCACCTCTTATATTAGTGATGTGACATATTATTGATATGATTTACTCTATGCATATACATTGCTACCCAAATAGTTGTACATATAAGAATAATATTTGTACACTAAGATATCAATGTTTATTTAAGTGAACATCTTATTGTACTGTCCCCACTATTAGGGTCAATCTGGGACAAGTAATACCTACAAAATAAAGGTTAGAATCACAATAATAACAAAAATGAACTATATTATTCTACCCTATAATTTAACCACAATCTTAAGGACGTCTCTAGATCAGGTTTCCTAGCTCACAGTTACCTCACTGACTTCCCGAGGGTGCAACCCTTAAGATTCTTCTTGGATAGGCATCCTCTATCCAAGGCTACTCACATATGCATATGTTGACAACATCAGAATATTCTGGTACGTCGATTATCAACCATGGAAAACAATGCAGATCTTAAATATCTCACATGCTCTATGCTTCGATATCGACTCTTGGCTATGGCGGACAATGTAGATCTTAAATATCTCACATGCTCCATGCTTCGAGTTTCATTAGTATCCATGGTGTTAACCCTATGGGTTAACACAATGTTATCCACAAGTATGATTCATTAATATAAATAAATTCATAAATATAATTAAACAAATATAATCCATAAACATACATTTCTTACCTTCTTCTTTTCTTGGTCCATGTGGCTCTATCCTTAGTCGGCCCTTCAATGAATTATTCCTTCTAGATTATCTCAACTCTATATTTACTTTCCAGCATTCTTTATTTTCTAATTATAAGGAAATGCCAAAATATAATTTTTTGTTTCTTCTTTTCCAAGAGTCACAACCTTTCATAATACAAATCCTTTGAAAAGTTACAACACTTCATAGTTATAATCTTTTCAAAAAGTCACAACACTTCATAACTAAAATCTTTTGGAAAAGTTCTAATACTTTATAATCAAAATATTTTTGAAGAGTCACAACTATTCATAATTACGGCCCTTTGAAAGGTTTGCATCATTTCAATAGCATTGATACCTTTTTAGTAAGTCACTTCCTTATATTGTTCAAATTACTTTCCTCTTCCATTTTTCCTTCTTGAACTCCTCTCTTCTTCTCTTTCTTTCTTTCCCTTTTTAAAATAAACTCTCCTCCCTTTTATATCTTAATTTTAAAGAGTCGTGTCTATTTGTTAAACATCTCTTGAATTTTCATTAGATTTAGTTAATTTATATTATTATATATTATATTATTTATTTACTTATTTATTTGTGTTTATTTTATTTGTCATTAAATTCTATTAGAAAGTTAGCATACTTTTTACAATATAGTCTCTTGTATTTAATTTAATTTATTCCTTTACTCATTTAAATTTTATTATTATTTTTAATCATTTAAAATATCTTACTAAATATTATTTTATTAATAATATAAATTAAATAATCATTATTTCCTTATCTTATATTTTAGTATTAGTTCTAATATAAAGTTATTATTTATTTATAATATTTTATTATCTAATTATTATTAAGATTTTATTTTAAAATGGGGATATGATACTTATTATAGTAAGTGAGCATATTATGTTTTGAGTGACACATATATTAGATAGCTATGATATTTTGTTTGAAACAAAAAGTTATTTATCTCACTCATTAGTTGTGAAAATTAACGCTATTGCAGTTACTAATTATTAATCTCCTATCGTAAATGATTATTAAATGCTGAAAATAAATTGCCAGCTAATATTGAAAAATAACACAACTGCAACTTCATCAATAAAATATAGAAAGAAATTCACAACACAAAGATCACAATATTTTTGGACAAATCATCCCTGGAAAAACTCCTAAGGGAAAACCAACTTTGTAGATGGAAAATATATTAATTTCAGCAAATCAAGAGATACAAAATTCCTTACCTATCACTGGTAGAATTCAAACAACCTCCTAATTTCTCCTCCTAATATTCCCCATTACTATCCCCAATGCTACCATTGCAACCTTGCTAACACTGCCAGATTATTTTTTGTCACTACAAACTCATTTGCTAACACTACAAATGGTTTTACAACTTCTTGTTGTTCTCTATTATGTTCTGTTCTCCAAATGCCTCCCTTGACCCCCTTTTATACTACCTAACCAACAGGTTTCTAGATGCTTCTTGATCATGGCAACCTAACCAAGAAGTTTCTAGTTGCTTCTTGATAACAACCTAACCAAGAAGTTTTTAGTTGCTTCTCAATTAAAACAACCGAACCAACAAGTTACTAGTTGCTTCTAGAATGAGTCAATTAATTAACAAATATTTGTCGTAACTCTAACAATTATTTGTCAATTAATCACATATGGATGAACAAGTGTCCAATCTACCTAAAACTAACATTAATGAATTCATTTATTTATTTTTCTTTAACATTTATAAATTTTCATGTGTTCAAGCATTAGTATTTAATCAACATTTGAATTTTTTTAATTTACCAAAAGATCAGTTAATTACAATATATAGTAAAAATGTGTTGGAAGATTGGATAATATATTCACAATAGGCTATTGGACCCCACTCAACTATTGGTTCCTCTCCCCTAGCTATCTCAATTGGATGGCACAAGTACAGATGTATTAGTGGAGTGTCGCGATAATGGCTTAATATCCAATTGAGAATTAGTTTACAAAAATAACCATGTGATATCATATCTGGCTATGAGATATTGGGATTCTCAACATTTAATGGGTCTGATGAGGTAATGGTATTGATTCTGATTAGTGGAAGATCTAGTGAATTTTTTATTTTAAAAAATTGGTACTGGTGTGACCATATGACTGGTCTAGATCGCAGTTATCAAATGTTAAGTTGTTATCAAAGATGGTTGGTAACAATGAAATGTCAGTTGTTGCTACGAATTAAATCAATAAAGTTTGAGAGGAATAAATATCAATTGGATATGAACAAGAGTGTATTTTTGATCTACAAATAACGTGTACACTATGATCTTTGTGAATAATAAGCAGGCAATGTCAAATATGAAGTGATAAGATTATAGGGACGACCAAACAAACAGTAAACAACAATTTTGAAGCCGATAGGCGCCACTGGAATGTTGTGATAAACTAGCATTGACGAATGCCGTATAATTAGATGAATGGTCAGATTACAAATTTTTGGTGCTGGTTTTCTGCTAAGGAAAGTTGAAACACAAAGGCATAAGCTATTTTTTTGTTGACATGTGTCATTAAAATTTTAATGAAAGGTCCACAATTGGAGGGTTTGATGGGTTTGATTGAATTGGTTCGGGAGAGGATTCAAGGCACTGTTGGATGGTTCCATCGTATTATGGCTTATTTTGGTGATCGTATTTATCTTCAACAAGGCCAAGAGCCGAACAATTATGGATAAGCCTGTGAATTATATCTATTTGATTGTTTCTAACGATATCATGATCTAACCTCTTATTTTAGAAAGTGACCTACACTAAGTTTCTGTACTAAGATCCAGAGTTGGTGCAAGTTTTTGTTTGTATGAACATACCCATTTTTATGGAATTTAAAATTATGTGGGTTTGCTTCAGTTACTGTTAGTCATCTCTATACTTTGCTTCCCTCGAACATTTTTCTGAAAGCCAAAAATATCTCCCTATGATTCTCGCACAAAGCTTTTATAATTCTAGCTATTTAAAAAGAGAGATGATCGTTGGAAATATTGAATTTTGGATCAATCTCCCCTATCAAATTTTGTGTAGATTTATAATTGTTCTATATGAAAATTCATAAAGCTATGAAGAACAACGTTAGCAACCTCACAACATCAAAGCATGCTCTCAAAATCGTTTCAAGCATTATGGTAATATTATTTCTGAGTGGGATATACAATTACTATGGGCAAAAAATCAAAAAATAATATTTAAAATTTAAATGTAAATTCATAATAATTGAATATATAAGTCAATAAAATTTTACTCAAAATCATTTCGTTTGAGATAATATATTTCAATTTAGATTGGGTGTGGAAAGAAGTAATGATTTCTATTATTATTTTATTTTTAGGATGTATGTGTATAGATATAGTTTTACCTCAACCATTTATATTTGATATGTCAACATATTTATAAATATATATGTCATTTACTAAATCTTATTATAATATATTTAAAGTATATACTAATAAATGTAAAATTTGTTTTTTTTTGTATCTATGAAAATAAAACTTGTGAACTTTATATATAAATTAGGGTGTTTGACTCTTAAAAACCAATATTTAGAGTTACTATTTTTCTTCCCATAGTGTCCATTTAGAGTGAAAATGCAATATTTTACTTTTAGCTTGACAAAAACTAAAGCCATATAGTTCTTATACAAATAATTTGACAAAAACGAAAAAATATATCTATTTGTTTAGGTGTCTCTATTATTTATCATTCCCAATTGCACTTAAACACAATAAAATATAAAATTTACTTTTGTTTGATTTCAAGTTTTGTGTGAGACTATTTACTGTTGTGAAATTAGGGCTTACGATTTTGTTCGTTTCATTATTGATTAAAATAGTTTAAAAAAATGTATGCAACATGATAAAGATGAATGTAAATATATTGAAGATATCTATAATATAAAATAATATATTAAAACTACAACATTATTTAAAATTTAATAATATTATAGTTTTAATAAAGTAACAGTGATAATAGGAAATGTTAACATATTATATTTATATCCAAATAAATATATTTAGAATTAATTCTAGAGTGGTGACGTGTTTAATTCAAAACTCATAAGAGTTAATTCAAAACCTCTTTGCATTTTATCAAATGGGCGAACTTTTTAAAATTTGTTTTCCTATCTAATATAGAGCATTACATTGAGTACTAAAATTTAGAAGTGCCTATTGACAAAAATGTTAGATGTAACTTGGACCTTAACTTTTGTATATTTTTTCTAATTAAGAACTATATTATATTTTAATATTTATGAATGGAATGAATTAAAATTTAAGGTTAGAGAAATCAATATTAAAATTATATATGTACAAATCTTAAGAGAATAAGATGAAATATTTTGACAAATTAAATATTGATGCATTTGATAACTAGAGCAAATTTTTAAGTGTTTATTTTATTTTATAGAAGTATTATATATTGGGCACATAGGTTGTCTATTTCATATAAGAAATCATAATTAGAGGGACATGGATATGTGGGGGATAAAGGGAGTGTGAGGCCTCGCTCCCGACCTATCGTAGCATAGTGATACATTACTCTTATTTTGTTATCCGCGACTCGAGATGTCGAGACATTATCTGATGCTTAGAACATATTTTATTATTTCATGTTGTGTGATGTTATTTTTTTAAGATATATTTGATGATTGTCATTTAATGTTCATGTATATGTATGTTGATGAAAATCAGTAGATGTAGGATTGAGATGTGATTTAAGATATTTCAAATGGTTAAGAATTATATAGGATGAAGAAACTCTTATTTGATGCATGTTTTAATTTATGAAAATTTTTGATACATATACGTTTATATACATGTGATTTTTAGGACTACTGATGTGTGCAATGAGTGTGCAGATATTTAGCCGAGAAACCCTACGGAGGAACAAAACTGATCTCCATGTGCTAAAATTTGGAAACCCTATTGTTCGTAATTATGTTCTTTCAGTGTCGTTTGACACTCGTAAAATGTTATGTGCTTCGGTATGCTGGTTAGGGTTAATTGTTTAACCTTTGGTTTCAAGTTAGTGTCAATTTTCTATTAGATTCTTATGAGGGTTAGTCATCCCTAATTCGATTTAGGGCTAGATTGCAAGTTAGAGTTGTTAGATAGACCTATTTTATCTCTAGATTTTTATTTGTCTCTAACCTCTTCCCTAAGGCTTTAAAACATGTTTTTATTCTAACCTAAGGGTATGGGTATGGGTTAGGGGTCTTTTCCAACCCCTAAGACCCTAGCTTTGACTTTTGAGGGCACTCAAAAAGTCCCTTTTTGCCTTTGTGCGAAAATTGCAAGTGGTTGTCATGAGTTGTCTTACCCCACCTCCCTTTTAGGGTTTAACCATGGTGTAGGTTGTGTTAGGAGTTTCTAGAGTGGCTAAGTGGGTGGAGATAGTTATTGCTCTTTTTGGGTGGTTGAGTTGGAGGCTTATTAGAGGCCTTCCTTTGTTTAGTGGGTGGTTACCCAATCTCTACTTTTAGAGAGGATTTCTTGAAGCTTGAAGGAAGGAGGGATACTCTACTCAAATTGGTTCATTGCCATTACCTCTTTGTGAAGGTAGGAAACTCCCATTTTCCCTTATTCAGTTTTTATGATTGGTTTCATGTTCTTGTTACCTTGTTATTGTTTTACTGTTGTATGGTTGTGGGTATGTTGAGAAGTTTTGTAAACCTTGTTATTTTGGTTGTTTTCCTTTCTTGTTTATATTTGAAACTTTGAGTTTCCTTGCATGGGTGTTTTGGTATTACTCACCCTAGGAGAGGGCAGAAGTAACCAATTTTGGGAAAGGTCTATTTAGTTGGACTCCAACCTGTGTAGAGTCTCTTCTCAAGATGAGAAGAGGGATAAAGGGTAGGGTGTTATGGGCCCCTACCCGTCAGCACAAACCTGGTATGAGTATGGCAAGTTTAAATGGAAGAACGAAAGTTCTTGGTTATTAGCCCCGATTGGGCATCTGAATGGGTGTTGTGCTTGACTTCTCCTGGTTGGAAGAATCCACCTTTCCCTAGTTTTGATTCATTGTGAATCCTATTGTGTAAACCATGTATGATTATGCATGTTTGATTTTCTCTTGGCTATGCTTGTTGTCACCTGATCAGAATTCTGTTCCATCCATGGTTCAAATAGTGAGTGGCAGAAAACATTATAAATCCCTTGATGAGGGTCATGAAGAAAATCCAATTTAATTGTTGAAATTGGGATTGATATCCTATTGTAAATTGTATTCTTAAACCTTATTGTAATTGGCAACGAAGCCGGGTTTTCTTCCTGGTTCTTTCCCGACTGAGCCTTTGAATCAGGTTTACCAATAAAATTGGTGTTGAGTATAATTACTTGTAATGTGATTTAATTGTAATTTTAAATGGAATGGATGCTCATCAAAATAGGATGAACAATAGATAAAAGAAAAGATTATGGGAATCTCCTTGCATTGTTTTCATGTGATTTCAAAAAAAAAAAATTTGTATATATAGGTGAGAAATAGAATGATAGATGATGCCTTGGATTATAAAATTTGCAAGTTTTTCAATCATGGTAATGAAAGGCAATTGATGTGTTTTGTTTTCAATTCAATGTTTGGAGTATTGACATGAAATAATAATCCTTCTTGAGATCACCAAGTTATCTCTTTCATTGTTAAGTTCCATTAGAAACACAATTAAATTTGATTAAGAATTACCCATCACCTTTTGAAATTTTGAATATAGGATCGTATTCCTTGTTAAGTTCATTAAGATCAAAAAAAAAAATCAATTTGATTAAGAGATTTTGGTATTTCATTGAATTCAAAATAAATGAACATACATCTTGATGTATGATAAATAGATAGCAACATAAATTATGAGATGAAAGTCAAAAGAAATGATATTCTTATGTGCCTTGTGTTAATATGCTTGTCGATAGGAAATCAATGTGACAATAGAATTGATAAATTCCTATGTTGTTCATTTTCAATAAATTCATATCATGGCAATACTTAGTCAAAATTATTGACTTCCAAATACAAATGTGCAACTCCAGGAGTGAAAAACCTCTCTGGAAAATGTATGGGAAGAAAATTTTAATTCTCCAAGTCACAGAGAATATTCTCTGTATTATTCCTTTGGTTTCCAATTGAAATCTAATATTAAAATCTTATAAAAGGAATATAAATCTATTACTTTTGAAATTAAATTATTTAATAGCAAATCTGGTTGACATATCCCACCTATAAAACTTTTGCATTTAAACTCTATGTTGCTTGGAGATGGGCAAGGTGCCTAGGTCATGATATCTAGGCATTTAATTAAATCAAAAAACCACCCACTAAATTTACCTTTCCCCTTTTTTTAAAATTGTTTAAAGCCCTCTTGAGGACTAGGCGCAGGTGAGAAGTCTTTTCATAATATATGAAGTCATGAGTAAGCATTTAGCATTAGTTTTATTAGTGCTTAGCTTTTATTTTTTTTGTGCTTTCCCTTAAGTCACGCAAGACCTGCGTGAGTCCCCACGCAGGAAGGGGGAACAGACCTGACCCCGCAGGCCTCGGGTTGCGGAGTGATAGTCCTACGTGGCCTAGGGTATAGGGTTGGGGAATGGGGTAGTAGTTAGGAATGATGTAGAACTATATGTTATGTTATTTTATTTCTTTTAAGTTATTGTAGCTTGTTTCTTTTATATTTCATTTGTTATTTAATTTATATTGCAATGTGTTTTAGTTGTAGCATATTAAAGTTATTTATTATAATAATTATATTTGTTTGTAGTTGAAGTAAATTAGTATGTTATGTTATGTTAGTTAAGATTTGTCTTGTTTAAATTTATGATTAATAGTTTTAAATTCTTTTTTTAGTTAGTTTAAATTTAAATAAGTTTAGACTCATGTTAAAATTATGAAATGTTATAAGTTTCTTATTAGTTAGTGGGCGTTAGATTTGGTTAGTTGTTAGTAAATGAATTTTAAATTTAGTAAAATTAGAGATGTTAATTTTTATATTAAGTTTAGATATATATATATTTAGCTTTAATTTTAGTCAATGGTTTTAAAGTGATTTTCTTTATCAGTTAGTTTGTCAATAGATAATTAACTATGAGTTTTTTAGTAAATTTTGTTTAAGTACTTCCAATTAATCCAAACTCGAACACATTTACGTTGCCACTTAAATAATGGTTTCATATAGTTATAAGTTAATAAAAAAAAATTAAAAAAAACGTAAGTTACGATCGATATCAACTTTATAACGAGAGTATTAATTTAACAATATAGAAAACCCTTACCTAACTGTGAGCATAACCTTATCATGTTGTACATTTTAATTTTTTATTTTTTATTTTTAAATAGTGTGTGTGTTTTTGCCCTCGTAGTTTTGGGCATGATAGGGAGAGGGGCCATAGAGAGTGAATAACATGAATAATATGAAGAGATATAGAGATAAGGAAAAACAAAGAAGGAAGTAGGAGGGAGAGGTAGATGAAGAGGAGAGAGTGAGGTGGGGGGATGAAAAGATATAATAAAGATATTTGAGGTGATAGATAGTATATAGATAGTTACAAATAGAATATCAAAGAGAATTTGAGAAAATAAAATATATATAGTGAAAGTTAAACCTTAAAGAAAGGGGTATGATAAGATAGAGATAGGGGTAGAGGAAAAAGTGTATGTGTGTAAGAATGATATAAGGATAGGGAGGTAGATAGGGAGAGAGTGCAAATTAGAGAGAGATATGGATATAAAAACATAAGCTACATAAATATAGAAAAAGATGGAGACAGAGATATAGATGATGAGATAGAAACAATTTTAAATTGTTGAATTCAAATAGCTAGGTTGTCCATTTTGCATCGGAAATAATAATTTGAGGCATATATAATTATAATGAAGATAAAGAATAACTAAATGCACATTAAATATCCAACGATAGTCATCCATTACCAAGTTGTTGGGAAATAGAGGAATGAATGGAAGCCAACAATATGAAATCTGTCTTTGACATAGGATTGAGACTGTAATATTAAATATATAATTGTTCATTAATTTGAATTCTAGATGACAGTTGTGAGTTTTTTTCCTTGCACGATTACATTTACTAGGGTTCTATAAGGAGGTAAGTTGCATAAGGTTAATCCTCTTGGCTTAAATTATAAACTTTTTTTTTTTTGAATTATAAATCAATTAATCAAAAAAAAAGATTACAAAAAGGAGAGAGGGGGAAGCATCGCCCCACCAAGTCCACTAAAACAAGTAACCACTAACTATATACAACCATCATAATATAGCAGTTTTCAAATGCATAATACGAAAAAAGGAGAAGCAACAATTAATGAATAACATCGTTGTGATCATCAACCCAAGAGGTCCATCCTTGATCCCCCTCCATCCAGACAACTTTTTTCCTTTCGAAGACATGAGCAAAGAGTTCTAGCAGATCAAAAAAAGGGCCTCTAGTTTCTCTGATTTCATTAATGAGCTTTTTAAGAGCATTGTCAAGGGCATCCTGGTTATCAGCTATACTGGCCCATTGGAGACCATTTTTCATTTCATAAATAAACATGGTAGCGTGGCCATCATGAAGAATTCTTTCCAACTTTCCTCTTTCAAACCACATCACACAACAAACCTATGAGATGATTTTAAAACATATGAGCTTTTTAGAAAACCCCGTAAGAACTCTTCCATTACCTTGAAATTTTTCCTCATTTTTGAACTTCCAAATGAACCAAAGGATGTATGATAAGAGAATATTCAGACCATGAATAAAACCTGAAATAATATCAAATGTAAAAACATGTTAAGCATTATATTCTAAATATAAATTAAAAAAATATTAAAAATGAAAATTTATTAAACTCAAAAATTTTCAAAATGTTTCATTAATTTTCACTATCTATATTTTTCTTCTTATTTTACTTACAAAATAAAATAAAGTTAATATATTTGTAGAAATGAGTATTGAAAAGTCAAAACATATAAGAATTTATATACTTAGAAATAAAAATATTTAATGTACAATAGTGAATAAAATAAATGAGTAAGTTTCTCATACATAAGGAAAAAATGAAAATACAAAGAATCAATGAAAATACAAAGAAAAGAATCTGCATAAAGTCAAAACAAAATAAAGTTAATATATTTGTAGAAATGAGTATTCAAAAAACATATAAGAATTTATATACTTAGAAATACAAATATTTAATGTACAATAGTGAATAAAATAAATGTGTAAGTTTCTCATACATAAGGAAAAAATGAAAAAAACAAAGAATCTCCATAAAGTAGGGAAAATTACAAATCCTCAAAATAAATGAGAATCTCTATACTATAGAAAGTCAAAAATGTCCAAATCACTTCGAAAAATGTAAGTTAAAAAAATGTCAAAACAAAATTTTATCCAAAATGAAAAATAATCTATATACAATTATACAAAAAAAAAGAGACAACTAGCCAAGAACATCATATAAGATATACAAGACTTTCGGCTTAACTCTCGCACCCTTCAAAGGTGCAAGTGCTAGTTATGTCATTAATGATAACTTTGAAGCAAATAGACAAAATCACGGAAAAATCAGAAAAGAAAAATGTATAAAGGGATTAAAATATTGGGGATACTATAAAATCATAATATTCCAATGATGCATCCCCTTCTTGGTTATATTCTTCAAACGTGGCGATTAAAAAATTATGGGGAGTGAGGATTCCTATCCATCAAGGAGGGAAGAGGCACAACAGATGAGGACATTACCTTGTCATAGGAAACTCTTTAACATCATCAATTGATAAGGATCATTATCAAACATCAGCGGCTCTCGAGAATCATTTTAGTACACTTTTTTTTAAAAAAATTAACTTATAAAACTAAGGCTTTTAGATTCTAATTTAATATGTATAATTCAAGTTCTACTAATTATGTAATGATATTTTAAACATGTTATTTTCCCATTTTTAATTAGAATTTTAGATTTTTTTATTGTAACAAACAAATAATAATTTTGGTGTATAATTAGTTAAATATATAGTTCGCCTTACTTGTTTCCAAATTAGACATTTATATTTTTGTCTTTGTAGGAAAATTCAATGTTTAGTATAGGAAAACGATTTTAAAAAGCTTTTTGAATAAGAAATATTCCATGAAATTTAAATCTTATTAAATGTATAAATTTGATATGAAAAAATAGTTGCTACATAATTATTTTATATATAAATATCTCAACAAAATCCTATTAAATGATCACAATACATACAATATTAAAATAGAAGATTAACCATGCCTATATATTAAATCAACATTCATAATCAGGACATTTGAGAAAAAAAAATATACTTTCAATTATGTTTTGATGAATATCCACCCCCTGTTCTAACGCTGCGAGGACGTTGACAGGTTGTGAAATTTGCCTTCGCACCTATCAACTGCATATGCTTAAAAAACTTGCAATACCTTTTCAACAAACTCATTTTGTTTATATCGTACAGTCATTACATTTTATGAGATCACATTTGTTTTATGTATTTCTTTAAAAATCCTTAGGCCCTCGTCAAGGACACTGCTACATGCACACCCTACGAGCATTGCATTGCATAAAACCACATCTCTCTGAGGCGTTCTGTCAAACAGTTTTAAGTGCATTGTGCATGCTTCCAAATTTTGCATACATATCTATCAGCACATTAGCAACTACATCATCCGCAAAAATCCACTTTCACTTATAATTTGATGAATGAACGTATCCTATTTTAGAGCTCCCTTTTTGGGAATGGTGAATTCCCACCCTCTTACAAAGATAACATGATCCTATTGATAGTGGAGTCTAATTGTCTAAGGTTTTGTTTATATTGCATAGTTGTTTTGGAGAAACCAATTCTTGACTGAGACCTTTGTTGCACAAAAAACATTTGCCTAACAGTCTACTTACATACATCATGTATTCCGCAAAGACCAATTTTTTTCTTAATTCATTTGCAAACATCAAATTTAGGGTTACTGTCTGATATAAGGTGTAACATTTTTTAATGTATCTTTTAGGAATCATCCTCCAAGTCAGAGCCATCCCCAAGTAACCTGAATAACATAACTGTGCTACTGTTTCGTTACCCACCACCATTGATGTGACTGCCGCCCTTCAAAATCTTAATAAAAACATTTATGAAGAAGTGTTTATTAGCCCAGCTCAGAGAACAATAGGTCCAAGCTGTTTGTTGTATTGTACCCAGCTACAACAATAAACAAGGATTGAAGCTATTGGCTTATTGAAAATAACTCGTGTATACTCTCATTCTTCAGAATCGACAGACTCTAGGAACCATAGAAGGTTTTTATTTTCTATCTGAAAATGCCAAGAGATCATCTGAAATGTTTCAAGAGTATGCTGGAGTAGCTCTTAACCCAAGCAAACTTAAGTGCAAAGAGAGAATTCCATTGAAACCACCAGAAGAGGCCCTGAATGGGATACTCCAGTTTATAGGCATCTGACACGACTAGAATCTCCTGGCGATACAACGATGCCATGATAACAGCATGCCTTATAAAGACGCTCTCAATGAAGAAGATGAAAGAAACATGGGATTTGTGGATATTGTTTAGCCTAAATTCTTGGAAAAACTAGGCATTTGTTTTATACTAATCAATGTGCATGATCACTAAAAGGTAAATGATATAATATAATTGGTAGTTTTAAAAATAGTTTTGTTATGTGTCAAGGAATTGTTGATATTAGGTGCTAAGTTTAACCAGTATAATCTTTTGAGAATGGTCTTCAAAAATAAAATTAAGTATTATATCTTGAGATGTACGCATATTTCTTCATTTATCTTTTGTAGATAACTCCAATGCAACCCAGATTTTTTTTTCTTGACATATATTTTAACTAAATTCAAAAAATATGTACATAAAACTGACTCCCTACATATTCATGTATGTCCACCCTTCAAGAGTTGTTGGATTGTAAACTAGTTTCTTTCACTTTTTTGGGGAAGGAAAAGTTTCCCACATTGTTTCCAATGGGAGTTCGGACAACCTTGGAATTTTAACAAACCAGATGGAAGGAACTCAAATAAGCCGAAGTTGGCATCAATTACAAGTGTTCCAAAGAATATGAATTGTTCTTTAACAGAATGTCAGAAGGTATAGAAGTGACTAACCCGAAGTTCTCTCTTGAGGAATCTAAATCTTGCTTGGAAGAATCCGAGACTCTAATCATTAAGATTTCTAACATAGACCTAATCAACGCTTATGAACATTCTATGGACTTAACCCAATATATAAACAGATATGCTACATCGCCACATGCTATCTTATGAGCCGAGCTTATAATAGATGTAACTTTAAATGTCTCACTTAATCCCAGACTCTTATTTACAGCAAGGACAAAAATATGTGTTTATATAGAAGAAAAGAGGAAATAGGTGACATGATCGTTTACTCAACATCTTTTGTAACAGAATCATGAAACACCAAAAGAAATCAAGCTATTTGAGAAAACAAAATTACAGAGGATAAGGAGAGGATAAGGATAGAACAACTTTAGTATTTGGGTTTCATTCAAGGAGATGTGTGGAAGGCATTGCAAGGCTCTACCAGAGAGAGACTGGATTTAACACTATTATTTATATCCCAAGATCTAAAACTTTTAGCTTTTCTAGTCTCAATAAGAAAAATGAAAAAGATAATTCAGTAGGAGGTTCATAACATGAAATTTTGTAAACATAAAGCTACAGAAATTTAATTACCATTAAAGGGAACAACAAAGCACTCCCTCTGGAATGTCATCTGGCAATGGAAGTTCTGTGACATGTCTACGAGGACACATGATATGGATAGACAACGTCACGTCAAATAAGGATTCTCTTCCATTTTCCATAGATTTCTTAGAGGCAACAGGAGATTTTCTGCGACGCTTGGAGAACCTGTTTCTGACTGACAATCTCTCCAACTTTTGAATTTCATTTCTTAGTTCCGATATGTAGATTGATGTTTTCAACCTAGAGGAAATGCAAACAAATTAAAAAAACAAATATTATTATATGTCAGAACCTTCTACCACAAAAAGACATGTACTAGGAACTGAAATCACTTAATCTCTGCTCAAAACTGTATATGATATCAAATGAGATGATGAATATATTAAATATTATGACACAATGAAGCAAAATAGGATAAAATAGATGTATATAACTTAAATTAGTTGACTTGCCTCAAGAACTTTCAACAAATTACTCTCATGTTTTATCATGTGTTACACGATATCTGAACACCCTTCCATGATAATCAATTGGCATTAAGCTTATAGCAAATATCTTTCTCGGTGAACTCACTACATATAATCATATAACTGATTTGCCCAAACATGTGTAAAGCACAAATAACAGTGCTTAACTATGTCAAAGTAAACAGAACTCCGATTCCCCTTTTTTGGAAGGAACATAAAAAAAGAACTTACTGCTTTTTCAAAATAGTCATGGCTTAAGCTAGTGTTTTTGCTTTAAGAAATACTCGTGCCACAATAACTGTTACAGGATCAGTTTTACCATGTTAAAAGGAAAGGATCATTGCTCTTTCCCCAACATTTATTCCGTACACTCCCAAAGATTTACCTAAGTCTTATGGTCAAAGCTGTTGGAAGCTAGGCCAACAAACAGAAAACACCTTCAATTGTGGTTTCCTCTGCACTTTAGGTCTGCAACTCAGTACCTAGCTGATTGATTCTTGCATGCTTCAGACAAGGATTTCTGAGTTAGATCTTAGAACATGCAAGCTCCTTATGATCAATTTGATTTAGATATAAGTATTTCAAATAAATACAAATATATATTATGTTTGATTGTAATTATATCATTTTATTACCAAGTCTGAGGCTATGGGGAAACTGGACTGATCTCAGAGTGAAAGTACTGTCTTATAAAGGCAGACTGAGTTATCTAATTAAGGCCTGATGGAGCCTTAAAATTTTGGCCTCCACTTTAGCGCACACTTAAATCTTTTATCATAAAATTGATGATATTTTACAACATGCCGAAATTGGAATAAAAGACTTGTTTAAAGTGTCTACCTTCAGAAGATATAGTGCACTTGGCAATTTCTAGGGAAGATAAACATTTACAAATGGTGCGAGAGTTGCTGAAAGTCGATTCTTCTGCCTGTTATAAGTTGAATGTGAAAGGAATGGCACCTATTCATGTTGCAGCATAAAAGAAGCATTCTGCACTTGGTCTAGCATTGAACCTCAGTCTCAAGGCAGTCAATAAAGCAAGTCACACTGTGTTGAACATAACACAGATCAAAAGAGGCCATTCATTTGCACAACTCTCCTTTTGGAAAGCACTAAGAACAAGAATGATGATTGATACAAATCTAAAGAGCAACTGTGCTCATGTTATCTGAAGCATAATGATATTGAATTGTGACATTGAGGCTACTAAGGACTGCAGAAAGCATTTGATGGAACAGTACATACACCTAGAATTGTTTCAACTCGTGATGACCGAAGAGCATACAGTCAAATATGCGCCTCTTAAAACTTTGGCTTGGAAATATGAATATATTCTTTTTTTTAATTCAAATTTTGTCTGAAATCTTCATACATTGACTGTATGAGACAGAACTTCCAATTATGGTTAACAATGATACAAATTAATGTTTAGCAAATCATTATAACGGTCTGCACAGATATGTACAAAATGGTTGACGGTTTGAAACAACCTTGCTAGTCAGAATAGCCATCACGGATAATTTGATTTCCACAGTTTTGTTTATGAATGGATTTGCAACATTTCAAGAATTGACTTCATTACCTACAGGGAAGTTTTCTTCAAGAGATGCTTTTAAGGGAGTTTATCCTTGCTGTCAATGCTGTTCAGCCCATGGGTGAATAACTTAACAAAGCGAAATACTATTCATTCATCAAATGCTTCCGTATAGAACAATAATGTTCGATACCAATATGATGCCATATACATAAGTGTAAGCTACATTTATAACATCCGACATGGTGCCAATGAAACGACACAACCGTGCTTGTACTAGTAACCATCTAACTACCCAGTTTGTCGGACATCATTCCCCCCAAAAAAGAAAAGTCGTCTCCTGGCGACTCAAAACTGACAAAATTAGGAGACAACAAACATAGAAACAAACAAAGACTAGTGAGGAGGTTGCGTCCCTAAAGTGTTCAGCCGATTGATGCGTATACATAAGTCCTTTTGCATCCATGTGTTAACTTCCACCGCCTCCTTTAGGAGATTTGCTGCCTCCATGGCCTGAGTCTGGGCTGCCTAAAATCCTTTTTCGGCCTTTTCCTTGTCTTGCAAGAGCAATGCTCACTCTGCCGCCTATGCTACTTGCTGAATAGTCAATTCAGCAGCTAGCTCCTCTCGAGCTTTTGCGTCGACTGCCCTGGACCTCGCAGCTACAACCCTCTCTACTTCTCTATCTGCCTTTGCACGTTGATGAGCATACTAGACGTCTTTATATGCCCTTACTATCTCATGTGCAAGCTTCTCCATAGTAGTGTTGCATGGTCCCAACTCGGGCTTTGTAGCCCAATCAGCCAACATCTTTGATGTTTCCACGGCTGGCCATCCTCTGGCCTCAAAGCAAGAACATAAACGCTACGGACAGGATATAAGCTTTGATCAACTGCAACTCCCTTCTACGGGTCAAAGCATGTTGTCCAATAATTCGACCTCTCTCCAATACAACCTCCATGGCCCTAATGTATAATATGCTCTCTCCTCATCCAACCCATAATTCAGTCTGTCCTCAGTGTCAGGATCCTACTCCACATCCATCTCTGTATCCATCTTTGCCCCTTCTGTGGCAGCCATGTCCACCTCCGGTGCAACCTCCTCATCTCCGGGCACATCCTCGGACTATGGCACTCTTGACTCCTGTGGCACTAGAACGACAGCTACTTGTGTGAATACCTCTCCCCGCTTTAAGGACTGAATGGAGGAACCGACATTTGCAGGAATGAGTCAGAACTGTCATCTCAAGAATACACTAGCTTAGTCAATCACCTCAACACCCTCGTCCTCTAATTGTGTTGGCTAGGCCATTTCAACACTCTTGACTTCTGGCTGTGCTAGCTAGGCCACACTCATAGGTTTGGCCAACAGGGATGAGGCTATAGTGATAACTGCCTCTATGCCAATCACGTCTAGTCGAACTTGAGGCTCGGGCTCTGGTGCTACATCTCCACAAACCCTGCCGTTAGCACTACTGCTACTAGATATGGGACAATTGAATCTATTGGGACCTGAGCCAATACATCTGTGCTCTCTTCCATGGTTGTGGGTGGAGTCATAACAACGGGCACATGCCTCTGGACGAAAGAAGGAATAAGTCACATGGGGATGGGTATTAATTGTGCTGAAGTCAGCAACTGAGTGGAAAGTGTGGATCCTCCATCTGTCTCATCATTCCCAGCCTCTGTCGAGACACTCTCTTCCTCTAAATCGGTCCCACTATCCTCTGTGGTATCCTCCTATCCACTATCAATGTCACTACACGCATCTAAGCCCTACAATACCCTCTTCTGGCCGGCCACTATGCCACCTGTGTCCAAATGCCTCCAGTAGAATACTAGGGGTTCTCCCGGTGCCAATCTTCCTCTTGGTGGGATTTCAAACTCATCCGCTGGAATTTGATGGAGTGTTGCTGCTTCAAGAAATACCTGATGGCATGGTGCGGCATATAGAATGCACGATGCTGCAATGTCATGAATTCCTCCATTCTATCAGCGAGGATAGTCACCCAATCATATATCGTACCATTCATAATGTCATTCATGAATGTAATCTATAGCAAGATGATATCTAAAGCCCTACTTGCCCCGATTAACCTACTATTCATCAAATTCATGATGCATCGCCAATGGCCTTCCTAGATGAAGTCTTGCCGCAGTCCTCGACTCTTAGTACCCTTTATGGACTCAAATTCCTCTAGCGTGAGGTCGTGTCCCACCAACTTCACCTAGTACTCCTTATGTTCTTGCGGCAGTTTGTGGTCCGTAGTCACCTCTTTGCAGCCTCCTTGGCCAGGAATGCCAAGAACCCTAGTGAAATCACAAGCTTTGAAGAAGACTATGAGATGATGCTTCTTGTATACAAATATACTTGTTCTGCTATGCCTGTTGTGTGTTTCGATCATAGTTCTTAATATCGTCTCAAACAACCGTATGGAAAACATCGGAAGTTGAATCGCCCAATGTACTTGCGCATGGGTCAGTATTCGTTTGATAAGGTCTATGTCAGTCGTTTCCTGCCACCATCTGCGACACTCACTGCCATTCAGCCCTTCAAATTGTACTGAGGTGAGAAAGGTCGGCCTTCTATGCCAATGGCTACATTTCAGGATGCACCTTCTGCTTCTTGCTACTCAATGCTCCCGGCCTTGTAACACTGACTCTTGAGGCCAAAATTCTCGCATTCTTGTCCATCTCGACACTATTCTCCTTCAATTGATCTTTCCACTATCTCCTTTTCCCTGCAGACTGCATACTCCAATTGATTAACCATCCCTTGTTTTGTCTTTATTGCAACGACGACGGTTACGGTTCCTCCATGTGGTTGCTTTTTTTTTACTTCTCTACAACACATCTTGCAACCCCTTTCCTGCTCTCCCAGCACTATGTTATTTGCAACTCCTGCGGAACGTATTCTTCTTCCCCATGGAAATGGACAGCAATGGCTTCCTCTTATTACTTTCGTCTTTCCCGTGGCTAACCCTTATCGGTGGAGCATTTTCCTTCTCTCTGCATCCATTTCTTTTATCTTTCCTCACAGAATGCCCTCTTATGTTTTCCCTCTCCACGGGACATTTGTTTTCTCTTCCTCCCCGCAAGATGTGCCCGTTTCTCCTTTCTTCCCCCACAGAATGTCCCCTACTCTTCTCCACACAGAAACTTTCTTGTTTTGCTCTTATCTCCCTTCCCACATGACATGCCCTTTATGTGTTCTCTCTGCGGAGTGTTGTTTCACTTCCCCATGGGCTTTTTTTTCCCACTTATCCGTGGATGGACGGACCTGTTCCTTTCACATGGGATGTTTCCTTGCTTCCCTCCACAGTTCACAAAAGTGACTTTACCCGTGGTCCACCTCACACCCGCGAAACACTTGTATCTGCGACGACGTGGTGTCCGTGGGATAATTGTGTTCACGACCACATGGTGTCTGAGGGTCATCACAGGTCTGTGGGACACTTTCTGCTGGTTCTTTTTTCATTTAAAAAAAAAAAATTCTTTTAACTTCCCAAGTCCAATTTCCAATTGCCCCTTACCTCACCTTCCTATCGTTCATTATAGATCTTTAGCTTCGATCCATTAATGGTGTTAGGAATTTCACCCATCCAAGGTTCATAAATTTATAGAACCATTATCGCCAAATTCTCTGATTTTATATGGTCCAATCCATTTGACCTTGAATTTCCCCGATTTTATCTCATTGCAGCCATTATAACGAAGCCCCAATTGACCTAGTTGGAACCTCGTCCTTTTCAAATATTTATCGTGCCATGCCTTGTGACGAGTTTGCGCCACCACCATCGCCCATTGTGCTGTTAATCTTCGTTCATCCAATTTGTTTAGTTGATATAGGCGCTCTCGTAGATTTTCCACATCTCTGAGTCTATTTTTAATTGCAATCCGAAGGCTCAAGACCATGAATTCAGCTAGTACCACGCCTTCTTGCCCAAACATTAACTGGAACGACATTTGTCCAATTGTGATTTTGAATGTTGTGCAGTAGGCCCATAAAGCCGAAGGAAACTTTTCCTCCCAATCTGCCTATTCTACTCTACATGATTTATATATGATAGCCACAAGGATTTTGTTTGTCGCTTCTCCCTAGCCATTGGCTCGTGGGTAATATGGAGTCGATAACGAATGAAAAATCTTGAATTCAGTTGTCAGTAATTTGATCACGTGATTCACAAAGTGACCTCCTCTGTCACTTGTCAACTAGATGGGTATGTCGTACCGTGTGATGATCTATTCATATAAAAACTTTGTGGTACTTATTACAGAGTTCTTTGGTAGTGCCCACGCCTCTACCCACTTTGTTAAATATTCAGTGGCCACTACCATGTATCAGCAACGCCAGGCCCTACTTGCCTTCAGCAAAGCCACAAAGTCCAATCCCCAATGATCAAACAATTCCTGAGCATGGGAAGAGTTTAACAGCATGAAGTCCCGCTTAAGTGCTTTGCTGACTCTCTGGCATGTATCACACCTTAACACCTATTCCTATGCATCATTGTAAAGTGTGGGCCACCATAATCTAGCAAGCAAGACCTTTCGTGCAATTGTGTCGAGTGCCATGTGGTTGCCTGTCGGACCTTCATGCGTTTCCCTCAAAACACTCTGCATTTCCTCTTCCATTATGCATTATCTTAGTACTTGGTTTGGGCCCATCTTATATAGGAGGCCATTTATCAGTTGGAAAGTCCAGCTCCTTAACACTAGCTTCCACCATTTGCCTAATGGAATCTCCCTTGGAAATTGGGATGTGGATAAATATTCCCCAATAGACTTATACCATCCTAGAAGCATGGTGATCCTGAACAAGTGTACATCCAGAAAATCGTCATTGACCCCTTCTAGCGGCTCTCCTGACTTGATTTGGGAGAGCTGGTTGGCAATGACATGACTTTCCCTGGTCACACAATAATGGTGAAGGTGAACTCTTGCAATAGTAACAACCATCTACTAATCCTTCCTTCGATGATTGGTTTTTTCACCAGGTACATCAGCGCCTGGTGGTCTACGTAAAAGGTGAATGGTGTAGCCAAGAGGAAATGTCAAAACTTTTGTACAGCATACACCATCCCGAGGGCCTCCCTTTCAATGGTGTTGTAATTATTCTCGACTTTTGAAAGTAGCCGGCTTGCAAACTATACTGGGTGATCAAGGCCATGGTCGCCAATTCGCGCCAACGTTGCACTTATGGTGAAGTTAGAAGCATCTATATGGACGTGGAGCTCCTTGTCCTAGTTTGGGTATCCCAAGATGGGCGCCCCCAAAAATCTATTCTTCAACTCTGTGAAGGCAGTCTCCTACTCGAAGCTCCATACGTACGGTTCTCCCTTCTGTGTCAACTTGTCAAGGAGAAGAGCAATTCGGGAGTAGTTCTTTATGAACCGACTGTAGTATCCAATGTGCCCAAGAAAAGATTTTACTCCAATAACCTCTGTCGGGGCTTCCTGATGAAAGTCCGCTCTGATACCACTTGATGAAGGTACGCTCTAATAGCACTTGATGACAGTATGCTCTGATACCACTGATGAAGGGCCACGCCACCCTACCAACTCATAACCAAGAATGCAACAATATGAAGACAAAGAGAGATAAAATGCTTCCCAAGAAATTTTATTAAATTTGAAAATCCTTAGCAATTACAATAACATTTCTGCAAGATCTCTCAAGATCCAATCCAAGACCAAGCTAGTCCAGATCCACACTCTGGTAGAAACCTCCAAGATCTCAACTTGTGCTCACAAGCCACCAAGCAACCTCCTTGTTTCTAAACCGCAGCCACTAGCTCTTCTCCAACCTTATCCAAGATCCAAGTGTAAACTGCCTCACATTCGGCGCTCTGTCTACACACTCACAACTCCATCACAATCCTGTTGTAAACTGCCTCACATTCGGCGCTCTGTTCACAAACTCAGGAAAACTCACTCTTCACTTCCTCCTCTTTCACACCTTGAAGCCTTCACACCTTCCAACTTTCACACATTCAAGCTTTTCCTTCCAAAGCTTTCAGCTTTCCAAGCTTCACCTTCCATAGCTTCTACTTCCCAAGCTACTCTTTCTCGAGCTTCTCCTTCTCGAACTTCTACTCCTTGAGCTTCCACTTCTCAAGCTTGATTAGAAATGCTCATATGCCTTGCTTAAATAGGCACTTACCACCCAATACATGACTTATCCACAACCTTCTAGAACTCCTCCACAACCTTCTACAACTTCCATAACCTTCTACAATATCCACAACTTTCTACAATATTCATAACTTTCTAGAATTCTACCCACACACCTCGATAAATGGAATGACAACCATTTATTTTTATTTTTTTTTCTATTATGCCACCTATGCACCTCGAAAATAGAAATCCCCTTTTCCTTTCTTTTCTTCTTTTTCCATTTATTTTATTTTTTATTATTTCTCCTCTAATTTTCGTCACTTTCTCTCTCCTCCACAAATTTTTTTTTTTTTTTTTTTCCCAATTTTTTTTTTTTTTCTAATATTTTTTTTTTTCAATAATTTTCCCATGCAAGATGCTCCTGCATCACTTCCATTTCCACAATTAACCGCACTTCGTCCGGGTCGGTTTTCAATCCTTGCAAACAATGGGCCCAAGTAATTTCCCTTGAGGAACCATGAACCAACACTTTTTAGGGTTCAGTGCTAGCCTTGCCCGCCAACGCCTCTCCATACATTCCTGGAGTGCCTTCAAGTGGTTGTCATGTCCATTGAAGATGAACCAATCATCCAAAAATGCTTAGAAGTTGCCTACTGACATTTTGTCAAATATGTGTAAAATGATTCTCTAGAATGTAGCAGGTGCATTACACAATCCGAAGGGCATCCACTTGTAAGCATATACTCCATCCTCCATCAAAAAGGTAGTTTTCAATTTATCTTCTTCAGCAATGGAGATTTGGTTATAGCCAGAGAATCCATCCATGAAGGAGTACAGCTTGTGTCCTGCCACTTCTTCGAGAATTATGTCTGTAAATGGGATGAGAAGGGAATTGTGACAACATTCAGGCACCAGAAGTCCGCACATATCCAGATTTGGTTCCCGTCCTTCATGGATATTACGATTAGTGACACCCACTCACTTGTTTGGACTTTGAATATTATGCCAACTTCCAAGATTCGTTGTATTTCCTCATCTACATATGCTACGTAGTTCTTATTCATTTCATATGGTCGCTTCTGCACAAGTATGACTTCGGGCACCAAAGGTATGCGATGAACGCACATCTCTGCCAGACCCCTGTTAAATCCTTATAAGTCCAGGCAAATACATCTTTATACTCCATAAAGATTTTAAATGCAACAACCTTTAGTATGAGGTTCCAGTCATCTCTAACAAGTATGTTCCTTGAGTTTTCCGTATCACCAAGATTTATGGCCTCTACTGACGGCTCTTTGTATCTAATGGATTTCCCTTCAAAATGATGGGCGAGACTCTCGTTGATCTTTGCATTACCTTCTTTATATTCCACAAACTCTAGTGGGAATAATTCCTTCTCACCTTCAGGTTCCTCGATGCCTAGCATGCAAGAATGGAAGAGCTCATAATCTTCCATTTGCCAATGGAAAGGTCCATTCATTGAACTAGTCTCATCTCTTGAACATTCCTCCAATTCCAAAGTGCCCTCATCATTCGAATCCATGCAAGCTCTTCCCTCCATCCGATGTTACCCGTCTGACTCAGACTCTGACGATGCCACCATTTCTTCACTCACTATTTGTGCTCAGAGGTCAATGGGGAACTTCCACCCTCCGCTTTCCATCAACAAAATATTATTTTTCCAATTGTGATTTACCTTGACTGCGACCAGCCATCCCCTTCCAAGAATGGTGTCGTATCCCTTTTTCTTCAAGGGAATCACCACGACATCAAGCACAAATGGTTCTGTCCTCATGGTTACCTGTTGAGCCACCAAGGTCCCTAGCGGCTTTATCCCCTGTTGGTCAGCGTCGAGCAGGTTGAATGTAGGTGACCACAGGGTAGGCTTGTCGAGTTTCTTCCATGTCTCATTGGGAAAAATGTTCACCCCGACCCACCATCCACGATGGTCTCCATTAGGATGGTTCCGAGGATTCCCATCTCGACCACCATTGGGTGACGGCCATTGCTTACTATAAGCAACATGGGGTCTTTGGCCAACCCTCCAAGTAAGGTTGGTTTTTCATGTGTCTCCGGTACCATTGATGGTTTTGTTTAAGTGTTTAATAATGTCGTATTTAATTGTGGTATTGTTTGTAATAGGTCTTGAAGTCTAATGGGCACCTCCATTTGCAACATCTGGTTCAATAAGTTGTTCTCCCCCTCTGTTCGTCCACAAATAGTTCCATTGATATCTTTTGTACCCATCATTGCCCTTTCTATTTCTTCTCATGCCTCCCACAGTCTCTCTTCTCGTTGTGGGGATCTAGATATGTTGCTTGCTTGGCCTAGTTGCAGGTGAGGACGAGGACCTTCTCCTTGTCAATGTTAAAGAAGTTCACTTGTTTTGGACAATTGGCATCTTTGTGGTCCCCTGGACTACACCATCAACACAATTTCTAAGTGTCACCCTTTGGGCAATCTCTCGCAAAGTGGCCCCATTGGCTACATGCACGGCATTGGATTATGGGCCTTCCCTTGGAGTCATATTGTATTTGATTCATGTTGTCATTTCCACCCTGTCCCCCCTTGGTAGTTGTTTCTGTAGCCGTCGAATGTGGCATTGTTGTTGTTCCCTTGCGTCTCATTATTAGTGCCAGAGGTGGATGGTTGTTCCTACGTAACGAGTATTTGTTGGTTTCATGCTTCATTTTATAGGGCCACTCCTTCGTAGAATGGCCCAAAACCTGACAAATATCGCACATTGCCTTCTTAGGACATGCTCCCTTTGTGTCCTTTCTCTTTATAATCAGTACACCATATTTCTCCCTTCTCGATACGGCTAGTGTTTCCCTTCATGGACTTGAACTCCTTCGTAGTTCACTCCATGTCCTTTTGGAGGGCCTGTACCTTCTTGTTGGGTTCTTCGTTGCTGTCAGCACTGCTTTCCTCTTTAAAGGACTCATCACTCTCAAAGGAGGATGAGGATTTACTCTTCTTTTTCTTTTTCTTTGCCATCTTGCCTTCACTTTCCAAGTTAATGGCATCGTCGTAGGCATCTATGTACAATGTGGGTAGGACTATCTTCATCTTCCTTCTCAGTGCCCCGCGGAGTTCTTCTACAAGCCACCGTTTCTTTAATTCATTGGTGGGTTGAGTACCCATCCTGCTAAGAAGATCCTTGAGCCTTCAATTGTAGGCTCGTATGGTTTCCTTTTTCCCTTGTTTGCAATTATAGATCTCGGCGATGACCTTGTTGTCATCTCGAACCAGTCAAAATTCTACTTAGAAATTCTTTCTTTAGATTGTCCCATGAGCTGATATTCGCCTTGTCCATATCAAAAAACCAATCCACCGCTACTTTCCATGGGCTGGCTGGGAACTAGTTTAACCAATTGTCCGCGTCTGTGACCGAGTTGGCGGTCCATATGGTTTCACATGTACGGCAATGTCATATGGGGTCTTCCTTCCTATCACCTATGAACTTCACGAGTTTTTGTTTCTCAGACATTGTGTTTTTCTTGTCCTTTGATGACCAGTTGTGTGCATACCACTTGATTGTGTCTCAGAACTGTTAGGAATTGGTCCCAGCAGGTTACTCTGACCACCGTGCAGTGCCTAGGTGTCCTTTGTTTGCCTCGCCTCCTTTCCTACTTCACGGGTTCCCTCTCATAATGGTGTACAGGATGAATGTAGAAATTGTTCCCTTGTCTCCTCTACCAAAGTTAATCTATGCTATGTTTCCTCGAGCAACTGCTTGTTGCTCCGTACTCGCTATTCAAGCAAACTATGCAGTTCTTTCTACCACACTTGGTGATTCTTTCAATTGCCCCACAGTCTGTTCTTCGACAAGTTGTCTTAGTCGCTACCTTCGTTCGACTTGGATTAAATCTCCACCCACAGATTGTAATTCATCAATATCCTCCCTCAAGTTCCTATTTTTATTTAAGAGGTTGAGCATTTAACATATACCATTATATTAAAAATCAAAACAAAACACTCTTTTATTTATTTAATCTATATACATCATGTGGTGAACTCATGCGACAATTACAAAGTCTTGAGTGCTCTTGGTACCATGGCTCAAAAGCTCATGGTTCAATTTTGTGATGCCATGTGTCTCTCTCCTCATAGAAATTCTTGAGGGTTTGTTGACGATGTTCCTCTTGTTCCACTTCTTCCCGGAGTCTCTTCTGGGACAGGTGTGCTTGTACAATTAAAAGGGGGAATTGGTTTAGGAACCTATTCGTTGTTGGGGTTGCATGCATGACATCCCACATAATATCCTGTGCAACCTCATTTGCCATGGCTTCTCTCCATATGAATGTTTTGAGGCTTACGTGGTACAGGATGTGGAAGTTTTGGGTCACCTTGTGCTCGCCTTCTAGGAGTTTTGTCTCGTCCTCCTCATTAGTTTTCCGGTTCTCTAGTACGAGTATTCCCATTTATCCTCGGCCTTTCATTCACTACCCCTCCGGATTCGAACTGGCAACAACACCAAATGTTCAGCCCGTGGGTGAATAGGAAATAAACATATAACTTAACAAAGTGAAATACTATTTATTCATCAAATGCTTCCGTACATAACAATAATGTTCAATACCAATATGATGCCAAATACATAAGTTTAAGCCACATTTATGACATCCGACATGGTGCCAATGAAATGACACAACCGTGCTCATACTGGTAACCATCTAACTACCCAATTTGTCAGACAACAGATGCTTTGTCAAATGAAACACTTGCCAAGCTTTGGATCTTTTTGCTCTACGAGCATCATTTCCTTTTGTTCCCGAACTATTTCAACAAGAATCAATAACTCGTAGAATATGCTTGAAGCATTGAATCTATGCCAAACAAATCTTGCCTCATCATCGTCTATGGAAGAAGACATATATAGGTATCGAGCATACGACTGGATATCCATAGGTACAAAAACAATGAAGATATGCGGATTTGAAAAACACAGGATCATTTCTTTGTATATAGATGACCATCCGGAATTACGTATTCCTCTACTTAAAGAACTTAATTTGTATATATGTCGTGAATTGGAGAAGTCACAAGTGTGAGCCAAAATCCTGATACATAAACTGGAAGCTATGCATTTGTCATCCACCAAGTAATTACAATAGTTAAAAATTTATTCAATCATATGCTCAACTGAATATAACTACGCATCACCAATATGAGCTTCACATCTCCTGTTTCTTAATATTTAATAACTTATTTGAAACTAATTTTTTCTCTGGATAGGAATTATTTGCACCATTTGTTGTTAATAGTTTAATTCATACTCAAAAAACTCATGAACAAGGATTCTATGTTGACTAATACCAATTGTTTTGACTAATATTCATTCTATATTGAATAGAATTCCAAAGAGCAATATTTTAATCGAGTTTTGTCACCATTTAAAGCCTTATAAAATGGAAAGTAAATTCCCGGTTGCGTTTAGCCAAAGTCACATTAAGAGTTTAATAAATGGTCAGTTATTTGTTATGAAAAGGTGTGGTGCTTGGAGAAGCAACTAACATCCTTCAATCTCTTATACATATGAAATGAAAATCATACAATTTTGACAATTCATACACTTCCTAAAAATTTTACATACTATAAATGCACTCTATGATTTATTGTTTTTTCATTGCCAAAAAATGGATTTTTGAACTAAGCCTTTGGATGTTGGATTATTGAATAAAAAATTTATGCAATTCTGGAGTCAAACTACATTGGATAGATCATCCGTGATGGGACTCAATTGCGTTCCCATTTTGAGTACCATTCAAACTTTTGAGTCAAATTGAGCCCTTTGAGTGTATTTAATGCATGTGTACCCGGTTGTCTTTTTGAGGCCTAAGAGGTGTTTAATGTTTCTAACACCTTGCTTTCAGTATGTGCATGCGTCTTATAATGAGAAATTGTCATTCCTAGTCATCCCATCAAAGTTTCAATGTGAGCAATGTTCAAATCTGCATTTTTGCCCAAGTGTCAAACAATGACAGGAAACCTAGTTTGCATTTGAATATCTCGCACCCAGTAATGTTTCATGACTCACTACTTTAAGAGTGTTTAGTATGCATATCAAAGAACCTATGTTTCAGTTTTTAAGTTGTTTCAACATGTTTTGACTAGGTTTTGAATCCCTCAAAGTCGGTTGTTTACTGTTGTCATGCTGATGCTAATTGTTCAAAATTTTGGGAGGCCCTATTTGACCAGTTATAACTTTGACCAAGTTGAACGAAATGAGAAAATTCCTTTTGCATTGCATTCTAAGGGTCAAAGACTTGCTATGTTCCAGATTTGAGCCTATGACGAATCTATTTGATTAGTTTTCGAATGCCATTCCAAATGCACTTTGTAGAGTTTTACTGGTGTCAAGAAATGCAAATTGATCAGTACCCCTATTCAGGATGGCATAACTTTGACTCCGTGATAGATGAGATTGAATGGATTGTACCATTGCATTCTACTCCGAAAATTCTCTAAGTGTGTCAGTTTTCAAATTTTGATGAATCCGTATGCACACTCTCCCAGGTCCATTCCGTTTGCAAAAATCACTTTTCTGCCACTGTTCCCAGTTCTACAAATCCAAGTACCCAACTTTGCACGCTTTCCAAATACGCCTTGTTTTTCGTCAATAACCCTAATCACAGTTTTATACTCTCCTTGTGACAATGAACTAGTGCCCCAATTTTTAAGCCCCCAAGTGTCAGTTTGACCTATTTTCAAACACAAAACGAAACACATTTTATTGTTTTCTGACATGTTTGCTTGCAGGCATTTTCACAAAGGAAACTTTGACAGTCAATATCTTTTGACCTAGGTGTTGTCACGACACGAGATCTTACAAGGTAAGAGAAAGTGGAGTGAAGAATCAACATGTCAGATTACAAGGCTTAGTCAGGTGTTTTGGTCAATTTTTAAGGCCAGTCAGAGGACCCCTTGGAACAAAATTGACAAGTTGCAAAAAGAGGTGAAATGAGTTTTAAAGTTTTATACAATGGTCAAAATTGATTTTAGTCAGAGCTCAATGATATTTTTGGAACAGTTCAAAAGGTCAGTTGTTTGGAAACGAAATTTTTTTTAGTCGGACCCACTGTGGAGCCCGACTAACTTCAACATACTGATAAAATTCATGGAAATAAGTGGTGTTTTTGAAAAGGAAGACTTACTATTAATGGACCACTATTTTAAGAGATGATAATAGTTTGATATGCAATATGAAGGAGCGAGTGCCATGCCAAGCACGAAATTACCAAATGCACAACATCATGGAGAATACATAATAAAGTATGGTTTGACCATTGTATTATTCGATAATAAAAGTTGGGTGGATTATTATTATAATAAAGATCTTTTTCTATTCCATACATAGGTGGGTCTGAGGAGGCCCATGTCGAAAGATGAATCTAACTTTTGAGATATTGTACTAAAACTTGGTGAATGCCTTATTAGCTTTTCAAAATCCGATATATGGATTGAATGGAGGCTCGCATTTCTTCATTTGCAACAGCCAAAAAACTTTTTGATGGATGTGCTCTGGCTGATGTGCCCATCTCTTACTGACGTGCCTAATCATGTTAGAGTAAGGAAGTGCTAAATATTTAGACATAGGAGAAGGTCACACATATAAACAACCAGTTTCAGCGGAAGGATTGTCCACACCCTGCCATTCTTGTTCTCTTGTATTACGTTGTCGTTGACAGGAAGAAATGAGAAATGTTGTGCAACTAATGGTCACATGAATCAATTGGAGAATGGAGGATCATCAATGCCCCTAGTAGTAGTTTCTATGTTTTGGGGCAGCTTTGCTAGCTGTTGTGTGTATCCCAAAAGCGATTCATTGATGATTATGTGCTTCCTATGGTAAAAGTGCATGAAAGAGCTGAAAAGTTCACCGCCGAATGAGTCAACAGAATGTTTGACTTTTGTTTTGAAACCATACCTTTTCCTCTAGTGGCATGGCATAGGTTTTTCATACTACGGACGTTTTGTTTTAGAGCTCATCCACAAGAGGTACAGATAGAATTCATCAGTGCAAAAGTTTTCACTTTTCAAAAAGGCAAGATCAAAAGGTGATTGGGATGGGTTTTGTGATGGGCATTCTTTGAAGTCTGTCAGAGGCCATGGACATTGAAGCTATCAAAGAAAGCACATAACCAACTGTTGGCGGCAATGAGACCTCAAAAGAAGATGACTTAAAGGAAGAAGACAACAAGGGCAAGATACTAAATTTAGAGAACGATATGTTGAGTCCTAAGTATGCGACGAAGTTGGAATAGTTTCTGAATACTGATATGAATGTGTTAAGTTGCATTCGGCACTGGAGCTTGGAAATGTTTGAAATGTTTAGTCCCACATTGGATATGTGAAGGACATATTAAATGTTTAAATATGCATATGTTGGATATGTAAATGTCTTAAAAGTGTTAGCTTTTAGTGACAAAAGGTTTGTGCGTGGGCCGAAGGCTCAGATATAGGTGCCCTATCATATATTTTGAACATGGACAGTGACGAGGACAATGATGTACATCCAGACCAACAAAAAATAGACATGTGGCAACTGACTTGGCACAAAGTTCGAGGTGATGATGTAGTGAGGAGAGACGTGTCGTGACGTCGCTATGTCGTAATGACATGGCGATCGGATGAGGTTTCATGCGACACAACAACAAGCCACCACATGGCAGAGGTCGGAGACATGGAGATGATGTGGCATAGATTACAAGGTGGGTGACATGGACAAATGTGTCACATGTCGCGACGTCACTGTCACGATGACGTGGTAGGGTGGCCGACAAGGATAGCGACATAGCAACAGCATGACACGTGGTGATCAAGGCTGAGGTGGCGATTGCAGGATGGACACATCAGATAGCGCCACGTGGCACAAGATTGACGACTGTCGCCATCTCATGAAGAAAAGATGCACGCCAGTTAAGGATAGCAACATGGCGACCCAATCAAAGGCTGCCACATGGCAACAGGCCCAATTAGACGTGGCAGAGTGAGGACCAATCCAGTGGTGCCACGTGGTGCCAAGGTGGCAGAGGCATTGACAGATCAAATAACAGGGCAAGAATAGGTCAATCATATCGTGACATGTGTCACCAAGAAAGTCAAACATGTTTGACCCGGATGGAAATATAGAGCGAAAAACCAAGGTTCAAAAATATTATTTTTTTATTTCTCTTCTAATAAGTACGGGCAGAAATTTTAAATTAACAAAATGTTATAACATAAAGTTTGGACTTTAGAAAAGAGATTAATTTTTGCAAAATAATAGTCCAAAGAGCCATTTCCAAGAACTTGATTTTCAGACTAATCTTCTGGGCGTTTCCAATAAGCAGGCATAGGACTATCATATACCATCGGAACCGGGAGAAGACGAACTTTCCAAATATGAAATCAAAAATTAACAGGTATTCACCAGTACAAGCTATAAGAAGTTCTATTTTTTTCAGGGCATTCTCAGTCAAATGGGAAATATTCATCATTGAGCATCAAATTAGTTGGAAAGCAGACATGAAAGTTTGTTGGCTCCAAAATTTAGAGGAAAATGACTCTGAGAGTTGCTTTTTGCCTGTAGAAGTCATCTAATAGGTGTTTTTACACTAGTAAAATCAGATCTAGTATTTTTTCAGTTGCATCTTCTCAATCATTCTAAAGATATTTTTCATGCATTCAACAAGAATAAAGAAAAAATCTAATTTGCAGTTACAAAGAGAGTAGAGAGATGTTCTTCATCAACAGATGGAGGTTTTCCATGTGGACAAATGGCAACATCTAATCTGGCCTAGGATTGCTTCCTTTATATTTAGTCTCTTCTTTTCTCTTTCTCTAGGGTTGGTTCCAGTTTGTCTATGATACCACAAGGTTAGATCCAGAGCTGTGATTCCATCATTTTTCAGCTTTCTCTCTTGTATGAACAACAATAATGAAGCTAATATAGATAGTTCTAATCTATTTAGTGGTTTTAAGAGTTGTTTACATGCATCTTGAATGTATAGTTTCAAAGAAATGAAAACAATGAACAACAAACTTCCTAGTTTCATTCTGATTCTTGTCTCCTATCTCTGTAATTTGCAATGTTTTGTGGTTTAGGGACAAAGAACCTAAACCCTTTTGCAGCTCCTTAAAGTTGTATGTCTTGTATGTTTTGGTATTGGAACAAAGAGCCAAGTAAATGCTTGATATATTTGATAGGGTTGCTGGTTATTTGGGAAGGATATTTTATGACCATGAGGTATTTATGAACACTGATGTCTGATTCACAAAGTGATAGGATAGATCTGATATCTTGATGTATGGAATATGTCATTGGTATCATAAATGTATATGTATGATTTATGGAACTTCCCAATAGATAAGGCACTAATCAGCTATAGGGTCAACATGTTTCTTACCGTTGCATATTTGGGATCTACTGAAGTCAAATTTATAACCATCCACTTCCCTTTCTATTTAAGAGTTGAAAGGATGCCCTTACTCAACTTGTGGATTTCATAGGATTTGCAATTTGCTACTGCACGTCTTTGTTATTGCATAAGTATAGGAGAAATAAGGGTTTTATCTACTTTGTCTAGATTTAGTTGTATGCTTTTGACACTAGTACCATATGAAGAATCTATAGGTCCACCTGCCTAGGTTTTGGAAAGCCTGAAGTGGAAGGAGGGTCTAGCCTTATAGTTGGCATGGTGTCTGAAAAAGTATGTTGTAGATGGGAAGTAGCTGCCCCTAGACGTATTTTGTTCTCATTGGGATATTCGAGACATAACGTTTTGAAACATCAACAATCCGTAAGGAGTCTCTCTAGTGCACCACTTTTATATCGGCATAATCCATAAGCATAATTGTTTATTTTAAAATTTAAAGTTCAAATATTAATAAATTGTGTCCTTAATAATTATTTATAAATTCTATAAATAATTTATATGATAGATAAGTAGACAGGGTCAATTATAGCATTTTAAACTTGATCATCGTAGATATTGTGAAATATTTAATTGTTTCCGAATTTGTGTACGGTTTGTCTCCTTGTCATAGGAGTTAAAAGCGCATTCTAGACTAGTTTAAAATTGCATCTATATATTTGATATGTCGCATCTTGATTACTAAATTGTTTATGGTTAAAGTGCATAGAACTTTATAAATTTGTACGTAATAACTTATAATATTGACTCTGTTTGCCCTTTAAATTCTAGCACTGGTCTTTATATCATTCATGATTCATAATCCATACGCTGGCAATTATTTCACATCTTTTCTTAGAAGAATTAGTATATTCATTTGTTGCATTAATCCATAATTATTCTTATTTTAAAACATTCATATCTTCATTTATTATTCTTAATTCATTATTTGTAAGTTTAAAAGTTTTCTATAGTCCTTGTCATTTGGGAAACTTTTATTGCAATCATATTCAAATTGATCTGTTATAATTATCTTGGACTTAAGTGATTTATTCAGGATTAGGTATACCCGCCTTGGCCTTGCAGAGCCAGAAGTGTAGAACACTTGAATCGAATTGATCGGTCTTGTCAAGTTGGCCATAACCGGTTGGATATCCCAGCATCGAATTGGCAAGACTCATAGGATTCCAATATGAGGTTTTGAAAACCAACAAGGCCAATATATATGCAACCCATCTCCATACTAAAACAAAGGTATATATAAGGCCGATGCCTAGGATGATCTAGAAGTCAGCGACACTTTGTAAAAGGAGCACGCTTAATTTATTGTAGAGCAGCAATAATTATCCAGGTAGAGATTTACATCAATGCAGGGATACATGTGCAAATTAGCATAAATGGATTAAGCAAATGATAAGAATGGTGTTTGCATTGATGAATATTATTAATAGTCCTTGATAAGGTGAGATAATCAGCAATAGATTGATTATTTAAGGTAGACGAAATGACATGGGGAGTTGCCACAGGATAATGCCCATTTCGGAAAAACACATCTCTACATTCAAATTGAGGGTTTATAAAAAGCATGACAAATGCCCAAAGGTGAAATATGGAACAGATTGGAAAGTTCATTTGATGGAAACGGAGGATTTTGCATGCCCATATATCTGCACACAAGCAGCAGATCAGATCACTATAAGGAAAACAGAAGACTCGTAGATTGTTCAAGTATTTGGCACGATGCATAATGCATGGAACTCTGATCTTGCTGATTTGTTATTTGTCTTCCATTTGATGGAAAGTAGGTAGATAATTATTGTTTCTATTATATATATATGTGTGTGTGTGTGTGTGTTTGTTGCACGCTGACTAAGTTCAAAACTCAATCACTTTGAGAAACATGGGATCTATCTGAGTCTGTAGATTACCCAATTGGAAAGAACCTCTGAAGAAGGCCAGCTTCCTAAAGTGTCACCTTAAAGTGGACTTTACTTCTTCAAACGGAAAGGGTTAGGAGGAAACATAAAATGAAACCTATCATCTAAGGTGATGTACCAAATTGTATCTTTGAGGTTTGATAGATAACCAACACACAAGAAAGCCAGTAATATAAGAACTTTAACATACAACCCAACACCAGAATTCTTGCATGAACAATTAATAAGGCTAAATAAGCTCAACCCTTTTGAGGAGAAAGATCCTATCTCACTATTTAAGACTGATTCTTATGACCAGCACAACTCACAACCAACTATGTATCTTCATGCACAAATGCACCAAAATGCAATACAACTCCAAGGACAAAGAAATATCACAAGAACTTGTATTAACAACAAGGACACAATATCAAAAAAATTGAGAAGGCACAAACTATGTATTACTGCCAAAGGTGTTATAAATCTACATATCTCTCAAAATGAGTTATAAGAAGTATGCCAGAAATGAAGAAAGGGACTGAAAATAGTCACCAAGTCTCCCACATCTGCATAAAATCAGAACCTCATTCAAATGAGCCTTCAACTTAGATTTATGTTTTTTTCCATTCAATTTCATCATTAATGAGGGCCATAAATTTTGGGTCAGATTCAACTCTCTGGGCCAATTTTGAGCTGCTCAAAGAACTTCAAAAAAACATAAAAGTAATCCAGAAATCATGCCTCATCAATATCAACATAAACAATTTCAAGGAGATAGCAAAGGATTGCTGACACAGCTAGGTTGCAAATGTAGATGAGCTTAGCTCCAAGAGTATTTCTCCACCGGATCATTAGAAATGCCACATGAGGCATTTTTGGTAGCCAAATAGGTTTTACTATACAGAAATTTGAAGGGAAGTAGGAAAGCTGAAACCCTACAGATCCCTTTAGATCCAAAACTAATGCAGAAAACCCTACATTTCAATTTCATTAGTCATTTTCTTGATAGAAGAGCTGAGGGCATAAGTAGATCTGCGCAGGGGTAGCAGGAAAGAAGAGTCGAGAGCATCAGATCGGTCTCTTTTTTGCCTCCATGGAGTAGAGTTGAGGTCAATGAAATGTACTAGGCAATTTTGAATATCATATAGAGATCTGCGACCAAGTTTTTGGGGATTACATGAACAAAACATGGTTGGATAATGTGCAGTTCGAGTTTCGATCTTGGGTTTGTAGCGGAAGACATTTTTATTAAAACACAAAAAGCTCATAGTAGATCTGCACAAGGGAAGCAGGCAACCCGCAAGGCTGCTCGAACCACACAATAACCATCATTTCGCACCCATGAGAAAACACTAACAAGCACCAAAATCACACACTTCTCTACAGATCCATCTAGGATGTTATCCTCTCCATCTGGTTTGTCGTTAGAGTTTTTTCCACCCCAAATCATGGCAATGAAACATACTGAAACACAAAAACCCTAACACCCTAGCTACCATTATCTTCCTCTTCATTGAAACATTGGACACCGAAAAGCCCGGAGCTTTGGTTTAAAGCTGAAAAGTTTGGAGTTTTTGAGCATCGAACCCCAAAAAGACATTCACAGCTTCTGGCTCCAAAAATCAGAGGCTTTAGGCTCTGAAAAAAGAACCCCAAACTCTGACAGAAGGTGACATCACACTTTATCCGAGATCCCCGTAAATCAAATCTTTTGGACTCCAAAAAATGGAGGTTTCGGACTCCGAAATAGGAGAGAGCCATCTTATTTGAATCTCCCATCATGAATAATTATCTTCTAAATACATAGAGATTTCGTAACACATAGAATGTGTGTCAAATAGATAAATAAAATAATTTGAGCAATTTACTCTTGGTGATCTAGCTTCAAATAGGCATTGGAAGCTTTCAGTTCAGATCTAGGTTTTTATTCTTAGCAAAGCAAATTTGAGCACATTGCAGTCTTCAATTCAAAAGTTGAAGTGCGACTTTGAAAGTGAGCGGAATAGGATCATGGTCGGAAGGCAACTTGGGAGAAGAAAATTGAAAATGACAAAGGACTCTTAAGGGTAACCCTAATCTTATTTCAATCTTTCAAACATCAATGATCGGAAGGCCGTTTAACTCTCCTCTCCTAAAAAAAGTTTGGTCCCAACAATATTGGGACATTCACAGCAAGAGACAAAGGATTCAAAAAGGAGATAACAGATTATTGTTTAGAAAACAAGACTGGGCAAATATGACAAAGGGAAATGTTAACCCCCAAATAAATCTTCAATGGAGAAAAAGGGGCACAAATGAGGAAGAGACAAGGCTGGGATAGGAGGTCCAAAATCCAATTGTAGAGCAACAATCCTTAAGAAAACCTTGTAGAGAAGAGGCAACAACACCAACTGAAGCTTCAAAAGTTGGAGAACCTTTGCAACAAAACTACAAAAGTGTAGAACTAGGCATTACCCTCTCAAAAGAAATTTTGTAAGTTAGGACATACTTGCAGCAAGTGGTAATTTGTAAGTTTTGGGAAACCAATTTATGCTTTGTTGATTTTTCAAATTGGGCTCACCAACATTGGAAAGAAATATCCATGATAGTATCTATAGATCTAGATTGTGGTTTTTTCTAGTAACATTCAAAACAAAGAAAAGTGGAGAAAGAGTTTCAAAGCAAAAGGGTTGGTTTCATAACAAAAACAGTCTGCATATATCTTTGTGGATCCCCAACTTCGACAGTAGGAAGCACTTAATCAAATTTATGCCAATGTGGGTAACCTTAAAGAACCTTCCAACAGAATATAGAGAGACAACAACTCTAGAAATAATTGGAAATAAATTGGGGATTTATCTGAAACATGCTATTCAAGCATGTAAAACTAGTGTAAAGATCTGCCTTATTAGGAAGGAACACAAAAATGTTCTACCTAATTCAATCAAGATAATATATCGATTTGGAGTTTGGGTTCAAGATATAAGGTATGAAAATTTATCACCTACAGAAGAATTCTATTAGGAAAATATATCAGGGACAAAGGGACCTAGTGAAGAGAACTATAAAAAAGGAGACCTTTGGTTTGCAAAAACACGAACTTGTATAACAGGTGAAGAGGATGAGGCCCAAAGAAAACAATGAGAACTAAAAGTCCTATTTCCGAAAATTGTAGCCGATTTAGAACCAAGAATTTTGAATTCAAGTGTATACAAGAGATCAAACTACGACTTTGGATGTTCTCTTGGAGATTAATAAATTATTATCCAAATAACAAGAACTGTTGCTAATCACACTCCCAAAGGACATAGGAAAAAATTGTCCAAGGAAGGAGTCAGAAGGATATTCATTAGGGACAATAAGGTCATCTCAAGAGAAAAAGAAAATGATGTGTATAACTTATCATAGTAATTTAAAGAATTCTCAAACTGAGAATCAATGTTGGGAAGTTGAAGGAGATATCTTGCTTCAAGAGCCAATAATGCTACCTATTTTGCCAAGTCAAATTATGTCTTTGGTGCAGGCAACAAATGTATCGGCAATGCCAAGGTTAGTTAAGAGAGGAAAACACAATATCCATCTCAATGACTAAGACTTATACCAAGAAGAGTGGATTGGCTAGGAGGAGCTTGCTCATACAATGTTTCTAAATTTCAAAATGGGCCTCTTCTTGATGTGGATAACACATGGTCGCGACACCATATTCCAAGATTCAACCACAGATAGTTGGAAGTACTCCTATTGACATGGGTGTATGAAGTCAAAATCAAACTAATATCAAAATAGCAGACCAAGTTCTAGCAGAAGATTTCACATGGCCACCTCAACTGGAAAACTATGAAGATCAAGCCCCAAGAAATGATAAGGGCAACTTAATCAGCTCAATTAATTGAAGCCAAAAGAAGCTGAAAGGAGATAGAATCAACCTTCCCAACAATGAGGGATAGGAAATTCATAAGCCACCTCACAAATCCATATTACAAGTGTGCTCAAATGGCACCAAGTAGGTGAACAAAAAGACCACAAGCTCATAGGGAAAATATGATATTTTACAAACAAAATTGAGAGATATGCTGAGGATGGTCAAAGACAGACAAGGTGGAAGGAAGCCCATTGGAGAGGTTACACCAGACAGTAACTCTCTCTCACTCTCTCAAAGGTCTGTAAGGGGAACCTTAGAAAAGTATGGAGATGATAATCCACACCAACAACATTCAAAAGAGGCAAGCAGAAGGTGGAGGAAATCCAGCAGACTTCTAGAAAAAAGAAAGATGGAGATTTCCACTCAAGCCAAAACAACAACAAAAATTCCTCAGAAGATAAAATTGGAGGTATAATTCCTCTCAAAAGTTCAAGAAATAAAAAGCCTCAGTGGGAAGAAAAGGAAACTACTTAATTGATAGATTCAAGAGTGAATGAACAATGTCAATCCATTCCTTCTTAGCTTCAAGCAGTCTATGAGCTATTTGGTCTGTCCCAACATCCTAATCTACCTCAAGAAGATTCAATTCATGATCCCCCCTCCTCTACCTTTGTAGAAAGATTATTGTTATCTCTAAAAGTTGCACCCTTGATTGAATTCGAAAAACCCAGTCACTTTGAGAAACATGGAAACACTTCAAGGTAGTGGGTGTACCAGAAATAGGAGTGGATATTCGGGTTTTAGGCCGACTCCTTATGATACTTCACATATTTTCTCTTTAAACATAACTTCAAACTTGGGAGGGAAAGAGATAGAAGGATAACAAAATTAAAATTTTAAGACTAAGGTGATGCACCAAACTTGAAATGAGACTAATATTTTTAACACAATGAAACCTTCCTGAAACAGTCCAAACATGACACAATTCTAACAATTTACTCATTTTGCAGATGCAACAAACTAAAGGATTCTCACTTAGGACTCAAGATGAATCGCAATAATGACAACAAATCAGTAACTTTCATACAACAAGATGGAACTCAAAAAAGGTCTTCAAACAACTCCTTCATTCAAAGCTTCAAAGGCTGATATATAACATTCCCATAATTGTTACAAAGCAATCTGTACTCAAACTATGAAGAATTCAAGAAGAAATCACAATAATAGCTCTTTTACAAAAAACTCAAACCCTTACAAATGAGTCTCAATCTCATACTTATGCATTTTTACATTCAACTGCATCATAAATGCAAAACACCAGCTCCTTGGGCGAGCTCAGTCAAAAAGACACTTTTTGAGCTCCCAAAAGACTTTAAAAAGGTGTACAAATGGCCCAAAAGGCATGGCCCCAAAATATCATCAAAAAGACCCATCTTAAATGCAATCATATCTCTAAAATAAGCACTCAAAAGTCCCTGAAATGCAATAACTTTTCAACTGACTTCCCATCCCATCACCTTGTTATCTTTGCAAAAAATATCTAAGTTTTGACTTTCAAAAGTAAAGTAAATATCTTAATTTTCCATCACAACTTCATTTATAATTCATTTATCTAGTTTAATATTACAAATATTTAACGAAATCAATTATAAATGAAATTGATCAAAATAACAACAATATTACGTAATTCATAATTCATTATTTTTATTTTTTTTTAATCATATTTAAAAATATTTATTAAATGATAAATTAAATCATTTAATGAATATTTTTAATATGATCTAGATATACTAAAGATAATCACAAATTATTAGTTACTTAATATTAGTATTTTGATATAAATATTACTTATTATAATATTTATTTAATAGAATTTTAATCGATATTAATTAGATTAATATATTAATTAAATGATTTAACTTATCACTTACTCAATATCATTAATCTAATTAATATTTATTAAAATTTTAATAAAGAAATGTTAATAAATATTATAATATTTGGAAAAAATAAATTATCTATCTTCTAAAAGTTAAATTAAAATACTTTTAAGACATTTATGACCTCCACTATAGTCTTGTGTTAAGTTTGTAGTTACAATCAGATTGATATGATTTTGATGATAATATAAATATTCCTATCTATCTATCTATCTATATATATATATATATATATATATATATATATATATATATATATATATATATGTGGTTAGTTATATTATTTTATACTTACTAATGATGTTTAAACCTTGGAGACATGTCTCCTTCTCTCATACTTATATGAGATCCAAATCTATATTTGAAACATATCTATAACAATGGCAATATAATTACAATTGTAGACAAGATCCATGTTACTTAACAGGGTATCAGAGCAAGGTTGCAAGTGTGATGAAGAGAATACCTTGGTCTCTACTTTATACATACTGCATTGATTCGACTCTATAAAGTAGTATTGCTAGCATTCATGACAACTGCAAATATACACTAGAATGACCCTACAAAACTTGAGGAACGATTATATTTTTGGCAATATAGGATTCTATGGAGAGGCTATCGATGTCTCGGGAATACAAGTTGAAACTCATAAGCATCCAAACCAGTTATGAAGAGTCATACCTTAATTCATTTCAAAGAAACTTAGATCTAAGGTGTAATCTTCAACAAATTGTATCCTACGTGGCATTGGCTGCTTCAAATCAATTTTACAAAATTGTCTCATCCCCTCCTTGAATGTGGCATTGCGTTATGATAGATCCCAAAATTATAAGTTGTTGAATGATTGCACTGAGATGCTTGCATATGATAATTATGAATGTTTGCGTGAATTGGGTTCTTCTCTCCATATTTTTCTAGAGGCTGAAGTGCATGTTCTTGGAACATATATTTTCTCATTCGCTCTCCCTAACTTCTGCCCTTATTCAACATGCATGCCAAGATTTGTTCATCATCTTTGATGCCAATAGTTGCGTTGATCATACCATCGAAGATAAAGTCAAGAGGATAATGGTACCAGAAACTGGGCGAGCGCAAGTCATTAGAAATAGAAAATTCATCAGATAAAGGGCCCATCTTGAAAGCGTAGTCATTTTAGTTGAGGGACTTTTCAAATGGAATTCTGATAGACAGATTTCATGAGCCTTGCAGAGTTGTTCGAGGAGTACATTTTTTATATCCATTATTTGGGTCTATAGGCAACAATTTGCATCCAAGGGTATCAAAGTCAAGTCTCAGAATATTCAACAGTTTGGTTTCAAGATATTTGTGATGCTATATCGTGAGGAAGCTAGGTAGAATAACACATTCCAATAGAAGAAATTAAATCAATGATAGAATCACAACAAAAAGATATAAAAATGATACGACAAAAATGGAGTTCGAAAATTTGTGAATGAAGCGAATCATAAACATATTTATATATGTGGTGATCCAATGGTTGCATGTCATAACAAAGTATAGTTTTCTTCAGATAAGATTCTAGAGAAGAACTCCAGGCTCAGCCAATGAGAACTTTTTTACAAGACCTTCTCCTTTGAGGTACAAATCACTTTTACTATCGTGATAAAAATTGACAATCTAATTATGGGGATATCATCACAACCATCAAATCAACTCGCAGATCTTTAATATAAGCAGATTGAGTTAAATCTAAAGGCTTGTGTCTTGGTTGGAGAGGGAGCAAGCAAGGTTTGCTTCAAGTTTCCAACCCACATAACATCAAGGCGAGTTATGACATTGAGGAAAACATTAATAAATGAATGAATTTGATTCAAGTAAAAGACAATTTTGTTCTATAACAAGTGATGGGCATTCAAATCACAATTTTCAGACCAGCACGTAGACATGCAACAAATACTTTGACGAGAAGGGGCATGATAAATATTATTATTATTTAAAACGATAAAGACTGAATTCATTATCGACAAAAAATTCTTCATGATCCGATAAAAGATGAAGAAGAGAGGTAATATCAAGGATCAGAGATCGACTAAAGTAAATCACTATAGAAGCATCTTTTTGCATTACATCTAATGAAGACTATGCATATATCGACAATGAAGGAAGAGGTCATCTACAAAAGATGTCAATAAATTATATTTTTGGAATGTGTAGAGATTGAAGTACTAGGTATCCACTGGACTAATGATGGCAGTTGAATCAAATCATATCAGCAAGTATTGATAAGAGTCTATGAGCTTGAAATGCAGCTACAGGCATGTAAATACTTATCATTTGGTAATTTATGTTATCCCTTATGTAGGGGCTCTCCACTTGTGGTGAGTGTCTCTGATGATAGTAAAAGAAATAAAATCCTTTAGGGTCCGTTTGGTTCCTGGAAGATGACAGGAATTGGCTTTTTCAAAATCCGGATTTGAAAATTTGTGCATTTGTTTCAAAATTTGCAAAATGGATTTAGCATATGGGACTTCCAATTTTGCCTCAAAACCAGGTTTTCCAACTTCCTACTAAAAGTAGGAATTGAAAATCAAAACCTGGTTTTGTTTTTTAAGGAGTGTAAAAACAATAGATTGGACTACTTTTTGAAATTTGCCTTCAACTCCAAGCTTACACATAAAAATGTGTCTTCACACACATCTTCCGAGTGAAACAAACGGTTTCAATAAAATCCCAAAAATCGGAATGAAGATATACAAAACCTTGATCTGGCTAAACCAAGGTTTGTAGAAATCCGGGTTTTTTAAATTCCACAAACCAAACGGACCCTTAAATACTATACATGTTTGTGAATTAAAAAGTTCCACATCACCGACATTCATCACAATAAAATTCACCAATGGTAGCGCTTCTAAGGCGTGCCTATGTTGTACATATATCATAAAGGTCCCTATTATAATGTGAGAAGGGAACATTATAGCCTCATCCTATAATATTTGTGGTTATTGTAATTTCAAGGTAAAGCAAGGTGGCAGTATCCTCAAGAAGAGGTCTGATGAGAAGCTTGTTATCACAATTCATGAAATATTAAAGAAGGCACGCAGATTTAGCATTAGTGACGAGTCAATGAACACAAAAATTCCAATATGTTTTCCACATGAAAGAGGATAGTGATTTCAAGACAAGGTCATTGCAATATTTGTTGTACAATCTATTTTGAGTTGACAACCTTTGGTTGCAGAAGCTTACAACAATATTTTGTGGGATTGTTGTGTGTAAGCTTGTTGTTACTCCGTCTCAAAAATACATTACTTTGAGCACTTAGCAATTGTTACATGGTGAGAATTCCTAATAAGCTATGACTTGGCAAAGTCAAAATATTCAGTGGTGGTTGTTCATGTTTGATCCATCTTCTTTGTAATATTAGAGAAGGGAAAAAATCTGCAAATTTAGTACATAGATGGTCTAAGTGATGGTCAATAACATGGCTTATGAAGACCTCATAATCTATCATTTAAAAGGGCAAACCAAGAAGTATAAGGGATTGTATTCATGGGATTAAATGGTGACTGAAAACTCTATAACATGGAATGAGTGGGAATTTAACATTGTTGGGGGAATAATAGTCAATGTTCCTTTCCCACCTGAACCTTCTTTAGCGGGGAGATGTTCCATTCTCAAATAATCTAAGAAGACAATTTTTGAATCTTCGTGTGCAGATAATTATTCTTATCTTTTACATTTATCTACTCATTGTTGTCTCTCTCTTATTTGTACATTTCCCACTTGAACCTTCTTTAGAGGGGAGATGTTCCATTCTCAAATAATCTAAGAAGACAATTTTTGAATCTTTGTGTGCAGATAAGTTTTCTTATCTTTTACATTTATCTACTCATTGTTGTCTCTCTCTTATTTGTAATTCTACACATAATATAAGGGTTATTTACATTGATCTTTTCCTTTATGTTTGAGGATGTTCTTACAGGAAAAGAAGTATGGTACTTTACACATGCTACCAAATATTGTGCAGACTCAATCTAATAATAGTGGCTCCAAAGACCCTGATGATCAAGATGGATAAAGTGAGGCTCTTGAAGCAAACACCTTTGACAATTGAGATTATGAGATCCTTCTACATTAAGAGGGTGTATGACACTTCTAAGGCAACGTAGGAGCTTAGAAGATTGATACTCAGAGGGAGTCTAGAAATACATGTGTGTGACTGCATGATGTTGATGGGCTTACTCCTATGTATATCATGAGGAAGTGATGACTTATCACTAGAGAATTAGAAAATTGATATCAAATTCAAAGTGAATCTGACAAGAATCCTTGGGGACAGAATTTTTTTTAGGGAAGTAACTAGAAGACTTGATTTCCCAGGATCAATGTTCAGAGGGAGAAAGTTTGAGATGCAACCCTTCGTAGATGATATTTTTTCTATGAGGTGAAGTTCTAAGAGAAATTCTTCGTAATGCGCTCTTCTCTATGAAAGAGAACTATGAGGTGAAAACCCTTTGCTCCACCCTCTAGTAGCAACTATGGTGGGTCCACCCTCTGACTTGGTTCATGGTGGATATCATGTGAGTTAAGTTACATGATGCTGTTGTAGTTATGTCATGAAAGATGACGATCTTTCATTGATGTATATATTTAGAGGGGAGTTATTGAAAGGTGACGATCTTATCAATAATTGGACCTGTTATCATAACAGACTACATTAAGTTGTTGTCTCAGTGTGCCGGTAGTTATGATAACAAACAGAAGGTAACTATTGTAAGGTGACGATCTTATCAATAGATGACCAACCTTTAGTACCAAAAGTATTGAAGGTTATTGGTGTCATTGTTATAGGCCGGATTCTGCCGGACACATTGATATCCATCATGATTATAGGTCAGATTTTGCTGGACATCATAAAAATTATTGGTGTCATAGTTATAGGTTGGATTCTACCGGACACATTGATATCCATCATGATTATAGGCCAGATTTTGCCGGACATCATGAAAATTATTGGTGTCATTGTTATAGGCCGGATTCTACCAGACACATTGATATCCATCATGATTAATAGGTCGGATTTTGCCAGACATCATGAAAATTATTGGTGTCATTGTTATAGGCTGGATTTTGCTGGGCACATTCATATCCATCATGGCTATTAGGCCAGATTTTGTCGGATATCATGAAAATTGTTATGGTTCTTCAAGTCGGATATTGCCGAACACCATAACTTAAATCTATTATAGACCACACTTAAAGTGGTATTCTAACTTTTATTGAAGTTATAGTAATTCCTTAATTTCCCTCCTTGCTAAAAGGAAAAGTGTGGAGAAATTTAGTCTAATTATGAATTGTAGCAAATTCCATATATAATATGTGTTGATGGATTTATGTTGATATCCTTAGCTATGCCATTCTAGGAATATCATACTGAAATGATATCTCTTCGTATACTCAAGAACATAATATGTTCTGCATCAATCCTTCCTAACTAAGAGGGAGTGTTAAGTTTGTAGTTACAGCCAGATTGATATGATCATGAGTTTCATTATTGATGATAATATATATATATATATATATATAGATACATACATACATACATACATACATATAATATAATATATATATTACATATATTATATTATATTAATATTATATATATATATATATATATATATATATATACATATGGTTAATTATATTATTTTATACTAACTAATGATATTTAAACCTTGGAGATATGTCTCCTCTCATACTTTTATGAGATCCAAATCTGCATTTGAAACATATCTATAACAATGGCAATATAATTACATTTGCAGACACGATCCATGTTACTTAACATCTTTGACATATATTTTTAAAATTCATTGAGCCTTCCCTTTCCACCCACGTTACTTGTGGACTTGGCAAAAATTTAAAACCTAAAAAAAAAAAACAAAGGTAAAATGCCTTTCCTCATTCACGTGAATAGGAGAGGAAGATATTAGGGGTTTTAACCCTAAAGCATTTTATTTTTCATTTTATCTTTTGCTCTTGCGTGAGCTTTAGCCATGGATGAGGGTCTAAGATGGAAGAATAGAGTTTGCTGCACTTTTTTGCCCTCCTCCTCTAGACTTCATGTTTCAGACCTGTTGCATTCACAGTTTGCAGCTACCATGGAAGAGAAAATGGTTTCGGTGAGGCCTTTTGTAGCTTTTGGTGGCCCGATTTTACTCTTGCTGGGTGTTTTTTGTGTAGCTGGGCATTTTTTTAGGATCAATGGCAGATTTCTAGGCGCTTTTTTACTCTTCCTTTGTGCTGGCCGCCATAAGAGAAAGCTGAAGCTTTTTAAGGTTCAAAAGGTAGCATTCTCCTTGCAGAATTTGAGTAAGACTTAATACCTTTTGCTTTGAAAAATCTGGGAGCCTCTACCAAATTTATATAGTTTATAGGGTTGTGATATATATGCAGAAAATTCCTTTTCTTAGAAAGGATGATAATGAAACCCTTATTCTTCTAAATATTCTTTAGGTATAATCTATGCATTTCTTGTTGGCTCTCTTGATATTTCTAAAAATAAAATTGGGCATCTCCATATGATTGAAAGAAAGCGTGGAGTCTTTCTTATTCATTTCTCTCTGTAAGGGTTTGCTACTGTCATCTTTTATTGACATTTTCATGTGCTGTACAATAGTCATAGTTTCTTCTGGGGATTCTGAAAATGATTGCTTTCCATTTTGCTGTTAGAGCACATATTCCAATTTGAAAGCATGTATTTGCCTTTTGATATTGAACCTTCTTTTCATGATCATCAGCAATACATAAGGAAAAAATGCTTGATATTTTGTTTATAACTCTTTCTACCATTACAAGTTCAATGCATTGCTTATTGTAATACTGATTTCTGTTTCCTTGCATGTTAATAAACAAAAACTACACATGTTGCATATTTTCTTCATTGATTTCGTTTGTAGGAAACATGAATTTAAACCATCCTCTTGTCATGATGACTTTGAAACATTCCTTTGTACCTTGATTCTTGTTCATGTTCTGTAACTGCTCTCTACTTTAGATTATATCTACCAAAGTAAAGAGAATCGGAATCAGATCAGAATCTGCAAGGCCGAATCGAATCGTGAATCGGCCATGAATCGCCCATGAATCAGCTAAGAATCGGCAAATTTTTAAAAACCCTTTAAATTTAGAAATTTTAACAATTTAAAACTTATTCCATGCACCCTTTATTGAATATAACTTAAACACACTATAACATCATCAAATAGAAGTTAACATACATAAACATGGAACATAAATAATAAATCCATCACATACGTAACTACGTAAAATGTAAATTGTAGGTTGTAGCTGAAGTAAATAGAAATCATATGATCATAATGATTCAAATCATAGAATGTATGTAAGATGAAGATCCATAAGAAATCAAATCATAAATGTATGTAAGATTTGCAATTTAGTAAAACTAAAAAACATTCAAGATTTGCAAATGAAAACTAAAAAAATTTAACAAAAAATACATAATACACTAACATGCAAAAACAAAATCAGCACTTACCTCTTGCAAATGAGTTGAGTGTTGATATTGACTCCTTAATGCTCCCAATGCAATTTATGCCCTCCCCAAATAGACTTCTGATCTCTTTGGTGCTCTTCCTTCTTGCTGGTTGGAAACCTATGGTTTTTTTTTTCTCTTCTTCTCTCTCACTTTTCCTCTCTTCTACTCATGCTTAACAATTAGAAAGCCCTTTAGGGTTAAAACAAAGAGAAAAGGCCAAAAAGAAAAGGAAAAAACATGTTGCTTTTTTAAAAATAAAGCCAACTTTATGCCATGCTGGGGCCAATTTTTTCCACGAACCAATTCATGACAAAAAATCGGCCATGCCGATTCACAACTCCAAAAAAATCACCAAACTGGTGATTCAGGCAATTTCCAGGTGATTCTCAGAACTATGATATATACCAGTTGTTCATTGAGATCAAGAAGCATCACAAGGCTTTCTCTTTGTTATTATTGATGAATTGAAAATAGTATTAAACTGATTATATTTTCAGTATGTTATCTTGGCAGCACTATGACTGTGATTTGATGCTCTCTCAGTCAGATTTTGAAACAGCAAATGATCTCTAAAACATGTGATAAATTGATCATACCTTTAACTAATTGTTCTCATAGTATGTCACTTTGTTGAACACTTCCAAGATTTTTGTGCATCTGGTGTAAAAATGAAAGATACTCCTGGATGCTATCTTAGAACTTTTCCTCATATATCTTTGCTGCTTGTTTGATCTAAGGTCATGTTTTAAATTTTCTCTAGCAACTTCGTTCTCTTCTGATCGTCACAGAAACCATTATTTTGCTCTTATACTTGGAAGTGCTGAAAACAAATTGCTTCTATAGTTTTGATTCAAGATAGATGTTCTCATGTTTTAAACATATAAAATCCTTTATAATTATGGCATTGCTCTGATATGGCGGCAACTGCTAGTACACACTTGCCAACTAGCTTTGATACTTTATAAATATGAACATGACCTTTAGAAACATATAGATGTTGATCTGCTCATATATATATATGCTGATGTACTTGTCCTTGGGCTCTTACAGTACTATTTTCAAATTTGCTACTTGCATGCTCTCTCATGTCCTTGGTTCATGCACTTGATCTTTACTTTCAGTTTGATTGCTGATTCATGTTGGAATACTTGATTGTTTCAAAAATGTATTGGTGAACTTTATCTCTCATTAACAAGCTGAGCTCAAAACCTTGTGGGAGCTGCATTTACATCCACTTGTTAATCAGAGATACATGTTACTGCACATGAAACAAACTAGTTAGAGAACAAATCGGAATTTGTATTTCAAAATATGGATGCATGTGTGGGGTATAATGATGAGGTAGGCTGGTCTTTTCTTAGATCCATTGGATCTAACTCCATCTTTTCATGTCATTGCAGGATTTGGCATTGGAACATGGGGAAACAGGAGCAACAATGCATCCAAAGCGTGCATGGTCAAAGCGAGCAACAACATTGCCAATCATTGAGGCAATGACTGGCCCCTATGACTCTTTATGCCTTGTTTCCTCTTTTTCACACGTGTTCATATTTTTAAATTCAAACTCTGATTTTGCTTTAGCTAGTTTCAAAGCTTGTGTAAAACATTTGAACATATTGATCAATAGAGCATTACATTTCCAGAAAACCATGTAAAATTCAGTATTCTGTGATGCTTTTTTTCTTCATCAAAAGTAATGTTTCAGTTTTCTTGTTTTGCATGAAATCGAAGATTTTGTGCTTGGCAAAACACAAAAATGCACCTTTGATTGGCATAACTATGGCTCTAATTGAATTTTAACCAGGAGTGAAAATTTAGGTAACAATTACTTGATTCAAATTTTCTAGAGGATGAAGAGAGGCTGGAAGAACAAGAGAATACACTATTTTCAGAATCATAGGACCAAGATTCAAAGAATCACATAGCCATGAGTCCAATCAAAGAAATACTTTCTCTTATTTACAACTAGGAATTTAACACTAATATGGGTCTAGAGAAAATTAAACCAGATAAAACTTCTCTGGATTGTGGAATGAAGAAAAAACAAAAGAAAGGATGCAAATCATCTTCTACCCCCAGATCAAAAGTATGGGAAGAACCCGACCAAACAAAAATCACAACATACCTAAAAGAAGGGACGGGGAAGTTCCTTCCCAAGTTGCAATGAAGATCATATCTTGGAGTTCTAGAGGACTAAACTAACAAACAACATTTGGTTAAACATTGTATACATTCATTTAAAGCAGAAATAAAAATGTCACAAGAGACAAAAAAGAGCACAAAAAAAAGGAGTCGTTTACAAAATGCTTAGGCTCCTAGTCTACGGAATACGTGGAGGCAGTTGGATCATCTAGGTGCTTGGCTATTCTATGGAATCCAAGAACAGTGCTTTTCACTAAGCTAGAAGATACATTGAATTGGATGGAAGGTGATTTTGTTGGTTAACAGTTTGTTCTCCTATTAGATTTTATAACGACTCTTTTAATACCCAATGTTTTGGAGAGACAAAAGGATGTTACCAACAAATGGGTTAGTGTATGTGTTCTATCACTGCCCTCTGAATTATAAGGTATAGCTCCCTTAAGATTTGCAATAATGTGCAATGAATATGTCTTTCTTAGATCAAAGTTTGGACAGAATAAGCTCTTAAACTGAGAGCAATAAAGGCTAACCAAATTGCTTGTGGACACAAACAATTCAAGCAACATGGATGACGACAAACTATCACACCCGATGGAATGACTAAAGTAGGTTATCTCAAGATTTTTTGACTCTTACTTTTATTCTAAATGCAAATTAATTATCTAAATGCAAAAGAGGAAAGGAAGAAGAGATGCACATGAGGGCAAATAGAATTGCTTTAACTATTAGACTTGGATGAAATGGAATCCAACAAGTTACTAATATATTCAACCACATTTATTCTTCAATTCCCAATGAAACTACTTCTAAAATGCCATGAAATAAACAAGAGGAGAAGCAAACCATATGTGAGAAAGTAAATAGAATTACTTATACTATAAATACCATGGTGAAATGGAATCCACAAGGTGATCACAGAATCACATGTAATCGTCCTTCAACTCTCAATGCAAAACTAATCTATGGGCAACAAAACATGAAAAGACAATTACGTAAATGGAATTACAGAGCCAATTCACCATCAAGTTTGTTAACCATTGTATTATCAAAAGAGATTACATTTATAGTTTTCTATCATCCCTCCGTTCTAGCAGAGCAACGGTCACATAGTAAAAAAGAAGAATAGGAATAAAACATAAAAATATCTACTCTGTAGCATGGTATGGGCACGTGGCATCTTTCCATCAATGATCTTGACTTCACGGCACTTCTGAAACATATGATAACTGTTTATCTTCATACTGCTTCAAGAACCCTGCCAAAATCTTCATTTTCTTCATATTCTATTGTTGGCGCCATATTCATATATTTGAATTCCAACAATCATTGCACGTTTGAATTTCGATCGTCGATCTCAAATTAACAATAAGGATTAGAACCTAATCATGCTCTTTATTTTTCCTTGTGGCTTCTTATTATTCATCTGATATCTTCTTCTGATGCGATGATGTGATCAATCGATTTTCGCTCTATCGCTGCCTTAACCCTGGGTTATGATTAACCCTTTGCGACCATGCAAACACATACTTTCTCTTTATCATGACATTAACCTCGGGTTACCCTCAATTGCCTGCGACATTGCGATGAACATTTGAGGTTGACTGTTATCACTTTCGTCGGGTCGTAGCTTAAAATGTATTGAATGCTCCTTAGTTGGCAACCTTGTGAAAATTGTTTACCTTAACCGCTGTTGTCTCTCGCACTGTCGCAAACTTAACTTCATGTTACCTTTAACTACCAACGACCATGTGATCTTCAGTTTTTGTTGTGTCACGGCACTAACCTCAAGTCATCTTTAACCCCCTGCGACCATGCAATCAATGACTTTTCACTGCATTGCTATGTTAACTACGGGTTATTCTTAATCACTTGCGAACGTGTGGCGAGCGTTGATCTTTTAGATCTGACGGCCAGGAATGGAAGATCTTAACTCTTTGTTCTGTTCTGTAATGTGGGTCCACTTGCTCCACATGTCATGTTGTTTTCTCTGCGCACCATTGCAACTTAGATTTCCATTGGTTAGCACTAACTTGCGATGTTGCAACCATTTCATACTTAACTGTCAATATCACTTTTCACATACTCGCATCTTGATCTTGAATGCTAGCATTAACCTGAGCGATGTTGTGATCATTGTCATGACTAACTATTATATGTTTTTCGTATCTTTGCAACGTTATTCTGTGATTAGCTTTAACTATGTGCGAACTTGCGAAAACTATTTGATCTAACTATTTCTTTCCATTGCAGTTTCGGAACTTAAACCCTTCACTCATTTCGTAACCTTGCAAATCTACGTATGCTTGATTTCGCTCTTTTGCAATGCTAACCTTAGGTTATGACTAACCACGTACAACATTGCAAAAGTTGTTGATCTATTCTTCATCTAACAACCAGGAATCCACTTCTAAGAACAACTGACTTTCAACTGACCAATGGCGTGCATTCTTTATGTTGATTGACTTTTCCACTCATCCACATAGGTTGCTGTTACAAATTGATTTCTCTACATTCTAAACTTGATCACTTGTGATATCTTCCATTGAGATGTGATTACTGCAAACGTTTGTCTTCGAAATCCTTCTGAATCTATACATATATAGAATTAGAGTGCAAACTAATTATGAAGAGAAATTCTTCAGATCTTTCATTTTGAATTCTCACCAAAAGAGCCACCAAAAAATGTTGGTTAACATTTTGTTCTCCTATTAGATTTTATAACCTGACTCTTTTAATACGTGTTCTATCACTGCCCTCTAAATTATAAGGTATAGCTCCCTTAGGACTTGCAATAATGTGCAATAAATATGTCTTTCTTAGATCAAAGTTTTGACAAAATAAGCTCTTAACCTGAGAGCAGTAAAGACTAACCAAATTGCTTGTGGAAACAAACAATTCAGGCAAAATCGATGAGGACAACCTATCACACCCAATGGAATGACTATAGTAGGTTATCTTGAGATTTTTTGACTCTTACTTTCATTCTAAATGCAGATCAATTATCTAAATGCAAAAGAGGAAAGGAAGAAGAGATACACATGAGGGAAAATGGAATTGCTTTTACTATTAGACTTGGATAAAATGGAATTCAACAAGTTACTAATAGATTCGACTACATTTATTCTTCAATTCCCAATGAAAGTACTTCTAACATGTCATGAAATAAACAATAGGAGAAGCAGAACCATATGTGAAAAAGTAAATGGAATTACTTATACTGTTAATACCATGGTGAAATGGAATCCACGAGGTGATCACAGAATCACATGTAATCGTCCTTAACTCTCAATGCAGAACTAATCTATGGGCAACAAAACATGAAAAGCAAATTAGATAAATGGAATTACCAAGTTTGCTGACCATTGTATTATCAAAAGAGATTACATTTATAGTTTTTCCTCATCCCTCCATTCTAGCAGAGCAACAATCACATAATAAAAAGAAGAATAGGAATAAAACATAAAAATATCTACTCTGCAGCATGGTATGGGAACGTGGCACCTTTCCATCGATGATCTTGACTTCACGACACTTCTAAAACACATGATCACTGTTTATCTTCATACTGCTTCAGGAACCCTACGAAAATTTTCGTTTTCTTCATGTTCTAGTTTTGGCGCCATATTCATATAATTTAAATTCCAACAATCACTAAAAGTTTGATTTGTAGCCATCAATCTCAAATTAACGATCAGGATTAGAACATAATCATGCTCTTTATTTTTCCTTGTGGCTTCTTATTATTCATCCGATATCTTCTTCCGATGTGACAATGCGATCAATTGATTTCGCTCTATCGCTGCCTTAACTCTGGGTTATGATTAACCCTTTGCGACCATGCGAACACATACTTTCACTTTATCGCAACATTAACCTTAAGTTACCTTCAATTGCCTGCAACATTGCGATGACCGCTTGAGGTTGACTGTTATCACTTTCACCGGGTCACAACGTAAAATGTATTCAACACTCCTTAGCTAGCGACCTTGTGAAACCTATTTACCTTAACCGCTATTGTCTCTCGCATTGTCACAACCTTAATTTCAAGTTACCCTTAATTGCCAACAACCATGCAATCTTTAGTTTTCGCTGTGTCGCAACACTAACCTCAAGTCATCTTTAACCCCCTGCGACCATACGATCAATGACTTTTTGTTGCTCTGCTACATTAATTGTGGGTTATCTTTAATCACTTGTAAACGTGCTGCGAACATTGATCTTTTACATCTGACGGCTAGGAATGGAAAATCTTAACTCTTTGTTATGTTCTGCAATGTGGGTACACCTACTCCACCTGTCATGTTGTTTTCTCTCGCACCATCGCAACTTAGATTTCCATTGGTTAGCACTGACATGCGATGTTGTGTCTGTTTCATACTTTATTGTCAATATCACTTTTCGCATACTCCCATCTTGATCTTGAACGCTAGCATTAACTTGATCGATGTTGTGATCACTGCCATGACTTAACTATTATATTTTTCACATCTTCGCAACGTTATTCTTTGTTTAGCTTTAACTACGTGCAAACTTGTGAAAACTGTTTGATTTAACTATTTCTTTTCATCGCAGTTTTGCAACTTAAACCCTTAACTCATTTTGTCACCTTGCGAAGCTGCATATGCTTGATTTTGCTCTTTTTCAATGCTAATCTTAGGTTATGACTAACCACTTGCGACGTTGCAAACGTTGTTGATCTGCTCTTCATCTAATGGCCAGGAATCCACTTCTAAGAACAATTAACTTTCAACTGACCAATGGCATGCATTCTTTCTATTGATTGACTTTTCTGCTCATCCACATAGGTTGCTGATACAAATTGTTTTCTCTACATTCTGAGCTTGATCACTTGTGATATCTTCCATTGAGATGCGATTACTCCAAATCTTTGTCTTTGAAATCCTTCTAAATCTATAAATGACGAATCATTAGAACTGACAGACCTTCTCATCAAGGAGACGCTTATGACTTCCCACCAAACCCTAAATCACCTATTTTTTGACCTGTGCAATACTTACATGATTTCCTGGATAGGTTGGCTTGAAAGGGGATGATGAGAAAAGAGGTCATCCTAAAGGCATTCTAGACATGAACTCAAACTGGACATTGACTTGATTGTAACTTAGAGGTAAAAGGAATAGGACTGAAAACTGGGCAACAAATTTAACGAGTTAAAATTCTAATTTACAGCTATTAGTTCAAAACATTCATGGTCTAATACCCACCAAGAAAAAATTGAAGCTATATGAAGATGTCAATGCAAATCTAAGTACATGGTCAAACAAGGACTTCATTTTAGGAGGAGATTTCAATGGGATCATCCACATTTCAGATAAGAGTAGAGGGATTCAAAGTGAGACAAAAGCCCAAATTGACTTCAGAAACTGGATATCCAAGGAAAACCTTTTGGAAATAGAAATGCAGTATGGAACATTCACCTGGAATAACAGGAGGTTGGGCTTCACCAATATTTCAAAGAAACTAGATAGCTTCTTCTTCAAAGGAGATTTGACTACATTTTCCCATATGCTTTCAAAGCTTAAATCTTTCCTACATCTCCTACATCGGGGTCATACCACTTTCCAATATAGTTGGATACACTAGGGGAAGAAAAACCACTACTTTGCCCATTCAAGTTTGAATCTATCAATTGACCAAAGGTGGAAAGGTAGCACACTTGAAGGATCAAAACGCTTTTGCTTTACATCCAAGCTAAAGAAGATCAAATATAATCTCTTGGAAGGAATAGTCTACATTAAATCACAACCAAAATAGAATTAGAATCAAACATCATAGATCTCAATGAGGCAATTCTTCAACAAGGAATGAATGAGGAACACTATATCAAGAAAAAAGAACTCCTCAAAGAATATAAAGATATCTTGGCTTAGGAGGAGATATATTGCAAACAAAAATCAAGAGAAATTTCTGGCCGAAGGGGAAAAAACACCAAGTTCACAACAGTTCTAAACAAAGAAAAAGCTCTAATAGAAAAAGCATAATCACAAGTGGAGAGGATAAGACTATAGACAATCATAAGGAGATTCAAACAATAATTGTAAACTACTACACTAATCTTCTGAACAATTTTGAAGGATCAAATCCGTATTCTCAACGAGTTATGTTGGAAGATATCCCCTCAATAATATCTCTTGAGGACAATCAAATGCTCATGGCAAAATTCTCAAAGGAAGTACACAATGTACTTGATCAAATACTCTCAGATAAATCCCTAGGCCCAGATGGATTTTCAGCTAGTTTCTTTAAAAAATATTGGCAAACCTTGGGACCAAAATTGACAAAAGCACTAGATTCTGCAAGATTTTTAGGCAGATTTCTGAGAGAAATCAATAACACATTCATTACCCTAATCCCAAAGAAGTCAAATGCCAATAGTTTGAATGAATTTAGGCCCATTTCTTTATGCAACACTATATACAAACTTCTCACAAAATCTCTTGCCAACAGAGTAAAAAAGATCTCGAGGAAAGTTATAGGAGAAGAGAAGACTAGTTTTGTCCCAAGTAGATCAATCTTTGATGGTGTTATCATATCTCAAGAGACCATACATTCAGTCCAGAAGAATAAACAACCCGGTATGATGATAAAATTAGTCATTAAAATGCCTATGATAAGGTGGATTGGAGATTTTTAGCCAAGTGTATGGAAAATTTTGGCTTCCTTTAAGTCATGGATAACCCTAATATTCTATTGCATTCACAACTTTGATTAATGGCTAGCCCCGTGGCTATTTTGGAAGTTCCAGAGAAAATAGACATGGTGACCCAATTCCCCCCTTCCTCTTCATCATAATGGAAAAAGCTCTGAATAGGAGGTTGAGTAGTCTCCAAAATACTAAATGGAGTGGAAGTCACATACTCAGTGAGACCATTGACACACCAACAATTCGCAGATGACACAATGTTGTTTGGGAAAGGGACTATAGTCGAAGCATTGCAATTAAAGAAACTACTACCAAACTATGCAAAGGCGTTGGGTCAAGAACAAAGAGAAGTCACAAATGTTCTTCTTTGTCAAACAAAGGATACAACAACAAATACTAGACACTTTGGGATTCAAGGAGGGCAAGCTACCATGCACTTAGTTAGGGGTTCCGATTGACAAGACTTTAAGATCTACACAAGCATAAAGACCTATTGGAGAAAATTGGACATGAGGATGGAGTCTTGGAAATCTAAATGTTTATCTTGGGTAGGTAGAATAATTATGCTAAAAGCCACACTAGCAACAATCCTGATATACTTGATGTCATGCATCTCGTTACCAGCAAGTAGTTATAAGGGTATTGTAAAGAAAATGAGGAAATTCTTTTGGTGCGAACAAATACGAAGAGGAATTTTGTCTTAATAACTTGGGAATTTGCAAATCATTGGAATATGGAGGAATGGGTATCAAAAATCAATTACACCAAAACCAAGCATTAGGTGCAAAACTTGTTGGAAAATTCATCATGAACAGCATCTCAAATTTTAAGAGGTCAATACCTTTCCAACCTAAATGGGGAGGAGGCCTTAGATTTTCGAATTTCCTAAAGGATCTCGGATTTGAAACTTCATATCTCACTGTAGCAATATAATACAAGACCACATCACATGGAACATTAAGGATGTTAAGGAATAGAGATCAATGATTGAGTTTTAGCAATTCTGATATAAATTCAAACCTTAATATATTGTACATTTATGTGACTGTTCTGATGCAATCTTTAATAATAGATGACTGCAATTATATATATTGGAAATGTTGCTGTATATATTAGCAGTGTTGTGATAAGTATATTCTTTAATGTTACTGCAGGTAATAATATGTCGTTGTGATTGATATCCTCTCTGCAGTGGAAAATAGCACATATATACATATGGGAATAGTCATGCCCACGTAGGGACATGACTCTACATGGCTTATGCCACATCGAGTCATGACCCTACGTGGTCATGACTTCATTAAATTGTGTTTGTTAACACTTGACCAAAACAAAAGGCCCAATCAAAACAGCGACTCAGCCCATTTTAATAGTAAGTCTCAACTGATATGAAAATAAAGCCTGATAGATATCTTTGCAGGTCTCATCAATCATATAATGCACAGCCCGATCAGGAAATAAGATATGTGCACAGTAATTGTACAGGTAATAATCTTATAAATTAGACCATTCAATATATATTATAAATATGTATGTAAACACCAAAAATATGAATATCATATATATAATTTATATACATACATTTAATTATGATTTACTATGATTTACATTTAATTATGATTTACACACACACATGCATTTAATTATGATTTACTATATGCTTCAATCCGACTGACGCTGCATCTTTAACATTCCCTCTTAGCGAGGGAGGATTGGATCGTCACAATTATCTCTTAATGATGTCTTGAGAATAACATCATAGAGGATCATAGAGGTATGCTCTTGGTATGTGCACTAGCATCAAATCTGTGATGCCTACCAAAAGAATATGTTATATCCTAGAAAAATATGGGTTATCTATGTTGGATACAATTGATTAATTGTGTATTGTCTTTGATGTTACACAAATGTCATATCATTATCGGTCAGTATATGCCGAGATCACTCGGATAGTGAAGATAGTTTTCTGTGTCTACTGAGCATTCCTATGGTTGCCTAGTTTATAAGGTAGCGTCTACCGAGCTCACTCGAGCGTCAAAGGAAAGTATACAGAAGATGAGTGTTAACCGAACTCACTCGGTTAATGAAGGAAAGTTGGATGAAACCAATCCTAACTAACCTCACTCAGTTGCCAAAGGATTTTTCGTGAGTTTGCAATGTTAACCGAGATTTTGTTGGTTAACACAGGAAATCATTTCTGAGTTAGTTTCTACCGATCTAGGTTGGCTAACGAAGGATTTTCTTATTTTGGCATATTAAGCTTAATTGATTTATCTATTGATTCCAGCCAACTAAGGTGATGAACATTATCTATTCTAAGTTGTATTTGAGCCGACTTGATAATATAAAAGATATAAGGTCAAGTTGAGAATTTGAAAAAGTGTAAGCAATGAAGATGTTATGAATGAATTGAAGATGAAGAGAAAGCGAATTCGAAGGATAAGCAGAATATCCTTGTGGAGCAGAAAAGCTATATTCGATCAGGAAGGATCAAGTACAAGCCAGAACAGAGATCTGTAATCAGCAATTTAGTTGCATTCTGTTGATGCGAGTTTTGTATCACTTACATAACATATTAGGATTTGAATATTCAATATGGGATATCAAACATGCAACTCCTCTCTTGAAAAGTTATTACTCATGAAGACATAAGCAATAGCTCCAATGTTCCTTACACCGTTGGATACTCGCTCAATTTTATCGATGTGATTTGTTGGTAATCACGTAGGCGGCCTTATGCTATTCATTCGAGGATGACTTGGACTTTGGTGGAATGAAGGTGATGGTGACTCAGTTTGTGAAATGTGCGGAGGCAGATAATGTTGATGATGGTGGTGATGGAGGATGTATCTGCCAGTGATGATGTTGATGGGAAAGCGATGGTTGTGGAAGGTGAATGGATGTGTTCTAATATTTCACTTACTCCTCTAACTTGCTTCTCTAAGCTTCGACTACCCAACTACTTACTATTCTACTCCTACTCCTATGAATGAAAGGTTAGCAAATGGACAGGGATCGAACCTAATGAGAGCTGACCAGCGGCCTCACTTCCACAGGTGCAATGATTCAAAGGAATAATAAACTAGCTTACCACACAAAGCTTCCCAACCAGCCGCTAGGATGCTAGTAGTCTAGCATTAATCCCTATCAAACATTTACCAATGCTACCATACAACTATCCATCTACTTCACTCCTACTTAGCAACTTGAAATGAAACCAACTTTAACAACTTGAAAGGAAATCTAACTAAGTGGAAGTAGAAAACATGCAATAACACCCAATGTTCTTGATCAACATGCCAATCACAACAATGAAAAAGAGAGCATTTTGGTATTATCTTCGCAACAATTTCTCCAACAACTTTACAAATGAGAGCAAATGGCCTTTTATAGGGGCCAAAAATACAACGAACGGTGGAGATTAAAACAAAATCAACGATACAGATTGGATCCTCAAAACCCTAATTAGGGTTGCCACCCCATCGGCCAATGAGAAGCTGCCACCTCATCAATGGACCAATAAAAAAAGTGCAAAAAGTGGCAACCAATGAGAAGGCACCAAAATGGTGGCCAATCAGAAATAGACACTTGTCCTATTCTAGAAGAAAGGGAAATTGCCATTTGGGCTTACATCAAATGATCTTCTAATATAAATCTTCCCTTTTCTTTCATTTTCTTAGCTAAGGTAATGAACTTAGCTAGCCTTTCATTAACTTCTCCCATAGGAGGACAGGGTGTGTGCTTTGCCCTGAGTTCCGCTGACTTCGCCACACCACTTGCTGCATGTAGTATCCTTTCGTGATCCTTCTCATATTCTTTCTCAAATCCAATAACAGCATTGAGAGAGAAAAGGGTGCCCATATGTTTTTTCTTGATAGCAACCTTTCCCAACTCATCCAACTTCGATCTAAAATCTGTCTCGTTGACATCTTCTTTGCCAAGGGGGACTGTCCTTCCTTCAGTCTGTCCCTCATCCGTATCATGTCCACTGTACATATATTGGTGTTGGTTATTCACTTCATTTTCGAGAAGAAGGAAGTTTTGGGCATCATATCTTCTTTGTCTTTCTTAGTGTTCACCCACTTGGGATTCTTACTTGCACTATCATCCTCCATGCTCGTCGCCCTATTACTAGATTGTAGAGTGGTGGACCAAAAGGCAAGAAGAACCAAGCGGAGCAATCCTTAGACTAGAACGAAAGATGGATGCCAGCTTAAGCACTCCTTGCAACTCTAGATAATGAAAATTCACCTTAACCAATAAACTTACAGCGACTTTTCGGAACCTAGGATATGACTTTCAAGAAGTTCAAATCCCTTTGCAAATTAGAAATTTATCATGCAATCCACCTCCAAATAAAATTTCCCAACCTAGGGCAAAAATCGCAGCCACTTGCAAAAATCAGAATTTTATCTCCCACAAATTTCAGCTCCCACAAAATTCGGGCTCCACAAATTTCGGCTCCCACAAATTTCGCCCTCCACAAAATTCGCCAAGCAAGAAAAGTGCAGATCTGCTCTTGCAAAATCACCAACACCTTGAGAAGAAGTGAGAAGTGAGGAAGAAATGGGAGAGAGGCCTCCTCTTATACCCAACTTTCTTCTTGGACCCTGGGAGAAAGAAAAACAAATAATTAATGCAAAATTATGGCCCACAATTAAATACTTAACCAAAATTAATTTTGCCATGATGAAAATTAACTTTTAAAATTGCCAATTAGTTCTAAATTGCAAAAAGAAATTAAATGGTGCCTTGGAGATGTTAAATATTTCCATTTAATGAGGATTTAGTAATTAATACGTCATTAAAATAGGATTTTGGCTAACCAAAAGCCATTTTTCAATATTAAATTACCAATTTCATTAAAGGCAAAAAGTTTTCAAGACAATTTTAATTTATTAAAATCAATTTTTTTGCAATTTCTTACCCAAATCGATTTTGCTATGCCAATAAATTTATTTATTTATTTATTTATTTGACAAAAATAAAATAAAATTTCTTCTAAAGCCAAAAATCAATTTTTGCAATTTTACTTCACCATCACAAAAATTAATCTTTTTCACCAAAAAAAATAAAGATTTTCCAAAAACCAAATTTAACAAAATTTTCATTTTTTGAAAATTATCCAATTTTATACAGTTATATCCAAATTTCCAAAAGAAAATGTCTAAGTACAAAATTTAGAATTTTATCTTGCCTAGTGTTGCTCTTTTAAAATTTGTTCGGCCTAAGGATGAAATTGGTGGCTCAGGAAAATCAAGTTGAAATCGGGTGAAAATAAATCTAACCCTCTCCCCACATTTGGCCCGAAGGTGTCCAAAGCTCAAAATTCTCGAAAAATCAAAATTGTTGGACAATCCAAAAATTTGCCGAGGCAATCAAAAAAAAGGGAGGTCCCCAAAAAATTTGGGGCAATGGTGTGAAAACTTCACAACACATTCAAATCAAGTCATCTCATTGTTACTTTCTAACCATTGTAGTAGTGATCTAAATCTCCTAATAGAGTTGACTTAATAGCTATTTGCAAATCCTCTAACAAGGTGGCAGTTCTATTGAATTGTCTCAAGACCTCTAACAAGGCCACTCCTAATAGGGTGATTAAATCCTTTAACAGGTTCGCACCTAACAGTGTGTTTTGTAACTTTTAACAAGGTTGGCTCTTAACAAAGCTCACTTCAGAAGAGTGAAAAATACTAACTAGTTGCAATTGGTGGTTTTTCCCAAATTGGGTTTCCACGTTAAATCTTGGTGCCAAATGTGTTCATGCTATTTTCTTTTATGTGTTTGCAACTAAGTTAAAGTAATGGTAATCACAGATAACATCTAAATTTGCATGTTAAGCACTTACCGAGCACTTTCAGCAATTACTGAGTTACAACATTTTATGTGTGTTTACCGAGGATCAGCAAGTATTTAGTTTTGAGATTGTATTGTTCTACTAACATCTAAGGGCTCTGCGATTTATTTTAGTAGTAACTGATTTACCCCTCCCCTCTCAGTTACTCCTCTTATATTTCCAACAAGTGATATTAGAGCTCTCGATGCTTGCAGAGAAGGTTTCAAGGACCTAAGCCAAAGATGAGGATGTCTTACAGAAGAGAGATTCTCAAGCTAAACAGAGACAATTTTGCAGCATGGGAAGGACTTATGAGGTTACACTTGGCTACCATCACTGACTTGGGATGCAAATACCTTGATACTGAATACAAGACTCCCACTAGAACATTATCTGTTGAAGATATTTCTGAAAAGAAGAATAATAACATCGTGATGATTGATATTGCATCTGCTCTTAGTTATGCTAAATTTGATGAAGTCAAAGACTGCAAAAGAGCTCATGAGATGTGGATCAAGCTAAAAGACATTTATGGATGAGATGACAATGTAAGAAGAGCTAAGGCTGAAAGTCTTAGAAGTCATTTTGATCAAATGAAAATGAGAGAAGATGAGAACATTGCAAAAATGTGGAAAGGATAAAAGCAAGTGTAAGTGCAATCAAAGCATCTGGAGGAGACATCGAAGAGAAAACAGTTGTGAGCAAGGTACTTAGAACTCTTCTTCCTATTTTTGCAATTAGAGTATCTGCTATTCAAGAGATGTGTCAAACTACGCAATCGGAGCAACGCTGGCACAGAAACGTGATCACGAATTGAACCACAGTGTACTTCACAAGCAGACTATTGTCTAAGGCAGAAAAAATTATAGCACAACGGAGCGGGAGGCTCTCGGAATGGTGTACGTCATAAAGAAATTTAGACACTACTTATTGGTGACCACATTTGTATTCTACATAGATCGTCAAGTCTTGCTATATCTCGTGAACAAATCAATCATTCAAGGGCGAATAAGCAGATGGCTACTTCTCTTGTAGGAATTTACATTTAAAATTGTGGTACGGCCCGGGAAAAGCCATGTAAGTGCGGATCATCTATCCAGGATCAAATCAAGAGAACCTCTGCAGGGAGTCAATGATGACTTTCTCGACACACAACTATTCCAGATCGTCATAATACCATCCTGGTACATGAGTATCGGGGAATATCTTTCAACAAGGCAATTACCAAGGGAAATGTCGGCAAGCAAGAGGAGGAAACTAGTACTGAGAATTCGAACGTTCCAATTGATCAACGGGTTGCTATACAAGATGGGACCTGACAAGATTTTACAGTGATGTGTTCTGGAGGAAGAAATACCAAAAGTATTGAAGGAAGCACACAAAGAGCCGGCAGGAGGACATATGGAACCGAACACAACTACGCATAAGATACTTCTCGCAAGATTGCAGTGGCCAATCGTGCACAACGACGCCAGGGAGTGGGTCGTTGCATGTGATACATGCGAGAGAGTCGGGAAGCCACTAAAGAGGGATTTTATGTCTCTGAACCCCTCACATCACAGGTTCTATTTGAATGGTGGGGGCTAGACCTTGTCGGGTCAGTGAAGGTAAGCAAAGCCCAGAGATGCAGATACATTTTAGTAGCAACCAAGTACCTTACAAAGTGGGTAGAAGCGCAAGCCCTACCAGACAACTCGACACTAAGCACGGCGAGATTTATCTACTAGGTACAAAATCCCGATACAGCTGACAAGCGACTATGGGGGACATTTTTTCAACCATGTCATTCAGCTACTCACCACAGAATTCAAAATCTATCATTCCCTGTCAAGCTGGTACTACCCGAGAGCAACAGACAGGGAAAGTCTACAAATAAAATCTTGGTTGCAATAATTTACAAGTCTTGCGCAGTTGAAGGTGAAATTTGGGAGGAAAAGTTACCATCGGCGTTATCGGCATATCATACCTCTTACAAAGTTACCACGGGACATGCTCTGTTTCAGTTAATGTATGGTCAGAAGGTCGTGGTACCGACAGAGTTCATGGTATCTAATAGCGATCGAAAACAAGTTGGGAGATATGGAAAGTCTCAAGGAAAGGTTGTATAACTTGAATAAGCTAGACGAACGAAGATTACAAGCACAATGGGCCTCCAAAGTTTCATAGTGCAGACACAAGGTGTGGCACGACAAGCACTTAAAACTGAACAGGTTCCAACCAAGTCAATTGGTATTAAAATATAACGGGCATAATGAAATCAAACCCTAAAAATTTAAGGTGAAGTGGGTTGGGTCATTCAAGATTTGTCAAGTGGGAGATAACGGAGCAATAAAACTATGGACGTTGGACGGGAAGGAAGTGCTTGATCTAGTAAATAGTTCGAAGTTGAAACTTTACCACAAAAGAAATAAGGTCTGGGGAGAGAATGAGACTCAGATAAACAACTCAGATACAATATAATATTTAATGATAAGTAGAGTATATAATGATATATATATATATATATATATATATATATATATATTAATAATAATAATAAGAGAGACATATGCAACAGAGTGAAAGTAAAGAAGACAGATTAAATTACTTCATTTTTTAGATCACTATAATAGGCACCGTACGGACATTGGAAATCATAGTCACTACCCTACAGACAGGATAAGCAAGATAGTACAAGAAAAGACGAGCACCATACAGCCAAGTTAGAGGAGGGAAAATTTTAAAAAGCCCACCGTACAGCCAAGTGGGACATGGCAGAAGTAAAACAGCATCGTACGGTCTTGAAGCAGGAGTACAAGTGAGTACAGTACGACCTTGAAGCAAACGCAATATGGCTGTGGGAATTAAAACCTTCAGGGAAGAAAACTTGAAACCGTACGGTCTGGACAGGAGGGAAGGAGTGCATTCGTACAGCCAATAAAGGAAAACCAGAAACACCATACAAACACAGCAGGTGTAGCGACTGCCACCATACGGACACCACACTATCTAAAGAAGGCATATACTATACGGCCCTATATGGCCTTGACAGGATGAAAGAGGTGCATCCACACGATCAATAAAGTCAAACCGGTGGTAGAAGTATATGTCGTATGGTTGTACGGCCATTATAATAGGAAAGAACTTTCGTACATCCAATCATAAAAACATTGTACAGCTATAGGTAAAAGATAGCGTATGAGATACTGAAGACACTACACAACCAAGAAAGATCGCAATACGGTACGGACGCAGCTAAAAGAAACAAGGTGAAACCATACGGCCCATCAGGAGCAAGCCATTGTATGGCATTTTCCTTTTCAAGTGCAAGCACAAAGAAAAGTCATCATACGGACATACAAAACAAAGGCCTCTAAAGCAAAGAAGGCACCGTATTGTGCTTTTTTTTTTAAGCACGCAATTTGTTAGTTAATGAGTGGTACAACTACAAACCAAGCAAATCTGAAGGAATTGTACGGAGGAGTCGAGTAGAATAACCTAACCATTTTCCTTCACACAAAAGGACAAAAGAAGAGACATTTATGCAATCAGCAAGGAAGAGAGCTTGGAAGAAGTTAGACTAAGATTCAGTTACCAACACAAACATGAACAAAAGTGTGAAGACTTTACCCTCAGGTGTTCGTGTTGCTGGAGGCACAAGCACAGGCACAAATAAAAAGAAGGGCAAAGAGGCAGCGCAACAGCGGCTACACCAGTGCACCTCACACCACAAAATATTTATTTCGAAGGCTTGAATGAAGCTAAATGCAAGAAATGGTGGCAAGACACACATGAGGACCGTCTGGTGAAGAGTAGCATCTGAAAGGCGCAGGTGGAATGAGTGATACAAATGCCAATGTTTTTCATTTGGGGTTACGAGGGCTTTCTGTGCACGATGATAGAGACCTGCGATTGGTTCTCCAAAACTAGTTCATTTGCCTATCTCAGGTGTGACTTGGTAATCTTATTTAAGGCACCAAATTTTATGCAGGTATTTAAAATACCCAGTCATGCACAAGGAGGCAAGAAAATTGATAACAAGCCGAAGAAGTTAAATCGAGAGGTGAAGGCACGGCTGATACAGCTTGTATGTGGTCACCTGTCGCAAGCAGAAAAAGAAGCTCTGATGGACACTTCGAAGGGTAGAGGATTGAAGAAGTCCAACATACGAAAAGGGCATTAGTGTTGCCTCATGGACCTGGTGAAGAGTAGGCTCACAGGATCAAGCCGCACATCTGATATCTCATTTTCACAGATAGTGATGATGAACGAGATCCTAAATAGGAGACTGTACAACTGGGCCGCACTACTAGCAAAAAACATGTACCTCATGGACCTGGTGAAGAGTAGGCTCACAGGATCAAGCCGCGCATCTGATATGTCATTTCCACAGATAGTGATGATGAATGGGATCCTAAACAGGAGACTATACAACTGGGCCGCACTAATAGCAAAAAACATGTATAAGTTCATAACACTTCAGCATAAGACATTGTACATACCTAACTACACGATTGGGTTATTCTTGGATGCGACAATGTGGATGATTCCTCTCGATACACTAGAGGTCAAGCTTGGCCCGCTTGTACCAGGTGAGCCCCCTATTATGCAATGGAGGCATTTAGACACACTTGGTGGCTAGAAGGCCACGGTCGGGCAGAAGCAACCCAGACAGGATGTGGGAGATACAGATAGTGGTCGCCTGGAAACATCCTCTAATGATAGTAGTACTAATAGAGAGGAGGAAGAGGATGATGAAGAGGTGGAAGTTATTACGGAAACACCATTGCTATTTTTGCAACCTTCACTTTTGTCGACAGTACATTTGGTTCCTATGATCACGCATAGTGCACACATTTTAGAGTTTGGACAGCTTAGACAGCCAGTGGTGATGACACCTATCACAGTAGCGGGTCAACCAGCTACAGCGACTCTAACCATTCCAGAGGTTGTGGCTATAACTCAGACAGAGTCCCACCCATCATTGCCTACAGTCTTGCCAGAGGAGGTGATGGAATTAACGGCACGGGAGGTTCTTGAGAGTTTGGGGACACCATAGGTCAGACTGGAGGTAGTGGGATCTGATGCAGTGGTCACAATTGATGACGCATTACGGGCCACCAGTGAGGGTACTACAACTCAAGACTTGAGTGAGCGGGACCTGAGCATGTACTTGAGTAGGAGATTCAGCATTAGGCTAGTAACACCGACATCTGCCATTATCTCACCTATGAGAGAAGTACCTCAGGTGGTGGATCCCCCAACCTCACCAGAGGAGAGTCATCCTATTATCGCACTAGAGCCACTACCACCCCCACCTCCTACAGGGAGTACTGTGGAGAGTATGTTAGAAGTAGAGGCAACAATGGCCACTGAGGAAACCACACCATCTGACCTCTCGACAGCTATAGGGGAGGAGGATGTCAAGACGTACTTAGTGGACGTGGTGACTCGAGGTTGCCAAGTAGTAGTTTCAGCACAGAGATGTGCTTTGGAGGCGATGGTGTGGGAGTTAAAGAGCACATGTTGTCATTCATACGGGTTGGTTGTCCAGCGGACTTCTCAGTATGTTTTGAGGCACAAGGATGGCCGAACACAGAGACCCTTGAGCTGTGGCAAGAGTGGACTGCTAAGGGGCTTGTAGTACAAAGTAGAGTTGAGCACCTGACACAAGAGATAGTACAAGTGTATCAAGATGTGTGCAATGCTCTATGCAAGAGTGAGGCAGATCAAGTAGCAACAGCAAGGGATTAGGAGGAGAATCTGTAGTAGAAGCTAGTTTGGCCGCACAGAATGCAACTTGGGAGGAGTGAGCAACACTCATTACTGACAGGTAGTCAGGGAAGGCAACATTTGTATCTCAGTTGTGGGATGCGAAGAGGGAGTCAGATGCAAAGGAGGTGGAGCTTCGAAACATAGCTGACATGATGAAGATAGCATTAGAACTTTAGATGCAAGCTAAGCTGAATTTGGAAGCCCGAATGCAGCAAGTACACGAGTTATGGGCATAGCTAAATGAGTTGCGAGCACAGAGGACATCTACTACACCAGCCCTATCAAAGGGCAAACCCCTCTTCTTCTTTGTTTGTTTTGAGTCTTGATGTACTTAGTAGTTCAATTGTCTCTATTTTGTCATCCGGGGACAACTTTTCTTTTGAGTGAGATGATGTCGGTAAAAACCATATTAAAGCCGACGGGATTAGTACTAGTGTCCAAAAGGGTGCATGATGGTTGAGTCACCCCTCAGGAGATATATGTACATCATCCGAATGGAATTATGAATCATCATTGTACTCGTGATTGCATATCTGCTTATATGAATAAAGTATCTTGTTCTATGTTACATTCTAGTCTCTTAATGCAATAACTATCCATTTACCCTGTATGGTAAACAATCCGTTGTGTCTTGATAATTAAATTGCTTACAGTTGAAGTGCATCAAATCTTATAAAGTTGTATGTTATAAACTTGTAATACTGACTCTATTGCCCATTCAATTTTTGGCACTGGTCCTTATATTGCTCATGATTCATAATCTATATGCTAGCAATTATTTCATATCTTTCCTCTAAATTAATATGTTCATTTGTTTCAGCAATTCATAATTACTTTTCATTTCAAATATTGTAACATTTATATAATTATTTACTTTGTTTTCAATTTAGAATCTTTGAGTTTGAAGTATTTATCTTCTGAAGTTATCATTGAAGTTGTGAAGTCAATATAATTTCAGCACTTTTTGCAATTTTTGTAAAGTTGAAAGTTGTCTAAATTTCTTGCCATTTCGAAGGACTTTCATTACATTTATAATCAAGTTATCTGCTAAAAACGTCCTTGGATTTTAGCTATTTATCTTGGATTAGGTGCACCCGCCTTGGTTTTGCAAAGCTAGAAGCGCAAGGGATTCAAATCATATCAATCGATCTCGTTACGTTGGTCGTTTACCTGTTGGATTCCCAGTATCGAGTTGGCAAGACTCATGGGATTTCAATCTATCATTTTGGGAACCAACAAGGTCAACATGTTTCCAGTTGGTGTTGACTGTCCTGGGGACAACTTAATTGTTTCCCATCCGTTTTAGGGATTGCTTAAGGTTTTTGGTTTCCAAATACAATGCTAGACCAAAAAAGCATTAAAAATCGCAACTTTTTGCCCATTTGTGGCACCAACACATTGGAAGTCGTTAAAAGAATAAAATAACATATGTATGTTATGTTTAACCTGTCATATGTTAAAGTTTTGTTCCCTTTATTTTTTCTTTTATTTGTTTATTGCAAGACAAAAGATTAACATACACAAAGTTGGCATTTGTTGGAAGGAGAGAAGAACAAGTTTGGATGCACAGAACAGGAGTGTTTTGGACAACATTCCAGCTGGTTTTGGACACATGTCACAGAGGAGTGTTTGTGCAGCAAATTGCAAAGTGTTTTGAAGTTTTGAGGTAATTTTATTTATTTAAAATTTTACGGTTCACTGCTTTTGTTTTCAAGGTTTTTTTTTTAAACAATGAAATGTTCCATAAATGAGTATTCACGAATCATAATAAAGTTATAAATATTATTAAAAAATAAACAAAATAAACTTATAAATATTCGTAATATATTTTATAACTATGAGAGAAAGGCCAAGGTATACCTAATTTTTGTTTTCAGGTTTCTTGTATACTGCAGTATGTCATTTTATGAGAGAGAAGCTTGTTGCTATGATGAATGTGGCAAAGTTATGTAATTCTGAAATTCATGAATATTTTTGAAAATTCAGATATACTCACGCACACATATATGTGTGTATATATATATATATATATAGCTGTCCCCTGCTCTGTCCAAAAGAAATGTCCTAGAAACCCATTTCCCTATCCCTCCATCGCAGAAACTTCGGGTAGCATTGGTCTCCTTTAAATGGTACCTACTCTTCTAGTGTCTACAATCACTTCTATTCAAGAATCCAACCTAAACATTGATTTCAATGTTAGGGTCTGAAATAAATCTACTCACAAGTAGGTCTAGGTTTGCATTGAAGCTCCAGCTTCCGAATGTATTTTCTCCTTAGAAATCAGTCACTGACTTTCAGCAACACTGAGAAATGGCTTCATAAAATATTCTAATAACATATTCCAAATCAATGAATAGCTCCACTTAGATAGCTTCTTAAGTCAGTGAACACTTACTTTTAGCAATGTGAGATAAAAGATATTTTTACTTTTTTAATTTTCTCCTGACAAAGTGACGTCTCTGACAAGTTGGGGGACTTAATGAATTAAGTGACTCTAAGTCTCTATTATAACTTTGTTATAGTCACTCTTTAATTCAATTAATGATATACACTTAATAATTAATTACTATTAAAGTATAAATTTAACAATAATTATAAGATTATAACTCCATCATTAATCATCATATTTCAATTCTGACTTCACCAAGAGGTAGCCCATTACATTCACTGCTAACCAGTATGCCTTACTATAAATAGTAAGGGTCATCTCTAACAACCATTGACTTACTATAAATTAAATCCATCAATTTGAACCCAAAAATCACAGCCAATGTAAAATCTAAAACCTAACAAAGCACTGGAGTGGAGTGATACCTCTGATCACCAAGGTAACTGCCCTTGAAGACCATCTATCCATATTCATTAGCCTACAAGGGCCAGGATGATAGGCTAAACCAATCATAAATCGCATCATCCCAGAAAGGGGATACTACAGTAATTCTATTATGCTAATGATGCGATCTCAAACACCATACATCCAAACACCAAATGAGAGCTCAAATCAAGCATTAAGTCTGCCAATAAATAAAGGAAAAATGCAACATTAATAAATATAAGGCCATAAAAATGCTCAAAGGTCGTAGCTTCTATCATGATTCGAGCACTCAATTGGTCTTGAACCAAGAGTATGGATGTCTCAAAGATCCTGTCAAATAGGAATAAATTAACTATGCTAAAGATGTGGTCTCAAATACAAGCATCCAAATGTTAAATGCAATCTCAAATCAATCATTAATAAAGCGAATAAACAATGGATACTAGCATTACTCATATATAGTCCAATATGGACATGAATAGAAATAAGCTTGATTCAAATTATTGCCAAGAGAACGAATCACTATATCATCCATTGGACATATCACAACAAAACACAAGGAAAGAGCTCAAAAAAACAAATTTCTCAAAGGAAATCAATTTAAAACAACACTCGTCAAAATGCACAAGCATAATCAATGAAGCATGAAACCAAGAGTCCGGTTATCAATAATTCTCAACTAGAATACCCCCAAGTAAAACCAATAGTGAAATCCAACCACAAACATATTTAATAGAAAAGTTCAGTTCTGGAGGCTACACACATCAAGGGCCTCCTTTAAATGCTCTAAAATCAAACTTGATAGCTCGCAATTTTTTGGAAAACCCATTGGTTTCCACATGGACCACACTCCAAAAATCCAATAAAATTTACCTATTGACTTCACAGGAAGAAACAAACAACCTTCAATGTAAAAACTTCATGTGTAAAAAACTTCATTTGCAAAAATGCAATTACATACAAGAACAAATGGACATCAAATACACCTAAATAATTGGAGAAAACATAAATAACATATCACATATAAATTGCAACAATCTTTAAGCAATTAACCAAAGAAACAAAGGAGTTACAAAGAGCCCTTCCTCAGAAGTAGAGAAAAGTCCAAAATATGGGAAAAAAGCACAAACCCCACAGTAGCAAATGAATATCTCCACAAACTGTAGCAATCCTGCAACGATTCCGACGAGTTACTACCCACATATATTCGTCAAGCTAATTGCTCCCAAAACAGAAAAATTTGATTTCATCACAAGAGTAGAAATTCAATTTCAAAAATAACAAGACTGAAAAAAGAAGTCTTTTCCACAAAATAAGTCACTTTTTCTCCTAGGCCAAAAAGGCTAAATTAAAACTACTTAAAATCCAGAAATTTAAAAGTAATTAAATAACCCAAAGACCAAAATTGACTAAATCAATTATTTCCAAATAAATGGAATAGGACTATAAAAAAATTGGCATGTAAATATAAAATAATCACTATCATATCCCCGTTTTAAGATAGAATTTTAATAATAATATTTAGATAATACAATGTTGTTAAATAAATAATGATAATAAAGTTATATTAAAACTAATACTAAAATATAAAAATATGAAATAATTATTATTTAATCTATGTTATCAATGAAATAATATTTAGTATGATATTTTAAATAATTTTTTTAAAAATTCAATGAGTAAATAAAGAAATAAAATTATATACAAGAGACAATATTGTAGAAAGCATGTTAACTTTCTAAATAGAATTTAATAACAAATAATAATAAAACATAAAGAAGTAAGTAAATAAATAATATAGCATAGAATAATATAGAGTAACTAAATCTAATGAAAAGTCAAGAGATGCTTAACAAATAGACATGATTCCTTAAAATTAAGATACAAAATAAAAGAGTTTATTTTACAAAGGGGGTAAAAAGAAGAGGAGAGGATAGGAGTTCAAAAACGAAAAAATGGAAGAGAAAAGTAATATGAAAAAAATAAGAAAGTAACTTTCTGAAAAGGTATCAATGATATTGGAAGGATGTAAACCTTTGAAAGGGTCATAATTATGAATAGTTGTGACTCTTCAAAAATGTTGTGATTATAAAGTATTGGGGCTTTTCCAAACGATATTAGTTATGAAGTGCTGTGACTTTTCGAAAGGATTATAACTATGAAGTGTTGTGACTTTTAAAAGCATTTGTATTATGAAAGGTTGTGACTCTTGGAAAAGAAGAAGGTAAGAAAGGTATGTTTACGGATTATATTTCTTTAATTATGTTTATGAATTTCTTTATGTGATGAAATCCAAACTTTACCCAAGCCATAATCGAAGATCTAATAGTGCCATTACAAATAAATCAAATATTGGTTAAATATGAGGGGCAGCCAATGCAACTATCTCCTATGCCACTATCTTGAATAAAGATTCACTCAAGCTTATGGAGCCACATGGAGTCAATGTTTGGTGCTTGTTTAGTACATCCACACATCAAAAATAATTGAAGCACATATATAATAATCTAGAAATAAAACTAATGAAAACAAGTTTTAGTAGCATAATCATTCTTATGTATTTGAATCTCACAAAACCAATCCTTTAATATTTAATGCTCAATAATGTAAAATTTTGTGGATCTCTGATAGATAAAACAATTACAAAATCAATAACTGCAGAGAATTTCTTAGTTGAATAGTGCTGAAAGTATTTCCTCCTTTATAACTTTACTAGCGATCACAATTAGCCTTCCTTTGACTGTATACTGAAATGAATGGAGATGATCTATATTTGATGTTATTATATCTACAAAATGAAATGTTAACCAAGTATCTTTTCTCTGATCGCAAGTACTGGAATGTCGTAGATTGATTGCTTTTCACTACAATCAAAGGGCATATATATAAGAGGGCTAAGCACATCTCTCCAAAGAGTCATGTCTCTACGTGGCCCAAAGGCCACATAGAGGCATGCCTCTTCATAGGCATGTTTCATAACAATAATAATTGCCTTATTAATTATAAGCCTGACAAACACAAGTCATGAAATGAGGCACGATAATATATTTGTCGATAACAATGAGGAGCCTGATCACAATATATAAAAGGCTGCTGATAACAAATGAAACCTGATCACAATATATTAAATGATTGCCGATAATCAACTTCATAATACTACAGGTACACAAGCATATATATATGTATGTATGTATGTATGTATGTATGTATGCTTATATACATGTAGTTGATATAATCAGCAGTAATTTAATTTATTCATAAGCTTAGATCAGTATATCAAATAATCCATGTTTTGCTTCTTCTAACGTTAAAACATTAACACTCCCTCTTTAGCAAGGGAGAAGTAAAACATCAATAGATTAGAATCAAAATCATCATGTAATCAACACAATATGTATTAAAATCTCTGAACAATATAAAGTATATCCTATGATCTCTACTTGCACTTAAGCAATGTCTAGAGATGTCCATAGTGATTAAATTTTCATGATCTCTACTTGCACTTAAGTAATGTCTAGAGATGTCCATGACACATTCATGATCTCTATTTGCACTTAAGCAATGTCTAGAGACGTCCATGATACACATATAATCTCTATTTGCACTTAAGCAATATCTAGAGATGCCCATAATATTCTCATGATCTCTACTTGCACTTAAGCAATGTCTAGAGAGGCCCATATGATCTCTACTTGCACTTAAGCAATGTCTAGAGATGCTCATAATACACACAGGTTTATTATTTACAAGATTGTCGCCTTGTAAATAATTTCCTTCTAATGAATATGTCCATGAAAGATCGTCACCTTTCATTACATATCAACTGTTGCTAAGTAACCAATAGAAGCATAAACTCAAATGAGATAATGTCATGTCCCTACTCTAGCTCAGTCTAGCAGAGACATGTGAGTTAGCTTATTATGGGGTCTTGTAGGCTGACAGAGTTGGATAGAGACCTAGTATGGTTATTCAGTGTTGGGGATTTGATGTTTTGGCAGTTATTGATCAGTTGGGAGACATTTCTTGTTTTTTAGGAGGCAGTTCCTACTTTTTAGGAGGTATGATCATGCCTAGGGTTAGGTCTCCATGAGATTACTCTTTGGGTTCAGTTTCAGAGGAATAGGGCTTGTTTCCTAAATTTTAGGAGCATCCCTAGATTTTAGGAATAAGACTGCCAATGGATCCTTGATTTCCGACTTCAATCACAGACAGGTGAGAGGATGATTTTATGGTTTGTGATGTCAGTTGGGCATTTTGTGGCTATTTGGGTTATATTTTTAATATTTCCTAAGTTAGCGTTTAATAATTTAAATAAGGCTAAGTTATAGCCATTTTGGAGTAATAGGGGATTTTTGGCCTCATCTGGATTGTTTATCCCTTAGTGTAATAGCTCGTTGGAAAAGTCTTGAACTTTTCTAAATATTTCTCTTTTGACTTAGAGCATTTCGATGAAAGGATTTCTTTCTATTGAAAAAAAGGTCATTTTCTGGATACTTGACCACTTTAGAAATGAGAAATATATTATTTCATAACCCAATGCCACATGGAGACACTTTTAGGGTTTGAGCTAAGTTTGGTGGGTTATAAGGAGATAAAGACAAAGTTTGAAGGCATGATTGACATATTACATTTTGGATTTGGGTTTTGGCCTCTGATTGAGCTTTCAACATTTGGGACGCTAAACCCTCTTGCTTTGCCTATTTGGGACGTAGCCCCCAAAACAGTGGTTTGGATTCTTAGCAGTCAGAAGCATCTTGGAGATTGTGCATTGTTTCTTCAGGGGAACACAGTATTGAGTCAGAGTTTTAGCTGAGGTTTGGACATTTTATCCACGTGTGGGCACTTTCCAACTGTACGGCCGCGCCTGGCAGCCATATTCTTTCCCACGTGCAGCACTTGAAGAGCTGGAATCTGACCGTAACTTCTTTCTGGGATCATATTTCTCATTCATGCATTCAGGTTGGCTTTGTCCTTGGTTGTATTCATCTAGATATGATTATAAATCTTCATCCGGTTACTTATTAGGCGTATATTTAGGAAAATCTACTTGAAGCGACTTTGTTTTAAATATATTCAAAATACATTTTCAAAACTAGTTCATGTTATTGTACTTCTATTATTACTTATTGAAAATCATCAAAAATACAAAATAATCAAACCTTTCTACAACTTCTGTCTAGCTCTACAAGAAAATTTTAATAAACAGAGAAAAAAAATTTAAAAATATAAATTTACAACAGATCAGCAGAAGAGATCCATCAGGGATCTTTCAGATAAACATTTTATTTCAAATTTTATCATTATAGTTAATCATACCAAGTTTCTCTCTGAAGTATTTCAACTTCACTTTAGCAAGAGGCTTGGTAAGGATATCAGCAGTTTGCTCATTTGTACATATATATTCTCCTTGATTCACCATGTCTCTGATGTAATGAAATGGAATTTCAATATGTTTGGAGCGATTGTGAAATACTAGATTAGATGAAAGTTTAATGCAACTTTGATTATCACAATAAATCATAGTGGGCTTCAAATGTCTTTTGAAGAGATCTGATAACAACTTCTGTAGCCATACTGCTTCTCTAGCACCCAAGGAAGATGCAATGTATTCAGCTTTGGTGGAACTCAATGCTATTGAAGTTTGTTTTCGACTAGACCAAGAAATCATACTAGGTCCAAGACTGAAACAATATCCTAAAGTACTCTTCTGCTCAACGGAGCTTCCAGCCCAATCGAAATCTAAATATCCAAAAAGTTCAATGTTGACTTTGTCATTTTTGATTCCCATTCCAATAGTGCCCTTTAGACATCTCAATATGTATTTAGCTGCATGTAGATGTATCTTCTTAGGTGCACACATAAACTAACTCAAGGCATGAGTAGTATAGCATATGTCAAGACGAATATTTACCAAATACATTAGGGATCCAATAATCTGTCTGTAGTAAGTAGGATCTGCAGGTTCAGATTTGTTCATATCATCTTTCAATTTGTGTAGATTTATTTCCATAGGAGTAGCAACTGGTTTGCATTCCATCATCCCAAATTTGGTTAAAATATCAATTGTATACTTTCCTTGATTTAGTATAATACAGTTGTCTTGTTGCCAGACTTCTAATCGCAGAAAGTAGTGAAGTAACCCTAAGTCCTTCATTTCAAATTCTGCTGTGAGTTCTTGCTTACATTTCTTTATGAGATGTTCCTCACCTGTTATTAACAAATCATCAACATATAATACAAGGATAATCATATCATCACCATTAGTTTTGAAATACAAATTTGGGTCAGCTTCATTTTTGGAATATCCTAACTTCAATAGGTGGTTATCTATTCTTTCATACCAAGCTCTCGGAGCCTGTTTGAGTCCATAAAGTGCTTTCTTTAATTTACAAACATGAGTTTTGCTATCATAAGTATTGAACGCTTTTGGTTGTTCAATATAGACTTCTTCTTCAATCTTGCCATTGAGAAATGTTGTTTTAACATCCATCTAATGTATCTTCCATCCTTTGGATGTTGCAATTGCTAGGATTGTTCTAACTGATGTTTACCTGGCAACAGGGGAAAATGTTTCTTCATAGTCAATGCCTTCTTTCTGAGAGAACCCTCGAGCTACAAATCTTGCTTTGTATTTTTCAATATTGTCATCTGATGCAAGTTTAATCTTGAATAACCATTTGGAAGAGACAACTGATTTGTTCTTAGGTCTAGGTACAACATCCCATACGTCATTCTTTAATATAGAGTTATATTCCTCAATCATTGCTTCCTTCCATGATTGATGTGAGAGAGCTTTTTCAACATTAACAGGTTCAAATTTTATGAGTTCAGATAGCAATGCAACATAACATGATTGGTTTCTGGTCCTTTTGCTTTCCTAAATTACTTCATCTAGTTCAACCATGGTTATCGGGAGACCCATCTCCCCCTTAAAAGTCGCGTCTCGGAGACCAGGACACGTCTCGGAGACTTTTCGTGTCTCCGGAGACCTCAAAAAAGGTTGGAGACTTCATGACGAAGTCTCCTGAAGTCTCCCCGTCTCCTAATCCAAAAAGTGAAGTCTCCCTGAAGTCTCCTGATAAAATATAAATGTAAAATATAATATTAAATAATTTCATATATTTTAGCCCTCATTTAAATGTTTTTAATGCAAAAATTAAGAGAACCGATAATTTAAATGATTAAATCATTTAAAATATTTTATTTAATAAATTAATAACTTTAAAAACATTAGAAACACTTTTAAAAATGTAATGGGCACCCTTGGATGTCCCAAAAAAACTAAACCAAATTGCTGAAAGGAATTATGTCAAACAGTTTGCATTCAACTTCTTATTTCTCCGTTTAATATTTTAAACCCCTTATAACTCCGTAAATCAAATGTTTATTTGTTTGTTGTGTTTCATGCATGGAATTGGTATCATACAACATAAACAAGAAAGAAACTACAATAATATGCAAAGTGGAAATGAACTGCTGCTAATAAAATGTTATTTTCAGAATTCATAAAACCAAATACATGGCAGATTTATCAACTCGCTAATTACTTCAGCAGTATTGACATAATACTCCAGCCCATGCTTTCGAACTTGCTGCTACAATACTTTGTCCTTCAATTAGTCCACTACCTTCATAATATCATTCCCTCAAACCGGCACAAGCGTCGAACAAGTACTGAAGAAGATATGAGCAAAATACCAAATCTGCCTGTAGCCGGAAATGCAACTAAATTGCCTGATAATAAAGCCAATAACAAAGAATTCCAAAGGCCAAACCCCAAAGGAATGACGTCTAGAATGTTACAAGAGAGGATAGACGTCCTCAAATGCCAAGAACGGAGCTGCAACTCACACACCAATTTCTTCTCATATTCAACCTGCCTAATGAAGCCACAAATGCTTCCTTTTATTCTATTTCCAAGGGTTCGCTCAACGCATATGGGCAATGTGGGATAAAAGATGTGTAATATATAAAACATATATTAAAATACCCCTTGTGTCTTCCTTGGGTACACATCACCATAAAATAAATATTAAATTAACACTTTAATATTTTACAATTAAATTAGACGTTACTTTAATAAAACTTCAGGCATTAAAATGTATTAGCAATCGGACTCCGAATAATGCGAGTGATAGCTCATCCGAAAGCTCTCACTGAGGAGTATCGAATCCAATCACCAAAATTGACTTGCACTGTGTCCTACCGACTTACTAAAAATAGTAAGTATGCCTGAAACTGAGTAAATCAACTTCGTTTTGGCCCAAACTGGAAATGACTAGGCCAAAACACTCCAGGATCCCATTAAACCCTTCGTTAGCCCTCGGGACCATGTAGAACAAGGCTAACGCACACACACTTGGTCAACTGCTAAAATGGGGACATTACAGTCCGCCCCCCTTGAAATTGCTTGTCCTCAAGAAATCTCAGTCCAGCCTACTGAATAACCTGCTCACTCTCCCATGTAGAATCTTCCTCCGGCAGGTCTTTCTATCTAACCAAATACTCCTTCACTATCCTGTTTCTAAGCTTCCTCTCTCTGGTGTCCAGAATAGCCTCGGGTACTAACACAAGCTTCCCCTCCTCATCCAAAGGGGGTAAATCTGCAGAAGGCACTACACTCTGACCAATGGCTTTCTTAAGCCTAGACACATGAAACACATTGTGCACTCGATTGCCCTCTGGAAGCTCAAGCTCATAGGCGACTTTGCCCACTTTGCGAATCACCCTATAGGGACCATAAAATCTAGGTTTCAACTTTTCAGCTCCGCTCTTCTTGAGCGATGACTGTCTATATGGTTGTAGCCTCAAGTAAACCATATCCCCTACCTTGAAGCTACGCTCTATTCGGTGCTGATCAGCATACAATTTCTGTTGATTCTGGGCCTATTGTATATTCTCTTTGAGCACTTTCAAGATATCCTGACTATGCTACAATAAGTTTTTGGCTTTGGGCACTCTACTGTCCCCCAAAACTAAATCCATGAAGCTAGGTGCTTCATAACCATAGAGTGCCATGAAAGGACTCATCTTGATGGACATATTATAAGTGGTGTTATAACAATACTCTCCCATATGCAACCATCTGATCCAAGCCTTTTGTTGTGTAGTTACATAGTTCCTCAAATATCCTTCCGCCCATTTATTCACAATCTCTGTTTGCCCATCTATTTGCGGATGATAACTAGTGCTAGGTGTAAGATCTGTACCACACAACCTAAACAACTCTTGCCAAAAAACACTCGTAAACTTACTATCCCGGTCGCTAACAATGAATCTGGGCAGCCCATGTATCCTAAATATCTCTCTAAAGAAAAGATCTGCCACCTGTGCTGCTGTGTAAGTGGACGGAATAGCAAAGAAGTGAGCAAACTTCGTCAAGCGGTCCACCACCACATAGATGCAATCGCTTCCCTACACTCGTGGTAAACAAGTGATGAAGTCCATCGAAATACTTTTCCATTTCCTATCAGGAATGGGCAAGGGCTGTAATAAGCCTGCAGGAAATGTGTGCTCTCCCTTATTCTGTTGACAAACCACACAGTCCCTGACATACCTCTAAACATCATCCTTAAGCCCTTTCCATGAAAACCGCTCTCGGATCTGCCTGTAGGTCTTGAAGACCCCCGGATGTCCAGGTGTGGGTGCATCATGAAATGCCTTCAGTATCGCCTCTCTCAAATGTGATGACGGAATCAAATAAACCCTGTCCTGAACTCTGATCAATCCATCTATCACCTCATAGCGATCATCCTGTATGGTACCTAAAATCAATCCAGAAGCCCAAGCATCTCTGACATACTCTGCTATAACCCGATCTCTCCAATCTCCTGAAATCTCTGCCAGAGCACATAAGTGAGGTCTCCGAGATAAGGCATCAGCCACCACATTTTTCTTACCTTTGACAAACTCTATGTCAAAGTCATAAGCCTGCAATTTAGTCACCCATTTTTGTTGCCAGTTATTAAGATCACGCTGGCTCATGAAGTATTTAATACTGTTGTGATCAGTCTTGATCACAAAACGTCCACCTACCAAATATGATCGAAATTTGGCCAATGCATGCATTATGGCCAACATCTCCCGGTCATAGACAGAATCACTTTTCTCAACTCCCCGGAGCTTCCTACTCTCGAATGCAATGGGATGCTTCTCCTGCTTGATATGCTCAAAGCACCTCTATGCTGCCCCTGTCCACACGAAGGCTCCTTTCCTGGTAAGATCTGTCAAGGGTGTAGCAATCTGTGAGAATCCCTTAACAAACCTCCTATAAAAACCACATAAACCAAAGAATCCCTTAAGCTGTGTAAGGTTTGTGGGAGTAGGCCACTCTACAATAGATCTAACCTTTTCAGGATCAACCCGAACGCCATCTGCACTAATGATATGCCCAAGGTAAAGGAGCTCAGTCATGCCAAACTCACATTTAGATTCCTTGGCATACAATGACTCTCTCTCCAGATGAGATAACACCTCCTCCAGATGATGTAAGTGCTCCTCCCAGGTCTTACTGAAGACCAAGATGTCATCAAAGAAGATCAAGACAAATCTCCTCAGCTGCTTCCTGAATACCTAGTTCATACAACTTTGAAATGTAGCAGGTGCATTGGTTAGACCAAACGACATAACCATGAACTCAAAGTAGCCATAGTGACATCGGAAGGTTGTTTTCTCAATGTCCTTTGCTCTCATTTTGATCTGATGGTATCCGGATCGCAAATCAATTTTGGTGAAGAAGCATGCCCTATGCAACTCATCAATCAGCTCATCAATCCTAGCAATGGGATACCTGTTTTTAATTGTTTTCTTATTCAGTGCCCTGTAATCGATGCACATGCGCATCGTCCCATCCTTCTTCTTTACCAATACTACTGCTGAAGCAAAGGGGCTCTTACTAGGCCTGATATGCCCCATCTCCAACAAATCCTTAATTGCCTTCTCTATCTCATCCTTGTGTTTCTTAGGATGACGATAAGGAGTAATCATAACTGGTTTGGCTCCCTCCTCGAGCTCAATAACATATTCCATCCCTCTGTCAGGAGGAACCCCATGAGGAATATCGCTAAATACTTTAGCGTGTCTATCAAGTATCTTCTGGATATCTGGTGGATGACTCTTTTCTTGTGGCTCTGGTGAAGTTGGCATAATGTAGCACTCTGTCGCCCACTCTATGTCATCATGACGAAAAAGTCTCTGCATTCTCCTCAAGGACACTACTCTGCAACCTCCATCTGAAAGTCCTCTAAGTACCACAGTTCTGCCCTCATGCTGGAATCTCATCTCCAATTTCGCTAGATTGAGTGTGAACTCAACTAGTGAAGCCATCCATATCATGCCGAGGATGACATCATAATCTCCCATGTCCACAACATAGAACTCATCCTCCAACTCGTAGCAATCTCCAAACCTGATGCGAAGATTAGATATCTTTCGAGTGCATAATAACTTATCACCGTTAGCCACCATGACTCTAAACCCATCATGCTCCTCTATCTGTAACCCTCTCCTGGCTACCAACTGTGCATCTATGAAGTTATGTGTAGCCCCAGTGTCAATAAGAGATATCACTTTCTGCCCCTGGATAGTACCCCTGACCTTAAATGTGATTGCCTTTTGGGCCCCTGTCAAGCGTGCCAACGATCTATCATCCTTAAGAATGTTGCTCTCCTCTATAGTGTTACCCTCATCTGAATTAGAGTGTTGATCCTCCCCTTCTGACTCTGACTCTTCTGCTGAAAAATACTCCATTTGATTTGCCTTAGCCTTGAAAGAACATTTATGAGATAAGTCCCAAAGCTCTCTACAATGGAAGCACAGCTTCTTCTTTCGAAGTTCATTCAAGGTTTCATTGTCTAGTCCTTTTGATCCTTCTTTGGGTTTGCTATACTCTTTCTGAAACGGTTTTTTGTCTTTGTCCTTGCGGTAGGAAGAATCTGTTGAATGGTTTTTTCCTTTGTATACCGAAGCGGCTAAATCTCGTGCCTTTTTAGTTGCTTCAGCTAAAGTGGGTGGATCATGTCCCTTCACCCAACCTCGTAATGGATCAGCAAGACCATCACAAAATAACACCACCAATCTCCTAGGAGAGATATCAGTAACAAGTACAGATAAGCGCTGAAACTCGGCAATGTAAGCATCCACAGAACCTGACTGTTTTAACTATGCTAGCTCCTTGAAATGTAACTCGGGATCCTTAGTGTCAAATCTCTCAATCAATGTTTCGGTGAATTCCTCATAGGATGTAATCTGATTATGCCCCAAAGTCACCATGCCATGATGCCACCATTCATATGCAAGGCCATCCAAGTGCATAGCCGCTTACTTGATAGCCTCCTCCTCAAGCATAGGATTTAGCTGCAAGTATGTATCTACCTTCTGCACCCAAGCTCATGCAGTCATCTTCCCTGAAGCATCATAATAAGGTAAAGAAAGTTTTCCAACTTTCTTCCTCAGCTCAAAGTTTTGATTCCTCCCTCCTGCTTTAGGCATGTGTCTCATCCTCAAGTCCATATAATCTCTAAGGGAAATATCCGCCTGAAACTCCGGTCCACTAGCCTCCTAGTCCCTCCTGAACTGATCCTGTAACTCGGTAATCTGCGGTTCGTTTACTGGTTGAACCAGATCTCTGGGTGGGAAAGTGGGTAGAAGAGGTCTCGAGCTCGCAGTCCGTGTTGGGCGTGCAACGTGTCTAAAGTTATCAGCCTCATTCTCATTGTTGCCGTGTCCATTATTACCATTAATGTTATTCTCAGGACCATTGTTGTTGCCTTGGCCTCCATGGTTATTGTTTCCCCCGTTGTTATTGTTTCCCTCGTTGTTATTGTTTCTGTTGTTGGCATCACCTGGATTAATATTGACACCCATCTGTCTAGCCATGAGCTGCAACATCATGTCCATTCGCCTATTCTACTCCTGCTGCATACGCTGCCCCTGCTCTAATGTATTCAGTAACTGTCTGAACAGTACCTCCCCCTGATCTGGACCAGCATTTCCGCCTCCGCCTAATCCTGTATTTCTGTCATCTCGATCACCCATATTATTGTCCTGATCAAAGAATATCTCCTCTGTGTCTGTATGGTTGGATTCAATGTCCACCTACACGGATGTACTAGACTGTTTGCTTTGCAAGTCTGAAATCCTATTTTGTCTTGCTCTGGTATCGCGGAAATTATAAGACCCCTGTCGCATGCTCAAACATAAATGCTTAGCTTGTGTTTTTTACTTATTTCTAATTTTAGTGTTTTGACATTTTGTCAAACACTTTTTCCCTCTATCCGGCTGTTCCAAACTCCCTATAAGACCTCCACAGGATGGCAAGACTTATAGCTCTGATACCACAGTAATGGGCACCCCTGGATGTCCCAAAAAAACTAAACCAAATTGCTGAAAGGAATTATGTCAAACAGTTTGCATTCAACTTCTTATTTCTCCGTTTAATGTTTTAAACCCCTTATAACTCCGTAAATCAAATGTTTATTTGTTTGTTGTGTTTCGTGCATGGAATTGGTATCATACAACATAAACAAGAAAGAAACTACAATAATATGCAAAGTGGAAATGAACTGCTGCTAATAAAATGTTATTTTCAGAATTCATAAAACCAAATACATGGCAGATTTATCAACTCACTAATTACTTCAGCAGTATTGACATAATACTCTAGCCCATGCTTTCGAACTTGCTGCTACAATACTTTGTCCTTCAATCAGTTCACTACCTTCATAATACCATTCTCTCAAAGCGGCATAAGCGTCGAACAAGTAGTGAAGAAGATATGAGCAAAATACCAAATCTTCCTGTAGCCGAAAATGCAACTAAACTGCCTAATAATAAAGCCAATAACAAAGAATTCCAAAGGCCAAACCCCAAGGGAATGACGTCTAGAATGTTACAAGAGAGGATAGACGTCCTCAAATGCCAAGAACGGAGCTGCAACTCACACACCAATTTCTTCTCATATTCAACCTGCCTAATGAAGCCACAAATGCTTCCTTTTATTCTATTTCCAAGGGTCCGCTCAACTCATATGGGCAATGTGGGATAAAAGATGTGTAATATAGAAAACATATATTAAAATACCCCTTATGTCTCCCTTGGGTACACATCACCATAAAATAAATATTAAAGTAACACTTTAATATTTTACAATTAAATTAGACATTACTTTAATAAAACTTCAAGCATTAAAATGTATTAGCAATCGGACTCCGAATAATGCGAGTGATAGCTCATCGGAAAGCTCTCACCAAGGAGTATCGAATCCAATCACCAAAATTGACCTGCACTGTGTCCTGCCGACTTACTAAAAATAGTAAGTATGCCTGAAACTAAGTAAATCAACTTCGCTTTGGCCCAAACTGGAAATGACTAGGCCAAAACACTCCAAGATCCCATTAAACCCTTCGTTAGCCCTCAGGACCATGTAGAACAAGGCTAACACACACACACTTGGTCAACTGCTAAAATGGGGACATTACAAAAAATTTATTTTTATTCTAAATTCCAAGTGAACCAACAATAATTAGAAATATTTGAGAAATAATTATAACCACTAAGAACAACCACAAATATTTAAATTTTTAAATTAAAAATGTAGATATTTATGTTGTGATATTTCTATAGATATTTATGTTTACAAATATCTGATTGAACTTCCAAGATATTTATATTATAATTTAAATATCTCCTACTATTTTGGATTCTATCACGAGGTGATACTCCTGAGTTGCAATTATTTGCAATAAGATTGTTGTCACAAGAGGCTAGTTCTTCAGCTTCTAAGAGGAATTGGAGCACTTATGGTTTTATTCATTCATTGAAGAGGAACCGATTGGGATCAAAGAAAGCAAAGAACTTGGTGTACATTCATAGCACACTCTGCCTTCTCTCTCGTGTTGATCCTACATATATGGAAGGTCCCTCAACAAAATGGGATCAAATTGCACATGATGGAGATGTTGCAGCCATAGTGGAAGAAGCGGTTGACCCAAGTGGCTTTAATGATTTGCCCCCAGTTGTACTACCATCAAAGGAACCTGAGTTGGAGAGTGATGATTTTTTGGAGAGCATGATAGCTGAAGACCTTGAGATGGATGATCACAACCTTGTGGAGTAGATGATAGTACCATTGACATACTAATACTAGATATATTTCTGTTTTTTGTTTATCGTACAAAGTGTTCATTTTTGTTTGCATATCGGCAATTCAGCATCAAACTATACTTTTTTGAATTTAAAATTTGAATATGTAATTATAATCTCAGCGATTATCAATCTGATATGATGGTGATCATATGCAATATTCGAAAAACAAATGTCTTTGAGATACAATATTCTGATCATGTGAGTTTTGAAATCTTTGACTCTATGAATCTATTTTAATTTTTAATGTGACAACACTATTATTATTTACTTAGTCTTATAGTACTACTATTTTCAAGTTTTGTATTTACTTTTAGTATTAGACTCTTTTAAGTTTAAACTATTTAAAATTTAATTTTTTAAAAAAAAATTTAAAATTGCCATCTCCAAGTACCCCCGTCTCCTATTTGAAAAATTGTCGTACCAGTACCGGAGACCTCAAAGTCTCCCCGTCTCCCGGTGATCTTGGGTTCAACTTGATTTTCTTCTAACATTTTCTTAGCCAAAAGAGGTCTCTTTTTAGTATTGCTAATGTTTTCAAGCTCTCTATGATTAGACATGGAAGAGAGATCAGAATCATCCTCCCTCTCAATTTCTGTAGGTTGACCTTCTTCAGAAATGGATTCATCACTATTACTATAAATTTTAAAGGTTGTGTCTTCTTCAAATATTACATCTCTGCTAATTTCACTTGTTCTTTGTCCAGGAATGTAGATCTTGTATCCTTTTATAGTTTCACTATATCCAATGAATATTCTCTTCTTCTCGAAAGGCTCTAATTTCGTTCTTTTCTCTTTTGGTATGTGAATATAAACTAGACATCCAAATATTCTCAGGTGACTTATATTTGGTTTAACGCCTGTGAATACTTCCTCTAGGGTGGTATTCTTTAATATGGAGTGAGGGAATCGATTTTGAATGTAGACAGTTGTATTAGATGCTTCAGCCCAAAATGAATAATGAAGATTTTGATCATGTAACATAGCTCTGGCTAATTCAACTATAGATCTATTTTTTCTTTTAGCTATTCCATTCTGTTGAGGATTATAAGGTACAGAAAACTCCCTGTTAACCCCAACAGAAATGCAGAAGTTTTTAAAGATATCAGATATGTATTCACCCCCATTGTCTGACCTTAGGGTTTTGATCTTTTCACCTGATTGGTTTTCAACTAAGGCTTTAATTTCTTTGAATTTGGATAAGACCTCAGATGACTCATTTTGCTTTAGAAAATAGATCCAGGTTCTCCTAGAGTAATCATCAATAAAGATTGTATAGAAAAGACACCCATTAAGAGAGGGGACTGACATAGGGCCACAGAGATCTGTATGAATAAGTTCAAGAATGGATTTGGATTTATGATCACTTTTAAGGAAGGAATGTTTAGTATTTTTACTTAATGCACATCCCTTACAAATACTTAAATGATTAGTTTTCAGATTAGGTAGACCTTTTACAATTTTCCCTACAGATGATAAAGCCTGATAATTAAAATGACCTAGTCTCCTATGCCAGATTTCAGAGGAATTTGACTGATCATTACTAATGGTTAAGTTTAGATTAGGGTTTTGATTATTACAAAACTTATAAAGACTCCCATCTCTGACTCCAATGGAGATGGCTTTCTTAATAGTTGAGTTCTTGGGCCAAGATAAAACTCTATCTTCTTGAAATGCAATTTTGTATCCTTGATTAGCAAGTCCGGAGATGGAGAAAAGGTTTCTCTTGATTCCTGGTACATATAAAAAATTCTTGAGTTTAAGTGTAATTCCAGAATTCAGTTGTATTGAACAGGAACCAATTCTTTTAATATGATAAGAGGAGTTATCTCCAATGGTTACTTCTTCTGATGCATGATTAGTGAAAGTTTCAAACTTATCCTTAAATCCAGTGATGTGATGAGAAGCTCCACTATCTATGATCCAAGTATTGAGGTTAGTGTTTAATTCACTTGAGAGAGCTAAATAGAATGCATAATTTTCTTTTTCTACTTTCTCAATATTTTCATCCTTAACTTCCGCTAATGTTGCTTGAATTTTTTGCTGGACATACATAATAAGAGTGACCAATCTTGTCACATTTAAAACATCTAACTTTGGACCAGTCACGTTGTTTGTGAGATTTGTGATTTTTGTTGAATTCCTTCTTGTTATTTTTAAACTTTCTTTTCTTGTTTGATTTAGTATAGAGTGCTTGGATGTCTCCCTCTTGATTTGTAATAAGTCCTCTTGAAGCTAGTCTGGATTCTTCTTGAGCACATTCATTCTTTAACTGATCAAATTTTGGAAGTTTGGGTCGTGAACTTAAACCCCGAATGAAGGTTTCCCATGAAAGAGGAAGACCTCTAAGAGCAATCATGCTTAGCTCCTTGTCATCAACTTGATTATTCATAGTTGCAAGTGGATCCTTTAATTCAATAATTCTTAAGAAATATGAAGTTATAGATTCTCCATTTCTCATCTTTACATATAGTAGATCTTGTTTTAAAGTTAATAATCTACTAGTGTTGTTGATTTCAAATGTGTTTTGAATAGAGGAGAACATTTCAAATGCAGTCTGAAGAATTGCTATAGATGGAAGAATATGATCTTTTACTGAATCTATAATGATCTTCATTTCTTTGTTATTATGCCTTTTCCAAGTTACCTTTTCTTATTCATTTTCAGGCATGGGTAAATTTGATTCAATATATTTCTCTAATTCCATTTCTCTTAATACTATTAATAATCTGATTTTCCAGGATGAGAAATTTGATGCTCCATCTCGCCTATCTTCTATCCTTACATGATTCACCATTTTAATAATATGATTTAAAAAAACTCTTTTCTTTTAACTTTTGAAATTTTAGATTGAATAGATGCTTTGTAATAGTTTTCCTATTAGTATAGCTCTGATACCATGTTAAATTTTGCGGATCTCTGATAGATGAAACAATTACAAAATCAATAACTACGGAGAATTTCTTACTTGAATAGTGCTGAAAGTATTTCCTCCTTTATAACTTTACCAGCGATCACAATTAGCCTTCCTTTGACTATATACTGAAATGAATGGAGATGATCTATATTTGATGTTATTATATCTGCAAAATGAAACGTTAACCAAGTATCTTTTCTCTGATCGCAGGTACTGGAATACCGTAGATTGATTGCTTTTCACTGTGATCAGAGGGCATATATATAAGAGGGCAAAGCACATGTCTCCGAAGAGTCATGTCTCTACGTGGCCCAAAGGCCACGTAGAGGCATGCCTCTTCGTAGGCATGTTTCATAACAATAATAACTACCTTGATTAATTATAAGCCTAACAAACACAAGTCATGAAATGAGGCACAATAATATATCTGTCAATAACAGTGAGGAGCCTGATCACAATAATTAAAAGGCTATTGATAACAAATGTAACCTGATCAGAATATATTAAATGACTGCCGACAATCAACTTCATAATACTACACGTGTGTGTGTGTGTACATGCTTACATACATGTAGTTGATATAATCAGCAGTAATTTAATTTATTCATAAGCTTAGATCATTATATCAAATAATCCATGTTTGACGATAATTTCTCGCGTATTGCTTGCTTGGTTATACAGCCGTATGGATGTCTATACCTCCCCTAACCTTCTTATGACTTAACCATCTGATACCTATGCTTATACTTCCTCTAAGCTAACTTATGTTTTTTGCTTCCCCAACTTGTCTGTACAGTAGCCGTACAGTGTTTCTTTCTTTCGCTTGATCGTACGGTGGTATGGTCATTAGGAAAACCGTACTGCAATTTATTGCTCCACTCAGCGATGTACAGTTCGTACAGTTCTATACCATTTGTGCATATGCAAAGAGGGTCATACGGTATTAGTAGTGATGTCTGCTTCTCTGGCCGTACGATGCAACAGATGGTGTTTGGCATCCTTCCTTTTGATTGTACGGTCGTACGATGCTCTAGGATTGCTATGCCATACCCTCCTAGCAATATCATAGTCACTCTCTCTCATGGTCCTTGGTGTAAGGTGAAGTCTTTTACTTTATAGAAGGAAGTCTCGCTCCATTCTCGGAAGATGTCAGCTTTAATTATTTATTCCCAACTTGATTGTGCAGTGTTGAGCCTATCTATAATACCAAGAGGGATGCAAACTCTTACTACTACTTCCATACGTCTCCTACTTCCCTCAAATGAACATTGTGATGACTTTTAATAATGCATACTCGTCTTCTCTTTTTATTATTATTATTATATATCTATATTATTATTAATTTTTATTTTTATTTTTAATTATATTTTTTTCAAATTCTACCTGAATTGTTTATCTGCATGTCGCTATCTTCTCACACATCATTCCCCTAATGGTAAATTTGTAACATCGAACCATTTACCGGGTGTAGACACCTAAAAACCTTCAGAAAATAAAGTATTTTTATTTTCTGAAAAATTTCTGATGACATCATCATTTATTAATTAATTATTTATTTAATTAATTTATTTATTTTTATGCCATTAAATCCCTTTATCTTAATTAAAAATATTTAATTAAGGAATCCCTCCCAAAAATGTTTAAATCTTATTTAAACATTATTTCCTTATTTATTAATTATTTAATTAATAAATTGACCAAAAAACCCAAAATAAATAAAAAATTTATTTTTTGCCCAAAACTTGGCCAATTTCCTTAAGACCACTAACCTCTTCCAAAATCTTCTAATCCTTCTTTAATTTTGATTAAAGGCTAATCCCATCATTTCCTACCCCTAATCCCAACTCAAAATATTTAATTAAGATTAAATATTAATCCTCATGTTTATTAAAAATGTTTTAATAAATATCTCCTCAACCCAAACCCTTGAAATAAATAAAACTTTATTTATTTCCTAAAAATCTAATTTATCCTCATCCTAAGAAGTTCTAGACTCTTCTAGAAAGTCTTCATCCTCATCCTAAGAAGTTCTAGACTATTCTAGAAAGTCTTTATCCTCATCCAAAGTCTAGACTCTTCTAGAAGATGTCTTTAAACCTAATCCTAATCCCTTCCTAACCTTGTCACATTCTCTAAACATGGGTTAAGACTTACTAACCCAAGCCAAAGTTAACAAATATCTCCTCCTTCACCCACCCTCATTAAATGCCATCCACTTGCCTATCCCTAAGCTAATCCTAAACCATTCTAATCCATCCTCTAATCATTTGCATAATCCTAAGCAAGCTTAAAACCCTCCTAATCAAGCCCAAGTCAAAATTGCTCTCATCTCCCTCAAAATATCTCAACCATAAAACTTTATGAAGCCCACTAGGCCATAAATGACTCTTCCAAGCCCTTTTATTGCTCTTACAAGCCATTATGAGGGTCTTTATGAAAATTTTATCCCTTGAGCCTCCTTTGTTGACTCATCCTTCCCCTTTCCTCCATCCTCTCACCCTGTGACGTGTCACTCCTTGATTGGCTGTAAGGAAGCACAATCCATGTGCTCTCCTCTCATGCAATCTAAGCCCTCCATGAGCTTTTTCCCATCCTTGCATCTTAGCCCTCAATCCCTCAAGCCCTTTGCCTATTTAAGGAATCCTCTCCCAAGCCATTTTAACACAATCCATGAAGTAAAGTCATAATGCCATTTTGAGAAGCCATTTTACATCAAAACCATACACTCACACCCAAATTCCAACTCCATTTGAAGCCCTTTTTGAAGCATAAAGCTTGAGCATACATCCTATCTATTTAGACAAAGCTACTCAACAAGAGAGCTTCTCATTGAGAGAGCCCATTAATGGCTCATATTCTCAATTGAGAGCTCATCTTAGTCTATCTTGAAGTTTATGAATTTTGTTTAGTTTGTAAAAGCTTTATTTGAATTTGGTTTCTATTAGCATACTAACATTGCTCATATACACCGGGTTGGTCACTTCCTTCCCGTCCAACGTCCACAATTTGATTGCTTCATTATCGCCCACTTCACGAATCTGGTATGGTCCAACCCACTTTACTTTGAATTTACCAGGTTTGATCTCATTACGCCCGTTATATTTCAATACTAATTGGCCTAGTTGGAATTTGTTCAGCTTCAAGTGCTTGTCGTGCCAAACCTTGCACCTAAGGTGTGAAACCTCTGTGGCCCATTGTACTTGTAGTCTCTGTCCGATGAGCTTATTCAAGTTAGATAACCGCTCTCTGAGACTCTCCATATCTCCCAACTTGTTTTTAATTGCTATTCGTAAGCTCAATACCATAAACTCTTTTGTTACTACAGCTTCTTAACCATACATTAACTGAAATGGAGTGTGTCCCGTAGTGACTTTGTAGGAAGTACGGTAAGCCCATAACACTAATGGCAACTTCTCTTCCCAATCTTCACCTTCGATGCCACAAGATTTGTAAATTATTGAAACTAAAATTTTGTTTTTTGATTCCACTTGCCCATTCGCTCTCAGGTAGTACGAGCTCGATAGGGAGTGGTAGATTTTAAATTTCGTCGTGAGTAGTCTGATAACATGATTGACAAAGTGTCCTCTTCGGTCGCTTGTCAACTAATATGGAATATCGTACCTTGCAGTGATTTTCTCGTAGATAAATCTCGTCGTGCTCAGTGCAAAGTTGTGTGGTAGGGCTCGTGCCTCTACCCACTTTGTGAGGTACTCCATCATTACGACAATGTATTGACATCTGTGGGCTTTGCTTACCTTCAGGGGTCCAACAAAGTCCAGTCCCCACCATTCGAATAGTTCTTGCGCATGTGAGGGGTTTAGGGGCATGAATCTCTTTTCAGTGGTTTTCTAGCTCTTTGACATGTGTCACATCCAATGACCCACTCCCTATTGTGCACGGTAGGCCACCACAATCCTACGAGAAGTATCTTACGCGCAGTTGTGTTTGACCCCATATGTCCACCTACAAGTCCTTCATGTGCTTCTTTTAATACTTAGTATTTCCTCCTCAAGAACACATCATCAGAGGATTTGTTCAGGTCCCATCTTGTATAGGAGACCATTGATCAATTGAAATCTCTTTTCAGTGGTTTTCCAGCTCTTTGACATGTTTCACATCCAATGACCCACTCCCTAGCGTCATCATGCACGGTAGGCCACCACAATCCTATAAGAAGTATCTTACGAGCAGTTATGTCCGACCCCATATATCCACCTGTAGATTCCTTCATGTGGTTTTAATACTCTCAGTATTTCCTCTTCAAGAACACATCGTCGGGGGATTTGGTCAGGTCCCATCTTATATAGGAGACAGTTAATCAATTGAAATGTTCGACTTCTCAATATGAGTTTTCGTCTTTCATTTGGTTGCATTTCTCTAGGGAACTGACCCATTGAAAGATACTCTTCAATACTTGCATACCACAATGGTAGTATAGTGATCTAAAACAATTGTGCTTCCAGAAAGTCTAACTCCCTCAGGTGGTTCCCCTGACTTGATTCTAGAGAGGTGGTCTGCGCTCACATGGCTTTTCTCAGACCGTACTACAATCTTAAATGTGAAGTCCTGCAAAAGAAGTAACCATCTACTTCTCCATCCCTGAATGATTGGTTTATTCCCCAAATATAGCAAGGCCTGATGGTCTACATAAAACACGAACGGGGTTGCTAGTAAGTAGTGCCTAAACTTTTGCACATCATATACCATTCCGAGAGCTTCCCTCTCAATCGTGTTGTAGTTCTTTTCTGCTCTCGACAAGAGTCTACTTGCAAAGTACACCAGGTGGTCTAATTTGTGATCACCTATCTGTGCCAGTGTTGCTCCAATTGTGAAATTCGACACATCAACATGTACGTGGAACTCCTTGTCCCAGTTGGGGTAAGCCAAAAATAGGTGTTGTGGCTAATCATGTTTTCAACCCCTGAAATGCTTCATCCTATTCTATTTCCCATTTGTAGGGTTCTCCTTTGCAAGTTAGTTTGTCGAGAGGGTAAGATATTTTGGCGGAGTTTTTAATAAACCTCTGGCAGTACCCTATGTGTCCTAGGAATGATTTTACTTCGGTCACATCTGTCGACGATGGCATTTCCAAAATCACTCAGATCTTATCAAGATTTGTCTTCGAGTCTGCCTTGCACACGATGTGTCCCAACAGTTTTCCTTGAGGCACCGTGAATCTGCACTTCTTAGGGTTTAATGCTAGTTTAGTCATGCTCGTCTGCATCTTTCCATACACTCCTTGAGTTTGATCAGGTGCGTGTCCTCCACACTGAAAACTGACCAATTTTCAAAGAAAGCTTTGAAGTTCCCTACAGACATCTTGTCGAAGATGTGCATTATAATTCTTTGAAACGTTGTCGGGGCGTTGCACAAACCAAACAGCATCCGGTTGTAGGCGTAGACTCCATCTTCCACCACAAAGGTTGTTTTCAGCTTATCTTCCTCGGTTGTTTTCAGCTTATCTTCCTCAGTGATGGATATCTAGTTGTAGCCAGAAAATCCATCCATGAATGAATATATTTCATGCCCAACAACTTCCTCCAAAATATTATCAGTGAATGCTATTGAGAATGGATTCTTACTTGTTACTATGTTCAGACAGCAAGAATCCATGCATATTCTTATTTAAGTGGAATCATTTTTCAATGATATCACAATTGGACACCCATTCACTTGTTTGTACTCAAAAAGTAATGCTTGCATCAAGCATTCGGTTAATCTTGTCCATGACCCATGCAACATAGTTTTTATTCATGTGGTATGGTTGCTTACGTACAGGTATTGCTCCTTGTATTAATGGGATGCGGTAGACACAGTTCTGGTGGCACCCCTTTCAGGTCTTCGTATGTCCACGTGAAAACATCCTTATACTCCATGAATATCTAAAATGTTGTCACTTTTAGAACTAGATTCCAATCATCTCCCATAGAAATGTTCTTAGGTTGACCTCGTCTCCTAAGTTCATAGTCTTCACCGTGGGTTCTATTAGAAATAATAGTCCACCAAGATAACTGAGAGGGGGTGGTGAATCAGTCATCCAATAATTAAAACATTTATCAACCTTAAACAATCTTATCCATTCAACCAAAGTAAATAGTAACCATAACAAGATGCACATAGACAATTACACCAGATATGTTTAGGGAAACCCTTGATCTGAGGGAAAACCCCAGTGCGAATGATGCCCACAAGATGATGTACTAATATAAATATTCCTTGTTAGAGGATGGACCCTGTTAGGAGTCTATTACAACATTTAGTACATAAGAGTCCCTATTAAAAGACTTTGAAACCTTGTTAGAAGATTCCAACCCTGTTAGGAGTTGTGTTAGCCCTCTTAGGAATTGTGGAAGACAGAAGGACCCACTGTCCAAACAACTTCTGAGGCAAGACCACTGAACTCACTATCCAACTGATCTCTCAACTATTCTTTGCAGAATAATTAGATGTACTATACATTAACTTGTTTCATTTGTCCTGTCAACCACAATCACTGTCAGACCTTGTAGACTGGGTCACGAACCTTGGATCCAAGTATCCAACTTCGAATCACACAATAAAACCTCGGCAATGAAGTTTCCTTCACTCCCGCTATCTTAGCATTTCGCTCTTTAATCATTCGCATTCACCATTCACACTTCATACATGATAAAGGAAAATGTCCTTCCTTTATACCGAATCCATATAACAATTCCCTGAGTCGGCTGTTACACCTTCTCAATTAATTATTATAGGACCACATTAAGAACATGTTACACTTAGCGATAACATTAATCTTTTGCCTTGCAACTTGAATAACTTTTCGTACATGTAACATTATGACGAGCGAGCTTAGCTACATCATCACCAACATGTCTTCTTCACATCTGTAACTTCAACTTCTCAAAATAATAACTCTGCTAAGAGATATAAAAAGTTTACCAGAACATGCCTCTGTAAACTCTATCTCAGAACAATCTTCACCGAAACTTGCATAACTTCTTCCAAACTTAATATCTTATGCTTCTGAGGTTACCTTCGTATACTAGACACATAGTATAATCTCCCTTTAACCTTGCTACTAAAAGTACTCAACAATCTATCCGTACCAACTTGATCTTTCAACTGTTCTTCTGTCAGATACCACAAAAAATTGCTATGTTGACATCAATGACAATCACAGTCATGAATGTAACATATCATCATGATAATGATCTAATCATGTTTCTACAATACTCCCCCATAGGAATATCATCAGCATTCATGCTTCCAACAGGTTCTTCATTTTTTATAGGTTTCTCGTCACTGAATATATGCGCAAATGTTTCATCTATCGGTGCCTCCCCTTCCTTGACCTCTTTGTATTCCGTTGAAAATTCGTTCTTTTCATCTCCCTTACTTCCTTCTTCGACCCCTAACATGTGACAACTCGAAAAGGGTTCATAGTTCTCCATTTGCCAATGGACTAGGCCATTCACCGAGTCCAAGTCATCATCGTCAGATCCTCCTAGTTTCAAGATTCCTTCTTCATTGAGTTCCATCATTTTCTTTCCTTCGTCGTCTCCTACTTCGCCTTCGGAGTCTAACAACGCCACATCTTCTCCCACCATCTGGGTGTGTAGGTCAATTATGAACCTACGATCCCCTCTTTCCATGGAAAGAGTACTCCTTTTCCAGTCATGTTTCACCTTTGCTTGTACTAGCCAGCCCCTTCTAAGGATGGCATCATAACCTTTCCTTTTCAACAAAATGACCACAAAGTTGAGTAACAAGGGTTGTGTCCCAATCATTATGGTTTGCGCCATTAGAGTTCCGAGGGGTTTGGTTTCATGTTAATCGGTGCTAAGTAGCTGGAATGTAGGCGGCCATAGGGTTGGTTGTCCCAACTTCTTCCACATTTCCTCAAGTAGTACATTTACATCCGACCCTCTGTCTACGATGGTGTCTATTAGGATGGTTCCAAGAATACCCATCTCAACTACTGCAGGGTGCCTTTTTGTGTTTAGCGTGAGTAACATTGGGTCTACCGTGGTAGTTCCGCTTCACTGTGGGTGTAACTAAGGCATTGCAAGAAGGTCGTTTAAGTTCATAGAAACCTCACCTTGTATTACCTGTCGTATTATGTTTTGTTTTGCCCGATTCCTCCTTGAGGTACCAGCAATGTCCTTTATTTGCATTCGTTCAACCTCCATCTATTTTCCTATTTTTGCTTTTGCCTACTGCATCCTTTTCTTTTCTTCTTCCGGATCTGGGTATGTTGCCTTTTTCTCTTGTGCGTGAGTTATTGCTAATGTTTCTTCCTTACATCTTTCTATAGTCAATAGGTTCACCCCGAGCTTAGGGCATTTTGAGTCATCATGATCTCCAAGACCACACCATCTAAACAATAGTTGTGGTGTTCCCTTTGTACTACAATCTCTGGCAAAGTGGCTCCATAGGTTGCATGTGCAACGTTGTATCATTTGTCGTCCGGTTGGATCGTATTGTATCTGCCTATGGCCCTTGTTATTGTTGTTGCCTCCTCTTCTACGTCGATTGTTGTTCTGATACCCTCCTGAAGTTGTCACATCATTGTTTGTATTTGTCCCCGTAGCTCCCAAGGTGGACACTTCTTGCATTAGTAGCACTTGTTGATGACCCTTTGTTTTCATATTGAACGGGCATTGCTTGGTGGAAACTCCAGCAATCTGGCAGATATCACAAAACTGGTTCTTTGGGCAAAATTTTTGCGTGGCCTTCCTCGCAGTCCCTACACCATTGTTCCCCTTTTTTGCTTTGGCTAGGGTTCTTTTTCATATTTTTAAATTCTTTCATCGTACGTAGCATATCTTTCTATAATGCCCAAACAGTTTTATTTGATTCCTCATTGCTACTTTCAAAGGATGAGTCTTCCGAATCCGAAGATCTGTCTTTCTTCTTTTTCCCAGTTTTGTGTTCGCTCTCTAAGTCCATTGTGCAGTTGTATACATCAATGTATGATATTGGAGGTGCTATTTTCATCTTTTTCCGCAATGTTGGTTGTAGCCCTTTGACAAACCATATTTTCTTCAACCCGTCCGCTGGTGGGCTTTCCATCTTTCCTACCAGCTCCTTCAGTCTCCTCGCGTATACACGAACTGTTTCATTCTTCCCTTGCTTTGTACTGTAAATTTTGGCTACAATCTCATTGTCATCCCTAAGTAGTCAGAATTCTGCTATAAATTCTTTATCGAGTCCTGCCCACGTGGCTAGCTTCCTCTAGTTGATGTCTAAAAACCAATCGATTGCTACACCTCTTAGGGTAGCTGGAAATTGTTGGATCCAGTCATCTTCATGTGTTACACCATTTGCAGTCCATATCATTTCACACGTTTTATAGTGTTGAACTGGGTCGACCATCCAGTCGCCAATAAATTTAGGCAGTTTCTCCTTCAGTACTACCATCGTTATCTTCTGCTTGGTTCCGCTCAACTTTTGTGTGTGTTGCGCACCTATGTTGTTCTGCATACCCACGATGCTTTGCGTACCCGCATTGTTATGTGTACCCACATTGTTCTACACAATCGCATTACTCTATGGTGTGAAGAGTTCTTCACTTCTTCTAGAAGTAAGTTATCGAGTTGTATCCATTTGTCTAGTGTATCGGGGACAAAGAGTTCACCCCACGCTCAAACTCCTTTGGCAACTCGAGCCGTGCTGGTTCTTTCTCTTGTCTATATTCTCTACCCTTGGCGTATACAAGTTTAAAAACTCCTCCCTTGTCTCTTCAACCAAACTCAATCTTTGTCGCATCTCCTCAAGCAAGTCTTTGGTACTTCTAAGTCGCTTAGGCGAATGCACTCCGTCAGTCAGTGCTCTTGTGGCACCACCTCCGTGCTCGTTGGCGAACTGTTGAAACTTCTGCCTTCGTTTTGCATGTTGTGTGAGGATTAACACTTCCTGTGATGTGCGTACATCATCCTCTTATTTTATTTCGATCTTTATTGAACAAGTTCAGCATTAATCTTCGTTACACATCTTTGATACCAAGTTCGACAAGGAATGACGCCAAATGTTTACCGTACAAGGTAAACAGATAGTTATTGCATTAAGAGACTAGAATATAACATAGAACAAATAGTACTTTATTCATATAAGCAGAGTATACAATCACAGGTACAATGATGATTCGTAGTTCAATTCGAACAATGTACATATATCTTTCGAAGAGGTGACTCAACCGTCACGCAACCTTTCGGACGCTAACTAATCCCGTTGGCTGTGTTTAGACTTTTGCCAACAACAACGTCCCCTATCCCCAACATGCTTTTGGGATGAAGATGGCTGAAGAAAAATTCAAGGTCGCATCCCACGATAATGTAGATAACTAAGCATGGTAAGGCACAAAAGTTGTATGACCACTAGCACATTGCCACATACATCAATGAATCAAACAAAACGTCTCAATAACCACTAGCACCAACATTAGTGAATCTCATGCAAACATTGCAAGACTAACATAATTAAAATAGACTCAAAAATAAAATAAACCAAATATCATCATATAACATCATGCAAGTATATCATCACCAAAAGCATAACCTATCATCTATCGACAATGATATAGATAAGAGCATCAGAATGCAATGTATCTAGGTGTATCTCACAATGCCAATACAAGATCCTAACATACACATGCCACAAAATCACATAAAAGAAACTACCATCCCAAATCAAGTATGCAACAAGCAATTACCCAATGGTTCTCACAACCAAGCATAAGGAATAAGCAACTTGTCAAAGCAATAGCACAACCCAGATCACCATGAAGGCACCAATACTACACAGGCCCAACATGATCATAAAATATAAGCATATATTCATCCAAGCATAAAGTAAGCACAAACAATCGCATAAAGCCACAACGAGGCATCTAGAACCAAAACAAGGCATGACAAAAGAGTTCTCATCCAACTACACAAAAGCACCACCACAAACATAATGCCAAGGCTACATCCAAAAGGATGTCGTGCAGGAAGCGGACAGGAGAAACACTGCATAAATACTATCTTAAAGACATAATTGACTGTTATTAACAACTATTTTAATAATGTCATGGGCTAGCTCCCAATGTGCATCATTAGTGTCATAGAAGATTTCTCATTTTACATTTGGCTATGCATAGGTTCAATATTCATATACTTGTAAACGCTTACAGATAACAACAAAATGTGGTCACCACCTAGTCCTCTATCAAAAGACCCATACAAATATTGATGCAAAGGTAGCTAATTCCCATTATAAGTTAATAACAACTATGGTGCCTACTCAGCCATTTAACAAGGACACTCTTAAAGATATGAATAAATTTAAAGAACTCAAAATCAGCATATGAAGACTAGGTCACTAGAGCATGTGAAAAATTATAGAAGTCTCTCTTGCACAAACATTTTCCTGGTTTGATAATGGAGTAAAGCTAAGGAAAGCAATTGTCTTTCTATCTGTGCTTCAAGTAAGCAAAGGCTTCAAGTAAGCAAAGGCTCTGTGGAAAATTGAAGTTTCAGATCAGAAAGCTCAGATTAGTATCCTGCAATAACTTACATATAAAAGTTGAAATTTTGAAGGAGAAAGAAAAATTAAATGGGGCTCCTTCAGCAATCAACCTTTCTATATCAAAAGGTAACTAAGCTTAGCTCAATTCACTGACAGATGAAGGTTGAAGATCAGAATGACCCAGTAACAAGTCACACGTAATAAAAAATACTCTACCAACCCCTCCTCAATGTGCTTTCCTAGTGGTTCAGTTCCAGTCAAATAGTTCACTGAGATGTTAAGCCCTAAACTTCAACACAGAGTGACCACATTGGACCCCCTAAGAGACCTTCCATCTATCAACCATAGCTGAATCAGTGAACCTTGTATGTATCTGAGTTGGTGGGAAAAAACTAAAATGGAACCCATCTTGCTTGACGTTATGTTCATTTTTTCAATCCCCAATACTGCACTAATTCCAAGTAATCACTCTTGTGCTGGCAATCCCTCTTGCCCAACAGATTAAGCCTACAACAACAGAACCAGGGAGCAACGTGTTTTTTAGCTCCGTTATTAAGGCAGCTGGTAATCAAACATGAACAGATCAGACTGTATGCCATTAAAAGTTATAACTGACAAGACAAACAGTAATGCAACAGTTTTCATATTCTTTTTGCATTATCAATAGTTTGACAGACATTAAAGAAAGCATGAAAGAATGATAAGATATTAAGATCTATCAGAAGCTATTAATAGCACCACTATCTGAAATACAAATCCATACGAACCTTACAAATTCATTTTCAAGGTCCTTTGCTCTGCTTATAAAGCTTTTTCCCTCGCTCGAGAAGAAATTGGCTTTCAATCTTTTGAACTTGTTAGGGATGCCAGAGCTCCTGTCACATCAGAAGGGAAATAAAATGATATGAAAGAATTCAAATATGAGTACTGCAAAGAAAAAGGATTCCTGGCAATTTTGTTTACAATGTTATAAATAAGATTCATAATTGCAGATCTAACAAAATTTGTAACTAACATGGATGCATAACAAATTTAATTGTGATCAAAATACAACATTGCTAACTTTTAATAATGTTATTAAATATTAAAGAGACATTGCTAGCATTATGCATGCATGCAGATTTCATGAAAACCTTTTCATATGATTTAAACTACCACGATTTGGTACAAGTCTGAATAACAGTTTCCTGAAGGGCATATTTTCAATTCCATCAACCTCACCTTAAGCTAGAACTGGATTTGCAAGCATCTTTTAAAACTGACTTTGCTGAAGCATATATCACACTCTCATATTCAATAATTGCTTTGCCAGAAACAATTGGAGGAGGTAATAGCTGTACAAGTTGCTGCATTAATTGAGTTGTGAGTATAAGCCTACTCTTTGCTTGAGAAACCAATGCTGCCTTTTCGACACAACAGAAATCATCACCGTCATTCTGAAAATAGAATGCAATCATCCAAACCTTTAAAAGTTTTATATTCACACTAGGAGGTCTATGAAGTGAAAAGGAACCAACTTCTGTAAGATACCTCAAATAACAGAATAAATTAAATAATCCAAGAAATTTTGTTATAAAAAGTTAAAAACCACTTAAACAACAGCTGCAACAAGGAAACATCAAATGAAGGTTAAATTATGGGAGAATCCAATTGCAACTAATGTCTTTGCAACAGGATGTAGCTATTAGTAAGTAGTCTTACTGAGCTTGTAACAAGAAAGTAGTTCAAACAAATATAATGTGCATCTCCATCATTGGAATTTCATGCAAGGTACTCAATTCTGTCCATTCATCTGTTACGGAATAGCCAAATCATAGACCAAGGAATATGGTGAACTCTTTTCCAGTATTCCACTTGGATTTATCCACTAGGTAGTTTCAGCTGGCCCATACAAAAGAAAATGGAAAAAACAAATCAAGAAACATTCCGGTATATCTCAGAAATGGTCAGGAACAGATAAGGGATGGCTAAACATCCCCCAACCATGCATTCGATCATAGTTCACAGACGTGGACTAAGAGAGTACTAGGCAAGTCCCAAAATTTTGAATCAGCAAATACTTGACAAAATAATGTATCTTTAAAAAGCTTTTTTGCAGAAATCAACAACAAAGATAAATGTATTAAATTACATCTCAAAAGAGAAAATCCATGGTTTTATAGCCAAAAGCATATGGTAAAAACATGCTTTGAACAACATTACCCACATGTTTCCTATCCCTTCAAAAATTCGTAAGTTCAAACTGTAAGAACTCACCAAGAAAACAAAGAGTACTCAGCAACTCATAGAGTTTGCAAACTATGCCTTGGACAGCTAGTCATCCTTACACTGCAGCCAACAAAACTGCAAATTTACTTTTATGTTTTAATTAATGACAGAATAAAAGTGTGTGTGTGTTTGGGAGAGAGAGGAAGGGGGAAAACCTTTACAACCTTGAACCCAAAACAAAGACGACAACACATTGAAATCTAAGTTACAAAATCAATGGTTTTACTGTACTTTTACAAACTGATTCTAGGTACAGCATGTACCAGAATCAGGTACAGGTTGGACACCGTTTGGAACCAGACAAGTTTCGGTTTTTTCCGTCCATTAAACATTTCCATTTCTTTCACCGAAACTTAATGTTTCCACTGTCAATGTGCACTTTTAAGGCAATTCCAAATGCTGGTGTGGTTTCTAGGAATGAAAACATGTCTATGGGTTAATGGAAAAAAAAAAACACAAGTTGCAGGTTGGTTGGGGCCATACCCCTTAACAACACCTTGAACCTAAAACAATGACAATAACACAAATTATTGAGTCAATTGTTCTCTAAGTCGATTTTGGGTACAGTACGTACCAGAATCGGGTATAGCTTGGTAACCTTGTGGGACAGTCCATGAAATGTTTTCATTTTCTTTTCTCAATGTTTCCATTGTCAATGTGCACTAGTAAGACAATTCTAGACTCTAGCGTTGTTTCCAAGATAGAAACACATTGATGGGTTACCACAGAAAAAACACAAGCTGCAGATAGGGAAAAATGCATTGCAAAATAAATGTGCAAGGAGAACTTGTTGCTGAAAGAAATGAAGAGTTTGCAAGTGAATTGACTTCATCTTAGAATCATCACTTGTAGACCAGCCACATTTTGATTTTTTTAAGATTTCATTTAAAATAAAAATCACCATAGTTATAAATTTACTTCATTATTGAAGATGGGCATGAAATTCTTAATCACAACTATAAATCTAAACACTAATTTTTAAATTCATTATCTATTTGTTATGTTATAGGTTAATTTAATATTATTGATTTAAAATTATTAAATTATATCAATAACATTTCTTATTAGTATAGTAATAAAGTTCAAATAATATTTACTATTGAACATCTGTGATTACCATTTAAATATATATATATATATATATATATATATATATATATATAGTTACATTATAAAGTATAAAAGTAATAAATAGAAGTCATTATTATATCCCATATTAATATATTCTAAGTTTAACGTTTGTTTCTACTTTTTAGGCTGCAAATATATATGCTTGTGATTATATGTTTTACAAAAAGTACACAACCCCTCAAAAACAATTGCTGTAACGGCATCCCATACACATACTCATACCAACAACTTGGAAAAAAATTTAAAAACTTCCTCATTATGTTAATTGTAAATTTTGTGAGAAGATAAAGGAAGATATAAGTAATGAGAAAACAATAGATCAGAAACAAGAAGAGGATGAAAGATCAGCAGGGTGAAGAAGATAAGAGAGTGTCAAAGACTATCATTTGAGTTAGGTTTACCATATATTATTCAATTGCCCAAGTCGTTTTGAATTTCTATATGCTTAGAATGTAAATTAAATAAATGAAACAAATAGAGAGTCCAAATTAGGCAACTATAAAAGAGAGATCAAGACTCCAATCAAATAATCCAATTTTCTCATTTTCAGTTATCCCTTACAAATGGTGTTTGGAGCATTCAAGGACAAAAATACTTAGTGTGACAAATCCAAAGAATGAAAACCTTCAAGCTAATTTATCAAAGATTAGTTAAGGCTTTAAAGTCACTTATAGTTTGCCACAGTGCCCCTAAAATGGCACTAAAATAATAGCCTTTTGTGGGATGCTTACCCCCCAAAAGAACTTGTGTCCCTTGCAGGGGACACTACTGAGACTTGGGCAATTGAAGAAAATGTCCCCCCACAGAATCACCACCTTTGCAAGTGATGCCTCCATATTAGCTTGCCACATAACAGTACATACAAAATGCAACCTTCAACTTCAAAAAGATAGTTTGACTTTCACTAAGTATTTGCAAATATGTTATATTGCAAAATTTGCCTTGAAGTTTGCAATTCATCTCAATTTGTATATCACCACCCTCTTCACCATTGCTCCCCCACCATCCCCTCGCCAAGACCAAATTTAGGCACTTGGTCCCCTTGTCTCTAAAAACCCATCCCTGCCTCCCCTTGTCAGAAAACATTGTGGAACTATTTGCCAAATGTGTTTTATTTGTTGAATTTTGGGTTTAATGTTGATGCTCCTAATAAGGGTTTAGATCTGCTTAGGTTGAATGCCTCTGCACAATTGATCATCAATTCTAGCCTTGTAATTGACTGAACCAAACATAAAATAAGTGTTTTCAGCCCCCTTTGCTCTTATGCCTAGAGTTTGGAGTATTTGGTTGTTGTAGGGAGTCATATCAGCTATTGAATATGTTGTAGTTTGCTATTCTCCAACCTTCATCATCAACAAGCCTAGAGTTTGAACTCTTGTTATTTTTGGGGAATTCCAAACATTTGAATCAATTGCAACTCATGTTTCTAGCATCAACCAAAGAAATTATCAGTTGGTTGCCTTCACTTTTGGTTTTGGTCTTCAATTTGGGATTTGGTTTTCAGTCTTGGTGTGTTTCTAGCTTCTTTTTGTTGGCATACCTACTGCAAGCTAGGGTTGTCGTTGCACCAAAAGATCAACCCATCAATGCCCGATACAACCACTAGACTTATAGAACACAGGAGGTGATTAAGCCACATCACGAATCTCAAAGGGGAACATTGGTCGTTAGTCCACCCCCAAGCATCACCTGAGGAGATTTGAACTCGTGACCAAGCTTTGATACAACTTGTTACAAGCTAAGGTTTTTGTTGCACCAAAATATCAACCTATCTACCACTAGACTTATAGAACACAGGAGACGATTTAAGCCATGTCATGAATATCGAAGGGGAGCATTGGCGATTAGTCCAACAATTCCTCCATCTAATTTCAAGCTCTTGGAAGATAGTTGAAGTAATTAATATTTTGCATCCACTAAATATGCTTCATTAGATTCAAAAAAAAAATTCTATCATAATCTCTTTGGCATTGTAACAGGCAGTTGGTTGGTGTGAAACCAAATCCTTCCCCAGCTTCCTCCTAGCCTAACAGCTTGTGGTCTATGAGCTTTGGAACAAAGAATGGAGACCCATAAATCTTTTTTTTTTTAAATTGTCAAATGATATAGTTGTGACTGCCCTTGTAGACACAGATGCAAAATGTGGAAGCATACATAGGCCACTTGTTATGTTGGCATAATACCTTCAAAGAAATGTTGTCTCTTGGATTACAATGAATGCAGGTGATCCAAAATGGATTCATGTTGAATCACTACTCATGAAACATGGGTCAATGAGTTTGACTCAAAAATCACAGCTAAATCATGATAGCAATATCACAGTATGACTTGCTGTGGAAATTATCTCCTACTTATCAATTGATGAGCTTAAGGGGCTTTCTAATGAATGGTTCATAAGACACAACACTTGGTGAAGGTTTTGCAAATGGGGTTGCAAGCTTTGGGTTTAACCATGGAGGAAACTCCGTAGTTAAGCACGCTCAGGCTGGGGTAGTATTGGGATGGGTGACCTCCCAGGAAGTCCCAGTGCTTCACCCCTGTGAGCATCACCTAGATCCAATGAGTGCTAAGTGTTCCATTTATTCTCATAAGAGATGGATTCATGTTGAATCACTACTCATGAAACATGGGTCAATGAGTTTGACTCAAAAATCACACAATTAAATCCTAATAGCAACATCACAATTTGACTTATTGTGGAAGTTATCTCCTACTTATCAAAATGAATTTCTCAGACAACCTGTAACAGGGTATGGACATCCATCAAACCATAATCGAAGACGACCCTCTATGTAGTTGTTGTCCCTACTTTCGAAGTGACTTTAGTATTTTGTGTTTAGCCTATTAGCCATTCCTATAGGCTAAACCAATTGGATAGGGAATGTTTTGCTACTATTGGATATATTTTAATATTTTTGGCCTATGGAGAAATAAGGGAAAATAATATTATTTTGTTGACAAAGGAGAAATAAATAATATCATTTTGAGCTCCAAAAATAATATTATTGAATAAAGTCACTTTTTGTTATAAAATGATATTATTAATGAAATTAAGTGACTTGAAATATTAAAAAATTAAATAAAGCCTTTAAGCGACTTTATTTGGAGAAAGTAAAGTGAAAATGTGATTTAATTGAAATATATTTTTTCCCTAGACTTGGCCAGTCCCACTTGAGGAAGAGGAAAACCTTAAAAAAATAATCTAATAGGATTTGAAGTCCACCTCTTGTGGAAAAGTCATTATAAAGGGATCAGCCTTCATTTGGAAGGACATCTCATGGGCATTTGAAAGTATTAATATTTCTCCATTATTGCTGGACTAATTATAGCAGCCTAATCTGAGGATGGAACCCTTGGATTTTAGAAGGTTGGACAAAACCCCAACACTTCCAGTAAGGTGGGTTCACTCAGGATTCACCACTGAGCAGATTGGCACCATTTTTTACTAAGTTTGAAGGACTTTCAACCATTTTCCAGCTAGGGTTTTACCTTTTAATGGCTACATTGAAGATTCGACTTTAGACAATTGTATAAAGTTATGCAGGCTGGGCAAGTGGATTAAGGGCATTTTTCTGAGCATTCCAGAGGTGGTTTCATATTTTTTGGATGACACTGATCTTTGGTGTTTTTTCAAGGAAAGTAATGGATAGGGTTTGAATGGGTTTGACTGAAAATCTGCATCTTCAGATTCAATCTTCTATTATCATTCACATCCATTTTGGTGCTTAAAACACATATCTTTGGCAGGGTTGCTGTACCTGGGGCTCCATCTTGCATTTCCAGCTTTGAAGTCTATTGGAGGGAGCATTTGGAGCAACTTAAAGGCTATATCTTTGACAACTTTGTTCTCAGATTTTCAACTGTCATTGCTGGAGTTACTTGCAGCCCATTTATCACACCTGTTAAGGTCTGATTTGTCCATTATTTCCACTAGCATAAGAAGCTCTTATACGGGAATATCTTGTACATGAATTTGGCTAGTAAGAGCCATTCCATGTCATTTTCTGAGTAGTTTGTGAATCTGAAAACTATATCAGACCTGATGCAAGTTGTAATAAGAATTAATGCTGGAGGAATAGATGTTTCTTTCATTGGTTTATGTTCATTATTTTGCATGTGTGTTATTTCTCTGTTGTCTATGCATAAACATCCAGCATTGGCATTAATCAAACAAACTCAAACATCAAACAAACCTCAAACTAATCAGCAGACACAAAGAAAACAGCTGCATTCAAAGTGTTTGACAAATGCTAAACATGCCAAATTGAAAAATTCAGAGCAGATTTGGGTCGGATATACCAAGGGTTATTACAGTAGTATCTATAAGAGCCCCAGTAGTCATGTGAAAGCATACAAAAGACAGGTGTGTCACTCTGATTGCAGGTTATAAAAGTATTTCTCAGTTTCCATTATGTGTTAAAAGAAATGAAGACCTCGAGGAGATGAAAAGAAGCAACACAGGAAATATCAAATGGTCATTCAATCCAACTGCAAAAAGAGACTGCGAACTGATAGAACTATAGACGTAACAAAATGCAACTAAGAAGAGGTGCCATTCTCCAGTCTCTGTGGAATTGGCAGTCAAAGTGAAGAGGTTGCTGAAGAAGAAATGATTGCTGACATTTGCTTTCCTATTCCAGCATATTGGCATGTCTTATGTAGTTTTAATGCCTCATTTTAACAGAACAAAATGAAACGATTTATTTGCTTGGGCTTTAAAGAAAAAACTGTTATTTTGTTATTATAAAGGCAGAATACATTACTGAGAAGAGAAAAGAAACAAATCGGTTATGAAAAACAACACAGAAGTAAAAATATGCAAAGAGATTGATGATTTAAATTTTGGATAATATTAGAAGTGTGATAAAAGTGCAGAGGCACATTCTGAATGAGCAGGCCAAAGAGAAGCATGGTGGGCTTCATTGGAAAGAAACATGGTAGCTGGAGTGTATGTGCACTGACTGAGATTGCAAAATCCTCTATAAAAGATTGAACAACAGATTGGAACACTTGAGGTCACTCAAGGTGAAGCAGATTGCATAGAGAAAATAACAGTGAAGTGTTGTGGTGTGGCTTTGGCCAAGTAGACAAAGAGAGTAAGGTGCTGACAGAAGGTGAGGCCGGATTCGAATGCCCCAGAAGGGAGAGACGGGAGTGATTTTGTGTTAAAAATTATAGAATACTATGCAGAGTGAGAGGCCAGTGAAAGGCCATGAATGTAAATGGCATGTTTGCAGATTTGTTAGGAATTAAATTATGTTTCTTGTTGCAATGTAAGAACAGAGTCTCTATTCTATTTTGAGTTTTGAATCAAACGTTGGAGCAGGAGGGGAGTACCCTCTTGTGTCATGCTAGCTAGTTGCAGCCCTTGACAATTATTTTAGCAGTTTATCTTGGAAAGTAACATTGTTGGTAGTGTTTTTGGTGCCCTAGCTGCCATACATTCCAGTCGCTGCCTTTTGGAGATCATTTTGGCATCTATATAACTGTATGGTACGATTATATGCTGGAACATGAATATTGCTGTCATTTCGTAACTGCCAGTAACTTCTGATTAAGTTGTAAAGTTGCAACTTGCTGTTATAATTGTATTGGCTGATGATTTTACGGCATTTGCGTAAAATATTCTGTTTGGTTGTGTTCATTCAAATGAGAGGTTTATCACTCATCAGGTTTTTAGTTATCACCGACCAGATCTGAGCATATTAATTATCATAGGGTTTATATCTGTTGGTTATGGAAAATCAGCTATAACTGAGATCATTTGAGAGTGGAAGAAGGGTAGAAATAAGTGAAGGATACAATGTATTCTACAGTTAGTGGCAAGAAAATGATGTTGACAATATGTCTCCTATAGAAGCATGCAAAAGAGGGTTACAGAGCATTTGCAACAACTAGGTGAGAGAAAGACAATGCAGAATTAAAAAGAAGAGTTCATGCAGTGGCAAAGTGTTGATGTTCTTCTAGCTCTAGTGAAATATTGGATGAAAATTTTGGAGCAACAAACAAAACGCAGAGAAGTTACGACAATTTTTAGCAAGGAAGACTGTGTAGCATCCCAATGCAGACATTTGAAGTGTTGTCGAAGTTTAGACAAAGAAAATAGTTACAAAGAATCATTTGTAACTGTTATCTCCAAAATCTGCACCCTGAAAATTTTCCTTGAGTCCTAAAACTCACAATGATTTTGGAGAAACATGGGATCAGTCAAAAGTCGTGGGTAACTTATAACTTGGCTGAACCTCCGGATTCTAGGCCGGTTCCTATATGATATATCTTATACCTTACTTGTACTAATGGAGAAGTGAAAAACTTTTAGGTGGAAAAGGGTAAAAAGATAACCTAAAACACGAAAAACTTAAAGAAATAAGGTGATACACCAAGATTGACAACACAAATTACTACTATACCTGAGACACAATGAAAGTTTTGTCAAGACAATCACAAGAAACCTTATTTGAAGATCTGCTAATTCATATCAATAATTTAAGAGAAGGTTTATGCACTTGAAAATATATGAAAGGAATTTGATAACAATCGAATACATCAATAATGGAAACACAACTCAAAACCTATGAACAGCTATTTAGATAAAGAAGGTACAAGATAAGACATCATGCAGAAAGGCCTATTATTAAAACACAATTTGAATAACATCAATCACTTTAACACACACAACTAAATCTGTCAACTCCAAAACTGGTTCCAATGAAAAACTTTATTTCCATCAAAGGCCCAAAAAATACAATACATCTGCATAATGGATCAGAATAATGGAGAAAAAGGCACTAAGGATGAAATCACATAAGCATCCTCCCTCAAAATCTGAACCATGCTTTTGTAAGGCTTCTCTGTTTGCATGCTAACCCTTATTCTCCTTTCACCATTCGTTTCAGCTGGAAGTATCATATATATAGGCACTGTTTTTGTTTTGTCATTTCAATGATCTGCTGTATGTTAATCATTCCCAGATATTTGCAAGAACTGATATAAACAATTAGTTTGATTACCTTGCTGAAAATAACTCTAATACCAGATCTCTCTGTCACTGGCTCTTTGCTTGAAGGTGTCATGGGATCACATTTACTGTTGTATCAGAATCGATGCTTTGTCTTTTCGCTATATATGAAATCTTTATTTGATGTTTGCCAAAGAACCGTTGTAGAAGTGATTCTTTACCGAAAGTCATAACATACACTGATCTCTACAACTGTTCTTTGCTTCTGATACTTGGATTACAACATTCGTGTAATGTTATGCTAACTTGATTTGTATCTTTGACTTGAATTTGATTTTCTCTTTATCAGCTTCTACTTTTATTGCTGAAAGTTGTAAATATGCTTGATATTTCCATTAAACTTTTGGAATGTAGCTGTATCTCCTTCATGCTCGACTTTGCCTGTTCTTTGTATGCATCTCTTTTGTTTTTGTTCAATCCATTGTTTGATTCATATACTTTACTGCTTGCTCAAAGTAAAAGGTTTCAAAAACTAAAACTAGTTTGTCCCTTTATACTTTATTTTTTCGCTATTGATCTGCTTATCAATCTCTATCTACCGATCTGTTCTGTTTTCACCAGCTTTTAAAGTAAAAGGTTTCAAAACAAAGATGAATTGTCCCTTTAATACTTTATATTTCTGTTATCGATCTCTCTATATACTGATATATGCCTGTACCTTACTGAGATGAATAGCATGTAGGATGGTAAATGCGAGATTGAGTGAGTCATCAACATTGCTTAGATCCATTGGATCTAACCCATTCTCTTCTTTGTGTATACAGGAATTGGAAGCACGGAATGGGCGATGTCTGGAGCAGCGAGAGGATGGACGCAGTTGGATGCCACATCACCAGTCATTACAGGCAATGACTGGTGCCCATGAACCTTTCTCCTTTTACTCTTCTATTTAGTTATTGATTTCAATAGGGTATAAATGTATGTCAGCACGTAGAGACTACTCTCACAGTCAGATGTGTGGGAGAAATTTACTTCCAACATTTAATTTCTGTCATGATTTGCTCCATCATGCAAATATTGAACATTATTTCAAAATGAATAAAATACTTTTCTTTGATGCATTTTCTAAAAATTACTTGAAAGTAATAAGCATGTATTTTCCTTCATTTGAACATGTGTGAAAAATGAACAACATTTTTGGCGACCTTTGAATTCCTTGGACCTAAACCAAACCTGAAACGGCCCCTAAAGTTGCTGGTATGGGCTGGGATGTATGCAAATGAGTCTAATGACAATTGACAAGTTATTATTAGACTGATTTTTATGCATGATCAGACTATAGCATCAACTTTAGAAGTCGAATTGATAGTTATCCATCTTAATCATGCATGAAAATGTGTGAATTGGATGGATGCAGGTGATTAATGGATGTGTGTGTGTGTATGGTTATGGCTGTTAGGTATGTATGAGAGTGAGACTGAGAATGACATGAAAAATGCAGCCCTAAGCGTATGCATATGCGTGCGTGTACTAACCTACATGTATGCATTCAATCCATGCATTAATGTGCATGATTGAGGAGGGTGAGTATGATATGAAACAACCAAACCAGCAACTTGACACCCCTAAAAACCTAAGGAACAAAAACAAGAAACTACTCTAGGAAAGGAAACTAAAACTGACATATGCTTGGACAGCACTTAGGGAAAACTTAAACTAATATGCAGATGCATTTATTGAAAGCATGAAACCTAACTTAGAAAAGAAACAGAAATAAAATCATACCTCAAAGCAAGCCTTGAGGTGAATCCCGTTAACAGGAATCGGTAGAACATCTCCTTGAAGAGTGGCAAGCTGGAATGCATTGTGTTCCTTGCACTCAACAATCTGAAAAGGGCCTTCCCAAAATGATCAAACTTAGCATGCTGCCCTGGTCTTGTCTTAAGTACATCCCACTTCAGCACCATATCTCCTTCTTTGAAATGACGATCTTTTGCCTTTCTATCAAATGTTCTCTTCACCTGTAACTGCTGGTATTCCATTTCCTACAGTGCCTTGCTCCTTTTCTCCTCTAACTCCATCAATTTAGCAAACCTTAGCTTAAGAGGATCCTGTTCTTCAAACAATATCAGATGATCAGCAAGCTGTAACGCAGGAAATTCAGTAATAATAGGTAACTTGGCCTCTTTCCCGTATACTAGAACGTAAGGAGATGTTCCAATAATTCGCTTAGGAGTAATCTTATCCAACCATAAGGCAGATTTCAACTTTGCATGCCAATCTCTCTTATTCTCCTCTAACGTTCTTTTAATAATCCTTAAAAGGTTCTTATTTGTACTTTCAGCCAAACCATTACCTTGAGGATAATAGTTTGATGAGGTATTTAGATATATACCTTTCTTTAGTGCCCATTCAAACACTCTAGCCCCTACAAAAGCTAATGCATTATCAAAAATGATTGAATTAGGAGTACCAAACCTTGTAGTCAAATCATCATAAAAATTAAGTACGGCTGATTCATTTGCCTCTCTTAACGCTACTGCTTCAGTCCATCTTGTAAAATAATCCGTAGCTGTAAGAATCCACTTGTGACCTGAACTAGAGCTTGGATTAATTGGGCCTATAAAATCAATACCCCACTTCATGAATGGCTGCTCAACCAAAATCGGTTGCAAAGATAAGGCTGTCAGCCTTTCCTTGCTAGCAAATAATGCACATTTTTGGCATTTTCTTGACCAACTATAGGCGTCTTTGAACAAATCAGGCCAATAAAATCCTGCCCTCAACACTTTATAAGCTGTTGTCTTTGGGGAAAAGTGACCCCGTTCATCATGAAATTGTTCCAAAATTTTGTTGGTCTGATCAGCACTTATACAACGAAATAACATGCCACCATGATCCTTTATGAACAAAACATCATTAACTAAAACATAAGGAATTGATTGAAGTCTGAAACACCTGCATTTTGCTCTATCCAACCTCAAAGGACACTCCCCTGTTTGCAGAAAATGTGTCATTTCAGTCAACCAACAGTCTAATTGATTACTTCCAGCTTGATTATGATCAACCAGCAACAGATTTTGACTGATTTCTACCTCTTGAAAGCTGTTATCTGCCAACTGTTCGCATAATCCCTTGCCCCTAACCAATTTGGTGATATGGATATCAACATCATATTTCATCACCCTAGTTATCCAGCCTGCTCTTTTTTCATTTAAATCTTTACTCGACAAAAACTCCTTGACGCTTGGATGAGACACCATTAGATGAATTTTATTGTTGGAAACCAAGTGTTTGAATTTTTTAAGACTTTTAATAACAGTAAAAACATGCTTTTCAACAAAGTTGTACCTTTGTTCGAAATCTTGCAAACCTTTGCTGAAAAATGCAACAAGTTGCTCCAAACCTTCATCATTTTTTTGCACTAGCATTGTTGAAATGGCATCAAAACTGTCATAGGCATACAGTATGAAGTCTTTAGTAAAATCTGGATTAATCAAAGCAGGGGCAGTGGACAAGGCTTCCTTAATTGCTTCAAAACAACGTTTTCCCTCCTTTGTCCAACTGAAAACAGTATTTTTCTTTAACATTGTTGTTAAGGGCTTCAAAAGATTAGCAATATCAGGTATAAAACATCTCACAAAATTTATTCTACCAAGAAAACTTTGTAGACCCTTCTTATGGTTGGGTAATGGTAACTCTAAAATTGCTTGAACTCTCTCAGGATCTATAGTAGTACCATGCTTTGAAACAATATAACCGAGAAGTTTACCTTCATGAACAACAAATACAGATTTCTTTGGATTAAGGGAAATACCGAACTCTCTGCATCTTTCTAACACCTGTCTAAGATGATATGATCCTTAGCCTCCTTGCTGAAAACAGTAATGTCATCTAGATATACCAGCACTATCTTGTACATTAAATTTCGAAACGCCATGTCCATAGCCTTTTGAAATGTAGCTCCAGCATTTGCTAACCCAAAAGACATCCTTCTATAAGCCATGGTTCCCCATTTCGTGGTAAATGTTGTTTTAAACTGATCTTCATCTTTTACCAACACTTGATTATAACCAGAATACCCATCTAACAAAGAAAACCTTTCAGAACCTGAAACATATTGTAAAATCTGTTCCATAGATGGTAAGGGATGCCTATCTTTTAATGAAGCTCTGTTTAGATCTCTAAAATCTATGAACAGGTGTATTTCTCCATTTTTCTTTCTTACAGGTACTAAGTTAGAGACCCAAGAGGTATGTTTGATAAGAAAGACAATCCCTCCTCCTAAAAGTTTGTTTAACTCTTTCAGCATTAGAGGTTCTAGCTTAGGATTGACAGGTCTCTATTTTTGCCTTATAGGTTTGGTGTTAGGTTCAAACTCAATAGTATGCTGGATTAATTTAGAGTCAAAGCCTTTTAAATCAGAATAATCCCACGCAAAAACATCATTAAACTCCTAAAATAATTCAATAAACAACTGTTTTTCTTGTGGTGAGTTTATCTTACCAACTTTCAGCCTTTTTCCTTCAGAAATTTCCAGCTCCTCGTAATGTTCTTCTTTCACCAGCAAACTAGTTTTATCTTTTTTCACCTGATCATCTGGATCAAAGATAGTTTCTAACGTGACCAAACCTTTAGGCAACTTGTTTGTTTTCAGCTAAATAACCTGATCACCATATTGCTGACTAAAACTATCCTGATTAGCAACTAAAAACACATCTTCTTGTAACAAAAAGTTTAAAATCTATTCATCTGAATCAAAAACCTGCCAATTTATGTTGTTATCTGGTATTGAAGGTCTAACCACCACCTTAACATGATGCTGCTCATTCTTTTTTGTGACGTTATCAACAATATCAATCTGTACACCCACTGTTGCTAGCCTGTCAGCAAACTGATTTTTTGCTCTAGGTATAGAATTCTTCTATAATATCCCATACCCTGTTTTTGTATAGCTTTAAAGTATCATTCTTGACAGAAATCAGACCTCTAACCTGGTTGACAATGAGCTCGCTGTCCCCAAAAAAACCTGTAAACACGTTATTTTTCTCTTCCTTGCCCATTCCAAACCTTGTACCAATCCTTCATATTCAGCCACATTGTTAGAACATGCAAATGAAAAGCGAAAAGCAACAAAATACTTCTCCTCCTGAGGTGATACCAGCATTACTCCCCCTCCAGCACCATTCTTGCTTCGTGAGCCATCAAAATATATCTTCCATACCTGATTTTCTTGTTTGCTGATCTGATTTGTATCTTTGACTAGATTTGGAATTCCTGAACTTTGATCTAAAATCATATAATTTCCAAAACCAGCATCATGAACAACGCTGTTTTGACTGTTAGAAACATTTTCAGTAGCCCATTCATCAAGCAAAATATCCGGGATACCACTAAGAGGTGTGTTAGAATCTACTACCTCAGGTTCATCACTATAAAGTGACATCAGACTTGCATTTATAGCAGCAGGAACATAAGGCTCTATATGGTCTTTTGCTAACTTTTTGGATTTAATGGTGATCTTTGTACCATATCTTGACCTAAAGAGCATGTGAGACCAATCTGATGAAAAATAGCCACCAATCTTTGCAGTGAAATCTCTAGATAAGCATAATGCAAAATATGGCGGAAGATCTATGACATAAACATTCTGAGGTATTGAAAAATTTGGACAAGCATGCAAGGTAAGACTAGCGTCTTTAATGACACCTATTGTGTTGACGGCTGACCCATCCCACTGCACTACACCTTTCTTGAGGGGTTGATATTTCAGCCCTAGTTGATCTACTACCTTTTTAGGCATAACTGAACTTGTGGCTCCACTATCAATCATACAATTGTGAACCAGATTATTGCCTATGATCAAAGACACATAGAAAGGGGGAGGTTTGATAGCTGGAACTGTTGTTTTGCTGTTACCTTCTTCATTATTCTCAAATACAGCACTTGGCATATTTTCACCAGCATTACCTCTTTTTGATAATTCAGATCGCAACATATCAACTTGACCAGGTATTGCCAAAGAATCCCACATACTAATAGATACATTCATTTTCTTCATATTTTCAACAACATTAAAAGGAATTGATGCATGTACCTTAGGCTGCGATTTTGTAACAGCAAGTTGTGCTTGTGATTGTTCTACGTTGGCATGTGGAAGATTTGTTGATTGAGCTTGCTGGTTAGTTGGCTTATCTGATCCAGCAGTGTCTGTATTACTAGTATTGTTGTTATTGTTGGTTTTCTGGTCCTCTAAAGCCCTTTTTTTATTCCTGGAATAAACAGTAATATTAGGATCAGCACTATTCATACCACAAAAATCATCTACCTACCAATTTAGGAATGAAGCATCTGCAGGGGGTACATCTTGTTGTTGCTCCATTTCAGCCTCCGTTACATGCTGCATATATGTAGCGTTTTGTACCATCAAAGCTTGCTGAATGATGCCATTTGAATAGGTAGCTTGACTATGAGATTGATTACATAGAAAACACCAGTCATATTCAGCAGCCATATTATTTTGCATTGGTATAGGTACTATATCTCTTATCGGATTTGCAGCATTTAAGGGTGCTGGATTATAAGGTCTATATGGTCTCTGATTTATGCTCTGCTTATTTCCAGCATTGTACCCTTGAAAACTTTGCCTATTTTGAGGTTGCCCTTGGTTTTGTGGTTGATATCCCTGATTATTTTGCTGCCAGTAACCTTGATTCTGCTGCTGGTAACCTTGATTGGCAGCAAAATTTTGTGATTGAAAAGGTTGCCTTGGCTGAAACTGCTGCTTTTTGAGATTAACCAATTCATTTCCAAAAGTTTGCATTAAGCTTTCAATCTTTTGCTGACCTTGTTTAATCTCTTGCAGCTCTTGAGTAGGTCCTGCAACAGCTATCTCTTGGCTGGAAACCACTGGTAATGGGCTGAAAGGTGGCATTTGCAAAAGTATATTTGGCTGTATATTCGAAAAAATAGGCAAAGGAGGTCTAGGAGCAATTTTACCTGCCTGTATGAGGCTATTTTCTGCCCTTACTGATATAGCAAATGCTTGTGGCAGCGTATTTCCATCCATAGACTAAATCATGACAGAAATGTCGCTGTTCAAACTCTTAAGATAATACAAAAATGCATGATCAGCACTTGGTCTAATAGCAGCAGGTATCCTCTCCCACATCTTCTGAAAACATGTATTGAAATCAGTCATCTGTTCTTGTGGAGCCCTCTTTATGGTTGTTAGTTGTTCTACCAATGACAAATGATCAGATTTGTCTTCGAAAAATTTGGTGAATGCATCACCCAATCCATCCCATGTGCCTATCGAAGCCACCGGTAAACTTCTGAACCATTCCAACGCTTTCCCCTTGAATGAAGCTGCCAATAACCTAATTACCACGTTTTCTTGTGTCACATGATGAACGTTGCACAGGGTTGCTATATCTCTGACATGCTCGAAAGCTGTAGTTTGGCTTTCTCCGATAAAATATGTCACTCCTTTCAAAGTTGCTAAAGGGATGTCATTATGCTGCTAGAGGTTCAAAGGACTTCCTTGATCAAAGGGAATAAAAGCAAAATTTCTTGGCTGAGCCATTACTGGTAGCTAATAACTTATCTGTTGTTGATGTATTAATGATACAACTAGTCCAGAAAATAAATTTGCAGCCGAACTCGAGCTTGCTGTTGTATCTGCAAAAAATGTAGAAAATTTTGATTCCAAAGGCTCGGTTCTCCAATTGGGACTTACTAAAAACATGCTATGAGTTTTTCTTTGATAAACTCGAGTACCCTGTGCTGATTTCTGATTTCTCTTTGTTGGCTTTGTCCTAGCAAGGGTTCTCCCACGCCTTTTAGGTGTTTCAAGCTGTAAATATTCAAATGTATTTGAGCTTCTAGTTTGTACCTTTCTCATTAACAGCACTTATCTGTACCTTTCTTTCCCACGGAGTCACCAAATATGCAGAAAAAATTATAACTCTGCTGTTCGCACATCAACAACAGCAGCAACTTCCTTAAAAAATAAGGCAAGTGTCCCACTGGGCGTGCCAAAAACTGTTATCTCCAAAATTTGCACCCTGAAAATTTTCCTTTAAGTCCTAAAACTCGCAGCGATTTTGGAGAAACATGTGATCAATCAAAAGTCGTGGGTAACTTAAAACTTGGCTGAACCTCCAAATTCTAGGCCGGTTCCTGTATGATATATCTTATACCTTACTTGTACTAATGGAGAAGTGAAAAACTTTTAGGTGGAAAAGGGTAAAAAGATAACCTAAAACACGGAAAACTTAAAGAAATAAGGTGATACACCAAGATTGACAACACAAATTACTGCTATACCTGAGACACAATGAAAGTTTTGGCAAGACAATCACAAGAAACCTTATTTGAAGATCCGCTAATTCATATCAATAATTTAAGAGAAGGTTTACGAACTTGAAAACATACGAAAGGAATTTGATCACAATCGAATACATCAATAATGGAAACACAACTCAAAACCTATGAACAACTATTTAGATAAAGAAGGTACAAGATAAGACATCATTCAGAAAGGCCTATTATTAAAACACAATTTGAATAACATCAATCACCTTAACGCACACAACTAAATCTGTCAACTCCAAAATTGGTTCCAATGAAAAACTTTATTTGCATCAAAGGCCCAAAAAAAACAATACATCTGCATAATGGATCAGAATAATGGAGAAAAAGGCACTAAGGATGAAATCACATAAGCATCCTCCCTCAAAATCTGAACCATGCTTTTGTAAGGCTTCTCTGTTTGCATGCTAACCCTTATTCTCCTTTCACCATTCGTTTCAGCTGGAAGTATCATATATATAGGCACTGTTTTTGTTTTGTCATTTCAATGATCTACTGTATGTTAATCATTCCCAGATATTTGCAAGAACTGATATAAACGATTAATTTGATTACCTTGCTGAAAATAAGTCTAATACCAAATCTCTTTGTCACTGGCTCTTTGCTTGAAGTTGTCATGGGATCACATTTATTATTGTATCAGAATCGATGTTTTGTCTTTTCGCTATATATGAAATCTTTATTTGATGTTTGCCAAAGAACCGTTGTAGAAGTGATTCTTTACCGAAAGTCATAACATACACTGATCTCTGCAACTGTTCTTTGCTTCTGATACCTGGATTACAACATTCGTGTAATGTTATGCTGACTTGATTTGTATCTTTGACTTGAATCTGATTTTCTCTTTATCAGCTTCTACTTTTATTGCTGAAAGTTGTAAATATGCTTGATATTTCCATTAAACTTTTGGAATGTAGCTATATCTCCTTCATGCTGGACTTTGCTTGTTCTTTGTATGCATCTCTTTTGTTTTTGTTCAATCCATTGTTTGATTTCATATACTTTACTGCTCGCTAAAAGTAAAAGGTTTCAAAAACTAAAACTAGTTTGTCCCTTTATACTTTTATTTTTTTGCTATTGATCTGCATATCAATCTCTATCTACCGATCTGTTCTGTTTTCACCAGCTTTTAAAGTAAAAGGTTCCAAAACAAAGATGAATTGTCCCTTTAATACTTTATTTTTCTGTTATCGATCTCTCTATATACTGATATATACCTGTATCTTACTAAGATGAATAGCATGCAGGATGGTAAATGCGAGATTGAGTGAGTCATCAACATTGCTTAGATCCATTGGATCTAACCCATTCTCTTCTTTGTGAATACAGGAATTGGAAGCACGGAACGGGCGATGTCTGGAGCAGCGAGAGGATGGACGCAGTTGGATGCCACATCACCGGTCATTACAGGCAATGACTGGTGCCCATGAACCTTTCTCCTTTTACTCTTCTATTCAGTTATTGATTTTAGTAGGGTATAGATGTATGTCAGCACGTAGAGACTACTCTCACAATCAGATGTGTGGGAGAAATTTACTTTCAGCAATTAATTTCTGTCATGATTTGCTCCATCATGCAAATATTGAACATTATTTCAAAATAAATAAAATACTTTTCTTTGATGCATTTTCTGGAAATTACTTGAAAGTAATAAGCATGTATTTTCTTTCATTTGAACATGTGTGAAAAATGAACAACAGTAGCCAGGTATTTACATTGTCTTAAATCCTTTCATTGTATTTTGATAATCAGAGTGAGTGCTCTGATTAGGGGTAGGTGCTCCTTTGGGAAGGTGTCCATAAATAAGAGTTGGTCCTCATTGATTTAGGAGTCGATGCTCCCTTGGGTGGGTGTACATAAAATTTGTAATCAAGTTATTTTTCATTGTGAGGCCAGATTAAAGCAGTAGACTCTAGCAGCTATTATAGCCGAGGTTTTTCCCTGTTGTGGGTTTTTCTCATATGTTTGGTGTTATGACTCTCATTGTGGTGTGTTATTGATTTCATCATTCTCGACATTGTTTCTTATGCATTTCATTCTAAAATGGATTAGGATTTAGATAGAAAAAAATTGTATACACTAATTCAACACCCCCCCCCCCACCAACCCACTCAATGGTTCCTTCAAAAACTTCATACAAAATATTCTACATAATTCTATGTAGGATCACACTATTATGTACGATGCTCCATTGGCTGTAATATCCCCGTCATAAAATAGATTATTAATCAAACTATTGTTATGGGCCGATTCATTTAATTTATCTAGGACCCATTTTCGTTTTGTTTCTGTAGTTTGTGTTGCCATCGGTTATCTTTGTACACCCCCGGAAAGTTTTCCCCAACAGGTATTTGTAATGACCCTCTCTATAAAGGCCACAGAAACCCTCAAACTGAACTTAGGAATTTTGTCAAACACTTGGCGTGTAACAGTAACAATATTCAGAATATGGTAATTTCAGATTTGATACTTTCAGAATATAATCACAGAATTACAATATATATAAAGCCATTGAACTATATTTCAATTACAATGCCATAAATTCTGAAATTATTTTATTACCAATTCTGGTCTGATTATTACAATGACTATATGACAGCAAATTTACCCAAAAATTGACATATATTTCAGAATGCAAGAACCTGGTTTGAAGTACTATGGAAGAACACCACGTTTTGCTGCAGATCGTTGATGAAGACCTCCAACCGCACCCCCAAACTATCCTTAATTTGCTGCTGCTGCCCAAACTAGCAGGGCCGTACCAGGCCGTACCTGTACGGCTGCTGAAATAAAATAATATTAGGGTTTTGGGACCCCCAAATGCAAGGAAAATGGGCGCCTAGGGTTAGGTAGTAACCCTGTAAAACCATAAAAAATAACTCCAAGGGGTTGAGGAGATATGAGCAATTATGTGGTTCCGAACCTTGCTTTGCCAATTCTGAAAATGCACTTATTCTGTCTTCAAACTCTTGTCAAATGCTTCTCCAATGATAGGGCAAATCTGAAATCCTTATTCCAACCAAAAACAAACCCTAACAACGAATTCTCAATAAGCTCCAATGAGATGGCTGAATACCAACTCCAATTATGCAACAATTCAGGTGATATTTCACACCCTCAAAGTCGCCAATCCAAGGGAGTGATTCGTTCCCAAAGATCGAATAATTTGCAGATCCAAAGTCCACAAATGTCTTCACAATGAAGAAGTAGAAGAGTTCTCCAATCCAAGCATGTCCAAATGAGATGCCCAGCCCTCTATTTATTCACTTTTCTAAGAAGTTGCTAGAACTTCTAGAAACATCCTTTATAATTTCTCATTATAATGCACTTTTTTTATAATAAAGTAATTTTATAAAATAAAAAGTGCAACTCAAATTAAAATTATAACATGTGGGCCCCAATATCACATAATGATAAAATATAACCTCTTAACACTTCTTCAAGAGCAAGATATGACTATCTGATCCGCAGAATTGACTCTCTTTCCACACCATTTGCCTACGAGAGTCTGTAATAGGCAAATCCATGATCAATGCCATGTCGAACTAAAGAGGGGACATTACAGTCCGCCCCTCCTGAAATTGCTTGGCCTCAAGCAATCTCAACGCCGGGTGCTGCAAAATAGCCTCCCCCTCCCAAGTAGCATCCTCAACAGGTAAATCTTTCCACTTAACCAAGTATTCTCTGATCACCCTTCTACGAAGCTGCTTTTCTCTGCTCTCCAGGATGGATTCTGGTACTAAAATCAATTTTCCCTCATCGTCTAAAGGAGGTAATACTGCAAAAGGCACCACATTCTGACCCAACGCCTTCTTGAGGCGTGACACATGAAACACATTGTGCACTCTGCTGTCTGCGGGAAGCTCCAACTCATAAGCCACTTCACCAACTCGCCTGATAATCCTGAATGGTCCATAATAGCGTGGCTTAAGTTTCTCTGCCCCACTCTTCTTAAGAGTAGATTGCCTGTATGGCTGCAACATGAGGTAAACCATATCATCTACCTCAAAACTACGCTCAGTTCTCTTCTGGTCTGCATACTGCTTCTGCTGGTTCTGAGCTCTTGCAATATTGTCTTTGAGGGTAGCAACTATATCCTTACTCTCCTGTAATAATTCACCTGCACTGGGTACCCGGCTGTCGCTCAACAACAAATCCAAGAAACTAGGTGCTTCATAACCGTAAAGTGCCATGAAGGGTGTCATCTGTATAGTCATATGATATGTAGTATTGTAACAATACTCGCAGAGATATATCCATCTGACCCAAGCTCACTGCTGAGCTGCCACATAATTCCTTAAATACTCTTCCACCCATTTGTTCACAATTTCTGTCTGACCATCGGTTTGTGGGTGATAGCTAGTGCTGGGTGTAAGCTTCGTGCCACATAACCAAAATACCTCCTGCCAAAAGTGACTCATGAAACGGCTATCCCTATCACTCACAATGTTCTGAGGCAAGCCGTGCAATCTGAAAACCTCCCGAAAGAAAACCTCTGCCACCTGAGCTGCTGAATGTGTAGTGGTGATAGGAAAGAAATGAGCATATTTCGTTAATCTATCTACCACCACATAAATACAATCTCGTCCTTGTACCTTGGGCAAACTTGTGATAAAGTCCATGGAGATGCATTCCCACTTCCTGTCGGGAATCGGAAGTGGCTGTAGGAGCCCTGCCGGATAGCTGTGTTCTTGTTTGTTTTGCTGGCAAACAAGACACTCTCGAACATACCGCAAAACATCAGCTTTCAGCCCTTTCCAAGTGAACCGCTCTCGAACTGACTTGTAAGTCTTTAAGTACCCGGGATGGCCTGCTGTCGGTGAGTCGTGAAGTGCTCTCATAATCAGTTGCTTAACCTTCGATCCTGGGACTAGGTAAATCCTGTTCTTGTAAATGATCAAATCATCCACAAGTGTGTATCTGGTATCAATCACTGTTCCCTCTACTATATCGGAGGCCCATGTATCCCTGGCATACTCTGCTATAATCAAGTGTCGCCAATCCTCTGATATCTGAACCATAAGAGTGAGGTGTGGCCTTCGAGATAGAGCATCTGCAACAACATTCTGAGTTCCCTTGACATATGAGATGTCAAAATCATATGCCTGCAACTTACTTACCCACTTTTGTTAGCGATCATTCAGGTCCTGCTGTCCCAAGAAATGCCTCAGACTGTTATGATCAGTTTTAATACAAAACTTGCTACCCACAAGATATTGTCTGAATTTGGCCAAAGCATGCATGATGGCCAACATCTCCTTATCATATATACTGAATGAACGCTCAGGGCCTCTGAGCTTCCTGCTCTCATAAGCTATGGGGTGCTTATTCTGCATAAGTACAGCACCTACTCCCTCTCCAGATGCATCACATTGAAGCTCAAATGGCTTCGTGAAATCAGGTAATGCTAGAACTGGGCACGTAGTCATTATCTCCTTAAATCTCATAAAACAGTCATGTGCCTTCTGAGTCCACACAAATTCCCCTTTTTTCAGTAAATTTGTCATGGGAGCTGCATGTCGTGAGTAGCCACTGACAAACCTGCAATAAAAACCACATAAACCAAGGAACCCCCTTAACTGTGTAAGGTTCTCTGGTGGAGGCCAATCAACAATAGCGCGTATCTTTTCAGAATCCATCCGCACTCCCTCTGCACTAATGATGTGTCCTAAATATAACAGCTCGGTCATCCCTAAGTCACATTTGGACTCCTTTGCATACAAGGACTCCTTCTGTACAATGCTCAACACCGTCTCCAAATGCTCTAGATGCTCCTACCATGATCGGCTATAGATCAAAATGTCATCAAAAAACACCAGCACGAATTTCCTCAACTGATGGTGGAAAACTCTGTTCATAGTGGACTGGAAAGTGGCAGGTGCATTGGTCAGGCCGAAAGGCATGACTACAAACTCAAAGTGCCCACAATGACATCTGAAAGCAGTTTTCTCAATATCCTGTTCACGGACTCTGATCTGGTGATATCCTGATCTCAAATCAATTTTCGTGAAATAACAGGCCCCATGCAATTCATCTATCAACTCATCAATGCGAGGAATAGGATACCTGTTCTTAATGGTTCTCTTATTTAATGCCCTGTAATCAATACACATCCGAAGCGTTCCATCCTTCTTTTTTACCAAAACAACAGAAGATGCAAAAGGTGACTTACTAGGTCGGATGTGCCCCATAGCTAGCAACTCCTCAATGGTCCTTTCGATCTCATCCTTGAGTCGCTTTGGATGTCGATATGGTGTGATCATGATAGGTTTAGCACCTTCCTCCAGTTCAATAATATGCTCAATACCTCTGTCCGGTGGCCTACCTGGTGGAATCTCACTGAATACCTTTTCGTACTTAATCCTCAACTTCTGAATATCAGGATGATATTCCACCTTATGTTGCTCCTCCTGTGTAGGTATCAAAGTACAAACTGCTGCCCACTCTATATCATTATGCCTAGTTAATCTCTCCAGCCGCCTAAATGAGATAGTCCTGATGTCTCTATTACGGATAGCCTTTAGCACATGAATCCTACCATTCATTTCGAATTGTATCTCCATATCCTCTAATCTCAGGGTAACCACCTTCAAGGAATGTAGCCACTGCATCCCAAGTACTATGTCCATGTCACCCATGTTGACCACATGATAATCCGCCTTAAACTCATAGTTGTTCAAGCACAAAGGTACGTCTCGTACCATCCTGTCACAACGAAGAGTGTATCCATCAGCTACCTTGACTCTTAGTCCTTCGAACTCCTCAGTAATGAGTCCACGCTTCTCTACAAATCGTGCATCAATGAAATTATGCGTGGCACCTGTGTCCAACAATGTAATAACCTTCTGTCCAGCCAAGACTCCCCGAAGTCTGAAAGATCCCTCTCTCTGGATACTAGACAGTCGTGCTTCCTGTAAATGTAGCTCTGTTTCCTGCCTTTGCCCTGCACTGTCTATCTCCTGCTCTCCCTCTGCTTCATCAGGATCCTCATCATGATGTTCTGAACCATCTGAATCTGAGCCTTCGTAATAAGCCCACATTGCCCGGTTGGCCTTCCCTTTTGGCCTCATAGGACAGTCATGGCCGTACTCATACGGGCCTTTGCAATAGAAGCATAGCTTCTTCCTACGCAAGTCATTAAGTGTCTCCTTGTCCAGCCTCTTACTTTCTTCCTTAGGTAGCTATGCCTCTCTATGAAAGGGTTTCCTGTCCTTATCTTTTCCTGAAGGGAAACTTTTTGCTTGAAATTTATTTTTAGCAGCTGAAGAGGAATCCATGTCACGAGCTTTCTTAATGGCTTCCTGCAAAGTGGGAGGGTTAAGAGCTTTAATCCACCCTCTCAACGGATCAACTAACCCATCCATAAATAAAACCAATAGCCTTCGTTCAGATACATCTGTTACTAACACTGCAAGTTTCTGAAACTCTGAAATGTATGTTTCCAATGAGCCCCACTGTTTAAGCTGGGCTAATTCCTTGAAATGGAGTTCTGGATCTTTCTTATCAAAACGTTCAATCAGTCTCTCCGTAAACTCCACATATGAGGTAATGTGTGCATGACCCATAGTGATCATACCATGATGCCACCATTCGTGTGCTAACCCATCCAGGTGAATTGCTGCATACTTAATAGCTTCTTCCTCAGACATAGGATTCAATTGAAAGTATGTGTCAAGCTTTTGAACCCAAGCTCTTGCTGTAGACTTCCCCGAGCCATCATAATATGGTAACTGTAGTTTTCCTACTTTCTTTCGTAGCTCATAGTTCTGAGTCCTGTCTTGTCCACGGGGCATATGCTTCATCCGCACATCCATATATTCTCTAAAGGTGATTGCAGCTGTAAAATCTGGTCCTCCTGCTTCCCAATCTCTCCTCAGCTGATCCTGTATGTCAGTGATCTGGGGTTCTAGTACCGGCTGCTCTGGAGCTCTAGGAAGGAACGTAGGAATCATAGGCCTCGAACTTACTGTCCGAGCTTGCTGGGGGGCATGACCGAAATTGTTCCCAATTTGTTCGCCTCCATTATGTCTCTCATCCTGATTATTCCCATTCTGATTGTGACCATTCTGATTATTTCCTCCTCCTATGTTAGCGTTCAACCCCATTTGTCGAGCCATCATCTGCATCATAAGCTCCATTCTCTGATTCTGTTCTTGTGCTCTTTGTTCGGCTAATCGCTGTCCCTGTGCCAGGGTGTCTAATAACTGTAAAAATCTTTCCTCTTGCGGATCTGGACCGGCATTCCCGCCTCTATCCATATTGTAGTCGTAGTCTTGATCAAAAAATACCTCCCCTGTGTCTGTATGACTGGATTCTATGTCCACCTGGATAGATGAGCTAAACTGTTCGCTCTGCAGGTCAGAAATCCTATCTTGTCTTGCTTTGGTATTGCGAAAATTATAAGGCCTTTGTCGCATGCTCTGATTTTAGTGTTTTGACATTTCGTCAAACACTTTCCCTCCTATCCAGCTGTTCCAAATTCCCTATAAGACCTCCACAGGATGGCAGGACTTATAGCTCTGATACCACTGTAATGACCCTCTCTATAAAGGCCACAGAAACCCTCAAACTGAACTTAGGAATTTTGTCAAACACTTGGCGTGTAACAGTAACAATATTCAGAATATGGTAATTTCAGATTTGATACTTTCAGAATATAATCACAGAATTACAATATATATAAAGCCATTGAACTATATTTCAATTACAATGCCATAAATTCTGAAATTATTTTATTACCAATTCTGGTCTGAATATTACAATGACTGTATGACAGCAAATTTACCCAAAAATTGACATATATTTCAGAATGCAAGAACCTGGTTTGAAGAACTATGGAAGAACACCACGTTTTGCTGCAGATCGTTGATGAAGACCTCCAACCGCACCCCCAAACTATCCTTAATTTGCTGCTGCTGCCCAAACTAGCAAGGCCGTACCAGGCCGTACCTGTACGGCTGCTGAAATAAAATAATATTAGGGTTTTGGGACCCCCAAATGCAAGGAAAATGGGCGCCTAGGGTTAGGTAGTAACCCTGTAAAACCATAAAAAATAACTCCAAGGGGTTGAGGAGATATGAGCAATTATGTGGTTCCGAACCCTGCTTTGCCAATTCTGAAAATGCACTTATTCTGTCTTCAAACTCTTGTCAAATGCTTCTCCAATGATAGGGCAAATCTGAAATCCTTATTCCAACCAAAAACAAACCCTAACAACGAATTCTCAATAAGCTCCAATGAGATGGCTGAATACCAACTCCAATTATGCAACAATTCAGGTGATATTTCACACCCTCAAAGTCGCCAATCCAAGGGAGTGATTCGTTCCCAAAGATCGAATAATTTGCAGATCCAAAGTCCACAAATGTCTTCACAATGAAGAAGTAGAAGAGTTCTCCAATCCAAGCATGTCCAAATGAGAGGCCCAGCCCTCTATTTATTCACTTTTCTAAGAAGTTGCTAGAACTTCTAGAAACATCCTTTATAATTTCTCATTATAATGCACTTTTTTTATAATAAAGTAATTTTATAAAATAAAAAGTGCAACTCAAATTAAAATTATAACATGTGGGCCCCAATATCACATAATGATAAAATATAACCTCTTAACACTTCTTCAAGAGCAAGATATGACTATTTGATCCGCAGAATTGACTCTCTTTCCACACCATTTGCCTACGAGAGTCTGTAATAGGCAAATCCATGATCAATGCCATGTCGAACTAAAGAGGGGACATTACAGTATTTAAGCACAACTTGTAGGTAGTCTTTAGGTATGCAATTTGGATTATTTTCTCTATACTGCAAATTCCTATTGGAGTTCTCTGTTGTTCGCCATTTCGGAAGTGAAAGACCTTCCCTGTTTGGCTTATCCGATTTCGGTGGGATTTAACCCTCACCCTATTCCATAGCCTGTAACACTTTGCTCGGATCTGGCAAATCGAAGCATCATCTTGCGACATATATTAATTGAAGGATTATTCGTATTCAAGTCTCTATTATTGTGTCTGGATTTCATCTAAATCTATTGTGTTTATGTATGAGCAAGATTGCATTCACAGTTGGGCTCAGATACCTAACCGTGCGGCTTCTAGACATCCCCGTACTACTTCCTCATTGCCCGTACGGCCTTCATTCTCACCCTCCACCCACACCACCGTACTTCCCTTCCATCTTCCATCTATCCACTGTACGACTTACCATACGACCATCTTGGCTCTCACACTGTACACCATTCCTTGCATCTCCACGTACGACCCCATTTGATCATCATACGGCCTTTTGGCTTACTGTACGACCATCTTGACTCTCACACCGTACACCATTCCCTCCATCTCTACCGTACGCCCAGCATAAACCACCATATGGTCATCCTTGACCACTCTACGGCCCCATTTGATCATCGTACGGCCTTTTGAACCGTACACATTGTTGCTTTCTTCCACCGTACGGCTAGAAAATAACTTCCATATGGCCATTCCTGTGTCTTCCACACCGTACGATCCCTACCCTAGACAATTTGTACGGCCATCAAGCCAATCGTCTCCAGCCCTCAACACTTGGGAACATTACAGTGGTATTAGAGCTTTGATCCTGCCACCCTGTGGACAGTGAATGAGAGTTTATAGCCAGAAGAGAAGAACCCATTTTGTTGATATAATGGTTGCCGAACCGGAACCTACAGTTGCCGAACTCGTGGCACTACTGAGAGAACTTGCGAGGAATCAAGCACAAATCAATGACACTCAGCGACTCGTGGAAGACTCAAGAAGTTGGTAGACAATAAAATATCCAGAGAACAAAATGGTCGCAATGCAGACTCCGTGTCAAGTAAAGCAAACCCTCACCCAACACGCTCTCGACCTTCCATGTCATTTCCCCCCCCCCCACGGACGGAGACACCACCCGAAGGGAAGCAGTCGAGCTTTCAAGAAATGCAAGAACAGCTGAGAGAAGACTGGAAGAATGCAAATTTTGAAGAATATATATCCTACAAAGATTATGCAGAATTGAGAATGAGATATTCGAGAAGCGAAAATAGAGGATATTTTAATAGCGTGCGTAATGAAGGCAAATACTTACAGCTTAATCTCATGCCAAAAGAAGAAACAATAAAATTTGCGGCCTTACACTTGAAGGGAGTTGCACATGAATGGTGGCATCACGGCACCATCACACTGGGGCATGATCAAATAAATACGTATGCAGAATTCACTGAGAGATTGATAGATCAATTTGACGGTAAAGATCCAGAACTCAATTTCAAAGATTTGGCACAACTAAGGCAAACTGGATCGGTTAACCAGTACATTGTAGAATTTCAGAAACTCTCTATTTTGGTCACAAACATTTCTGAAAGAAGACGAATAGTGCTCTTCATTTACAGACAGATAGAACCACTGAAAAGTTGGGTAAAAGGGTTCAATTCTGTCACCCTGATGAGGCCATTACGAAGGCAAGGAGTATGGCATCATCAACGTCGTCATCCTCATAAAGTTACTCACATTCCAAACTGTCGATGTTTCGGAGGGATAAAGATAACAAACCTCCACCAAGAAAGTCATCGTTGGACGAAGCTACCAAACAAGAGCTCTGAAGGAAGAAACTATGTTTCAACTGCAAAGGACCATGGGAAGCTAGGCACAGATGCCTCGGGAAAGGAAAAATCCACTACATTGAGGTCGTTTCCGATGATGAGGACGAATAGGAAGATATACCCTCCGAAGACAACCAACCCTACGAAGACACCAAAATGGTTAGTTTGAACCATATGGAAAGAATTGCAACATTGGTGGGGGAGCGGAGGAACTATCACCCTAGCCGGTAGCCTGAGGTGCATGGTTTTTCGTGTACGGGGAACCCTTCAAGGACAAAGGGTTATGGTGATGCTTGATAGCGGGGCCACTCTAAATTTCATAAACTCATCTCTGGTGAAACAAAGAGGTCTACCTACAGAGATGCATGCAAGATTCCAAGTCAAGGTTGTCAGAGGGACTCTTCTGCCATTCACACACCTTGTTCCTCAGCTATCACAATGGCGAATCACACGATGACCGGGGATTTCATCATATTGGACCTTGATGACATGGAGGTTATTTTGGGCATACAGTGGATGGAGACACTTGATGAATACACTCAGAGCTTCAAACGGATGGATTTCACTTTTGTTGTCGATGGAAAGAAGGTTGTTCTCCGCAGAATGGAAAATGAGGGTCCGAGGGAAGTTTCTACACAACGGATGGAGGCAATTTTTTGGCATGATGACATTGCTTGGGCTGCACACTGTTTTGTCTTGGCAGAACCTATAAAAGGGCAATGGACAACTCCCCTAGATAATAATCTCCAAAATATTTTGAGCGATCACGTTAAAGTTTTTATAGAAATTTCTCCTGGCATACTGCCTCATCAAGGGTTTGAACATACTATCGAGTTGGAAGTAGGAGCCAATCCAATCATAACCACACCCTACTGCTATCCCAAGATATTCAAAGATGAGATGGAAAAGACAATTCAAGAACTGCTAGAGAAATGATGGATCAATCCCAGTTCTAGCCCTTTCGCATCATCAGTGGTATTGGTCAAAAAGGATGGGACGATGCGCATGTATGTGGACTACTGTGTGTTGAACAAAAAAACAATAAAGAATAGATATCCCATTCCAAGAATAGATGAGTTGTTGGATGAATGACATCGTGCAATCTATTTTTCGAAAATAGATCTACGTTTCGGATACCATCAAATCCGCATGAAGGAGGAAGATGTGGAAAAGACGGCTTTTTGTTGTCACTACAGGCATTATGAATTCCTAATCATGCCATTTGGATTAATGAATGCACTTGCTACATTTCAATCATGCATGAATCGCATCTTCAATAAACAATTGCATAAGTACTTAATGGTATTTTTTGATGACATTCTTATTTATAGCAAGACATGGGAAGAGTACTTGAAGCATCTGGATGGAGTCCTAAGGATCATGAAGGATCAATCTTTGTTCACCAAGCAATCTAAGTGTGAATTCGGTGTAACAAAAATATTGTACCTGGGACATGTTGTCAATAAATATGGCGTTCAAGTTCATCAAGAGAAGATTCAAGCTATCCTTGATTGGCCTCCCCCAAAATCATTCACGGAGCTGTGAGGATTTCTTTGGACTGTGCAGTTATTATCGAAGGTTTGTAAAAGGGTTCTCTCAACTCAGCACACTACTAACAGATCTAACAAGAAAGGGGTCCTTCCAATGGAATGAAAAGGCACAACTCACTTTTGATAAGTTGAAGGAAGAAATGAGCACTTGTCCCATGCTAGCTTTACCTAATTTCACTCGACCGTTCATTATGGAGTGCGACGCATCCAGAGAAGACATTGGTGCAATACTAATGCAAGATTGACACCCTATAGCCTATGAGAGTAGGAAGCTTGCGCAAACAGAACAATTATAATCCATCTACAACAAAGAGATGTTGGCCATCGTACATGCACTAACCAAGTTCCGGTAGTACCTAGTAGGTGTCAAGTTTGTCATTCGTATGGATCACAATAGTTTGAGATATTTTCTGGAGCAACAAGACTTGAACGAAAGGCAACAAAAATGGGTAAGAAAGATTCAGGCTTTTGATTTTGACATTGAATATGTGAAAGGAAAGAACAATTTGGTTGCATATGTTTGTCCAGGAAACCCGCCATCTGTTTACTAAACCCAGATTTCAGCTAACTAGAAAGCACATTTGTTGCTAAAATATTCCAAAAACACATTTGCTTGTGAGCTAATGAATGACAACACCCTGGATGATCAGTACAAAGTGGTGGATGACATCATTTATTAGAAGAATTGGATATTTTTGGTGCCGGAATCCAAATTGAAGTAGAAAATCTTGAAGGAGGTACACAACTCACCCTTGGTAGGACACCAGGGCTTCCTCAAAACATACAGACATCTCAGGGAGAGGTTTTCATGGAAAGGACTTAAAGGAGACGTATTGCAGTATGTAAGAGAGTGTGTGGTCTGCCAACAAAACAAATCTGAACATACTCTACCTTTCAGGTTACTGCAACCTCTGCCAATTCCAGAACATAAGTGGAAAAGTATCTCGACGGATTTCATAATTGGACTTCCCAAGGTGAACGAAAAGGATTGTATCCTCGTGGTGGTTGACAAATTGACAAAGTACGCAAATTTCTTCGCCATCTCAAATTTTCAGGCTGCACAAGTTGCCGATCTATTTCTTAGAGAAGTCTTTCATCTGCACAAGTTACCCCAAAACATTGTCAGTGATTGAGATGGGCAATTCATCAATGTCTTCTAGACAGAACTATTTTGTTTGGCAGGGACAAAATTGTCACCAAGTACTAGTTACAACCCTCAGACAAATGGACAACGGAGATTGTGAACAAGTGACTTGAAGGTTACCTTCGGAATTACGTTTCGGCACAACAGGCATGGGTTAAATGGATACACCAAGGTGAATATTGTTATAATACCATGTACCACATGTCCATCAGGATGACACATTCAACGCTCTATACAGGTACGAACCCCTCTCCATCGACACAGCTCTGGGAGACAATTGCGCACCAATGGCAAGGGACAAGCTTCAGGAGGGGTAGGACATCCTACGATACCTGAAAGAAAACTTACAACGGGCACAAAATCAACAAAAGATGTACGCCGACAGACACCGAATAAAGAGCAATATCGAAGTAGGAGACTTGGTCTACCTCAGGCTTCAACCATACCGACAATCCTCATTGAAAGAAAAGGGAAAAGAAAAACTGAAGCCACAATTTTATGGCCCTTATCGTGTAGTGCACCGCATCGATGAAGTCGCCTATGAGTTGGAACTTCTAGAAGGGAGCCACTTGAAGAAAGTTGTGGGACAAAACACCACGGTAGCTACAGACCTTCCCCCACCCAATGAAGAAGGATAGCTCATATTGGAACCGGCAGAGATTATTGAAATACGTGAGAAGACCCTGCGGCACCAAAACGTGAAGGAATATTTAATACACTAGAAACACTTGCTGCTGGACGACACAACCTAGGAAGGCGAGCACATTCTACAGCATCTGGCATTGCATTTGCTTGAGGACAAGCAAATTTTGGGATGGGAGGACTGTAATATCCCCATCATAAAATAGATTATTAATCAAAGTATTGTTAATGGACCAATTGATTTAACTTATCTTGGACCCATTTTTGTTAGTGTAAATAATTATTATTTACACTTTACTTAAGTTTACTTAGGATAGATGCATTATTTTATTATTTATTAGGTTAGACACCTAGGAGTATGCATACTCATATGAGTTTGTCATGATGACAACACAGGAGTAAGCAACTCTAATTTAGCACATGGTGTCTACAACACTGGAGTTTGCATAATTAACTGAGTTGTCATGCAGACAACACAGTTGTTCGCACTCTTAATTAAGCACATGGTGCCTACAACATAATTTTACGTGACACACCTTTGTAGGCTTATCCTCTCATCATCGCACTAACTCCTTCGCTTAATGGAGGATAATCCACCCTTGGTGGACATGTGCTTAGTTGTGAGGCTTATCATATTGCTAACTCCTAAACATTCTAGAAGCATTCTAGAGGCCTTTATATTCAGGCACTCCTAGTGTACTTGTACATCAATCGAATTTCATATTGTTATTCTGATCATACTCTATTGGTCTATTTTGTGCTAGTTGTTGAGCTTCTTGGTCTTGGGTGATTTTTCCCTAAGACAAATTCTTACATGGTATCAGAGCCATAGGAGCAACATTTCATAGCCATTGGAGACCATTCGTGCTTCACCTCGCTCAGGACACCTCGATTTCGATTCAGAGTATCCGCAGCTATTGGGAGAGTCTAGAGCCAAAGCAAACCTCACCATTGTGTCTGGAGCGTCAATTCAGTGAAATTTGACTATAAATTTGCCTACCCTAGGCAATAGTCAAATTTGAGGCAAAAATTTTTTGCAAACTGGCACCCAAAGGGCCAATTTGTAGTATTTGGTATGGTCATTTTTTAGATCTGTGAATTTATTTTAGATCTATATTCTCTGTAATTTCCGTTTCCAATTTTTCGGAATTTTCAAATTTGTATTTTTGAAAAAAAAATCGCAAAGGAAAAAAAAAATTGCAGGAATTGGGTGGTCAAATCCCGGCTCCCACGGCCGCGGAATATTCTCTGAGCATCTAGAATATTCTATCATTTCGGCGGGCATATTCCTTTTCACATTCCCGGTGGCTGAATCCATAAAATTTCTAGCACATCAATACATCCCACGGCAATCGCTTTAACATTTTCGGCAATTCAACAAATCCTCCGACAGTCTTATTTGTTTATAGCCTGTGGGTTGTGTCTTTTAAACACAAATGGGCTCCTTTCCCGTGGGCATGTGGGATTAAAAAATCCCACCGTCGGCCCCTACTTTTTGGGCTGTCACCGGTGCATCCTCCACTTCTAACACCGGCACAATAACCCGATGTCGACCACTGTTCTGTCGCCAGTAAGTTCCCCCAACCCCCAACTGCACTTCAAAACTTGGTGCCACATCCTCCTTCCAACTCTGTGGATAGCCATGCCATGCGTCTACCATAGAACACCAGTCAGCAATCCGACTCAACGACAATCGAATCATCACATCCGGACATTTGGGAACAATCAGCAACCCACGTCGAATCCTAGTCATCGATCCACATGGCCCCTTCCATACACGGACACGTGTCATTAACACGTCAACGCCGAAGAGACACGTGGCATTGCCATGTTACCTTGCCACATCGGATCCGTACCTGCCACGTGGCCCCATCTGTACGTCCAATCACGTGCCACATCATCTGAGGGGAGTATTTTTCGCTAACATCAACCGACCAGGCATTAAATTTGATAGTTGTTTGACTGTCATCAGCAAGCCCGATTGCACTACCGCGATGGCCGTTTGAACATCAAATTTAACCTAGTGTTTTGTTGTGCAGACCCCTCTCCATATTCAGTTTTGATTTGACAGTCCGACTTTGGGAGGCCATATCTCAGTCATCTGAACTCCAAATCAGGTGTGATTTTTTTTATTTTGGCTAGAATTTCCTTAACTTTTCAGTGGTGCTATTATTTTCTAGTTTTGGTGCACAGATTTGTCAGAAATTGGATTTTTTAGCGACTATACTTATCCAATCCTACATTTTGCAACTTCAAATGCTTCGTACAAGCTCATCTAGAGATTTTTTCAAGTTCCTTTTTTGCAAGTGCTTAATTATTCGTCTACTTTCCAAATCTGCAATCAGATTATAGGCTTGTGTGGACAAAAATATCACTTTCAAAAATACGTCCTTACTTGCATTGTATTGCTTCAAAATTGTTGTATTTCTGAGCTAAATTGTAAAGTTCCAGATTTGAACTCCAAGAGGAGGTTGTAAACAGCAAAATCAGAAGCCCCCTTTTGTCCATTTTGACAAGTGGCCTATTGTAAACGCACTACATATAAAGTGTCAAAAGCTAAAAGGGGGGGGGTATATTGTGTTCTTGTGTCTCCTTGATATTGTGCTCTTTCTTTTGCATTATGGGTTCTTTTTCAAAGTTAACTCCACATAATTATGATACCTGGAAAGAAAACATAAAGGAACCATTGGTTGAGAAAGGTTTACTACGTTGTGTAACTGGTGCAGCAAAGAAACCTAGTGATGATGCTGATGAGTCTCGTAAAGAAGACTGGGAATCCAAACAAGAAATGGCCCTAGGAACCTTGTTAAAGAATATCTCAGATCTTGTCAAATATCACATCAGGAACCTTACCAATCCAATAGAAGTCTGGGGTATACTTGAAGCATTGTATGGGACAGTAGATGAAGATATGGCCTACACCACTGAAGACAGTCTTCTCAAATTGGAACCTAGGAATTTCGACACCATCAAAGATTATCTTACCCAAGTAGACATGTATAGGGCACAACTTAAGGATTGTGGTGAACCCATCAAGGATGGAAAGTTGATCAAACATGTGTTGACTCATCTTCCTCTTGAATATGCAGCTTTTGTTTTCAGTTATAATACTCCCAAATTAACAATGGGTAGTGCCTTCACTAAGCCTTCATTCGAGTCATTTTCAGGAATGTTGGTCTTAGAACATGAAAAGTTAGTGAGTATGGGAATTCTCCAGTCTTCCAAGACCAAAGCCTTGGCCACTAATGAAAGGAATTTAAGTTGTAAAAATTCAAACAAGAAGCAGAAGCAGTAGAAGGCTAAGCCACAAGATGACACACAACAATCCTCCTCTAAACAACAATCTTCCTCGCATCAATCTTCCTCCACACAACAATCTTCTTCACAACAAGGCAAGTCTTTTCCCAAAAACAATAAGGGGAACAACACCAACAAAAGGGAAAAGAAAACTTGTGCCTATTGTAAGAAGAATTGTCATGATGAACATGTGTGTAAGGATAAGCAGATTGATGAGTTGCTAAACATAATAAGGAAACAGAAAATTGATGTACCAAATGCCTATAAGGATAAGGGATCTTCAACCACTTCAAAAGGTAAGGGACAAGCTTTGGTAGCAAGTACAAATAATTCTGAGGAATGGGTTCTTGATTTAGGAGCTACACATCATATGGGTGCTTCAAGGGAGCATTTTTCCTCTTTGAAACCATCAAATGTACCTTACATCTATGTGGGAAATGACACTCAAGTAGAAGTTGAAGGAAAAGGGAATGTTGAGTTGGACAATGGAGTCTTCAAGGATGTTTTTCATGTACCCAACCTTACCACCAACCTTCTTTCAATCTACCAGATAACTCAATATGGATGTGGCAATAAAGTAGAGTTCCTTCTTGATTCAGTTGTGGTGAAAAATCTCAAGGATGATTCTACGGTGGCGATTAAAAAGGCTAATAATGAGACAAGGCTTTATTCTTTTTCTCATTTTGTGCCTAAGCCCACTTCCCTTGCCTTGTTGACCCACTCAAATTCACAAAGTAAACTATGGCATAAGAGGTTTGGACATCTCAATTACCGCTATCTTCAACAACTTAGCAACAAGGATATGGTCATTGGTCTACCTCAAGTCAAGTATTCAGAGGGTGTATGTCCAGGTTGTGAAGCGGGCAAGCATCCTAAAGAGAAATATGACAAGGGGAAGTCTTGGAGAGCTACTGTTGTTCTTGAATTGGTTCATAGTGACATAGCTGGCCCATTTCCAATACCATCATTTGGTAAGGCTCACTATGTTCTCACCTTCATTGATGACTTTTCACGCTACACTTGGGTCTTCTTTCTTGCTCATAAGAGTGAAGTGTTTGATAAGTTTATCACCTTCAAAGCTCAATTTGAGAAGCAATCAGGGAAAGCCATCAAGATTCTACGAACAGATAATGGCAGGAAATATGTGAACTCGAGGCTTATAGACTTTTGCACTCATGAGGGTATTGATCTTCAACATTCAGTTGCATACACTCCATAGCAAAATGGTGTTGTTGAACGGAAGAATAGAAACCTTAAGGAGATGACCACTTGTATGCTTCAACATAAGTCTCTAGATCAAGTGTTTTGGGCAGAAGCCATGTGTTGTGCCAATTACATCCAAAACAAAAGTCCCCATAAGGCCTTAGATGGAATTACACCTTTTGAGGCTTGGTGTGGCAGAAAACCAAGTGTAAAGCACTTCAAAGTTTTTGGTTGTCTAGCATGGGCAAGGATACCTCCACAAAAACGAAAGGCATTGGAACCTCAAAGGAAACCTTGTATATTTGTTGGATATCCTGACCATCTTAAGGCATACAAACTCATGGATCTAGAGGCATATGAAATATTCTTTAAGAGGAGTGTTCACTTTGAACAAACTTGTCCAAGTTTGGCTTCTTCAACTCCTCCTTCCTCCTTCATGGAAAGTGATGATAGCAGTGACTCGGAAGATGATATTCCTTCAACTTTGACTCGTAGGACACCACCTTCACAGGGTCCACATCTAGTTGAGGACATTCTTTCTTCTTCCACTAGACCTCGTTGGGCACAACAAACACTTGATTCAGCAGGTTCATTGGTGGGGAATCCTTCAAATACTAGGAGGACAAGGTCACAACACAAATCATTTCCACATGCTTATATTGTCATTGCTTTTGATCCACAGTCATTTAAGGAAGCATCAGGGATTCTTAAATGGGACAAGGCCATAGAGGAAGAATCTAACTCTTTAATGAAAAACAACACTTAAGACTTAGTTCCCCTTCCTAAGGAAAGAAAATTGGTTTGGTGTAAGTGGATCTATCGAACCAAATTTGCAGCAGATGGAAGTGTGGATAAGCATAAGGCTAGACTTGTTGCCAAAGGTTTATCACAGGTTCTTGGCATTGACTATACAAAGACCTTTGCACCAGTCACTAAGATGAACTCCATTCGTTTGACACTAGCTCTTGCTGCAGCTCATGGATGGGTTGTACATCAAATGGATGTGAAGAGTGTATTTTTGAATGGTGATCTTCATGAGGAGATTTATATGGAGCAGCCACAGGGGTTCATACAGGATTCTACTATGGTTTGCAGATTGGAGAAGTCTATCTATGGTCTTAAGCAGGCTCCTCGAGCTTGGTATGCCAAGATGGATTCCTTCTTACTCTTAGCAAGATTCACCAGGTGTCATTCAGACTCAAATGTCTACATTCTTCTAAGGGATGACTCACACTTGATACTCGTGCTTTATGTATATGACTTGATCATTACAGGAAGTACTTCATCCATCATTGCCAGTATCAAGACTTCTCTGCAGGACAGATTTTCTATGACAGACTACATTATTTCCTTGGTATTGAGATCACACAGTCTTCAGCAGGGATCACACTTTCTCAACCCAAGTATGTTCTTGATTAGCTTTCTCGATTTCACGAGTGACTGCAAGCTTGCTCCTACTCCCTTTCTTTCAGGTGTCAAGTTAGAGGCCAAGTGTACCACTCCACTTGTTGATGCTACATTGTACAAACAATTGGTTGGGAGTCTCATCTACTTGACACATACACACCCTGACATAGCTTTTGCAGTTGGCATGGTTTCTCGCTTCATGCAAGAGCCACATGAGCTTCATTGGAAGGCTGCCAAACACATCTTACACTACATACAGGGTACACATACACATGGGATACACTATGCAGCAGGTACTGGACTTCAACTAGTTTGATATACAAACTCAGACTATGCAAGGGATCTTGATTCTCGCAAGTCTACTTCAGGTTACATGTTTCACCTTGGTTTCGGCCCCATTTGTTGGCAGAGTAAGGAGCAAAATAGTATTGCTCTTTCTTCAACTGAGGCTGAGTATCGAGGTGCTGTCACTGCAGCGACAAAAGCTATTTGGTTACAGCATATCCTGGAGGAGTTTGGATTTCACATACCTAAACCCACAGTCATACATTGTGATAATCAGAGTGCTATTGAGATCTCAAAATATCCATTTCAACATCAGCGGACCAAACACATTGAGATTCATATGCACTACATTAGAAAGCTGATACATGAGCAGGTTATTGCATTAAAGTATTGTCCTACAACATAGCAAGTCACAGATATCTTCACCAAACCCTTCACTGAGGTCAAGTATATCCATTTGCGAGATCTCTTGGGGGTGCAGGATGTTTCAGAAAGGGGAGTCCCTTGACTTCTCTCTTCTTTCTTCTGGGAAGGATCTTTTCCTCATCTGAGGTCTTCTTCTCTCTCATCTTCATTATTGTACTTATCTCTCTTTTTGGGGGAGGGTTTTTCCCATGAGGTTTTCCCTCTTTCTCCGCTTTATGAGAGATTGCGTTGCATCTTTGTATGTAAAGCATTGCTTGGGTACCTAACATGGCCCCATAGCCAGGACCCATTATGCATTTCATCATAGCTTTTGTGAGCTTAAGTGCATTCCCCTAAGTTGCACTTAAGGGGGGATGTTAGTGTAAATAATTATTATTTACACTTTGCTTAAGTTTACTTAAGATAAATGCATTATTTTATTATTTATTAGGTTAGACACCTAGGAGTATGCGTACTCATATGAGTTGTCATGTTGACAACATAGGAGTAAGCAACTCTAATTTAGCACATGGTGTCTACAACACTGGAGTTTGCATAATTAACTAAGTTGTCATGTCGACAACATAGTTGTTTGAACTCTTAATTAAGCACATGGTGTCTACAACATAATTTTACGTGACACGCCTTTGTAGGCTTATCCTCTCATTATCACACTAACTCCTGTGCTTAATGGAGGATAATCCACTCTTGTTAGACATGTGCTTAGTTGTGAGGCTTATCATATTGCTAACTCCTAGACATTCTAGAAGCATTCTGAAGGCCTTTATATTTAGGCACTCCTAGTGTACTTGTACATCAATTGAATTTCATATTGTTATTTTGATCATACTCTATTGGTCTATTTTGTGCTAGATGTTGAGCTTCTTAGTCTTGGGTGATTTTGCCCTAAGGCAAATTCTTACAATTTTTGCTTTGTTTCCGTAGTTTGTGTTGCCATCGGCTATCTTTGTACACCCTCAGAAAACTTTCCTCAACGAGTATTTAAGCATGGCTTGTAAGTAGTCTTTAGGTATGGAATTTGGATTATTTTCTCTGTACTGCGAATTCCTATTGGAGTTCTCTGTTGTTCTCAATTTTGGAAGTGAACACTTCCCTCGGATCTGGCAAATCGAAGAATCATCTTTCGACATATATTAATTGAAGGATTATTCATATTCAAGTCTATATTATTGTGTCTAGATTTCATCTAAATCTATTGTGTTTATGTATGACCAAGATTGCATTCACAGCTGGACTCAAATACCTAACCATGCGGCTTCCGGACATCCCAATACTGCTTCTTCATTGCCCGTACGACCCTCATTCTCACCCTCCACCCACACCTCCATACTTCCCTTCCATCTATCCACCGTACGGCCATCTTGTCTCTCACACTATACACCATTCTTCCATCTCCACCGTAAGCCCAGCATAGACCACCATACAGCCCCATTTGATCATTGTACAGCCTTATGAACCGTACAAATTGCTGCTTTCTTCCACCATACGGCCATTCTTGTGTCTTCCACACCGTATGGTCCCTACCCTAGACAATCTATACGGCCATCAAGCCGGTCGTCTCCAGCCCTCTACGCTTGGGAACATTACATTGGCACATCTTATGTTACAAGTGGGCACGTCCTCACCGTTGACAGCCATCTATAGATCTCCATGTGTTGACTAATCCCAATAGACTCACTTGGACTCTAATAACATCTTACTAGAAAAAAGGAAAGCATGGAAGACTACTAAGATATTCAATATTAAACAAGGACTGAAAGTCTCCTTAAAGAAGATTACAAAATGTTATATCCAATTGGATAAGAGTGACAACTAACAAGATTAAACTTACAACTAATAAAGCAAAAGAAAAAGAATATTCTTAAATTCTATCCTGAACACTAAATTGACCATAATATACTAAATGTTACAATAATATTTTAATAAAAGCTATAAAAACTGTCTAATAGCACACAAATTGTGCCCTGCGTGCGAATTCTCCATCTAAATGGTAGTGGCAGTTAAGCTTTTGTCAAGTTAAGATTTGGAATTCCAAACAGCTATCTTAGAAAACCAACTACAATGTAAGAATTACAAGAATATGTGGTACACACCTCTGGTAGATAATTTACTGCATCTGTCCATGCCATCTCTGAGATGCTAACAGAGAACAAAACCCTAAAAACAGTTAGCAGATTCATAAAACAATCAAAGTTTTACAAAGGCATTTAATTTCTCATTGTGGACAGATGGAAAAACCCTAAAAAAAAGCACCAATGTAATGGGATTTAATATTGCAAAATATCCAATTGAAATACATGCGAAATATGATGAAAATACAACACCTTATAGTAGAAATTCTCTTTCCATCTTCAGTGGTTCCTATGTGAGAAGGTGTATGTGGCATAGCGACTCTCCTGCGCTTCTTACAAAGATCTGTCACTGGAGATCCAATGTTTGAAAGAGATGGTGAATTCTGATGAATAAAATTATCCTTATGGGAAGAAAACATGGCCACTTTTGAAATTTCTGTAGATGCTTTGTTCTCAGATTCTTTATAAGTAGTCTCTGTGATGCTCCCATTTTTTTCTGATAACAATTCAGTACCTGGGGGCAAACATTGTATGTCTTTGCCAGGAGTAAACTGGCATGAAGGTATCACTGCAGAGATCCCTCCAGCAGCCAAACCCTGATATATTTTTCCACTTTGCAAGGCAATGAGTTTATCATTGATGACATGGTCAAACTGTGATACATCTGACTTTTGTAACAGGGATTCACTTTGACATGAATCACTTTCAGCGGAAGAAGAGTAGGAAGATTCATCACTAATGTGTCCATAGTATTGTTTCTGCAGAGGATTTAGAAAAGTTCCAACAATGCATTGGCCAGGATCCTCTTCACCATATCCCCTGGTTCCCCATGAACATGAGGACAATGAGGGAATTTTAGTACCATCAACAGAGTACATATGCCACCATGCTTGACTGCCTATACCCACACCTCTCGATTCCCGTGGCAAACTAAGAGGATTCACAGCTTGTTCATTAGGATTTACCCTCAAACCAGGGTCACCACTGGTAATATTCACCCCTTCATTATTCTTTTCCATCATCACAGGCACTGGTTGATTAGGAAAAGGATATTGTTGACTGGGAGTGTCAGAGACTAAAATTTCATTTGAAAACAGAATGTCATTTATGTACTCATTTTCTTGTATAGTAGACAGACAAGTAGGGTTAGAAATTGCACATGAATATAAGTCTAAACTAGCCACATTCTCTTGGTCATAAGAATTATCTACAGAGGGGATAGTTGAAAATTTTGTAGGCATCAAACATTTTTCATGAGCTTGGCCTTCTGACCCTATCAGAGGCATCACTTGAAATTCATTGAAAGGATGAGTATTTATTCTCATGGCCAAGGTCTTGGATAAGGATTGTGATGTTAAAAATCTTCTTGTCCCACTCCCAACCTTCTCAAAATCCTCTTGATAAAAACGATGGTCCTGCTTTGTCCATTCTTCTGCTGAGGCTTGTGAACTGACATTAACAGGAAATGGGGCATGTGGTTTAGTGCACCTTGAAGTCATTAGCTTCTGTGTTCCTAACTTTTCAGAGCATATATTACCATCTATATCTGGTAATAAGAAAGGGAAATGCTTTCCCATCCTGAATATTGATGAATGAAATGACTCAAACAAACATGGAAGTGTCTTTCCCATTCCCAAGGACCTCCTTCGTTGAGTTGCTAGGGTTTTTATGTTAGTAAGTAGTTTGGAGAAGCTAGCAGTATCAGGCATCACAGACTGGCCAAGATGAGAAATTTTTGAGCTTGTTTGAGAGCCTTGCAAAGGCTGATCCATATTCTGGTCACTGGATATGTTGTGACTACCAAAAAGTTCTTGGTGATTGAGACATGACCCATTATTTGGAAGCTCATTGATAGAAGAACTGATTTGACATGGAGATTCAGAGAATGCAGATGAGGTGCTCCAAATCACTGGAAGTGTTTGCTGAGTTGCAACATCCAATGCCACTTTTACATCTGGATCATCTCCCACCATATTAGTAGCTTGGATACTTGTCTCTGCCTCAGATGGCAATGATTTTAATTGCTGTTTGGTATCGAAGTGATCTGAGTCACAATTCTGGATTTCTGACAAGAGCAAATTAGAGGAACTGACACGTAAAGTATTCTGTTCTAAATCCAAAAAAACATCATCGTCAGTACCTGAAGAAACAAAAAGAGAACTTGATGGCTGTTCCAAGGAAGTAACAAGGAGTTCTGGGCCCAGATGGGTATGTTTATCAAAATATGAGACATTTGGTAAAGAATCTTGATGATGGGTTGAGGCTTCTCTTGCAAGGTCCTTGGATTCTGTTGTTATCAACCTAGATAAAATGTACTCCTGTTGCATGCATAAAATTATTCAAGTGCAAAGGTTTATTGCAGTATAAAAGATGAGACACATTAGATGGATATGATGGATTTGACATAAGTCCTTTTGCAGAAAGAGCGCCAGATGACCAATTTTGATACAACTGAGTTGAAAATATATCAGATGGAGATCTGCATTGCATAGCTAAATCCTTGAACCTTGTGCATAGCTAAATGCTTGAACCTTGCGCATAGCTAAATGCTTGAAATTTGTGTGCACCATGCCATTAACAGATAGGCATTCATTAAGCTGTAAGAGATTACATAAGTCCACACTTGTACTGCTGCATGGAAACCATAAACACAAACAAAATCCTTATTAAGGATAATAATATGCAAAGTAACAGAGAAGGCTAAACCACATACAATAGAAATTTAAATCAAATCCAAAACCAAGACCAAGACAAACCATAATTTGTTTGAACTTGTGGTGTCTAAGAATTTTCTTTGTGCAGGAAAGTTTGTTGAAGCAGATCCCAAAGAAGATTCCATCCCAAATCTTCCATGTCTTTCATCTTGTAACTGTGTGTTTAGAGTTAGACAATTCTGCAAATACAATCAATTGGTTATCATAAATGGTTATATCATTAAAATTAACATTTAAACAACCAACCCAGTGAGTATCAACATGTTAGAGCAATTAGTATTTGCTTCAAGGAGCAATATTTCATGCTTGTTATCAAAAGTAGTTCCTATCAAGATAAATATGCCGTCATGCAGAAAAAAATTAAACAGTAATATTGCCCTATACAGATACTTGGAGAACTGTATCTTAGCAAAGTCCCCATAGTGACTTAGATAACCAATAAAATAGGTGCCTTGTGATGTTAGACTACTGGATAGCATAGATGTTATATTCCTAGTGAACAAGTCACAATGCTATCTTCTAAAACTCTATCTTCATGTAAAATTGACTCGAAGTATGGGAAAGAGCACAAAGGCCCATTTTAAACAAAAATGATAACCCAAGTGCCTCAGGAGTTGAAGAAACAGGTGACAACATAAATCCATGATAGGCTACATTTCTATATTTATGAACCATCACCTCATTAGTTGGACAAACATCCTTGCAACTAGGCATACTAACACATCCGTCTTGAAAGGTCTAGTAGCCATAATGAATATAAATCACCTTCAATAATGTTCATAACATCTCTTAAGCAAAGAGGAGTAAGGGTTAGAAATCAATCTTTTTCCTATTCGTTTATATTTCTGCATCTCCTTTGTCTAGAACAAGAAGAGAAAAAAGACATATCACATAAATGGATGTTTTTGAACTCATCTGTCAACTTGGTTTGCCAACAATTGCTACAATATGAGAGAGAGAATTTCAAGAAATCTAGCCCTTTTATCTACAAGGAAGCTTGCTGCAAGAGCCAAATGACTTATTGCAAAAGCTATATGTTGAACAACAAATTTGACTCCTTCTCAGCTCACCTTATGCTATCTCATTCTATAAGAATCGCCCTTTGTGCTTCAGAGGATGGTGAACATATTTGGATTTAGATTATATATAGTCAAAAAATACTGAATATCAAATAACATCTTTCTTGCTTACCACCTTCCAAGATCAAGCATTTTGTCATCTCGATAACTACCTCCATTGGGCTACAGTTTATATGAAGTCAAATGTCCTTTTTTATTAGACCTTAGAAAATAAATAAATAATCAAAATTAACTACTCAAAAAATAATAAATCAAAAAGTTGAATAATTCCAATTATTTCAAAATGTTCTTAAAAGTGACTTATGTCACTAGGCATCAAGTATCGAACAGGCATTTGAGGAGAGACAGATAAATAAATTTGGATGATTTATATTTTTTCTGTTTGAGAATTGTGTTTGTAACTTTGTGGCCAAACTCCTACCATTGGGATGAAAACCCCAATGTTTTCCCAATGGAAAAAATTCCAAAATGCGGAAGCTGAGGACAAAACCCATCTTCAACAAAATGGTTTCCTCGAGGAATCAATAGTGATTTAAAGCAGGATTTAAAAGGAACAAACTGCATATTACGCTAAAGCAATTTCATACAAGAGTCGCCTTCGTGCTAAGAAGGTTACACTTTGACGTCAGAACAGCTATAAGGAAGATTTGATTAAATCCAAATGTTACCAACAATCTTGAGAGTGAATACCACTATTAGTCACCATTCTAAGAGTTTAAGTTGTAGTTGCGAGGGAGGCAACAAAATTATTAATCTATTACAATAAATTCATGAATTTTGTAATGTCCCTTTGCTGAACCACTATATAATTTTCCCTAAATTCACAAAAAAAAAAAAACAAAGCATACAATATAGTTAGGGGCACATTCTTGAGAATAAGATGAGCTAGACACAATCAAGTTAAGAAACATTGCAGATGCAATTCATTAAGTAAATCTATTGTTAGAATTCAGAAATCATGTATTCATCAATATGCAGCAAATCTGATTTGTATGGATTGGTTTCTGCAAATGTAATTACACTACCATAGGTATAGGTATGTTCCAAATGCAAATCCCAATCTCTTATAAATATAAGAGTAAGAGACATGTCTCATGAAGTGACATGTCTCTATGATTGATCATTATTAGATAACATATATTAACAATATAAATCACAATATAACATATGTATTATGTATAATATATATGTATAATATCATATATATACATATATATAATATAATATATATATTTATAATATTATATATAAATGTAGTATAATTATAATATTATATATATGATATATATATCAAGATTGTATCTTACAATTAAATCAATCCGACTATAGCTATAATCTTAACACTCCCTCTTAGCTAGGGAGGATTTGTTATGGAACACAATACGCTCTCAAGCATATGGAGATATATCATCTCAATATGATATTCTTGGAATGGTCTATTTACAGATATCAACATGAAACTAAATTTCTTAACACTCCCTCTTTAGCAAAGAGAATTAAAGCAATTATAATACAAGATTTGAACACCACCTTAAGTGTGGTCTATGATAGATTTAAGTTATGGTGTCTGGCAAGACCTGGCCCAAAGAACCATAACAAATTGATTTTCATTGTGTCCGGCAAAATCTGGCACGAAGAACCATGATGAGTTGATTATCAAGGTGTTCGGAAAAATCCGGCCCGAAGAATCATGATAAGTTGGTTATTAAGGTGTCCGGCAAAATCCGGCCCGAAGAACCATGATGAGTTGATTATCAAGGTGTCCGGCAAAATCTGGCTTAAAGAACCATGATAAGTTGGTTATCAAGATGTCCGGCAAAATCCGGCCCGAAGAACCATGATGAGTTGATTATCAAGGTGTCCGGCAAAATCTGGCTTAAAGAACCATGATAAGTTGGTTATCAAGGTGTCTGGTTGATACATTCGTTATCATGACTTCCAGCACTCTGGGACAACAACTTAATGAAGTTTGTCATGATAACAGGTCTACCATTTATAAGATCGTCACCTTAAAATAGCTACCTTTTGTTTCTATATGTCAATGAAAGATAGTCACCTTTCATTACATATCATATGTAAAATAGTAACCACCATGAACTTAGTCAAAGGGTGGTACAAAGCCTTTCACCTTAATTTTCTCTCACAAAGAGGAATGCAATACAAGGAGTTTCACTTAGAACTTCTCTTCATAGAGAAGATATCATTCACAAAGAAATGCACCTCAAAAATTCTCCCTCTGAACAATGATCCTGGGAAGTTAGGTCCAGTAGTTACTCCGTTAGAGGCTCTCTAAGGATTCTTGTTAGACTCGCTCTGAATCTAATATCTAATTTTCTAGTGATAACTCATCACTTCCTAGTGATAATTCATCACTTTCTAACGATATACATAGGAGTAGGCCCATCAAAATCATGTAGTCACACACATGTATTTCTAGAGTCCCTTTGAGTATCAATCTTCTAAGCTCCTGCATTGCTTTAGAAGAAGTGTCATACTCCCTCTTAATGTAGAAGAATCTCATAATCTTAATCATCAAACATGTTTGCTTCAAGAGCCTCATTTTATTCATCTTGATCATTAGGATCTTTGGAGCTACTATCATTAGATTGAGTATGCACAATATTAGGTAGCATATGTAAAGTACCAAACTCCTTTTTCTGTAAGAATATCCTAAAACATAAAGGAAAAGATCAAGGAAAATAATCCTTATAGTATATATAGAATTACAAATAAGAGAGAGGCTACAAACAGTAGATAAATGTAAAAGATAAGAATACTTATCTGCACATGAAGATTCAAAAATTGTCTTTTTAGATTATTTGAGAATGGAACATCTCCCCTCTAAATAAGGTTCAAGTGGGAATGAAACATTGACTATTATTCCCCCCACAATATAAAATTTCCACCCATTCTTATATCGTTGAACAATTTTGTATCAAATATAACTCCTTTGTAAGTTCCAACTTGCTCTTTTCGTCCATTGAAGGTCCAAACTTTCATTTAGCTTAATAGTAGAAGCGAACATGTCCTTCCATTTTCTCAAACTTGTCCACAATATGCCAATATCTTAGATTGAGTATGTTTGTGCCACATGAATGAATCTACAACTCATACATTGAGTTTCATTCATCAAAGAGAGACTCGTAGATGGTTCAAATGAATTCTTAAAAGCTTCAATAATGTTTCACAACAACTCAGATTTCCTTTATTCATGCAAAGGTATTTGTTTGATCTTTTGATCATTTATCTGCTCCTTCAGATGGATGTGTTAGACTTCCTTTGAATCATCTAATTTCTAAGCTTCTTTATCTTTGAAGAAGTGTGAGACTCCCTCTAAATCTAATATTCATCCTCCTTTTCCTGCAATAACATTCTCAAAGAAAAGGATCAAGGCAAATAACTCTTATAGCATGTACAAATAAAAATATCAACATTAATTAGAATGTTAGCAATTTAACTCATGCCAATTACTAACAACATAAAAGATTATAACATTTCTCTTTATTTTATATTTTAATAATAAAATTAAGATAACATAATACTTAATTTTATTCATAACATGATACTCAATAATTATTAATTCATAATATATAACATATTATATATATAGAATATGAATTAATTAATTTTCAATATTGAATAAAACATAAAGTATATCATACCTATGAGTCGGTCCACTTTACCTTTACTTGATCCACGCGACTCTCTTAATTAGTCCAAAAGAATTCATCTTTATATTGAATTCACCACTTTATTAAATTGTCTTCCAAGATCTTTGATCGTTCTAGGTCAAATTTTGAAGTGTCTACCCCTTGTACATGGTTTTCTCCTTGCATATAATTTTCTTTTACTATATCTCTTTTGTGGTTTCCAATTCTTTATTGGTATCTTTTTCTTTCAATGCCATCTAGGCATGACATGGGTCTGCAACTCCCTCTTGTCATGTATGACAATGTAATATGACAAGTGTTCATGGGTATCCACGTGGGATACAAAGGGTGAGTTGATTAATTTAAATTCTCTTTCCCTATGATGTTCGATTGGTATTCACTTAGTACTATTTCCATTCACCCTTATGTGTTGTATAACATTTCCTTTGTTTAAACTCATTCACTTTCGGTGACATGTCTTTTTCTTTTATTTTATGTGTATCCCTCTCAGATGTTTACTACTTTCCATGGTAATCCCTTACTTATCCCTATGTTTATTAGGATATCTGCTTACATCACTACATGTTGGGTATTGCTAGGGTCTTCTTTCCTTTTTTCTAACTCATATTGCTTCTCACACGATGCTTTCAAATTCGCGTGGAATGGGGGTGGCTCAAATGAATTAGGGTATCTTCCAATCCACGTGGGGTATCACCTTTTAATGAAGTGCGTATTCCACCTTAGGTATGAATCTCAGACCCATTTTTATTTTGTTTCCGTAGTTGTTGTCGCCGTCGGCTAACTTTGTACACCCTCGGAAAGTTTCCCGACAGGTATTTAAGCATGGCTTGTAGGTAGTCTTTAGGTAGGCTTTTGGATTATTTTCTATGTATTGTGAATTCCTATTGGAGTTATGGATTGTTTGCCATTTTGGAAGTGAAAGATCTTCCCTATTTGGCTCGTGCGGTTTTGGTGGGCTTCAACCCTCGCCCTATTTCGTTTTTGTATGTAACACTTCGCTCAAATCTGGCAAGTCAGAGCTTCATTCTTGTTGCAAGATATTTATTATCTGGTATATATATTTTCTCTGTGTTTTGGTTACTTCAAGCTGGCAGTATCGCCCCTCTTTGGCATCACAGCACCTCCATACCTCTCTCCATCATCCATACAACCTCATGTCTCCCTCCATACCACCACCCCTCCACACCTCCGGCATTTCACTTCATACTTACCAACTTCCTCCTCACCATCCATACGGCCTGCAATTTCCAAGTGTACCGCCTGCATTTTCCCCATTGTACGAATCCCTAGGATATCCCATACGGCCATCAACTTGGCCTCCATTTCACCATACGACCTCCATTTCACCGTACACCTTCCCTCCTCCCTACACCATAGGGTGCCCTGCCTTCACCGTACTCCTCCCCTCTATACCCTCCACCGTACAGCGCCCACATTCCTGTTGTACGAAGTGCACACTCCTTGTCGTATGGCCCTTATCATTTGCCCTCTGTACTTCCTTTAGACCCATATGGACACACATTATTCCATTGTACAGCCGGCCTATAGGTCTTCTTGTCATCTTTCAATGGTTGTGACTGGTTAATCTGGGTACCCCCACGAAAGGAACATTACAGTGGTAACAAAGCTTTTGTTCCTACCTGCCTATGGAAGTGAATGCAAGGTTATACTTGAAGGAGAAGGCGAAATAACCCTATTGATAGAATGGCAAATCATCAAGATCCTACGACGAAACTCATGAATCTTTTAAGAGAGCTGAACAGAAATCAAATACAAATCAACGAAACCCAAAGGCTTATGCAGGAAACTCTACAAAAATTGGCCAAGGGAAAGACAACAAGGGAACAAAATGGGCATAGCGACAATTCTGTTTCGGGAGGGACAAAATTTCAACCCTCTCGCTCTCGACCCTTGATACCCATCTTCCTTCCAAGGACGGAAGCACCACACAAAGGCAGAGAGCCCACTTTTGAGGAAATGCAAGAAAAACTTTGGGAAGATTGGCGGAACGCGAATATGGAAGGTGATATATCTTACAGAGACTATTTTGATCTAAGAATGAGATATTCTAGTGGGGGAAATCACGGTTATTTTAATGATGATCTCAGGAGAAAGATCGGAAAGGTAAACTTATCGCCATTTGATGGATCTGGAGTCATTACCGCACAATCATGGGTTCTAAAGGCAAATACCTATTTCCAACTCAATCCAATGCCCGAAGAGGAAGCAATCAAGTTCGTAGCACTTCATCTAGAAGGAGTGGCGCATGAGTGGTGGCATCATGGATTGGTCACTCTTAGTCACGACCAAGTGACCTCTTATGTCAAGTCTACTGAGAGACTCATTGATTGTTTCGGTGGGAAGGATCTTGAGCTAAACTTCAAAGATCTAGCTCAGCTAAAGCAAATGGGCATAGTAGACAACTACATCATTGAGTTTCAAAGGCTGTCAGTACTAGTCACAGACATCTTTGAAAGACACCAAATTGTGTTATTCATGGATGGGCTGAGAAAGCCTTTGAGAGGTTGGATCAAACGGTTCAACCCGTGTGCACTCAACGAAGCTATTAAGAAGGTGCGTGACATGGCCGCATCTTCCTCCAAAACTCACGCAGCTGCACCAACACCATTCCCACAAGAAGACAAGGACAAGGAAACAGTTCTGAAGAAACCTCAGATTGATGAAGATTCTCGACAAGAACTCTGGAGGAAAAAGCTCTATTTCACATGCAAAGAACCATGGGGACTTGGTCATCGCTACCTTGGGCAAGGAAAAATTCATTACATTGAGGTGATGCCTAATGACGACAAAGGGCAAATACCTACAGCAACTGATGAAAAAATTACCCAGCAGGAGAGAATAAATGCCCTGATACAAAAAGAGGGTTCCATTGCTACCCTCACTACATCAACTGGAAGTGGTATCTTTAGAGTTTGCTGCATACTTCACGAAAAACAAGTCCCAATTATGATTGATAGTGGCGCCACACTCAATTTCATCAGTTCATCTTTGGTCACTAGTAAAGGCCTGTGTGCAGTTGAGCATGGAGGATTTGAGGTTAAGGTTGCAGGAGGAACCTTGTTACCTTGCACTTATGTGATCCCACGCCTACAAATTTCCATGGGAAACTATACCATGGCAAATGATTTCTTTGTCGTAGATTTGGCTGATACTGATATCATTTTGGGCATTCAATGGTTGGAATCTCTTGACCAGTACACCCAAAGTTTTGAAAGGATGGACTTTTCATCCGAGACGGATGGCAAGAAGGTGATTCTAAGAGGAATGTCAAATAAAGGAACGAGGGAAGTCACAATCAAGAAGATGGAGGTAATTTTTAAACAAAATTTGGTGTCAAATGCAGCAAGTAAAAACAAGATGGTCAACACCGCACCGCATTCCTTGGATAATTGGCGGGCTCATCTATTGGTCGAGTATTCCAAGAACACTTTTGCATGTGAGTTGAGGGATGGCTATGTACGCGATGAAAGATACAAACTTATTGATAACATTAGTTATTTCGGCGGGAAGATCTACTTAGTGCCTAACTCGAAATTGATAGAGCTGATTACGAAAGGTTTCCTAGAACCAGATGTCCATTTGCTTGAGGACAAGCAAATTTTGGGACGGGAGGACTGTAATGTCCCCGTCATAAAATAAATGTATTTAATTAAACCTTGTTAATGGGCCAATTGATTTAATATATCTCAAACCCATTTTTATTTTGTTTCCGTAGTTGGTTTCGCTGTCGGCTATCTTTATACACCCTCGAAAAGTTTCCCGACGAATATTTAAGCACAGCTTGTAAGTAGTCTTTAGGTAGGCTTTTGGATTATTTTCTATGTACTGCGAATTCTTGTTGGAGTTCTGGATTGTTTGCCATTTCGAAAGTCAAAAATCTTCCCTATTTGGCTCATGCGGTTTCGATGGGCTTCAACCCTCACCCTATTCTGTTGTTGTATATAACACTTTACTTGGATCTGGCAAGTTGGAGCTTCGTTCTTGTTGCAAGATATTTATTATCTGATATATATATTTTCTTTGTGTTTTGGTTACTTCAAACTAGCAGTATTGCCCCTCTCTGGCATCACAGCACCTCAGTACCTCTCTCCATCATCTATACAACCTCCTGTCTCCATCCGTACCACCACCCCTCCACACCTCTGTCATCTTACTTCATACTTACTGTAAGGAAACTTGGCAACAAAGAATATAACCGTTTTCACATAACCCATAATAGATCTAAAATAAATATGGAATTAAAATCCACATGCAAGAGAATAGACAACATACCCACAAAATTGTGACACAAGATATACCCTGAGAAACCCTCATTGAGGGGAAAAACCCAGCCTCCAAAAGCATCCATCACCATGTATTATTCAGCAAAAAATACTATTGCAATACAACCATAGAAGCCTTCATGGCCATAGCCACAACCGAGAAAACTATGTGAACAAGCATGAATCCACACATCCCATGCCATGCTTCCAACCTTCACAAATGCTCCCTTGGCTACCCTATCAAGCTTTGTCCCGCTCGACTCTTGCCTTTCTCATTCTTACTCTACAACAACTACCCTTGTGGCTGCTTATATAATAACAAGTCCCACAAAACCACCAAGTGGTATTACATAAACCATGTGCTAAAACCATGTGCTACCTAACCCACTGACCCCACATTTAATATTGGGCATTTAATTCTTTTCACCAATATTAAATAATTACATGAAATATTATCACAATGTTACAATACAACTCATCAAGAATATCCCATAGAAATTTTTACATGTTGCACATCCATCTAGGTACTCCTAGATACAACATTACATAATAAAATATAACAATATTATGCAATGTGTGCAACACCCATTATCTCAACAATCTCCCACTTGTTGTATACATTGCATAGAGTCAATCCGTAGCCACATAAATGAACAAGGGAACAATCTCTCCCAGCACATCCACCATCATGGATCAAACTACACCAAATGCTCAATTCTGGTACCTGCAACAAAATCAAAGTATCCAGCATCTCAAACATGAATGATCTCACCTCCTATAATGCCACTGCCACTGGACATACATAGAAGCCATCCCAAGAGAAAGCCACCCAACTTGTCGCATTAGAAGATCATAAAATTCTGTACCAACTAAAATTTCAAGCACAAAAAAAAAACCTAATCCAAAGGTAATCACATGTATCCGTAGTTATCAAAATTCCATAGCTGAAATAGCACCCACAGCAAGTGCCAAACCCATCCAATTATCCATACCTTAAAAGTATAACAAGTGAATCTCATATCACCAACATATACAATCTATAACCTGCAATCACAAGCCTCAAGAGCAATACCTACCACATATATACCAAGAAGCTCCCACTGCAAAAGATAATGTCAAATCTATAACCAATCCACTCACATCTCAAAGAAGTGAATCCATGTAGCATCAAAGACATCCGCAATACATAAACTGATATTCTACAAGAACAACTCTCATAACAAGTCTCCAATAGTCTCCCAAATTCTCCACAACCAACAGAGGAAAGAGATAAAGAAATAACCATGTCATCTCTCACATGACACACATGAGCACAAACCAATGATCACAATCTCTAACTAATCTCAAATCCAATGTAAGCAAAACCGAACATCCAAGAAGATAACCAAGACCAGAGAAACTATGCAAATCATAACCTGTATCATGTCCTTCTACACACACCTCTAGATGTAAACTGTGCAATTATGATCTCCTCCATAAAACCCCAACAAGAAGCCTCAACAACACCCAAACCATACCATATAACTAATTATGGATGTAAGGCTCTCACAAGAAGATCAAACTCAATAAACCCATTCCTAAACCAAGGAATAACCATTCCTAATCCAAGGAATATGCCCAATATAAAATCATCTCCCAAACTCAACCAGCATAACAACATATGCAAATGGAGATAACCAATGCTAAACCATCTCTCAAATGAACCCTCCAGAACTAACTCATGTACCATAGCTCAAAATCCATATCCATCAAAGACAAGCATAAATATAATGCAACTGAGAGAAACAATGGGCTATACCTCTCAAGTAGCAAACCACCGAGTAGACCAAGAGTGGGGAATGAGAATGCTCATCAAGATACCCAAGTCTCCAACCAAGACTCATCTAAGAACAATCTCCTCTCAAGTCCATATCAGGTGACTGCCCCTTGGACTTCCTGCTGAAACCATCAAGCGTCCCAACAAATACTTCTCTAATCTAAGAGAAATCAGCATCACCACCGTCTCTAAGTATCTATGAGCACCTGTAACCAATCAATCCATGCCAACTCCAAATGCAACATAGCAATATCATGAAGTATCCAACTTATGATTAGTGTAATCAATACCAAGAAACTAAACCAAGATCAATGTCAAAGTTCCAACCATGGCCTCAGGAACATAAACATGACAACATGATCTAAACCATCTCAACCAAAGCGATAACATGCTCCACATGAACATACCATAACATGTCACAACTCTAAACCCGTATCAAGAGTATACCATGACATAATAATGAAACCATCATCATACCAAGGATAACATGTCAAATAAAAGCATAAACCAGACCTTTTCCAAGAACCCTGTGAGTCCTCAAGATGCAACCATCTCCATACACCATGAAGAAAACCATCTCCACATACCATGAAGATAACAAGTGCACCATGCAAATGTCAAAGATGTTTCTGCAGCAACAGGATCTAAGACAAACCTCCAACATCTGCAAACACTCAATAAATATATCAATGCCAAAAAAAAAAAAAAATCCCACTCAACTGTGGTACCAAGTCACCTATGGCATCACAAAATCCATCTCCTACATGAAGATCCAAACCAAACCAGGAACTAATTCGACATTGTCACCCCATCATTGTCACAAGCTCCCACTAAACTGTGTATCCAAGCTATCCATGACATCATAATGAAAAACCATCCTCTAACCATGAAAATCAACCAAGGCATCAAACCATCAAAGAACTCAAAGTGCACATCATGAGCTCCTCAAAAGAAACCAAATAACCATGATCCTCAACCAAGAAGATATACCACCATAACTGAATTAGAAAATCCAAGTTAATCAACATCAAGGATGTAGCTGCATAACCAATCATGTCATGCCAAAATCCATAGCACCATGATCACATCCATGAACTGAACATCTATCACTCAAAGTGCCCAACCTGTTAGCATAAAATAGTCAACCACAATCCTCCACCATCACTATACCTGGTAACAACATCTCATCCCTTCTACATGAAGATAAAATCATAAAATCATGTGACTTAGGGCATAGACAACCCAAATCTAAGCCACCAATCTGAATATGCATCAATAATGAAAAATCAATGGGCAAAGACAACCCATCACCAAGCCATAAATGCAACCTGTAAGTATAGACGGCTTACAACATTGCACAACTTGTAGATCTAACAAGTCATCATACATATCCAAACCAAACACTGATAACCATATCATCATGAGACCAATCTGAAATATGAATTGAGTATACAATGACATCAAATCTTAAATCTCCAATGCCATAAGCTTACAATGTTACCTTAGTCAAAATATACCTATAAACTATTCAAATTAATATATCACTAAATAAACCATGCCAAACTTGCACCAAATCTGAAACAATGTGTAGAGCTGTCCAAGAGCTTTCTGTTGACTACTTGAAGTCCAAAATCCAACTCCGTATGCCCAAGTTATGCCCTAATTTGTGCTCAAAATAAATAACATCTGACTTTAGGGCTCTTAAAACCTGACAAAATGTTAAAATCACAAAACCAAACTTATACCAAGTTGTAGTGCTCTGAATTAGCTTTCCAACGCCTATAAGAACTCTGAAATCCGATATTCTGAGAGAAAGTTATGGCCGTTTTACTAAGACAATCTTTTTACCATTTTCACTGTGATTTTTCTTTCTTTTTTTTTGTGACGAAAAATTCCGATGGGATTAAATTTGACAGCCATCATGAGCTGAAACCAAAAAAAACTCTTTCATTTCCTCTGAACATGGCCAAACTAGGGCATATTATATATCAAAATTTATGGAAATGTCAACCTAGATCCAATGGTGAGGTCTGTTTTTACCCAGAAGGTCATTTTTGCAATCTACTCCCCAAAAGCCTCATTTAAATGAAACATCCAAAAAATCCTTTTGTCCAAAAAATTTCAAATGCCCAAATCTTTTAACATCACATCATAACTGCAAATCCAAAGCCCTTAGATCTGCAATAAATCATTCATATATCTTGCTCTTTTCTTTTATCCTCTCATGCATTCTCATGGATTCAATCTAGGGTTACAATAATAAAACCATAGCTCTGATACCACTTGTAAAGAAACTTGACAACAAAGAATATAACCGTTTCCACATAACCCATAATAGATCTAAAATAAATATGGACTTAAAATCCACATGCAAGAGAATAGACAACATACCCACAAAATTGTAACACAAGATATACCCTGAGAAACCCTTGTTGAGAGTAAAAACCCAGCCTCCAAAAGCATCCATCACCATGTATTATTCAGCAAAAAATACCATTGCAATACAACCATGGAAGCCTTCATGGCCATAGCCACAACCGAGCAAACTATGTGAACAAGCATGAATCCACACATCTCATGCCATGCTTCCAACCTTCACAAATGCTCCCTTGGCTAACCTATCAAACCTTGTCCCGCTCGACTCTTGCATTTCTCACTCTTACTTTACAACAACTACCTTGTGGCTGCTTATATAGTAGCAAGTCCCACAAAACCACCAAGTGATATTACATAAACCATGTGTTAAAACCATGTGCTACCTAACCCATTGACCCCACATTTAATATTGGGCATTTAATTCTTTTCCCCAATATTAAATAATTATATGAAATATTATCACAATGTTACAATACAACTCATCAAGAATATCCCATGGGAATCTTTACATGTTGCACATCCATCTAGGTACTCCTAGATACAACATTACATAATAAAATAAAATAATAAAATATAACAATATTATGCAATGTGTGCAACACACATTATCTCAACACTTACCAACTTCCTCCTCACCATCCGTACGGCCTGGAATTTCCAAGTGTACGGCCTGCATTTTCCCCACCATACGGCTACCTAAGATATCCCGTACAGCCATCAACTTGGCCTCCATTTCACTGTACAGCCTCAATGTCAGTACGATGCCCACATTCCTACCATACGGAGTGCACACTCCCTGTCGTATGGACCTTATCATTTTCCCTCCGTACTTCCTTCAGACCCATACGGACACACATTATTCCATTGTACAGCCGGCCTTCAGTGGTTGTGACTAATTAATCTGGGTACCCCCACGGAAGGAACATTACACTACATTGCAATAAGGGGTTTGATCCAACAGTGGGTCTGCCCTTTCAAACATTTATTTTAGTTGTTTCCTTTTTTAGCAGTAACAATACTATTCCAAGTCTCTCCCAAATATTGTTAGTGTAGTTTTTTATTTTTCCTATTTTGCTAATTTTTTCCTACACTTTTAATAATCTCGCTTAGGTTAATAAAGCATGTCTTATTAGGTGAATGGTTGTGAGGTGTCACCTTCTTACATGTGAGCATCCATTAGCTATCTTGGGAAGATACTTTGCTATCTTTAGTCCGATAGATGGTTGCTCCTCATTGGTTGGTGTTGTTACCTCCTCCCTCTTCCTAGCCTATATAAGCATGCTACCTAGCTTGTATTTGCATCTCTTGTTTTTGCATCCTCTTAATGCTATTTTGCTTCCAGCATTTGCATTACTCTCTTGGAGACTAACTCTATGATGTTATTTTGATTTTGTATCATTTGCATTCATAGTTTAGATATTTACTCTTTGCACTAGTTTTCTGAGTTATTAATCTTATCAAATTCTAACATGGTATCAGAGCTTTTCTATGTGCAAGAGTAGATTTTAGTTTCCTTATTTGAGAGATTCGGGGGGGGGGGGGCAAATAAACTTTATTGTAGTTTTTTGAAAAATGAAGTATGCTCTTCTCTTGCATCTTTGGATGATCCTGAGAATCAGAAAAGTTTTGACAAAAATAGTTTTTCTCTGGGGTTTCAATCTCAAATCTGACAACCAACTTGCAAATTTGGAGTTTTCAATCAGTTTTGCAGGTTTCAGCATGCCATTGATGGACTTAGAAAGTTGATCCAGCATTTGCATGTCATATTCTGGTTGTTGGGGTCATTTTTTGATTTTTGGAGCCGTTTTACACTGTTAAAGGCGTCTGATTTACACTACAGCAACATCTTCTGTACATCAGCAAGAAAAACGCTTTCTGGGTTTTGTTCGCAGCCCCGAAAAACCATCTGGGTATCTTTTAGATTTTGCATGCACGCTGTATATTTTGCAGAATCGAGCATGCAAAGCTACAGCCATACCCCTCTCCACTAGCAGTCGCAGATTTGAACGCAATTTTCAAATGTCTCATTCTTGCTCATACGGACTCCGATTTTGATGATTCTTGTTATGAACTTGGCTATTTTTTTGTGCTCTATCCACTAGTAGAGTTGTTTTTTGATTTTCATGCATGAATTCTTCAGAAATTGCAAATTCTTAGCCGTGACTGTGCACAGTTCTCGTTTTGGAAACTTCGGAGGATCATAACTTTCTCATACAACCTCATATCGAGGCAATTTTTTTTTTGAAAGTGCATGATTTTTCGAGTAGATCGCAGTGGTGCTATTTGTTTCCTTGATTATTGTGCCCAAGTTTCACTTTTAGCATATGCTCTTCATGAGAAGGCCCTGTCAGTTTTTCTTCTGTAACTTGAGCATACGGACATATTTTTTCGATCTGAAAAATGCATCGGAAAGCTGGTTCCGAGACGAAGATGATGGTATAAGTGGTTTTTTATTTTTGCTACAGTCTGGTTGCCTATTTTGGCAGTCAAAGCCAAATGTTCTATTTTGCCTTCCGGGAGCCATATCTCACTCATTCGGACTCTTTTCTGGGCTTGCCAAATATCGTTAGAAAGCTGGTTCTGTGAGTTATTCAGTTGCAGAGGTCTTTTATCCAGATTCTGCTCCAGGTTCTTTCTCCTTCGAGTTTTGCACTTTCGCACTCTGGCGGATTACTTGAATTCTATAGGTCCTGGAATCTCTTCTTCTGTTCTTTTGGCTCACTCTTCTTTCTGACTTTTGAGCATTGTATGCTTCTATTCTATTGCATTCTTTTTTATGTAAATGCACTGAGATAAAGTGCCTGCTTTTGCATATCTGGGATCTTGTACACCTTGTGTTTGTTTGTACTCGCACTCAGTTATAAAGTGCCATGGGGGGTCATGATGTTTTGTCATTTTGTGCTCATCCACCTTTGTCAAGTGAATTTTTCTTCCACGACATTAGCCCATGCAGTGTGTTGGTGACATGGCCCTTTATCCTGTGCTTGTACTTCTATTGCACTGTTGGTGTTCCTGATTCTTCTTCTTGCAAATGTTTTTGGCATTGCATTTCAGTGTTCCTGTCACCCCTCTCCTTATTCAACATTATGGGGGGGGTTCACCTATTGGCTCTTTTGCTTCCTTGGTTCGGTTGAGTGATCTACGTATTCAGTTTTTGTTCCTATGTACTAGGCGGATGCAGTGGCTAGGTACCTATGCATTTCGGTGAGATGGTTCATCTACTATATAGACACTCATTCATTCCTACTTTTGGAGGTCACCTCTTCGATTGATCAGCTCTTCAGACTTTGTCTTCTCTACCTGGTCATGCACTATTTCAGTGGGGGTTCTAGCAGTTTCTTCTGACAGTGTTTGCAGCTTCATGCTTTGGAGATGCTTCATGCTCTTTTTTGTTCCTCTCTTTGGGACATTTCCTAGATTGGAGGCTTAGTTTCCTTCATCTAGTTCTTTTTCTTGTATTGGGTACCTGATCAGGCCTTGTTGCCGAGACCCATTTTCCTGCTCTCATAACTTTGCTAGGTTAGCATCCACCTAAGCTTCGCTTATGGGGGGGTGTTAGTGTAGTTTTTTATTTTTCCTATTTTGCTAGTTTTTTCCTACACTTTTAATAATCTCGCTTAGGTTAATAAAGCATGTCTTATTAGGTGAATGGTTGTGAGGTGTCACCTTCTTACATGTGAGCATCCATTAGCTATCTTGGGAAGATACTTTGCTATCTTTAGTTCGATAGATGGTTGCTCCTCATTGGTTGGTGTTGTCACCTCCTCCTTCTTCCTAGCCTATATAAGCATGCTACTTGGCTTGTATTTACATCTCTTGTTTTTGCATCCTCTTAATGCTATTTTGCTTCTAGCATTTGCATTACTCTCTTGGAGACTAACTCTATGATGTTATTTTGATTTTGTATCATTTGCATTCATAGTTTAGATATTTACTCTTTGCACTAGTTTTCTGGGTTATTAATCTTATCAGATTCTAACAAATACTTGTCCACTTTTCAAATATTAGGTACTGATGAAAATAATTATGAAACTCTAATAGCGCTAAGGAAAGCTACTCTTCCAAAACAAAGGTAATACAAACACCCCTCACATACTTCTCTGATGCACACCAATACAAAAGAATCATGCAAAAGAAGAATAATAAATGAATAGAAGTCTGAGGATGGAGTTGTAAAGCCACAAATGACACCATTATAATATTGACGACATCCAATGAATAAACTCAACAATTTCTTCAAAAAAATCATCAAATGGTATGAGTCCACAATGTGTACTGGTTTGATCGATGATATCATATCTTCTGCAACCCGTTTACTTCTTCCTTCTCCTATTTGATGTGGCATTTCTTGCATGGACTTGCTTATAGCCCATCACCTATAGGGATGGCCTTATGATCGTACTTTGCAATAGGAGCACTTTACTTCAATCATTAATCTCCAAGGATTCAAGCAAGGAAAAAAACTTTAGCACCAGCAGATATACACATCAGAATAGTCAAACCAGACTCTTCATTCAAGATCTTTGTTCCACAATTCTCATGGCAGAAGAATATATTTACGAATAATATATCTAAAGATTGTTACATTGTCTATAGCAAGATATTGACTCCCAAAACTAGTATCCAGATAGACATGATATTTCAAAATATGATTTGACTTTTTCTTTTCTTTTTTAATTTGAAATATAAACTCTTCAACTCAAATAGCCCGAGATTAAACTTCATCATATTCAGAAATGACCTTATTTCCTGTTGATTTATTTGTGTGACACATATTAACTTCAATGCAGATTGTAATGAATCTCAATGCTTCTTACATTTGCAACTAGGCTCTGATATCATGTTGAGTTACATGGATTGGTTTCTGCAAATGCAATTACACTACCATTGTTATAGGTATGTTCCAAATGCATATCTCAATCTCTTATAAATATCTCTATGATTGATCCAATATTAGATAATATTTATTAACAATATAAATCACAATATACGTATGTATTATATATAATATATATGTATAATATATTATATACATATATATAATATTATATATATAGTATAATTATAATATTATATATATAGTATAATTATAATATTATATATATATATCAACATTGTATCTTACAATTAAATCAATCCAACTGTAGCTATAATCTTAACATCTCAGTCATATAAGATATGGAATAAGAAGGCATTGTAGGTTGCCTTAAAGTTAAGATAGCAATTCTCCCTCCATGCAATCCCTCTTCATTCTTACATGGTTGTAGATCTTTGGATCTGTCAACAATTCCTTGATGTAGAGGTTGGAAGGGAAATTGCAATAAGGTGCTCTTAGCTGTTCTCTCCCTTCCAAAGTGCAATAGGGTGCCCTCATAGCTGTTCTCCTTACTTGCCACTGTCGGGGGATTCCCTAAAGGAGTTCTCCCTTCCTGAAGATTCCTTCCTTTGTCTTTGACAGACTGTGTCAGTGCCATTATATGTTTAATATTCATTAGTATATAACAGAGATATGTGTGGGTGTGTGTAAAGCTAACATATTATCTCTAATTACAACTGAGAACTGAAATATTAACAAATGACAGTCTGATCTGAATATCAACAGATTGCAATTTATTTCCCCCCTGCTGTTCCTTCACTCCGTTTCTCTTATTAGGACTGATTTCCTCATAAGAGTTCTATGATTTGTGCTGATTGATGATAAGCTGCCATATTTTGTATCATACAGAAATCTGAAAAACATGAAGGAGGAACGATGACCCCATCCTGAATAACCATAATCTTCTCTACATAGAAGGCCATCCTCAAGCAGAGTCCCACTGGGAGGTTAACTCACATGGTGGTAATGTATTGTTTACAAATATCCAACTTCTTGTGCCTATTCAACTCCCATGGAGAGGGGAGGACATGAGAAGGGGAGTCCAAAGAGTATTGGAAGGGAGGGAGACAGTCAAGGTCAATATCAATCCCAACTGTCTTTAGAAGAACAGATGCTTGCACATATCAACAACCGGCCCAACTAGTGGAATCCGACCTCACAATCTCCTTTGAAGAACGATAAGGAAGGTAAGAATATTTGTATCACCCATCAGCTGAGCCCGCAAAGGACCAAAGACGATGGAGAAACCAAACAATCTCGAAAATGGCCCCTAGTCTAAAAGGATGAGCCCCAAACTCGACCAAAATGATATTGAGGGGATAGACTAGTGGCACTAGATGATGCGCCTAAGAAGAAGGGCCTGGACCCTCTCAACCACGGCCCAGTCCGACTCCAACAAAGCGGGCCCCCAAAACACTGAACTATTGTAATGTCCCTAAGCAGGATGACTTGTGATTTTTCCTAATTTCTTGATATTTAGAAACTCATCTCTGTTCACTTTTCTATTTGTGTCTAGCATATTTCATTATGAACTGAAAGTCATATCTTTGTGTAAATATTAGCTCTCTCAGTGTTATGCACAAATTCTCAAATAAAGAACAACTCTAATATAGATATATCTTCAATCTGATTGTGACTTTAAATTGATGCAATTTAATAATAATCTGTATCTATTATGGTGGTTATTATCTCTTCTTTTTCATACTTGCAGTAATCACAATCTAGATTCGAATGATGGCTTTGTAAAATAATGATGTTGCCCTATTGTTGCAATGTTTATATCACAATCCTTGAATGATATCTCTTCAATTTATTCAATCTGGGTTTTCCTTATGCATAATGGGTTACTTTTAGTTTGTAAATATATATAAATCTCATGCCTTTGATTCCTCTCCAAATGTACCTGATTCAACATACTTCTTTGAGTTTGATTCGAGTCTAGAGGACTCGTGCTATTGGAATCTCTACTGAATATTATTCTTTAATTTCTTCGTCTATTCAGTAAGGGTATGATATATTCAGTGACATGTAAGACGACTATTTTTATATCCCAACTAGGTTGTAGGATTCAATACTCTATAACAATTGTTTCTGGTTGCATGGGATTTATGCTTTGTGTTAATTCCACATATTATATAGTTCACCTCCTTTGATAGTCCCAACAAAAAGGTCTTCACTTGGTCCCCTATAGGAAAGCTGAGTTCATATTCTTATACAATATAGCTGTCTGTGCCCAGACTTAACTATACGTATTGCTAACTATTATATTTATTTATTTGCTAAAGTTTTGACTGTCTTTTCATTCTCCTCCTTTGTGCATTGCATATCTCCTTGTTAAATTTTTTAGTTAAATTCATCATATCCATGTGTATTTTCTCTCAAGTGGATCCTTTAGTTTGTGGTTGTCAATTTCAAATTTCTATTTCACAACAAATATTGTGTGCCATAATCTCCCTTTGTGTTGTGTTGTCACTTTATCGAGTTTGAGAATCAGACGTGTTACTTTTGTTTGCAATTTTGGAAATATCAGATAAAAAAATTTGCTTCATGTCCCTATCGCTATTATAAATCCCTTATATGATGCTTAGGCCACAAGGATGGGTCATAGCCCATATCCAAGGGTTTGGTTTTAATTTAATTATTATATGACAAATATATATATATAGATTATTTTAGGGATCAATATTATATTTATATCAATTAATTAATATTAAATATAGACTAAGTTATTGATTCTGGTTTTGATGCTGATGCAAGTGCCGGGTTCTAATGCGCAAATGGGAAAATTATTTTTTTGGATTTTTGGTGCGTTTGGATGTGTCTATATATATATATATATATATATATGCAAAGAAATGCAACAAATTTACAAAAATAAACCATTCCATAATAACAGGGTCTACAATAAGTTGCAACTGCCAATGGCAATCAATTTTTTTAAATTTCCTGTCGTTTTTGTTTATGGCATTTTGTTCATAGGTAAGGGCTAGTGAAAGGTGGTCTGAAAAAGATTAGTGTTGATGTAACAACCAATTTTCCCAGGTCTTAATTAACAATTAACACACTCAAAGAAATACAGCTATTACTTCGTTTCATAGGACGATAGTTATATCAGTCATGTTCTTGTGAATGAGATTTACCGTTAAAATCCATTAGACAAAATTTCTTAACTAAGAACTTAAAAATACCATTAATGAATTTACCATAGAAATTAAAATCCACATACCATGAAATTTGAACCGATAAATCATTGTAAAAAGACTTCTGCAATCACCCAGATTAGTCCACAAATACCACTATAACAAAATCATATAACGACTATCATTCAATACCGCTATATCAAAATCAAGTGTTGATTACGATTAAATACCACTATATAAAATTAGGGCATCACATACCACTGTATCAATTAGGGCATCAATTACCATTGGATCATTTAAGGCTTCTGATACCATTGTATCACTTAGGGCTTTCGATACCACTGGTTCAATTAGGGCTTCCAATACCACTGTATCATTTAAGATTTCAGTTACCACTGAATCAATTAGGGCTTCAGATACCACTGTATCGTTCCTTTCTTTCGATTGCTTAACTATGGCAATAACTCAAGATTAGAAGCTATGCTCATATTCGATATTCATATAAATGAAAAACAGTCCATAAATCTATCTCTCGCATCTAGGTGTAAAATAACTATAACAATGAAATAACTCAATTAATCTTACCTTCTTGCATATACATCATAAAAATAACAATACCTATTTCCGACAACAATTGAATGTATAGCTTATCTTTGTCTGCTGTACGTCCGACAACTTCAGAAGAGGTGAAACATTGTCAGGGGCTTTAACCACCCAACCTTGGACCCTAACTTATTCCCCACACAATCTCTAATGAGAAAGGCCCTCCCTACCCAGAATTGGACTTGGAACATCTATCATCTACCGAGCAATCCTAGCATCTACATAACTCAATTTGACAACAGGAGATTACAATAACAGGGTTGTGCATGAGCTATTTAATAATTCATATTAAAAATGATAAACATTGATATGTCATAACTTATATTGTTTCATGTTATTGCAGATTTTTTTCTCTCACCTCATCACCCATTTCCTTGGCTGCACAGCCGAGTGAGTCCTAGGTGTTCGGAATTCTCAAAACAACTGGTTCTATCAATTATATAAGAAGATTACATGCATCTAGCATTTCACAATCTGTGTTTACATGATTATGTTCTCAAAGGATTCTAGAATTTGTTTCTAATATCCAGTGGCATAATAATTTATGGATCCATAACATGGTTACTTGGCTTTCACTTGCCATGAACAAGGTTAAACTTAAAGAAGGTCAATCTGTAAATATCAAACTAGATATCATCATGATAAATGTTGAGAATTGCTGCTATGAAATTCAATGTTATTGTACTTTTTGTTTCAAGTTTTATTGCATTTGGAAAACTCTCCCATAAGAGATACTATTCAACTCTTTTTATGATGATTCTGGAAAACGATGAAAGTTCTGAAGAAAATCATTATCAATGACATAAATTATACAGCAAAACTTAAAACGTGATCTTGAACAAGAAGGAAGTTTCTATAGAAAATCGAATATAACCTGCAATCTATTGTTATAAAATTCATGAGAGCCATCAGCAAGTATTCATATAATAATTCCAGTTCTATTATTAATCTCTCTTGACCTCACCGACTACAATCAAAATTCATAAATCAGAAAGATGGAAGAATAACAATAACCTGTTACGTATGCAGTTGGTTTTTAGATTGGATCTTGGCCTCCTGTCATCCACCAACTAGTAGTCTTGCTCGGCTTAATGCACCACCCACTTGTGATGATAATGTGATCCAAAAATATGCAGGGTTAGGCAGAAGTGAAAAAAAAACATTGAAAAGGACTGGGTGTAGCAGACTGAATAAGCAGTAATGTTGTAAAAGAGTGATGAGTCGACCTGAACAATCCAACTCTCATATCGTGACTTGGAAAGAAATGAGCTCGGCTTGGATTGGAAAAATGCAACATAAAGGAAATGAATTGAGAGAGTGATAGAGATGTCGTCTTGGTTGGTTCATGGCTTGATTTAAAGGTTTAGCCGAATTCCTCGGCTTCTATCGGTTTCAAGAAGTCCATTCGAATTCAAACATTAATTTGATTTGAAAAGAAGAGAAATAAAGAGGGAAAAGAATTAAGGAGGAGTTGAAGAGTTATAAACTTTATTTTATTATTATAATGCGTTCTTATATATGTTCACATAAGTCTATTGATGAGGTGACAGCATTAGATTATATTATTATAATTTATTGGTGCCATTTATATTTATGTGTTCGTATGTAAGTGTTTATTATAATGATAAGATAAAAATTAATAAACAATCTCTAAAGGTGTGTATTATATTTTAACTCAATTATTTTATGTTTCTCAATTTATTTATTTAAATAGCTCATGCGGATCCCACAGATGTATCCTGTTTCAAGTCACTAGGTTCTCAACCCATCTGCCCAGAGTTGGTGATGCTCTTGTGCCTAATTCTTTTTTGACAATGCTTCCACCCCTCGACATGTTTTCTACAAGAAAATTCTTCGTAATTAAATTTTATTAGCATAATAAATTATTTAATCATAAATAATCATAACGGTTAACCATCTTCTCAACTCCATGAATTCGTGATAAATGATCAACTAGCTTGTTATCTTCACTTGAAATTATAACGACTAACCATCTTAACATTTCACAAGATTAAAACAAATTAAACTGCCAATTGGATTCATGTGAACCTCAATGGCTATATTTTAAATTAAGTCAAAAATTGGGATGTAACAGTTGATAGGAAATATAGGTGGCCACATGTCATATCCCCATTTTAAGATAAAATTTTACTAATAATTAGATAATACAATGTTATTAAATAAATAATGATAACAAAGTTAAATTTAAACTAACACTAAAATATAAAAATAGGAAATAAATGTTATTTAATCTATATTATCAATGAAATAATATTTAGTATGATATTTTAAATAATAAATTGCAATGAGTAAATAAATAAATAAAATTAAATATAAAAGACAATATTGTAGAAAGTATGTTAACTTTCTAAATAGAATTTAATTACACACAAATAAGTAAATAAATAATATAACATAGAATAATATAAATTCCCTAAATCCAATAAAAAGTTGAGATATTTAACAAATAGACATGACTCCTTAAAATCAAGATACAAAAAGGAGGAGAGTTTATTTTAGAGAGGGGGGAAAAAAGAGGAGAAGACAGGAGTTCAAAAAGGAAAAATGGAAGAGGAAAGTAATATGACTTTCTGAAAAGGTATCAATGATATTTAAATGATGTGAACCTTCAAAAGGGTCATAATTATGAATAATTGTGACTCTTCAAAAATGTTGTAATTATAAAGTATTGGGACTTTTCTAAAGAATTTTAGTTATAAAGTGTTGTGACTTTTCGAATGGATTATAACTATGAAGTGTTGTGACTTTTCAAAGGATTTGTATTATTAAAAGTTGTGACTCTTGGAAAAGAAGAAACAAAAAGTATATTTTATCCTTTCCTTATAATTAGAAAAGGAAGAAATTGGAAAGTAAATATAGAGTTGAGATAATCTAGAAGGAATAATTCATTGAAAGGTTGACTAAGGATAGAGCCACATGGACCAAGCAAAGAGGAAGGTGAGAAAGGTATGTTTATGGACTATATTTGTTTAATTATGTTTATGGCATATAGTTTGGAGAAAGTGTGTCCCACCATGATGGTTTTGTCTACTCTTTGACATCAATTCTAATTATCTATACAATGGAGTTGATCATTCTCAATCCTCTGACAATGATAGTATGATTTCAATATGCTCTTCCATGAGACATAGACATTACTAATCTATGTCTCATGGAAGAGCAGATTGAAGCCAATGCATATTCGAGTTAAAGCATTAAAGAATAAAGACACACAATGATTAACATGACAAAGATGAGCAAATTACAAAGACTAACTTCTTTTATGAAAATGCTAAATCTAGTTCACAAAAGAGGATTAGATGAAAGCGTTCACACAGAGAGAAATTTTGTCAACAAATAAAAGTCATAAATTATTATTATTAGTGATTATACTAAAGTAGTATGTATTGATTAAAGAAGTGACAACTACTATGGGAATATGTATTTGTAAGAGGCAACCAAATAATACTATGAGCCAACTTCATCATGGAACTCAAAACAGATATTAAAATTAGGGACTAATTTTCCGATTTGGATTCGAGGACGGATTCTAGTTCGAGAACTGGGTTCATGATTTTTTTTCCCATTATAATTCGTAATGATTCGTGAATATATATATATATATTCAAAAAATAAGAGAAATATGCATAATTGTAAAATTAAATCAGTCCATATTGTGAATCTATGATGCTTGACCATTGATCAATACCAAATGTCAAAGATAAACATTATGATAAAAAACAAAAATTAAAAAACAATTTTTAACTTGTTTTGGCCCCACATTATCTTTTTTGGCCCATGGATCTACGAGGGATGGAGCAGATCCGTGTCGGATTCCCTCGAGTCCACAAGGATTTACGGTCAGCCTGAGCTGAGTCAACACAGGGTCATATACGAACACAGTGCAGACCCAGGATGTCCTAATCCACGAATCCGAACCCAGTACAAATCCGGATCGATTCCGTGGGTCGGTCACATCCACAAATCTGATAATGCAGGTTAGTGACTTAAGTAGTAAATGGAACGATAGAGGTTAAGAAAATAAAACAGCAATTTGCACTATAAAGAATTAATTAGATTATGAAGAAAAAAATAAAAGTGGCAATTTGTTTAAAATATCTAATGAATGAAGCATTAAGATGACAATTCTATATGAGGATAATGTAATCTCATCTTTTTCAGTCATTCCAATGATTGTGGGATTAGTCCATCACTGCGACCTTTGTGGGCTGGTCGTTTGGATAGAGGACACATTACTACATTGTCACCTACTATTTTGGGACATCTCCAGAGTGCAGAGCAGTTACTGGCCAGGTCTAGGCACATTAGCTTTTCATTGGTTCAGTTTGAGGGACTTACTATTTATACTAAGTCTATTATCCTGGTTGTTACTATATTTGGCACTGGCTACTTGAGGCAGTTACAGTATGATGCAAAGTGTCATCAGTTGCACTTTCTTGCTACAATCGTTTGGAGTGTTTCTTAGTACTTACTATTTATAGTAAGTCAATTAAGAGGGTTACTAAATTTAGCAAGGCACATGATGACCAATCAAAACCCCATTTGCAGTGGCGATTAATGGTTGACTTAAGTATAATGTAATCTCATCTTTTTCAATCATTCCAGTTGGGATTAGTCCATCACTGCGACCTTTGTGGGCTAGTCATTTGGATAGAGGACACATTGCTACACTGTCACCTACTATTTTGGGACATCTCCAAAGTGTAGAGCAGTTACCAACCAGGTCTAGGTGCATTAGCTTTTCATTGATTCCGTTTGAGGGACTTACTATTTATAGTAAGTCAATTATCCTGGTTGTTACTATATTTGGCAATGGCTACTAGAGGTAGTTATGGTACGATGCAAAGTGTCATCAGTTACACTTTCTTGCTACCATCGTTTGGAGTGTTTCTTAGTACTTACTATTTATAGTAAGTCAATTAAGAGGGTTACTAAATTTAGCAAGGCACCTGATGACCAATCAAAACCCCATTTGCAATGGCGATTAATGGTTGACTTAGGTATTATTAAATAACTTATAAAGTCAATTTAATGATCATTTAAAAGGACAATGGGGCCATGACCCATCAATTATTTCTTTGAGTGAATTAATTTTAGTTTAAATGTTGCCTAAGTCAAAATTATGGAAAAACACACAAAAGTTATATAAGTTATATAACTTTAACTGAAACAAGAGCAAATTTGTGGTAAATAATTATGTCTCATAATCACGATAGCCTCTTGGAGAGCATGAAACTCCTCAAGGGAAAGACCACTATCACTATGCCCAGATGTTGTTATATAACTTTAATTGAAACAAGAGCAAATATAAAAGGTCGGATCTGTGTAGATGCTAGCACCTGGTAACAGTGCAGATGCATAATGGGATGGTATTGTGAAACATTTGAATGTGTTGGTGAATGAGTTGAATCAAAACCAAAAAAGGATGACAAAAGTGGTTACAAATCCAAATCCAAAACTTGAGCAGAACATGATATCGCTTTTCAAAGGACGAAACATGATGCTACAGTGGACACCATTAGAGAGCAAGAAAATGTTTTCAGTCAAAACTCTAAGTCTAATTTTTATATCAGAACTGGTCCACGTGAGATTACAAATGCACCTAGTATCATACAAAGTTTGAGAATGTTGTGGATGGAGTTATGGATGGCAGTCTGCATGTTATTGATGATACTAAGGAAGATAACATGGATATTGATAGCCACATTAGTTCTGACTTGCATGACAGCAGTGAGGAATTTTGGCATCATGCTGATATTGTGGTAGCCTAAGTCATAAGGTTCGAGTTCGAGTTCGAATTCAAGAACTATAAAATTCGGATGAAGTTCAAAAGGTAAAAAGTTCAAAAAAAATTCAACATTAAATTCACCTTTGTATAATTTATTTATTTTTAAATATAAGTAATATATCTACTAAATTATCAAATAATTTAATATAGCTAAATAGATTAGAAATCATTATATGTATACAAGAATATAAATATAGACCACAACGCACACAAGAAATTGCAATCACAAATATTTATTAAAAGTATATTTAAAATTAAACATAATTTTGAATAAAATAAAACTACTAAAGTAAATTTGATTTTAAAATTAAATAAACTAAACAAATTTTAAAATATTTATAAATTGACTAGACAATTATTTTACTTTTAATTCAAATTTTTTTAATTTCATATATTACTAACTAATGTATAGAAATATAACAAAATATTAAAATTTAATAATGAAATGTTAACATTAAAATTTAATAATGAAATGTTTATATTGAACATTAATACAAAATAAATAAAATATTATTTTATATCATTATAAACATAGAATAAAAATGTACTCTTAAATATTTTATAAAACAACCCTAAAAATTAAACTCTATAAAAAATCTAATTTAAAAATAAGGTGTCCAGGACATTTGAAGTCGCAAACTAATGGAACAGGGGTGCAAGCCACATACGCAGAGGTGGTTGTACCAGTTTTTAATCCTGTTGAAAAAATAACAACTTTTAAGCCTCTATCGAGTAGTATTATTTGCATAAGGGGCAACACCAAAGCCACTAGCAGCAGATTGAGTTGTTGCAGAGACCAGTTTGCAACGATTGGAGCTTGAAGGTTAGCTAATACCTAACGAATCAGAGAAGACGTGGCCAACTTAAGGCTTTCTCAATTTACAATGAATAATATAGAACCTCATTAAGCTATTACATTACACGTTACATTACAGATAACACTTCCCATAAAGATATTAAAAAAAGTCGGTTTCCTGGGAACAACAGACTGAATAGTCTTCATATCTCATCCCAGAATAAACATTTGATTCCGCCATGTTAACCATAGCATCCTAAACATGTCTTCAACCATAATCCAAGCTCGTTGAATGATCCTCAGCCTCACTTAAAAGATATAACACAATTACTAAAAGCTCTCTCTGACAACAGTCTCCACAAAACTTTTCGTTAATCACGCAAATCTTCATAACTCTTTCTGCAAAAATAGACATAGCATCACAACACATTCCTAAATACTCCTCTAAGTGAGCAAACATAACTCTCTAACCATGAACCTCGCCAAACGAATCTTCCTCTACAACTTTGGTTGAACTATCCAGAAAATTGATATGTTGACATCAATGACAAACACTGTCATGAATGTAACACAAAAGTACTCAATCACCTCTCTGACATGCTGACAAACTCCCCCATACAGCTGCATCAAGCATTCATGCTTAACAGATCCATTGATGAGCATCAATATGACTTGCTACCCCTGGAGTGTACCATGCGCTCGAAACACAATACACCTTGGGCTGCTTGCCAGTGCTACAATGACAGCTCCCTTCCATACCAATATAGCAATTTTCTCCACGAGGTTTATTTCTTCTAATGACTCCTCTTTTGGTGGCTCAATTTTCTCATGCTCCTCACTGTCAGACATCAACTCAATGTAATGCATCTTCCCTTTGCCTAAGCATCGGTGCCCTCATTCCTATGGCTCCCTACATGAGCAACAAAGTTTCCTCCTCCTGAGCTCCTTCCTTGTGGCTTTATCCAACCAATGATGGCTTCTTCGAATAGGATTTATCTTTTTCCTTTGGGGTGAGAAGTCATTTGACATGCAAATAATTTCTAGAAGAAGAATGTGTGGCCATGTCACACACCTTAACTGCTGTAGTGACTGTGTTGGGATTGAAACCTCTCACCCTACCCTTTAGGGATTCCATCAGCCTATCCATGAACAACACAATTAATCTCCTCTCTGAGATATCTATTACCGACACAAACAGCCTTTGGAATTTTGTGACGTAATTGTCTATTGATCTGATTTGCTTCCGTTTATCCAACTCCTTGAAGTTGATTTCTAGATCCTTTTTGTCGAAGCAGTCTATCAATCGCTCCGTAAATTCAGTATATGAAGTTACTTGACCTTGTTAGGCAATTTAGCTTGTTAACCTACTAAAATTAACAAGTGATGGATGATCTAAAAGTTGCACTCAATACATGATAGATCCAATAAGTTCCCAATCAATGCTTTTCTCTAGATTGCTTCTAACACACTATACTACTTCTACAATAACAAAAATTGCACCAACCATTACTGCACATTGATCCTTCAATCCCTTTTTCACTATTCTTATGGCAATGGAAAAACCTTAAACATGTTATCCTTAGTCGGCTTCAAAGGCAATTCAAATTTCAAAAGCGAACATTATAACCTTGAGTTATGTGCCTTGATGTCGACCCAATATCAATTAACCACTTTGACTTTTCAACAAACATTATAATCTATATCAGTTTACCAAATCTTTACAAGTATACTTGGTCGGTTAACTGTTCTTCACATTGTGACCAATGGCCTTCATCAAATTTTCACTTCCTCTGAACTTTCAATAGATATTCTTTCACAAATCACTTCACATGTCTCTAATAGACATATCCTATAAACTTCTCATCAAAATTTATTAACCATACTACCGTGCAGCCAAGTTACTACAATTGTTTATGTTTTACCCACTACATTCTACACTTAACAATTATGTCTATCTGATTAATCTATTCACTAGTATAGCTGATCTATGACCTTAAGATCATCTCGTTGCCAACAATGACAACATAGGAATGATGATCCAATTAATCTGACTCATCTAACTGTATCGCACATCATCATCATGCCAACACTACAACCTCTTGCTCAATACATCTAGACTTAGTCAAATTTTGGCAAGAGGATTTATATAAAATATAACATTTAAGTATAAGAAACTTTCTTATACTTTAAGTTATATTTTATATAAATATTGTCAAGATGTTTGAGATAGGTTTATCTTCCTAGGAGTCATAATAAAGATTCTTAATTTTGGGAGTTTCCAACCAAACTTAACCAAATTCAAGATTCAACACGACTTCAACAATGTTACCTTTCGCAACCTATCTTGGCTTTCTAAGGTCAAATTGAGACTAGTGCAAGGAATTTCAAAAGGTGCCAACTCATTTCATCACAAATCTCTCGATCCCAATCTCAACTCTTGACTAGCTTAGCCTAGCTTTCACACATATCCCTAACAGGTTTGACTTCCCAGTAGGCCAAAGTTGCTTTAACTTGTCTTTTCTATTTGGAGACTTGAAAATTGCTACCAAGACCACCTAAGACAACCTAAAAGCATCTAATAACACTAGTCCTACTACTAAAGCAAAAAGATGGGGTCCCTATTTGCTATGGGGCGATGGTGTAAAAACCTCAATAGGTAACTTACAGACATACTTGGTGGACCCCATGTTGTGTACATGCTATGAAACAATGCACTAGAAGAAATGGGGAAGTTAGAGTGAATAAAAACAGTAGTCAATGATGTTGGAGATGTGCAGATGTTTATTTGCAACCACGACACTTAACATGCATTCTTTAGGAGCTTCTCTAAGAAGAGTTCATGAAGCCTATTAAAATCAAATATGCATCCTATTCTTCCTCTTGGAGAGAATGATTGAGTTGCAAGAGTCACTACAACTCATGGTTATGATAGAAGATTAGAATCGAGGAGCAAGTTCAAGATAGAATAGTGGACAAGGGTGAAGGATACAAGTAATCAGTGATGTGTTTTGGGGTGATGCAAAATATATCATCTCAATCATTGCTCCAATTTTCCAAATCATTTGATTTGGGGATGTAGATGCACCTAACCTTAGAGAGGTCATCAAATATAAGCATGTGGATGCACCTAACCTGGGAGAGGTGTATGAATGCATTAATTCTACGCTTGACAATACGATGCTTGTCGTGCGAGAGAACCCCACATCAGCCTTCTACAATGACCACATTAATCTAATCGGCTATCAAAGATGGGAGAGGCAGGACACTCCCTTGCACATGGTTGCATGTGCATTAAATCCTAAGTGGTGTAAGACTAGGCCTGGTCGAGTTACACCATAACAAGATGCCAAGGTGAAGGCAGGGTTCTTTAGGGCCATCAAGAAAATGAATGATACTATGTATGCCAGCACAATTCAAAATTTCCACTCCTAGTGGTTATTCTAAGGTGGCCAAGATAGATATGACAACTATGGCACATGATGACGAAATTTGGTTGTGGAACTACCATGGAATGGAATCTTTGACTACCACTTTAACTATTCAATTGCTATCCCAAGTTTCTAGTTCTATAGCTACTGAGAGGAACTGGCCTACCTATAGCTTCATCTACTTTCTCAAGAGGAACATACTTACCTCTAGAAAAGTAGAGAAGCTTGTGCTTGTAAATAGTGCTTTGCATCTCAACTTGTGTATGAAGAGGCTGTAGGAGCATGATGGGATATAGAGATAGTGGAGCCAACACAAATTGATGAGGATGCTACGACCTCAAATGGAGGGTTGGTTGGTGTTAGTTTTGCGAAGCTTGATCATAAGGAGTCCACTAGTTCCAGTGATGAAGAACTTGGGGATGATTAAACGTCTCCATTCACTACATTTTGACACTTTGTACATATCTAATATCATGCTAGTCATAGCAATCATCTTTATGATATTTTCAATATAATAGAAATCTAAAATTCAATGTTTTTATTTCTCAAATTTTATTTAATATTCAAGTATTTAAAATTTTAGTATCCAATATTTGCAATTTTTGATTTTCATAATTTGCCATAGTTTCATTTGAAATGTAATTTCTATACATCTTTTAATAACTAGTTCTCCAAGTACTATATGTATATCAATGTCGTCATCAACCCGCTTTTACCTTATTGTCCCCAAACTTAGGCCCTTGGTCCCATGTCCCGCTATCATTAAACATCCATGGAACAATGAGAAAAAACTATAGGTGGTTATTACATTATGTTTATTGTTTCGCTATCTTACTAATGCAATTCCCTCTTGGCACTACCTTGTAAAGGTGTCAACTTCAAACTTTGCTCATTTTTGTAGCTTCTGTGTCCTCGCCAACTTGATCTTAAGTTTTGGACTTGCATTGCCACCAATAAAGAGCTACTATGACTTCGATGCACATTCTTGTCATTGTGTCTTTCTCATCTCTTAGTTGCCATTTCGGACTAGTTTCACCACTATAATGCACAATTCTAACTAAGAGCAACTTTGGAATGTATTTTCCACCTTAGGTGTTTTTGCATTGTGGCATTGCTACTCAAATTGTGCGCTCTTCTTAGACTCGCCCTTTTTTGCTTGAACAAAGTATTGGTAGAAATCTAGTAAACCATTCACCAACCTTGTCCTCAACGTACAATTTTCATCATTGTACCATCTTTAAATCACCTATGAGTAATCATCCCTCATTAAACTTGATTCCTCTATGTTTACCATTCCTTATCCACAAACAATCTACAAAAAAATTTGGTAGACAAACTAGCCCACCACCTAACAACTTGATAACCGACAAGACTTAAATTTGGTTAATATAACAAGAATATCAAGGTTTATTGACTACAAACCTGACTAACAAGAAACTTATCAAGGTAACCACATACTTCACTACCTTTCTTCACATTCAAAGTTGTATGCTGACTTGTCTAATGCACTTACACTCCCTCCTCTTGTAATCACTACAAAAGCATTAATCAATGAATACAAGATACAAGGACATAGATTTGACTCACAAACAAGAACAATTGACTTGTGGTTTCTTTTTTGACACAGTACCAAAAAAATGAGTACAACCGCCTTCTATACTCCTTGAACTAATATTTTAAGCCACTCTAAATGGCGCATCATCAAGATGAGCAAGGAATTGAATTGTGAGTTAGAGTACAATTAGACGTATAGATCTTTAATAAAAGTACATGATAGACAGATTTAGCAAATAGATTTTTAACTTCTAACAATCCTATGCTTTTGAGGTGTTTTTATTTTCTTTTAGTTTATCTTTTTTTTTTCTCTTGTGGATAAATAAAATCATTTAACAAATCCAAAAAAAATTAGTTTTATCATGTTTATAAGTGAAGAATTGTTAAAAGAGTTCATTTTGTATTTTTCCAAGCATACATCCTGTAAAGATTTAGGCAAGCCTCCCTTGTAGTAAAAGAAAGAACTTAAATCCTTCACCCAAAAACCATGAATTATGTACCTGAAAAATTTCCAAGATAACACGTTGAAATGTATGCTTTGATCCAAACTTGAATAGAAGAATTCCATTTATAAAACTTCCCAAATTGAGCAAGAAAATGACAAAGAAAACCATACTGCAAAGCAAAATATTTTGCTGAGTTTAAAACAATTGGGGCTAGATACATAATCAACAGGGGGCACAACCTTTTTCCTAATTTTTGTGCTTCAACAACCGTATCAAAAATCCATATCACAAAACCTATCACCACACGGTGCTCTTGCTATAAAGGATGCACTGCTAGAAATTCCAGAAGACCATGGCAAAAAAATAATTATCCTTTCTCTAACGCACAACCACAAAACCAAAATTTTATCATTTTGAAACATGTTGGATAATTCTGTTTACTGTGAATCGAAGTTCCCTATAGTTGTACTCTGCCTAAAGGATGAACAAACAGACAAAGAATTGCAGGAACCATCACTGTTGCTTAGATGTCAATCTTGGGACAATAATATTATACTTTAGGCCATATGAATTTTTTTTCTTAGTTGATTAATATCAAAATACAGGGAAATCCATAAAATCTCTCAGAACTGTTGACACAACTCTTAGCATTGTCCTGATATGATGAAAGGGTCAAATTTGAGTTTGTGGACTTGTGTGACTAGTGATACCAGTCTGAGCAATATCTTGACATTAGAGGCACTAAGTTTCCACAGTTCATTGTTAATGAATTGGAACAGTGAGCCGCTTTTAAATTCCTCATCTTACAGATGATGATAACAGAGTGTGAACCAAAACATCAATTCAAAAGTAGCTCACACGGTATTTCCCAGAAGAATTTCATTTTTGTCTTGACAAGACTTGAAGTCAAACTCGGGAGAATGATCAAGAACAAATCAGACAATATAAATAGGAAAACAGAGAAGTTCTCATTGTCGATTGTAATTTCATTAATATTCTCTAACAACTAACAGTTATATGCAATTTTTCAATAACATGTGAACTTGACTAATTTTGACCTAGATTTGACTTAGGAATGAAAAGATCATCGCCTTAGAGTCTCTCGAACTCAATTGATAGCTAGAGTATGAAAGATTTCGAATAATGTTATCATGCCCTCGAGCGAAAACATGAAATTGGAGTGCACAGAATTTAATCTTGGCAATCAGACTTAAACTTTCATATGTATGCCTCCATATTACAACCAAACTGACAACCTCCTAAGATTATGTTGACAACTAACAAATCCAAGGTCTTAAGCACCAAGAAGGCCAATTATCAATACCTAAAGAAAAGCCGTAGCTGGTGACCCAATCACAATGATTTTGTGAAACTTCAAGTTTCACTAAAATTTTAGAACGAAGCCCATGTCTCCCGAAACAAGAGGCGGGTGTCCTATCTGCCTACAAGAGTTAGGTTACTGTTATTTAAGTTGGGCTTTGTCTAGTGGTAAGATCATACAATTGTTGTACCAATGGCTCAGGTTCAAGCGTTGTTAGTAATACTTGTCGCATATACAGCTTTCGTCATGTATGCAACCTATAGAAAGGTGAGCTTCACGTTGCACATACTACATGGTCCCCTACGTGGCGAATACCATGGAAACGATCTCCTAATGTTGCCAACTGAGTAAATTTTTCATAATTGGTCTATCATAATTGAATGCATAATGAGTTGCAAAAGTGGACTTCCAAACTTTACCAGACAAGCAATTTCAAAACAATTGAACGATCAACCTAAAGTTTAAAAATAAGAATAAGAGTCAAAATTCGACAGCTATGAGCCATGGTCCGGTGGTAAGGTTGAGTAATGGTCCCCGCAACCCTTGCACCCCATGTTAAAATTGGCCCACGGATAAAATGGCCACACCAAGTCAAGGCTAGGTGCGATAGACAAAGAGGCCCTGAGGCATTGCCTTACAAGGGAAAACACCTTCTAAGCTTATAAGGTGTCTTGTAAGTAGAAGTTGTTTTCCCTTGTAAGGGAATGGCTCAGGGATTTTCACCCAGGTTTCACAATGGTGAGAATTTCGCAAGCCAAAAGGTGTTTTAAGCTTGAAGGTGCATTTTCGTAACAATTTGCTATTTTCCCCTTAGGTCATCCAGCGTTTTCAAATCCTCAAGAACACTATCAAATCCACATAAAGCGTGGCCACCGTTAATAATTTGTCTCAAAGCTGCCAATTCCTACACTAAATTCAAAGATACACTATGCAAGGTCGCAAGTTTATACTGTACAGGTGCATGCATACAAAAGAATGAAGAAGCTCCACAGAAACATCTGCAAATGCAAATAGTATTCCTGCACATTTTCAAATTTATATACTGAAAGCTAAGTGAGAGCTTTGCTTGCCTGAAGTAGGTCGCGAGGTCGAGTCCAACCAGCGGGCAAACTACAGTTTGTTACCGCAAACCTCTTCCCTTGTACCGATTTTCTTTCTATATGGCCTTCCCATAAACTGCCTTACACGTTAAAAAAAGATGGTGAAATGTACGGGCTCGGCCACGGTTCGAACCGCAGCAATGACACGCGTATCTCAAAATGCTGGAAAACCATGCTCAGCACATTTTTCAGAAGCAAAGATGGGAAAACGAAAAAGCGTGGACAGCACATTTTTCAGCGTCGAGGGACTGAAAAGAAAGCTTAGTTTTCGTTATGCGCAACGGCTCGCACTTCTCCCAGTCGATTTTTAAAAATCTAAGTTACTATTCTTGAAATTTCAAAAAATAGACAGTCCGTGGTTTTCGTTTTTATTATTTATTTAAAAAGCTGTCATACAACTTAGAGTGCTCTCTCTATGTAAAAATAAGAGATTTTGTTAAATGTATGGTAAAACTAACAAACACTTACTTTTGTTTAGCATTAAGCTAAAATGATATGTTAGCTTCTATTTAGTAGTAAGCTAAAATGATATCTCATCAATATGTTTAACTAATTACAAACCTTTAAAAAAAATATAATACTAAATTTTATTCTTAATTTCTATTTTAATTGAAATAATATTTTTAATATAATAGAAATATTTTTAAAAGGTTAAAATCTAAAAAATAATTTTTACTATATACTAAATTTTAAAATTTATTATAAAATTAAATGAATTAATTCTAATTGAAATATATTTTTATGTGTCGATTACTCCAAACCCTTTGAGAAAGATGGCTATGGAGTGTTGCCATGGCAAGCCATTTTTTTAGCATGAGCACTAGAAATACAATGGCTTGGTTCAATGGCAATGGCCCTTCAACAAATAGAATCAACAATCTAAATCACGATGTCCCTACAAGCAATATAATGGCTACCAAAACACACAACACTCTCAATGACAAACTCAAAGCGATTTCTATGGGTATGCTAATCAGTGTTTCCTCAAACCCTTCAATTTCAAGCTAGTGGAATAGAAGTTTTGGAGACCAAAGGCTCTTGTTGTGTTGGGCCAACAAAATAAGTAGGTTTCACACATTATTCAATCCACGATGGTCAAATTCCGCATAGATAATAGGGAATGGATTGGCTCAGTCTTAGAGCTAAGAGACAAAGATTTTTTTTCATGAAATGGAGTAGACCCTAGTCTACCTTGAAGCTTATTAAAGACTGGGTTTTTGTTCAATGGGAGACGGGTGCATTATTAAAACTTTGCCCAAGCGGTCTTACTAATCATCTGTAAGAATGACCTCGAGAAAGCAAGGATAGTGGAAAATGGTTCCTAAATGATGTAATGTAGGGGATTCTGTATAAAAGGATTGGATCCCAAACTTCAACCCAAAGATAGAAAGCATGGACATGGTTCCAATTTGGATGAGACTTTACAACCTTCCCCATGAATATTGGAACAATGATACACTCAAGGTTATAGGTAACAAGTTGGACACCTTTGTTAAAATGGATCATGCAATTGAGAACAAAGACATTAGTTTGTATGCTTGGATTTGCATTCTCTAGCTAGATTTGCATCCTCTACCTTGAATGATTGAACTCATTATGGAGGGAACTATTTATAAACAACTAGTAGAGATTGAAATAACCTTCAAGTAATGTAAACACTATAATGGGAATGTTCATCAACCAGAAACGTACCCACAAATAATTTAAGGTAAAGGAAAGAGTGTTAAGATTTACAGGATTTCAATTGGACAAGAGAGACAATCCTGGCATGAAGACTACACTTTTCTTAGACAAATGTCTCTTTCTATTCTTACTCCAAAACCAAAGGCAATGGCCTCGGACTGTCTGTATGATTTCCAAAGCTCTGGTTATTGGGGTGATTTTCAACATGGCCAAAAAAAAAAATCTTGGAAAATGTGCCCATTGGTTTTGGGGTTTCCCTAAAATCCTCTAAGGTTTTGTTGCAAAGCCAGATTGGGTTTCCTACCTATTCACCCCGAAAAGTTTAAATAGTAATGGACGGCCTCGATAGTATACCACTTGACCCCTTTTGTCAATGGAGAATCTCAGATGTTCAGAATCCTTAGAATCCCCTATAAGAGAGACCAATAGTATATTTTAGTAGGAAGATCTAGTAACTGGCTTTTAGATTCCCAACATTGAGTTGGCAACACATGACCTTCATCAAATTCAATCTGGGCATGACACTAGTCTCAACTCACACCTTATGAATAGCTCTAACTTTTGTGGCTCTCTTGTCTTTAAGGACAACATGATACCATCCTTCAAAGGCATTCAAATCTCCCCTAAGAGAATTTTGTCAACAATCTTTGCCTCAACACTAGACAAAAGTGCCAATAATAGTGTTGCAAATGACTACATTACTGATGATGACTGGGAGGGAGAAGACATCCTGCGCCTTGAGGCTTTGGCAAGGCCAATGAAAAAAAGATGCATCAATCAAACTTCTTTGATGAAAACTAAATGTAAACTTAAAGGTGGGGAGAAGCAAAAAAGAGGGTAGAAGAACATTACAACCAAGATGGAAGCTGCAAGTTGGTCATGGGTGTTGGAGACACATCAGGTGGGCTTGAACCTAATACCAAGAAGCATAAGATAGGGACAAGCCTAAGGATGAGCTAAATCCTATATTCAGTAGGGCTAAATCTTAGTTTTGGACCAACATTAACAGAGTCATCAGGAGTCACTTCAATTTAGGCTTTGTAGGGCCAAGGTGAGCAAATCTTAGGGATTAATCTTATTAACTAGATATTCTTCTCTTCAAGACTATCCCCTATAGTAGAAATGGTCAATGTTCTTCTATGATTTGTTGATAAACTTCATGATCACAATAGCTAACTATAACCACATATAAAGTAAAAGCAAATAAGTAATGAGAGACACGTTTAGTTCTTCAATACATAAAATGGTAGATTGATATTCGATTGATGATTGAATCAACATAACCCAGGTATGCAGTAGCAAAACCATTAACCTCTAAACTGACCAGTCCCTTATCCATTGGGCATTCAATAGGTCAAAAATACACACATGGATACCTAAAATATGCTCATATATCCAGACATTTGATCTATCTATCTAGCTTGCAAATAGACATCAATCTTCAAATGGAGTTCATGCTTATCAAATCCTCCTATGATCCCTACAATTCTACCAATGGCATATCAAGCAAATTACTCAGGTCCTTGACCCAACAACAAGATATACAACTTCAACACAAGCTGCAACTGGACAGTATGCACTTTGGGCATAGTCAATAGAAAACTACAAACCTACAAAAAAGGAGATAAACTTCATAATGAAATTTCCAATAAAGCTTTGTATTCATTCCTTGAAATCAATACATCATGTGTAAGCAAAACTCAGAAAATAACATAAGGGATGATTATATAAGTTAAAATGCTTCAAAAGAAATACATTGTTGTTGTTCATAACAGAGGAATACTTAGGAATGTGGAATCACAATTCTAGAATTGGAGCCAACCTTTTCGTCTCACATTCATAAAAATTGGACTCGAACATGGTATCATAGTTGTAAAAAATTCTCCAGAACTAGAAGGGTATGTGCAAGATCATGGTCAACCAAACTATGGCCTTAAGTGGTAGTGAAAAACCAACAAATCAGGGTTATGTCAACTTGACACATAATTTTAAAGTGGTTATGCATTTTATATCAAAAAGTTGTAAGAAAATAATCTATAGGAAATTGAATGTAGTTTCTAAACTACTAGGCCTTATTTGGAGAAAAAAAATTTGATTGGTCAAAAGTTTGGATTTTAATGTAGTACTACGAAAATTTTAGGACAAAAATAAAAAGTAGGTGTATGTTTGACCACGTTAATCAAAATCAAATGATAATATTTTTTAATGTAATTATAGATATAAAAAGTAGACTCATGCCCGAATGTGACACATATTTTTGGGTATTTTTATTCCAAATAAATAATTAAATATGAATTTTCTACTATACCTTTTCCAAAATAAAAAAATCCCATGTCTAACCAACTTAAGTAGTTGAAAACTTTACCAAAAAATACTTTTCCCTTATACTAGGCAAAGCATAGAATGTGACGCAACTTTTGGATTTCAAAAATGTTATACCGTTTGAAAGTTATAGCTATTTTTGAATCAGTATGTCAATCAACACTTTACAATCATCTTCATTAAAAATTAACTAATAAATACTTATCGAACTCAAAATTTGACAACAATTATATTGATGGAATCTTGAGAGTGTTATAAAAAAATCCTTTCCATTTCATTGAATTTCGATGAAAATAATATTGTCAAATGGCTACTCGAAGTCTGAATGTCAGTGAAACCTTTCTCAAACACATTTTTTGAGTTGACCAAACAGGTCTAGTAAATACCAAGCCTAATTGGGTACCCAATTTCAGATTGGATACTCGATATGAAATTGGGTACTTGAAAACTCTAAATTTTCCAATTTTTAAAATTTTGGAGGGAAACCACCCATATTGGAAATTTTGAAGGGAAATGATCCATATTAGAGGGAAATGAAAATTTGGGAAGTGTGGCCATTATTATTACATATGATAATGATTATTATTATTATTATTACATATGATTATGATTATTATTATTAACTATTATTATTATATATGATTATGATTATGATTATTATTATTATATATAGTAATATTATATTATTGTTATTATATATAGTAATATAGATGATTATTATTAAATATAATAGAGTAATATATATAATTACTTGGCATGCCCTCTAATCGCGATCTCCCTCTTTGATTAAATAGTCAATTTTCCTACCTCAAATTTGTTCTCTTAACTGGTCTCTGTTTACATTTCGTTTAGATTATTTCTTGTGAATTAATTCATGGTCCATAACTAGGGATAAAAGTATTTTCTTTTTTGCTAATAATTTATGTAGTCTTTAGCTTGTTAGTTTATATTTACTCTCTTATGTGCTGTTATGGTGTTAGATGGTAGAATTTCCTTAGCTTAACAGATGTAATTCAAAAGGTTCTTTTTTCGGATTGCATGGATTCCTTCATGGGATTTAGTTTTTATATTTAAGGAGAGGGATATCCATTTGAACTCCTCCTGTCGATAATAGCTCTATGTTAAGTAAGGATTCTCAGTCTGGTCCTTTGGTCTTCTCTCTTCTTCTTAATAGCTGCTAGATTCTGGGTTAGGAGTTTTGTCTTTTTAGGTTCTTCTGTTATGCTGTTGTATGACACTTTAGCTTGGTTCTCATTCGATTCTGGCCTGATCTTTCGCAGTGTGGTTGTGTTTCCTTTGGTAGCAGGGGTTTGGAGCGAACTTGTCATGTTTTGATCCTCCCAGCAATCTGCCTTCTTCCCTCCCCAGGATTCTCTTTTCTTGCATCTTTGGTTTCATCTCCTTGGTTTTCATTGTCCTTTATCCTTTGGCTTTCCTTCTCCCCTTTTGGTCCCTGTGTTTTGCTAGCATTAGTGTAGGTTCTCTTCTTGCTCTGCCTTGTGCTAGGTGTAGAATCATTCTCTCCAGTAGGTTTTCCCAAGAGGTGGTCAGGTTGCTGCTTCTGGTTGTTCTGTGTCCTATTAGCCTTAGTATGTTTGTGGTCTGGCTTTTTCTTTCTTTTCCCCTTTTCCCTAGTCGATGTTTTTTCGTGTGCTCTTGGTTTTTGGTGGTTTCGTTTGTTTAGAGTGTCTCCACTATCTTTCCTTTTTTCCTTTGTGGTTTCTTTTCCTTTCTACTTTGGTCTTTTCAGGTTTTGGTGGTCTTGACCCTTCAAAGTTTCCTTGGTCTGGTTCTTGTATTTCCTTTTTCGTTGTTTTCCTTCTTCAATTTATGTGTTATTTTGTTGGGTTGTGGTTTGATCTCTGGACCTATTTGGCTTCTGTTTATTTTTTATTCTTTCGCTTTCCTTCCTTGGATCCTTATTGATATGTGAGTTCTATTTAGAGATTTCATTCCCTGACAAGAGAATTCTATTGTTTGTAATGGGCCTCCTTTTCGTAATTATTTGATTTAGTAATGGATAGAAATGCTTGAAGATGATATTAGCATTACTACCAACCACTTCAATGGCAAGGCTATTAAAATAGGGATGCAAGCTTGTGATCTCTTCGTCTAGATTATCGAAATTTCACTAAAAGGAGTTGCTGGTCTCTCAAAGCACTTTACAGTATTTTCAATGTAAAATAATTATCAAATGTGAAATTTAATCAAATTATTCTGACTGGGGTATGCCCCATTGTATTTGTAATAATATAGGACTAAGGTCACGGGCTAGATTGGAGGTTTTCTTTCCCCGTTCTTTCCTACCAGTGCCCATTTGAATGGAGGAACGTTATTGTTACTATTTTAATATATATATATATATATATATATATATATATATATATATATATATATATATATATATATATATATATATATATATATATATATATATATATATATATATATATATATATATATATATATCATAATGGCCTTGGTCGTTTTACCGATCAAAAAATAATTTTATATATATATATATATATATATATATATATATATATATATATATATAATTACTTTTATAACTAAATATAATATAGTAATATATATGATGATTATTATTATTAAATATATATAGTAATATTATATGATTATTATTATTAGTATTATATATAGTAACATATATGGTTATTATTATTATTAAATATAATATAGTAATATATATGATTATTATTTTTATATAATCTAATAATATATTATTATTATATTAAAATATACAATATTATTATATTATTAAATATAATATTGTCATGAAATGCATCGAAAGTACCTATGACCCCTTTTGACGCATTTCATGACAACATATATCCCTAAGGCCCTTAGGGACCCATTTGGAATGCGTTGAAAGGGGTCATAGTTTTATGTTGTCATGAAATGCGTCGAAAGGGGTCATAGGTTAACTTATGACCCCTTTTGACACATTTGAACCAACCAAATATGTTGTCATGAAATGCATCGAAAGGGATCATAGGTTAACCTATGACCTTTTTCGACGCTTTGGAACCAACGAAATCGGTCCCTAGGGGTCCTAGGGACATATGTTGTCATCAAATGCATCGAAAGGGGTCTTAGGTTAACCTATGACCCCTTTTGACACATTGGAACTAGCCAAATCGGTCCCTAGGGACCCTAGGGCCCCTTGGGACATATGTTGTCATGAAATTACTATATTATATTTAATAATAATAGTAAAAATCATAATAATATAATATAATAATCATATATATATTAATATATTATGTTTATAGGTCATAATAATAATAATAATAATAACAATAATAATATATATATTACTATATTATATTTAATAATAATAGTAAAAATCATAATAATATAATATAATAATTATATATATATATATATTAATATATTATATTTATAGGTCATAATAATAATAATAAAAATAATAATATATATTACTATATTATATTTAATAATAATAGACAAAATCATAATAATATAATATAATAGTCATATATAATAATCAAGTTTGTTCACATTGCCCACAAAATTTGTTCACTTCCCTCCAAAATTTGGGCATCCATTTTAGATACCCGATCTCATATCGAGTATTCGATTTGGAATCAGATAACCGATACGAGATTGAGTACCTAAAAAATTGGCATGCTTTTCCCAACATATTCCCTATCACTACATACCCAACAATCACATTTTTTGCGGGTCATTTTTATGGATTTGGAGAAAACTGAGTTTTTGGGGCCCATACGATCGAAAAAGGTTCTATAATATATGATTAGGTGTCTGATATTATTTTCTAAATGGTGAGCAGTAGTCGTCAAAAGGCTAAACACAAAAGGAAGGTATCGAATGAAGACATTGCAGCATATAGGGAAATGGAAAAGCTAAATCACTGAAGGAAGAGACAAGGTATGTTAAATGTGAGTCGAGTTGACGATGTATTGATTGAAGGTGAAATCAGAGTCAAATAATGAATATGTGCATTTGGGGAATGAAAATGTACCAATTTATAATGATAATGTCGAGATTGAAAATTTAGAGAATGAAAATTTGGAGAATGAAATGCTACCAGGTCATAATGTAAATTGCATGATTGACCATGTTGAAAATGACAATGCATAGGAAGGTTACATATCTCCTAATTATAATCAACATGAAGGTTCTAGAACACCAAAATGGATAATTGAAATTGATGAAACAATTATTACCAATTTGGAAGGAAAAAAATTAGAAAGAACCATTCAGTTATGGGCTTCAAGACTATATAAGATGTTTTTTAACAACAAGACAGTGGTGGAGCAATGTCAAATTTTTATGCACTTATTGATGAGACCTATGCTTTCCAAATTGAAGATTTGTGTCAATAAAAAATTGGAAAGAAATACGATTATTGTGAAGAATATTTTCAGTGCTCTCAATAGCATTGTGAAAAAATAACAAGGAGAAGGATAAGAGAGTTTCTTGAAGGGTTATTACAACCTCTTTGGTAAGCCATTTTCTGAGAAAGGTAGATGTATGAGACAAACTTGTATTGACTTGAACCTAAATCATACTACTTTGAGAAGAACACTTAGTAGACGAGAGAGAATTAATGATCCTCTTCAAAATGAAACATGGGCTTTTGGTGGGAGACTTCTACGTTTTGATAAGAAGCTATCCGATGATGTGAAGGAAGAAATTACATAATTTTGACACTCTAGCTCAAGAGTATCACCCAATGCTAAAGACATGTTAAAGTTGAGAATTGGCATCAAAGACCGCATGCCACATCCTAAATATTATTTGGAGGTAAGTCAAACTATGTTGTTCAAACAATTTAGAAAGAGTAATCCAAGATTTCGTATATCATAGAGGGCTTTTGAATCTTTGAAGCCATTTTATTGTGTGCCACTTAAAATTCAAAATACATGTTGCAAATATCATGTCGAGTTTTCTATGCACCATGAACTATTATACTCCATCCATTCTACTTTGCATAATAAAAAAATGTTGGAGAATTGTGGTGCTAGTGGTCTTCCAAAATCATCAAGAGACTTGCTAGATCAATTTATATGCTGTAGAGTTGATGGTTTTCTCTTTTATAGAAATGCTTACTTAAATGAGAAGTGTTCAAAATGTGGTGGCTTATCCAATTTTGACACATGTTTCCATGAGAGGTGCAAACAAGATCTTGGGAAGACAATAGTTTTTAAAAATGGTATATGAAATGGTGAAATACATATTGAAGAGTGGGGGTGAGAGCTCTAGATGTGAATTGGTTGCAAAAGAAATTAGTGTGGCTAGTTTTATTTCAGATTTCAAGACAAATCTTTTCTACAAGTATGCAAGACATAGTCACAGGTCTTAGTGGTTGGATCAACAATTTAGAATGTGTAAGGAGACTTTTCCCATATGCACATTATGTCAATTGTTGACTTTGCTGAGAACTACACATTGCAGCCTCAAAATGAGACACAATCTTAGTATTACAACTCCATTTAGATTGCTATTTTTGTCCACATAACATATAGACATGCCCTTGATAGTGCGGAAGATAATCAGAGATTATTAAAGAATATCATTTTTATATGAGTAATGATAGATCTCACTCTCACGAGTTTGTGCAATGTTGTTTCGAGAATTAGTTTGATTTCTTATAGGAGCATCCAATTGCCATGGCTAGACATATCATTTGGTTAGATAATTGCACAAGTCAATTCAATAATGCTCGCGTGTTTTATTGGTTGTGTAGGATGCACGTAGAGAGGGGTGTGCCTCATTTTTGGAGTTTTTTTGAGTTTGACCATGGGAAAGGGGAACATGATGGAACAGGGGCATGTGTGAAGAGAGATCTAGTTAAAGAGCACTTAAAGATTTCAGGAGCTGAGCTTCTTGATGCTCGTAGCATTGTTAATTGGTGTAGTTCAACATTATCATAGGGGGAACTCTTGATTCAATAGTACCCAGGTTCTTTTGGTTGGTTGAGGAAGGGTCCATAGGTGATAGATCATATTGTGCTATAGTGAGAGACTCATAAAAAATGCATTCATTCTAGAGCTTTGATTCTAGTACATGGACTATTTGGACATGACAGCTAGCTTGCTTTTGTCCTAGTTGTTTTTAGTGCGATTAGGATCATTGTGAGTTGAGTGAGGGGGTGGACCCATAGGCTCCACATTATCTTACTCCATTGTCTATCATACCCTCTATTAGAAATGATGACATGGAAAGTTCACTTGAGCATAACCATATATCAAATCTTCTTCAGGCAAGACATGTCTTTGCATTGGTTGCACCATAGGGGAATGATGAGAAATTGGATTATTGGTTAGCACATTTGTAAGAGGTAAAAAAAAGCTTGCACAACCAATCACAGATGATGATGGATTCACATATCCTACTAGTTCAGTGGTTTCCACTGAAATATGGTTGCAAACATACATGCTTAGAAGGAATGAAATTCCTGCATTCGAAGAATATCAGAAGAACAAAAAAATTCTCATATATTTGCATCTTATTATAGAAACAAATGTAAAGTTGTTGAAGCATCAAGGAAGACCAAAAGTAAAATAAATTTTTACTATTACTAATGTTGATCATGAAGCCCTATTGGAGACCCTAAAATAGAGAGAGGACCCTACTAAAACACTCGACTAGGTATATTTACTTCTTATATTATTTTGTTGATAATGATCTGGTGAACCAACAATTATCTTGTTTAATACAATAAGTTACTAATATCTTTTATGATATTGGAATGTAGGTACATCACGAAGAGTAGCCATGCATGAAGATAAAAAACTAAATAAGGAGTAGAATGAAGAAAAATCTATTCTATTTTTGAGACTATGATTTTTGACACTACTATTTTTGACACTACGACTTTTGGTAGTTGTGTATTGATGTAATAATGATGAAACACTTGATATATTGTAAATGTAAACTTGTTGATTTAATGTAAGAAACAAATATGATTTTACTTAATGCAATTTATGTGGAGGGACCTAAAAAATGATGATTTTAATACATACTAACACCAAACTTGCATTGTGCCCAATGTCAAAAAAATGAGAGAGGTAAAAAATAATATTTTTACTTAATACTAACCCTATTGACACCCTTGTTCCAGCTGTGGAGAGCCTCCATCGACCACCCTGTACTAAAGAGACTCCAAGGTGCTCTAAGTATAACTCAGAGCTTATGAGGGCTATCAGTTAAATGTTGAGTGCTACATGACAATCATGTCGAGACCTAAAATAAGCTATCTCATTTTTGAGAGATCACATTCCATTTGGATTCGGCACAATGATCTTGCTCAATGGAAAAACTCACAATTTGCCTTAGTTCATAGGTGCATCACAACATAACTTTGAAATGGTTGATCTTGGCATTGAATCATCAGTGTCATTAGCTTTGGATGGGCAGGTGAACCCTAGTGACACCCTTGTTTTGGCAGTGGAGAGCATCCATCATTCGCGGCCACCCAGTACCAAAGAGTCTCCAAGGTGCTTTAAGTGCATGTCAAGGTCAATATTTTGAGGGTCATAACTTAGAGCTAGTGACACCTTTGTTTTGGCAGTGGAGAGCCTCCATCATTCGCGGCCACCCAGTACCAAAGAGTCTCCAAGGTGCTTTAAGTACGTATCAAGGTCAATCTTTCAAGGGTCATAACTCAAAGCTCATGGGGGCTATTGATGAAACATCAAATGCTATAGGATAGTCATGCCAAGGCCTAAAATAACCTCTCTCATTTTTTAGAGATCACATTCCATTTGGATTCGGCACAGTGATCTACCTCGATGCCAAAACTCATAGTGTGCCTCAATTCATAAGTGCATCACAACATAAATTTGAAACCATTAATCTTGGCATCAAATCATTAGTGCCATTATCTCTGGATGGGCAAGTGAACCATGGTAACACCCTTTTTCTGGCTATGGAGAGCCTCCATTCTCCATAGCCACCCTGTACCGAAGAGTCTACAAGGTGCTCTAAGTGTGTGTTGAGGTCAATATTTCGAGGGTCATAACTCAGAGCTCATGGGGGCTATCGATGAAATGTCAAATGCTACAGGATGGTCATGCTAAGGCCTAAAATAACCTCTCTAATTTTTGAGAGATCACATTTTATTTAGATTTGGCACAATGATCTCGCTCGATGCCAAAACTCGCAGTGTGCCTCAGTTCATAGGTGCATCACAACATAACTTTGAAACTGTTGACCTTGGCATCAAATCATCAATTCCATTAGCTCTATATGGGTGGGTGAACCCTATTGACACCCTTGTTCTGGCCATGGAGAGCCTCCATCATTCGCGGCCACCCCATACCGAAGAGTCTCCAAGGTGCTCTAAGTGTGTGTCGAGGTTGATCTTCCAAGGGTCATAACTCGAAGCTTGTGAGGGCTATCAATTAAATGTTGAATGCTACATGATGGTCATGTTGAGGCCTAAAATAACCTATCTCATTTTTGAGAGATCATATTCTATTTGGATTCAACATAGTGATCTCGCTTGATGCCAAAACTCGTAGTGTGCCTTAGTTCATAAGTGCATCATAGCATAACTTTGAAATCGTTGATCTTGGCATCAAATTGTTAGTTCCATTAGCTTCGAATGGGTGGATGAACCCTAGTGACACCCTTATTCCAGTCGCAGAGAGCCTCCATCATCCGCAGCCACCCTATACCGAAGAGCCTCCAAGGTGCTCTAAGTGCATGTCGAGGTCGATCTTCTAAGGGTTGTAACTTGGAGCTCATGGGGGCTATTGATGAAACATCAAATGGTACAAGATGGTCATGTCAAGGCCTAAAATAGTCCCTCTCATTTTTGAGAGATAACATTCCATTTGGATTCGACACAACGATCTCGCTTGATGCCAAAACTCACAATGTGCCTCAGTTCATAGGTGCATCATAGTGTAACTTTGAAACTGCTGATCTTGGCATTAAATCATTAGTGTCATTAGCTTTAGATGGGTGGTTGAACCCTACTTACACCCTTGTTTTGGCTGTGGAGAGCCTCCATCCTCTATGGCCACCCTGTATTGAAGAGTCTCCAAGGTGCTCTAAGTACGTGTCGAGGTCGATCTTCCAAGGGTTGTAACTCAGAGCTCGTGGGGGCTATCGATAAAAAATCAAATTCTATAGGATGGTCATGTCAAGGGCTAAAATAACCTCTCTCATTTTTGAGAGATCAGATTCCATTTAGATTCGACACAACGATCTCACTCGATGCCAAAACTTGCAGTGTGCCTCAGTTCATAGGTGCATCACAGCGTAACTTTGAAACTGTTGATCTTCGCATCAAATCATCAAATCCATTAGCTTTGGATGGGTAGGTGAACCCTATGAAAACCCTTGTTCTAGCCATGGAAAGCCTCTATCATTTGTGGCCACCTTGTACTGAAGAGTCTCCAAGGGTCTCTAAGTTTGTGTCGAGGTTGATCTTTTGAGTGTCATAACTCAAAGTTCATGAGGGCTATCGATGAAATGTTAAATTCTATATGACGGTCATGCCAAGGCCTAAAATAACCTATCTCATTTTTGAGATATCACATTCCATTTAGATTCGGCACAACAATCTCACTCGATGCCAAAATTCGTAGTGTGCCTCAATTCATAGGTGCATCACAACATAACTTTGAAACTGCTAATCTTGGCATAGAATTGTTAGCACCATTAGCTATGGATGGGTGGGTGAACCCTACTAACACCCTTTTTTTGGCCGTGAAGAGTCTCCATCATCCGTAGCCACGCTGTACCAAAGAGTCTCCAAGATGCTCTAAGTGCGTGTCCGAGTCAATCTTCTAAGGGTCGTAACTCGAAGCTCATGGGGGCTATCAATGAAATGTTGAATGCTACATGATGGTCATGTTGAGGTCTAAAATAATCTATCTCATTTTTGAGAGATCACATTCCATTTGGGTTTGGCAGAGTGATCTTGCTCGATGCCAAAACTCGCAGTGTGCCTTAGTTCATAGGTGCATCACAACATAACTTTGAAACCATTGATCTATGCATCGAATCATCATCACCATTAGCTCTAGATGGGCAGGCGAACCCTACTAAAACCCTTTTTTATCCACGGAGAGCCTCCATCATCCGCGGCCACCCCATACCGAAGAGTCTCCAAGGTGCTCTAAGTGTGTGTCGAGCTCGATCTTCTAAGGGTCATAACTCAGAGCTTCTGGGGGCTATCAATGAAATGTCAAATGCTATAGGATGATCATGTTGAGGCCTAAAGTAACCTCTCTCATTTCAAGAGATCACATTCCATTTGGATTTTGCACAACGATCTCACTCTATGCCAAAACTCACAGTGTGTCTCAGTTCATAGGTGCATCACAATGTAACTTTGAAACTGATTATCTTAGCATTGAATTGTCAATGCCATTAGCTCCAGATGGGTAGGTAAACTCTACTGACACCCTTGTTTCAACTGCAGAGAGCCTTCATCGTCTACGACCACCCTCGTGTAGGAGCACCTAAGTGGTCTAGTTTGTACCTAGTGCTTCTTTATTGTCACTTTGGATTGTAATTATGCTAGCCACATCACTAGTGGTTTGATAAGACCTAGTAGGTCCTTAGGTAAGGTTAACTTAGTTGCTAAGTGGGTTTTTGTTCCTAAGTTGTTATACCTATAAGTTGCTCAATAGGGGTTAGGTTGACCAAAGTGGTAGAAAAGTTGACCAAGGGTCAAAAACCATCTTGTAATGTCTAAATCAACCTAATAGGACCCCTTACCAAGTTTGGTGAACTCATCTAATTAAGAATTTTAAGTTATAGCAAAAATTACTCAAAATTGCAAAAGTTGCAAAATTGCAATTTTGCAACTTTTTCTTGCAAAGTTGAAAATGAGTGCAAAGAGTTAGTTATGGGTTTGAGAATAAACATACAAGGTTGGAAAAACCTATATAAGGTGTGAAATAACCTTGCTATGACTGTGATTTTAATGTGCTAACAACAACATCTAGTTGAAATTTGTTTGAGATATTGATTTTTAGTTATTGTAGAGTTGTTTGTTGATCCAAACTCATACATATCAATGTTATGATGTTGATGGAAGCCTTGAATATTTCTTGCATTACCAAAATGTCATGTGGGCTTGGTAAGCCAAATGTATAGTAAAGTCTCATAATAGCACTTGTTCTCATATTTATTTGTAAAGTTGATGTACCAAGGTGAAGGAGGTGGATCTTAGTTGGATCCAAAGTGGAAGAAGCAAGAAGAAAACAACAATGTCTTGAATTTGACCTTTGAAAGTACTAAAAAGGACTAGTTAGTGTGAGCAAGCCTTGTAGTACATCACACCCCATACTGAAGAGTCTTCAAGGTGTTCTAAGTGTGTCTCGAGGTCGATCTTCTGAGGGTCATAACTTGGAGCTCGTGGGGGCTATCGATGAAACATTGAATGCTAAAAGATAGTCATGTTGAGGCCTACAATAACCTATCTCATTTCCAAGGTGCTCTAAGTGCATTTGGGCTGGTGAACCATAGTAACATCTTAAGGGATTGTAGAAATTATTTCAAATTAAACATATATATGATAGCATTTCAAATTAAACATTGCATCAAAATTTGATAATAAAGGTTGTTAAAATGTTATTCACAAATTATTGCATTTGAATTGAATATAACAAACATGATCAAAATGAATGATATTCCATAAACATGAACAATACACATGATCCACGATAAATTGAACAATAATATACTAAATTAATATGTATATCATTGTGCACATAAATGACAAAAATATATATCAAAATACATGTATCTATAGATAAATTATACAAATATATATATCAAAGTTCACATATCCATAGACAAATTACACAAATATATATCAAAATACATAGATCCATATACAAAATGTGGCTGATCATGCCATCGAAATGTGTATAATATCAATATTTCTATAAACAATGTGGCATATGCCATCTTAAAATGTCTCATGACGCATCCTATGACAACTATACTATCCTAGGTTGCTGGTGGATGATCAAAATGCAAGCTCTTTACTGCACTAGGTGGATTGGATGCCTCTTAAATAAACAAAAAAGGAAAACCCAAAGTTAGACTACTAAATTTATATGATTCTATGTATCTAAAATTGAATTACTCAAATGCATAATGATCTTTTTTTTAATGAATATTTATTGTATTAAACTTTCATCATAAATATCTCTCTTGTCAACCTCCTATGCCAGTTAGAAGTCCTCTCATATGTCCTCGACAATGCTTGAACCTTGTTGATTGTGGCATGTGCATGTTCAAGTATGTTTGTTAGATGAATCTACAACTTAAACTATAACATTATAATTCATAGCATGCTAAATTTATAACATATAATCAAGAATTCAAACCACAACTTACCTGTGTCGATTCCTCATCTAGATATAATGGTTGTGTCAACAAAGATACAAAACTTTGGTGTCCAACCTCCTATGCACTAGGTGTTTCCTATGAGATACAAAATACTAGTTGTTAATATCATAGAAATTAGTTTTGAATTTATTTATGAAAATAAGGAAAATAAAAAATAAATGATACTTATACATACGATGGGGCTCTCAGTGCAAATGGAAGTGCCAGAGCATCTGTAACGTGGAATTTGCCTAGACTCATCACCAGTAGCCACACCCTATACAATAAATAATGTAATTAAATTTCATTACCACAAACATTTTACAATAATGCATTGATATTTGATCAAATAGAAAGCACTAATTACATTTCCCTTGTCAATTGGTCGTGCCTCATCCCCCACTCTCTGCCCCCCACTGACAAGTGATACCTACAAGAGAAAAGGAAGATTAGAAACCATATATGCTACAATATCAAATAGAAAAAAAAAAAGAGAAAACAACATAATGTATCATAGATGTCTCAAGGCCAAATGAAATAGCTAAGAGTGTGACATTATCAACCTATTTGAGCTCCTTTTCAGTCATCAACTAAACATGAATGAAGATCACATACATGTATAAGTCAATATGGGTTAAAAATTAAAATTACTCTATTATAAAGATTAACTTTAAATAACATATGTTGTAACAAAAAAATGTATACATGTACCAACACAGAAGGAATCCATGGCTCTGCATGCCCCTCATATAGCCTTTGTATGTGCATATGGTGTATCCTCCTCAAATACAAATTGATACTCAGAAAGATCGCCTATGGGACCCAGACAAATATTCTTGCACATTATGCAAGTATGGGGCAAACAAACATGTAATGAGCTTGCCGATGATGAACTCACACCAACATCATCAACATGGGGAGGCAACACTGACCTAGCTTGGGATATCAATTGGCTACTCAATCTATGGATGGCTCTAATAGTTTGAGAGCTAACCTCTGTAATGATATCAGGATGTTGCACTCGATAAGGGGGGGAGAAATCATTAGGGGGGACAAAAGTGTCAACTTTCTTCCGCTGGAAAAATGGTCTATCCTGAGGAGCTCCTCCTCCTACACCTATGTTGGGCTTCATGCTCCAATAGTTCACCTTGAGGCTGAACACAAATTCTGCATACAATTTTCTAAGGAAATAAAATGGCACCTCTAAATTTTTGTGTGGAGGGATGTCAAAAACTATCCACCAACGATCCCAAAAGTTCGCACACATAGCCTCATTTGTGCACCATTTAATTGATAGGTTTGGCTTTGTGCATTCGACTTGTTTACCAGTTTTTGGGTTTGCAAAAAGGCTAACCAAATCATCTCTACTTATATCTAGGGCCACAACCTCATTATAGACCAACCCATCATCAAGCTCATCATGCATTTGGTCACACCAACGAAGAACAATATTTTGTTCATTGGTAAGTGTTTCAATATTATCCACTATGGTGTTTAACATAGATAACATGGGAGCCAATGCGGGTATAGTATTATATGTGGTTCACAAAACCCTCAATTTGACGAGATTTTCAAATATAAAATCTTTAATTTGAGGAGGGTTTTGAGGGGGTAGGGAATCATTTGGTGGACATTTTTGAGGGGGCACATGATTGTTTGGTGGAGGGTTATGAGGAACATTATTTCTTGCCTTAGTATCATCATTTCAGTCAGCCATACCTATTAATTTGCAAAAAATAATTTCTATTAAAAAGAACCTAAATTTAAATAATTTCTATTAAAAAAAACTTAATTTTTAACAAATTCAGTTAAAAATAACTAATTTATAATAAGATTCATTCAAAACATTTTTTAAAAAAAAATTACTAATATTGTGTACCCATTTTGACATTCGATACTAGAATAGAGGAACTCTCAAACACAAGGAAAATGCAATGTGAAAAGAACCCTCAGGTTTTTTTTAAAAAAAATAAATGTAACATGTTTTAGGTATTTGATTTCATATCGGATACCCAATAAGGCTTGTCCTAACTTTTTAGCTTTGGTATTAGGATGGGTGGAAAATAGTCAGAGCAGATTTTGAAATGTTTTTAGACATTTTCAAACTCTATTTTTTTCACATTGCCACTTTTTGGCACACCATGATCCTACACATACCTCTAACTTTTGTTCATCTAACTCTCCTGGATTCATTTTCAATACTAATTCACTCTATTTTATTTTGTATAAAAAAAAAATTGAACTCAGCTAATTTAATAAAAACATCATCTTCCATAAATTGTTGGACTTGGATGATCTTGTAATCCAGCCTTGTTGCTGCTAGTTCTAGGCCTGTGAGTGTATTCTCAACTACCTTGACCCAATCTTGTGTATAACTTTGCCTTAAGTTAACAAAGTAATGATTCTTACTAAGTAGAATTTTTAGTGTTCTTTGTTTCACTTCTGTAGGGATATGGACAATCTTTTGTCTCTTCTTCCCCTTAGCGATCCATGTTGTCTCAGCAGGCTCATCTTCCTCTATTTTTGGAACTATATGAAGCTCAGAGCTGTTAGGGAATACCATCTCCTGTTGTCCCATGGGTCCTTTTGGCATTTGGGCCATGATTTCAGCATTGTCAATGACCATCTTCCTAATCCTATGAGGATAAGGGATATCCATATAAAATCCCTTAAAATTGGGATCCTTTTCCATTTGAAAAGTCTCCCACCCTAAAACATCTACATAGAAATGTGCCCCTATGCACCTTAGGCCCTAAGTATTCTCTGTTTATCATAAGTAGTTGCCACATGAATTCACTAATACCCAACCTAGGAGGAATGAATTTTGGCAATATGTGGGGTGGTTGGGGACAACCATATACTCTCATCAAGGAAAAATTTGGAAATAAGAAAATATCCCTCCAATTATGATCTAATCTCTTATCCTCAAGGAGTAAGGTTGGTCTCAAAAGACTCTTCATTGTATTAGGCACCCTAAAGTAACCCGAGTCTAGCATTTTCATTATAACAACACTAAAATTATTGAAAAATGAGACAGAATCAAAATAGTGATAAGAAGTGTCCCATATCTATGTCCATAATTGAATTGGTAACTCTCCATTAGTATTAGAGGTGTGATAAATGAAATCTGAACTGAAGTATCCCACATTCCTGTATAGAATCAGATGCATTAGCAGTGAATAGTGAAGGAAACAAAAATTCTTCATTTCTCCATTCTGGGACAACTTAATATTTTCCTTCATTTTTGGTAGAATGTACTTAACATAATCATATTCTCCACCATGGTAGGAGTCTTGCACATCTCTGGAAATAATAAATTCAACTCCATATACCATGCTTGATCCATCTTTGCCAACCACCTTATGGACACCATACATGGTTTTCACAAAATAATTCTTGAATTTGTCCAAAGGCATCATCTTTTCCACCTTCTTAGGGTAATCAACCATGCTCTTCAGGTCCATGGGGATATGTTGTAGCATTAATTTTCCTATGTATGCCTTGGTGTTTCTATCAAATTTCCTCTGTAGATCCTCCAAATCTACTGGCTCAATCATAACACCATCCAATCCAAATGCTTCAATGGATGAGGCATAGTCTAGAGTACATAGAATAGTTCCATCTCTCTTATAGAATGATTTGGTGACCAAGTTGAATGATTTGATTAGGGCTTTCACCAAATCCTCATCAATGAAGACCTCTAGGAATATCAATTTTTCCAAGTTCTTCTTCCAAGGATTGTAAACAAGGGTCTTCTTCTCTTTGTTATGGTAGAAATACTTAAAAAGCTCAGAACCCATGACCCTAGGGAATATAGCATCTCTGCATAGTGCGTATAGGTCAACAAAGGCATAATCATTTGTTGCATTTGCATTTGAGGATCTTGGGAATAATTTTAACCATTCTTCAACAAACTAGTTAGGTTTTTCCTATCTTATTTTTCCTCCCTTGGAAGTGGAGGTTTCTACAACTTCCATGCATGTTGCTTGAATCTCTTCAACCTCATCAAACATTCTACTAATAGGTTGAAAACACTAGGTAAAACTATATTTGGGCATTGAAAATAATAATTTGCATGCACTAAAAACTCTACAACTACTTAAATTTTCTCTTCATAAACGGTAAACTATAGCTGATCAATATAATATATTTGTAACTTAGCATTCATCATCAACGTCTCTTTGCATTGATTATCTACATGCTCGAGCCTTAAAATTTAGCTTATTTTGTCACCTTAGGGGAGCATCATCATTAATATCCAACATTACATTCTTTATTTATTGCTTAAATCTCATTGGTTGAGAGCCCTTTGTCATTTCCAGCTCAGAAAAATGGAAAACATGTTTCCAATGTCAACTTAGGGTTTATGATCTTAATATCAATCCAGGAGTCAAAACCTTTGTAACATCTTAGGCAGAGACCAATTATGCTACAATCTCATGATACACTGAAGAAATAGATCTCTCATATTATCTTATGATGGAAAGAGAGGATCTACGATCTTTCACTATCTTGAAATTAAACCCTTATCGGATAGTCATAAACCTTGAGAAAAGTATTTACAATCTCACAATAGGTGCTCCACATTGACCATTGTAACATCTACATTATTTTCCTTGGCCTTATGATTCTATGATTGTAGCTTAATTAACCATTTTGTAGCTTCGATAGCCATCCTTTTCACCTCTATGATGCTACAAGAAACCATTACTTGCCTCCATTGTAACATCATCGACATCAACTTTTACCTCTATAATCTCTTGACTCACTGCCTGTCGTAGCATTGTAACACCCTTTTTCTATCCTTGAGATCTCATGATATATTGTTTATCATAAGATTAGAAAATAGGATCTGTCATATTACAAGTTTATGCAAAGACATCTTTGACCCCACTAACTTAACATGACATCCACCTTGAATACACTGTAGCTATGACCAATTAGGATGTAATACTTGTCAGTTTTCTAACCTAAAATTCTAGCTTACCTTGTCATTTTTTACCTTATGATCTTACGATCATAAGTCTCCCATACAATCACAAACATAAAACTACTTCCCTACAACCTTACAATACTGATTGCTTTGTAGCACTGCAAAGCCTTGTAAATGTTGTTGAGATCTTATGATCTACTACTCATCATTAGATCAGAGGGGATGACCAACCACGTGTCATAAAAATCTTCATACTTCATCACATGAATCCAACATTACTTTTTCAAAATGACCTATATGATCTTATGATCGTCACTTTATCGTGTCATCAAACTCCTTAGAAAATGCTCCCATGATCCTTCAATCGAGGCCTTATCATAACATAAGAGAACCTTCATTTCTTCATGTCTTATTTTTCTATGATCATACAATAAAAAAGTTGTCACAAGGTTGTGACCCTTCCTTTTTGCATCTACGATCCTAGGAGTGCCATTTTGTCATAACATTGCCCACCATGACTTAAAATCTTCTATTGGAAACTTATGATATTACAATATAAAAGGAAATCTTTAGATCGGGGAACCTTTCATTTTTACTTACGATACCACAAGCATGGCACATTTTAAGATCAGGGAACCTAAAACATGACTCTACAATCCTCTACTAAACCTTATGTCATAACATCAAGAGCAATAAAATGTGAGCTTGTGAGTAAATGCCAAAACCATGATCGTAAGATCAGAACTCTAGGGTTTGAAGGATATACAATGTCCTGCCTGAAAAATACTTAGGATAAGAGCAAAAGGGTTGCAATTTAGATGAAATTTTTTAATGGAAAGATAAAAAAACAACCCTAAGATACCCAAATAAAACCCTAAGGGAGGATCTTCACTATTTGAACTTGGGTAAAATAATGCTAGGGTTCTTTTGAAAATTTGAAATACATGAAACACAAAAACCCTAATAATGCAAACCAATTTTAGATCATTTTCACAATGAGGATCAAAATTTTAGTATAGTGAAAATGAGAGTTATCACAATGAACTTGGTCATATGAAGAAAGACTACAAAAGTATATACTCTAAATCCTTTTTTGGTTATTGTTATAATTGTTTTGCTTATGGACATAGAGATAACGAATGCAGAAAACCTAGATAAAATAATAATAATGTAATTTATCAAAGTAATAAACCTATAGCTAGTATACCTATTAGAGAAAAAAATATCATAAGAATTGGAGTTATGTGTTATAAGTTCAACAATTTTGGACATATTGCTAGGGATTGTAAATTACAGACTAATCAATTTAGACCTATATATGGAAACAATGTAGTAACATGCTATATTTGAAACAATATGGGATACATAGAAAGATTTTGTAGATTAAATAATATGATAAAACCAAGTATGAGATCACAAAACATGACTAAAGAAGGAATGCACACAACAATATGAGAAGGAATGAAAACAATAATGCAAGGCAAATAGAAAATGAAAAAGAGCAAGTGGAAAACTTTAATGAAAAAATTGTTAAGGAAAATACACCTACAAGTAAATAAGTATGGGTTGAAAAAAAAAGACACATCTGAGAAGAATTTGAAATCATCTATAATGGTTGACAAACCCTTATCAATTTAAGCAATTAGTACATTAAAGGAAACATGGGTTGTCACACAGAAGTTCATTAGACCTTAAAATGATGAGAATATTTTTTTCACACTTAGGAGGATGGAAATTATTTTTATAAGCTACAATTAACAATACATAAAATTATTAGATCATATTGTATCCTATTGGTCAGAGTATTAACTTTTTGAGTTTGCGCACTAGCACAATTAATGAAAATTAAATTTGTCATAGATAAAGGACTTCAATTGAAGTAATGAGTCACAATTAAAGTATTTAGAGACAAGAGAAACTTGTGGAGGATATTGAAGAGCAATTTTAAGGAGAATTGAAGTATTTGTTAAGCAATTTTAGACATTTTGTGTCAAAGCCCCAATTCACAATTTCAAGGTATTTATCTACATTAATGAGGCTCTACTATGAAGTCATTTAAAATTTGAAATGGACCAATATTTATTTCATGATACTATGGAGAAGCCTAGATACAACTTTAAAAGAGCATCAATTACACAATTGGGAGATGACACTGTTGGGGCATTCTCACAAATACTAAATGGAGTAGTGATTATAGAGGATGGACACTATCATATACATTGAAAGTTTGCAACCCTAGTAGATAGTGAAATTTTTAAGAATTTTAAAATATTTACAAATAAGAAATTATTTTCAACCATTTAGATCAACTCAAGATTGGACAGACTATATTCTGCCATGAATTTGACAATGAGGAATGGGCTAAAATCATCTTGAGTAGAACTCGTGAAAACAAGTTTGGTTGGGAGATCAAGTTGTTTAAATAAAAAATGACCTAATCCATGAGGTAATAGGTTTAGACACCTAAATCTGATTACACCACTTCAGCAATCTTATTTAGTCATCTTCTAGGATATTATTTCTTAAGTATTTAATATTTAAATAATTAATCATCATCCCCTAGTTAATTAACTATAGTCCAATTGATAAAATCAAATGACAACCCAAAATCAAATTATCAATTAAATATCTATTCTTCTATTAAATTAAGTAATTGCACTATACCTATTTAATTTAATCCCACATCCACTTTTATTAAAAAAATCATTTAATAAGTCAATCCCTAACCTCTAACTATTCCTAAACCCTATCATTAGCTAAATCCAACCAATTCACCCATACTAATTCTCCATTTGCCTAATTAATCACACTTAATTAAATCATCCCATTTGCCTTCCTCTAACATGCCACTTTCCTCCTAATCCATCCTCTAAACTAAGCCTAATCCCCTTCCTAAACATGTCCACAACTTTAATTAAAGATTAGGACTTTCTAACCCAAACCAAAGTTAGACTCCCATCACATCCCTCTTAAATTCCTATCCAAGGGACTTTAATGCTCTTACAAAGTATTAATGGCTCTTTAAAGCCTCTTATATCTCTCTTCCACACTCCTTCCCCCTCATAACTCCCTTTGATTACCCATTTTGACCCTCTCCCCTCATCCAATCACCTTATGACACTTGTCACTAGGCTATGGATTTGAATAAGCACAATCCATGTGCTCCCCTTTGCTTGCATCCTAGCCCTCCCTCACCCTTCCTTCATTCTTTCATCCTAGCCATCCATCTCACCACCCCTTTGCCTATATATTGGACCCTTTTGTTGGTATCTCTAACCATTGTTGTGTATTAGTGTCAACCACTAAGTCATTTACAAGACATAAACATATGGTCATCACTATGACCGAGCTACTCTACATAGGTCGAGACATGTACATAAGATAGTAAGCACCAAGAAAGTTCTATAGAAGCTGAGGAAGTGTATGGTCATAGGGTAAGTTTCTATTTGTACCAAGTTCATTAGTGACGAAGCAAGTTATCAGTGATCGAGTAAATTCCAAGTATAAAAGCATCGAGTGATATAGTATGTGCTGAGAAAAATATATGTCAAGAATCAGAAGTTAACAAAGGTCAAGAAACAACAACATAGAGCATCAGAAATAGTAAAGGTTGAGCAATGCAGAGTTTACATAAAATTCAAGAATGGAATAGAGTTTTAGGTAACATGATTATTAGGTCAACTTGGAAAGTTTATTTAACTTTTGAAGAAGTTATTATAGAATATTTACATGACATGGATCACATATCCCTATGTGTATATTCAATGATCAGGATGAAGAGGCATAATGTGGAACCATCTAGAAGACTCTTCATGAAATCTTTATATAGCGATGATCTTAACCTAGATCAAAGACACGATGAAGGAGAAGAAGGAGAAGAGTATATGTGCAAACATGAAGCATTATACTATGATGGATTGAGATGATCAGAAGTCATTCAAGGGTTCTATTATCATCTAATAGAGAAAGTGACCTATTCATTAGTAGTGAAAGTGAAAGGGAATAATTATTAGATCAGAGGAGAGGATGAGTTAGTAAGGAGAAGACTCGAAATTAGCTTGAAGAGAAAACTAAGAGTCAGGGGTTGAATCAATTTTAATAGACTTGAATCAAGATAAATCTCTTAACAAAGTGGTCTTAATAGATCTTTGTAAATCTCCTAACAGAGTCCTTACTTAGTTGAAAGTGTAAAATCCTCTTATAAGGTGAAACCTAATAGCTTCTTTAGTCTTTAATAGGACAAAATACTCATAGGGTAGATCATATTTTATGGTCAAACATTGTAATCTTAACTGGATAACTTTATTACTAAAATAGTGAAGATTTGTGGGTGTCATCCCCACCTCGATTTTAATCTACCTTGGAGGGTTTCTGGGTAACAAATATTGTGTTATGTGCTATTACTTTCGTGCATGTGATTAAACTGACTTACATGTTATAACAAGTTTATATTTATAGTTTTGCATGCACAAGTTATTGATAAATGTGGATGAATCTATGAAAAGTATAAATTGTTATAGTTTCTTAGTCACACCTTCCCCCCCTCCCCCCCCCCCCCCCTCAGTATCTAGTTTACTCCTCCATAAATAAGAAATTCATATCATGTCTCTCTTTCTCTGAAAGAATCTTAAAGGCTTGGAGATTAGATCTTGGAAGATGGAAGCTTTCAAATAGGACAAGTCTATTGACAATTAGGTAATTAACATCCAACTCGCACTATAGAAACTTGAGAAGGCAAGACAAGATATGAAGGATTCCCTAAAAAGGGAGAAAGGAAATTGCTATTCAAATAAAGCAATACTCTTATGAAGAAGTTAAAATTGAAGGACTATTTGAACCAATCAATCCTAATGACAAAGCATTTGTTGAACTTCTTGAAAGGAAAAAACTTCTCAGTGAAGAGTTAAGGGCACTGAAAAGAGAACATGAAATCCAATTAGTGAGACTATGTAAAGTGACTAAATAAAGAAAGAAATTTGAAGAGGACAGGACTATGGTAGAAGAAGAAAAAAGGGTAATGTCTACCAGACTTGAAGAAAGGATATCAAATATACAGAAGCTCACAAATATACAAATGGATATGATGAATCAACTGATGACTGCAAATCAGAAACTAAATCACAAGGATGTAGAAATTGCAAATCTTAGTTCACACAATGAATTGCTAAAAAAAGAATTAAAGAATGAGAAGGAATCTATGGAGAAATTCAATAAACTAAAGGAAGTAGTGAACTACTTTGAATAACTTATGAAGTAATCAAGTTGTTCTAATGGGTCAAGACAATCATGCACTAAGAAAAGAGAATCATTTAGGAATAGAGAAATGAGAACTACAAAGTCAAAAGACAACCCAACATGCTATCATTGTGGAAAAATTGGTCATACTACAAATATCTATCAAAGAAAACATGGAATGCAAAATTCTATACCTAAGTTAATGGGTTACTATTTTTATTGCAATAAACAAGGAAATCGAATTCATGAGTGTAGGTCAAGATTGAGGAACACACCTACTACACCTAGATTTGAAGGATACTGCTACAACGGTCAGAAATATGGGCATAGAGCATTTGAATGCAGATCAGAGACAAAATCATACTAGCCAAATCAAAAGAAAAGGAACTAATCATCTAACAATACATGTTCCAAATATCACAAGTTTGGACATCAAAGCAAAATTGTAGGACTCGGGAACATTTAGAAAATGAGACAAAGGAAAAAGGTAATGGAAAAGTGGACATTGAGCAAGTGAGAAATGAAATGAACTAGAAGTGGACAAGGAAAAAAGAAGAATATGGAAACAATGGAGCTAATGGAGTTGAGGTCACCCAATCCAATGGAGAAGGTGATCATGTCATCTCTAACTGAGAAAAAGAGGTATGTATGGAACTGTATACTTAAGTGATATATCATACATTAGTACCTTACATAATTATGAGTTAAAATTTCATACATGCATAAATAAGATGTATGTGAACAAATTTTGTGAAAGGTTACCGAGTATCAGTAAAATGTTTGTGTTGATTGATCGTTGCAACATAGATTCAGCATTCCAATAGAGACTGAAAGCTATAGAAGAGACTGATTTGTTATGCTAACTAGCTTCCACTAAAAAAAAGACACAACATTAATGGTGAACCTAATCGATCAAATGGATGAGGTATATATATATATATATTTGAATATATTACTTCATATCTTGCATCCATATTTTCGAAGAGCTTCAAGGATTAAGTGATTAAGTGATTTCAAGAAACTATGAGAGATTTCAAGGAGCAATTTGATCAAGAGTTTGAACTAGTACGAGAGTGAACTAGTGTCAAGTATCTAAAGAAGGAAAATCATCAAACCCTAGTTACAATCATGGAAGCTTCATCAACCACTGGAAGTAGTCAAAAGGTTAGTAAAATTTAACTAGTGAAGAGTGACACTTGTCCACCTAAATTCCATGCTATTCCAAAAAGTGCTGTAAAAGGAGACTCAATGGGTGCATTATCCTTGATAACCCCTAAAGTCATCATGATTCATGATTTCAGAAGTTGTTACATGTGCAAAATTGGAGAAGTCAGAGATTTTGAAATTAGGGAAGCTTATGAGAAGCTGTGTAGTGAAGGAATTTTGAAGGATGAGTTTCAAATTGTTGAGAGGAAAGAGTTAACCAGAGCCCTAGAATTTTTGAGAAATTTATGAATCAAATGGATCAAAGTTATTTTGAGAAAAAATCATGATATGAAGTACTGGTTATAGAATGGACCAGTGTAGATCACAAAGAAAATGATACACTAGGTTATAGGTTATCCAACCCTAGATAAGAAGAAAACCATGCGATACTTGAGTTGAGGAGAAATTGAGAAGAATACAAGAATTGAGTGGAATGGATGTGGTCTATCCATTACAAGCATTTCTGATCCATTCATAGAATTTTTAGTGAGAGTCATTGTTCACAAATTCTATCAATCTAAAAAATTGAACAATGTGACATGTATGGTTGTGGACCAAGCATGGAAGATTGTGATGAAAGATCATGAGTATGATCTTGTCGAGCTACAAATGTCACAACTAACAAAAAATATATCATCAACAAGGAAAGAAACTAATTCAACATATAAATTTGGTTCCCTAATTGTTTGTACAATCTTTTATATTCAAAAGTATATTCCTAGTATAGAAAATATTGTATGGGAGTAAGATAAATCAGTGGCAAGGAAAATCAATGAGTTTATTACTCAATTGGGAGACAATTTTTATAATCCAATGACTACATATTTTGATGAATTCAAGTTGAGAATGAAAAGTAGAATGAGAATTCTAGAGGAATTGGTCACAAAATACTACAATGACATTTGTTTTCTTGTTGATATAGACATTACATTTGTGCAAGTAGTGAAGCCAAGGAAGGTGTGGCTACAAAGCTTTTGGATATGAGATAGAGATTGATGATGTTAGTATATATATTGATGAATTATTAAAAGAAGAGATACATGTTGAGGCCAAACCTTTTGGAAGATATGAAGAAGCAAAGGCATGGATAATAGTGAACATCAAGATAGCTTCCAAAGAGAAGAAAAGAAAGAAGATGATTGAAGACCTAGAAGCTAAACTAAGTACCCTAGGCTAGAGAAAAAAAACCATTTCAATTGACTCAAGGTCTTGGTGAAAACAAAGAACAAGCTAATGGTGATGAGTAAGATGATGTAGAAGAAGTTGACAAGGGTAAAGCCCCAGTTATTTTCATGCCACCAAGCAAGGAGGATTGAAGAAAAAAGGAGAATGCAGTGACATCTCCACCACTAAATAGTCCAAGGACTAAGATAGTTGATATTGCCAAGCAATCTACAAAGAAGAAGGTAGCAAAGTCTTTTGAACCAAGTGTACCTCAAACGAAAAGAAGGATATTGGTCAAAGGACCACCTATCAGAAAGATCTCGACTATTGAAGAGGTATGTGAAAACTTAGGAAGATCTATAGGTTTATCTAGTATTAGATATGTGAAATATAATACACTAGATAATGAAGATAAAAATAAAGTTGAAGAGGTTATGTTAGAAATAATTTCAAAACAAAAACTAGCCCCTATTGAAATAGAGAAGAAGATACCCAAGGATCTATATGATAGATTAGAGAGGAAATGGCAACATGAAGAGGAAGTAGAAAATTAGATAAGAATTGATACACTAATCAGAGTTATGACTAATTTGACACAAGAACAAAAGGACACATTTTTGAAACAACATAGGAGCATATTTGATCTTAAATATAGAATGTTCTTGCTACTACAAAATAAAGAGGAATCTGTACGACAATAGAGAAAATTGTTGTGAAAGAGAATTTTTGGGTTAACTACTAAGAAGGTAGATACTGTGAACATTGATTATGAATACAATAGTGGAGAAATCTTAGGTGTGCCGAGTCCACAAGATAGCATGTCTCCTATACATGTTGACACCCTCGACACTCTAAAAGCTGAGAAATCAAGGCTTACAAATGATGAAGAAGATGGTGAAGATCAAGAAATTGATGAAAATGACAAGATTTCTTCAATACCTCATATTGAGGAAAACAAAGAATTAGATAAGGATAAACCAAGAAAAAATATTTCTAACTTGAGTATAGATGCACAAGAAGGAACAAGTAGTGATACCCCCTCACTTACTCTAAGGTAGTGTCGAGTAGCAACACCTATTCATTGAACATAAAGAGAAAATAAATAAATGATATTTCACTAGATAGTGAAGTTAGTTTGGATGAAAATATTGAGATGTTGCAATTTGATTTGGAAAATCTCACCTTATAGAAAAAAAAATTGCTACAAGGAATTTTGAAGAAGAAGAAGAAACAAGAAGAGCTAAGATGATGGCAAAAGCAACAACAGACACTACAAGATATAAAGCATATTTTTGTTGAAGCTTTTGAGATACAAAAATTAGATGAAGAGACACCTATCTAGTGTAGGAGCACCTTAAGGTTTACTCCAACCCTAGTCTACAATTTTGTTTTTGGGTAGAAAAGAGTCAAATAAATGGATTGGTAATTATTGGTCCAAGTGAATTTTTGTTGGTCATTGATCTAATGGGTTGAATATACAGTGGCAATTTGATTTGAGGTGAGTTTTTGGTTGAGTGTGATACTTTTTGTAGAATGCCCCAGAATGATGACACATGGATAAAAGTGATTGAATTTTGGGAGGTTTTTTTGGTCAAGCACGAGACTACTTGTAGGGTGTTCCAAAAAGCTCATACATGGCTAACTATGGATTGCATAATCGCCACTAAAGTTAAAGGTTTGTGTCAACCAAAGTGGTAACAAGTTTTTTTTGTGACTTCATGACCCTGTTAAAATAGTCAGTGGTAGAAGGATTCATCGTAAGTTTGTACATAAGAAATACTTACATCATCAGGGAAATACTTCCAACTATATGCTAGAGTAGGTAAATGAAGAAAGAATAGCTGAAGAATTGACAAGTATTTGCAAAATCTAGTTTTTCCTAATCTCAGGGAAATGTTGAGGAAGTGGATGAGCTAGGAAATCTTATAAACCTAGTATTATTTCCAATGTAGGTTTGGGAGTTATAATAATTAATTTTGTGCAAGTGAATCCATAATTTACAGTCTAGTTTTTAATAGTTTTAGAGTTTCTTGATTTCATGTACAAACTAATGGATTGAAATACTAATTTTTGTGTTGGGTCCTTATTGGTCATGTTATTATAGTACTTTTCTTTTCAAATTGCAAATTTGTATGTGTTTATTTAAGTAGGTTTTGAAATTCATTTATAAATATTCTTTGTGCTGGTCTAGTTTTGACCATCTTTGCAAGAATGACTCCCCCATGAGTTCCTACCATGAGTTATTCATGGTTTTAGGGAAATGGGAGTTGATACAGTTTACATGATGTACATAGGTTTTTTGGGCCTTGGAGAGTTGGTTAAGAAATTTAAATGTGATGCCTTAGGCAAGTCATTGATACTTGGTTAGGCGATTACAGTATTAGCAGGAAGGTTTTGGGGTATGAATGTGAAGGATACTTCAAACCAAGATTTCTAGAAGGAGGGGTGAGTTTTGTGACTATATGCTAGAAGGTCTCATAACAAGTTTTGTTGAGGGAATGATCAAGAAAGACTAAGAAATGAAGTTGGCAAGTCATCTTGCAAAGGCATATGGTGAAGGAAGAAGCTAAAACCACTGGTTTAGTTAGGTAGTGAGTAGTTAGAGGATAGGATAGAGATCCTATAGAGATTATGACACTAAAGGAAGCCCTAATAAGGTAAGAGAAAGCTTGAGTAAATAAGGACTAAAGAAGAAAACTACCTAACATCACATCTGAGTGGTATCAGAGCAAGAAGAGTTAAGCTTGTGGTTAGATGTTTCAGACTAAAGAATTAGTTGGAGAAATAATCATTGTGACCAATGTAGAGTTGGACAAAAAGATTATTGAGAAAAAGGAGAGGAACACAATCCTTGAAGAAGCTCTAGAGGAAATGAAAACAAAATTAGAAGAAGTTGCTAAGGCAACTAAGAAGAAGGACCAAGAAGGTGAAAGTAGAAGTAAGGGTAAAGAAAAGATGGATGAGGAAGATATTACTCTAGAACTAGACCCTCTTATAAGTGAAGAGACATTCTTAAAATCCATTAAGGCATTAGGTGGAAAATTCCTAGAAGGAGTTCCTTTGTTCAATGGAAAAATGGACCTTGAGTTGGTGATGGAATGGGTAGAAGGAATGGAGAATCACTTTGAATGTAAAGGTTTAGTGAAGCACAAAAGGTCAAGGTAGCCAAGTCTAGGCTAAGGGGATCAACATTACCATGGTGGAAGTACCTCTAAGAAGAGAGGGAGAAAGCGGGGAAGAATCCCATTGCAAATCGAAATGCTATGGTAACCAAAATGAAAGAGTAGTACCTACCAGAAGACTAAGGTTCAACTTCATAAGAAGAGACAAAGTTTGAAGTAGAAGACTTGGACATAAAAACCTATACTGAAGAGTTCCAAAAGTTGTGCTTGATATAAAGAGTGAAATAAGATGAAGCCATAAAGGTAGCTAGGTATCTAGGAGGTTTAAAATGGATTATTCAAGAAGAGATTAATTTATGGACTCCTACAATAGTTCATAAATGCTTCCAACTTGCTTTGAAAATGGAAGAGAAGAAAAAAAAGAAGGCATGCTCAAACTATAGAGGAAGAGGTAAGGGAAGAGATGGAATAGGTAGAAGCTATGGTGGAAGTGGATTAGACTACAGGTAACAAGGAAACAATAAAGAAACCAAACAATAAGAGGGAAGTTCAGGAAGAGGAGGTTTCACTAGGGGCAGAGGCCCTAACACAAGTTGGAGAGGAAGGAACAACAACCAAGGAAGAGGCTCTTGTTTTTCCACCATGAAGTGTTATCATTGTTATCAACTAGGACATCTTGCTTATAGGTGCCCTAAAAATGCTCAACTTCACAAGGAGCCACTGTAAGAGTCAATTATGTGTAGGAGGAATCTAGAAACAACAAGAAGCACTCTAAGGTACCCATATAATTAAAGGAAGGGGAGAATTTGATGATAAGGAGAACATTGATAAAAAAAACCATTAAAAGAAGAACCAATTTAGAGAAGAGCACTTTTTAGGATCAGATGTAAGATCATCGATAAGGTATGTAGAGTTATCATTGATTGAGGTTCAACTGATAACATAATTAGTGAGGAGGTAGTCAACAAGTTGAAGTTAAAGAGGATTCCTCACACAAATCCATATAAGGTAACATGGCTTGATAAGGGACAACATATACTAGTTAGAGAACAAGCATGGGTGGAGTTCACTATAGGAAGATACAAGGATAAAGTATTGTGTAACATTCTTCCCATGGTTCCATGCCACCTTCTACTTCGAAAGCCATGGAAATTTGACAATCATGCTATATATGATGGGACTTAGAATTCATATTCATTCAAGAAGGGTGGAGTAACTTTCATGATCAAATCCTTGCTAGAAAAAGGAGATTTGAAGACCTTAGGACCAAGTGTTCTCATGGTTGGTGGGAAGGAGTTCTTGCAAACTCTAGAGGAAGGAGATGGAGTTAATTTTGCACTAGTTTTAAAACTAAAAGATGAAAATTCTACCAAGAAGGTAGAAACACAAAATGAAGTCCAAGAGTTACTTGAGGAATACAAGGCCATTGTTAGTGATGGGAAATCGACCACCTTGCTGCCATAAAGACTTATTAGCCACCAAATAGATTTAATCATAGGAGCTACCCTACCAAATAAAGCTACCTATACTATGACTCCTTAACAAAATGAGGAAATTGCCAAAGAAATCCAAGACCTTCTAAACCAAGGCCTAATTAGGAAGAGCATTAGCCCATGTATAGTCCCTACTATTTTAGCACCCAAAAAGGGGGGAACTTTGAGTCTTTGTATGGATTGTAGAGCCATAAATAGGATCACTGTTAGATATAGGTTTCCAATACCTAGGATTGAGGATCTAATGGATTGTTTAGGGGAAGCCAAGTATTTCACTAATATAGACTTGAAAAGTGGTTATCATCAAATTGGGATAAATGAAGGGGATGAATGGAAAACATCTCTCAAGACTAATGAAGGTTTGTATGAATGGCTTGTCATGCCATTTGGTTTATCCAATGCTTCATCCACATTTATGAGGTTGATGAACAAGGTGTTAGCATATTACATGGGTAAATTTAGCTATTGTCTATTTAGATGGCATCTTATTTTTTAGCAAAACTAAAGAGGAACATATTAGGCATCTGCAGATTGTTTTTAAGAAGTTGCATGATGAAAAACTAATCATCAATTTGGAGAAGTGCGACTTTAAGAAGTAGGATTTAGTATATCTTGGTTTTGTTATATCTCAAGGTAACCTAAAAATGGACCAAAAGAAGGTATATTTCATTCTAAGTTGGCCTAATCCTAATACTACATTAGATGTAAGGAGTTTCAATGGACTAGCTCAGTATTATAGGAATTTTATCAGATATTTCAGTGACATATGTGATGCAAGAGAACCTTAAGGGAAAGGAAAACCCTACTAATAATTTTGGCTTGGAAATAGTCTAGCCAACTATTGAAGGACTAGTTATAAAGTCCCAGGGTGTGTTTGAGTGTGTGAAAGTTGGTTGAGGGCAAGTGTGATCATGTTTTAGTTGTTAAAGACCTAATTTATGTTACAAGGTCCTGATAGGGTCAACTATGGTGAAATTTGCAAAATCCCTAAAAATTGAGAAGTTGTATAAATGAGGTCCCTAGATTTTTTTTGATCAATTTGGGTGGATTTGAATCAAACTAGATAGGCTTGAGGTGTTAATATGTCATTTTTACAAAAAATGCAAAAGTTGCTCATGACAACTTTTCCTCAAATTTAGGAATATGCACTAAAGAGGTCTAGGACTCAATCTAAGGGTTTGAACAATTAGGAACAAGTTATATAGGGATATTTCAACCAACTTTAGGAGGTTGGAAGTTGGATTGTACAGCCTGTTCATGTGAAAGAAGAGAAATATACACAAAAATGTCCTTTTTTATACAAGACCTGCTATTTTGGATTAACACTCCTTATTTTTTGCATGGATTAGTTGCTCCATACCATGTGATTTATCTTTTTGATCTTTTTGGAGGAGTTTGAATACTTTTTACTAGCTTTTGATAATTGTTTTGTTTTGTGTTTCTTGTTGGTTTGTATATAACAATATGCACTAAAATGGCTATAACTTGAATGCCCATGGTTAAAACCTAATGGCCTTTGTGATTCAAGAAGTAGAATCTATACATTATGTAAATATGATTTTTGGAGGTTGGGAGAATAATTTTTTAATTTTTGCAAGTGAGCCCTAGGCAAGCTTGGAGTTGTTTGGCTAAGAATTGAGATGCTTGCAAGAAGGTTCAAGTGTGCTTGCTTGATTGGGATGAGAAAATATTGATTCAAGAAATGAATTAGGAAGAGTTAAGAATTGATAGGCCAGAGGATAATGTCTAAGAATTAGAACCAAGAAAACCAAGAAGATATTGTTTCATTGCCCTAGAAACCCTCAAAAATAAGGTTTTTTGGAAAAAAGTGTTGTATGAATACCATGGGATTCTGAAACCTAGAAGATCCTTGAGTCTAGGTGTTTGTGAAACAAAGTCTAGAAGAAATAAATAGGGATTTTAAAGTATTTTGAAAAGTTACTTCAACTTCCTTGTTTGTAGGAGGCCTAATTGGGGCTTATAGGGCTATAAAGCCTAAAAGAGCAATTTGGTGATTTTGAAGTCTTAGACTTGGAAGGTTGGTGTAGAGTGGTTGGTAAATGACCAAGAACATTGAGGGGATGATAAAACACATGTTGGCCATGTTGGGATACCTGGGTGTGTTTTTCTACTTGGTGAGCAATTAAGTGCTTAGTTGGGATTTGAAGGGTTAGGAGTGTGATTTAAAATTGATAGGTGAGTTTCTAGGTTGGAGAGGATTAGGAAAAGTCCTCTAGAGTAGGGTATCAGAAGGAACCCTAAAAAGGCTAGAGAAAGCCTTGGTTAGATAAAAAAAAGCTCTCAGTGTGAGAAAATACCCATCAATATGTGCTCCTATGTTGGACACAATCAAGGGAGGCATAAAGATGAAGTTCATTTGGATACCTCAAGCAGATCAAGGTTTTGAAACTCTCAAGAAGAAAATAGCAGAGCTACCTACCTTAGTACTTCCTATTTTTGATAAGTTGTTCCAAGTGGAATGTTATGCTAGTAATGTATCTATTGGAGCTATCTTAAGTCAAGAAGGGAGACCAATGACCTTTCATAATGAGAAACTCAATGATGCCAAGAAAAACTACTCCTCCTATGACCTAGAGTTGTATGCTCTAGTTAAAACTCTTAGGAAGTGGAGGAATTATCTTCTCCCTAAAGAATTTTTTGTGTATTTAGACAACTAGGCCCTTAGCTTTCTAAATTCTCAAGACAAGCTAACAATAAGAATATGAAGTGGGTGGCATATTTGTAGGCCAACACTTTTACAGTCAAGCACAAGAAGTGAGTTTAGAACAAAGTAGTTGATGCTTTCAGTAGGAGATTCCTCACCATCCAAGAGATTCAACTCCAAAGAATAGGTATAGACAGTTTCAAAGATCTCTATGTTGATGATGGAGACTTTGCTCACATTTATAAGGTATGCAAAGAGCTTAAAAATAATTTTCATGGCGAATTTGCTGATTATACACTGTAGAATGACCTCTTGTTTAAAGGTAGTCAACTTTGTGTTCCTAAAGGATAAATGAGGGAGACTTTGATCCAAGAGAAGCATAATGGGGAACTTAGTGGTCATTTTAGAGTGAACAAGACTAAAGAGTTAGTCACTAGGTTCTATTTTTGGCCTAAGATGACTAGGGACATTAGGCAATATGTCGAGAGTTGCATACTATGTCAAAAATCCAAGGGGACATCCTCAAATGATGGTCTTTATCGACCACTTTCAATCCCTAGCATACCATGGGAATGCACTAGCATGGACTTTGTAGTTGGTCTACCCAAAACAAGGCAGAGATATGATAATATCTATGTGATTGTGGATAGGTTTAGTAAAATGCTTCACTTTGTACCTTGCAAAACTATCCATGATGCTTGTTAGATAGCTAATCTTTTTTTCAAAGAGGTCATTAGGATTTATGGGACACCATTGAGTATTGTATTAGATAGGGACACCAAATTCATGAGTCACTTCTGGAAACCCCTATGGAGGAGATTAGGAACCAACTTATCTTTTGGATTTGCCTACCATCCACAGACTAATGGTCAAAAAGAGGTTACAAATAGGAGTCTTTGCAACCTCATAATGTGTCTTATTAAGGAGTATGGGAAGACTTTGGATCAACTTATTGGACAAGCTGAATATGCCTACAGTGACATAGTGAATAGATCCATAGGTAAGAGTCCATTTAAAGTAGTCTATGGTTTACATCCTAGAGGGATATTGGAGCCAATGGAGTCCAAGGTAGTGGTTATACTAAGGAATTTTCCCAATCCATAAGGGAAGTTCATGAAAGTATCAAGAAGACACTAACTAAAAAGGTTTATAAATTGAAGCAAAAGGTGGATGCCTCAAAGAGAGAGGTATAGTTTCAGATATGGGATCTTGTGATGGTGCACCTAAATAAACAAAGATCTCCAAAAGGGATACGACACAAGCTCTAGATTGTTGGAATTATGATATATTTGTCATTAGTGCAAACAATTATTCTATCTTGAATGTTTATCTTGCTCATCACTTAGTCCAAGTATATACCGAGCATTCAGTGGTTACCTTATAAGTTCAATAGGCAAACAGTTCTCACCGAGCATTCCAGAAGATACCGAGTGAAAAAGGTAAAGGAAGTTCAACAGTGTTTACCGAGTGAAAAAGGTAATCAAAGATCAACAGAGTTTACCGAGTGAAAAAAGGTAATCAAAGATCAGTAGAGTTTATTGAGCGAAAAAGCTAAACAAAGGATTCAATGTTTACTGAGCTAAGCAAGGTAAACGAAGAAGATAGTTTCTACCAAGTAACACTACATCTACCGAGTCACCAATGGCTACCCAGTTCCAAGCAATGTTCTGTGACTAGTATGAACTGAGTCTTTACTTCTACTGAGTGCATAACAATGTTGAGTAATGTAGTGGACGACGAGTATCATAAGGCACCGAGTTAGTTCAGTGAACCCGAGTTTACTAATGGGCCGACTCAGTAATGTTTTGTTCACTTGTGTTTTGGCTGACCTTGTAACTATAAAATATTGGAATGGTATATATGTAATGCATGATATCATTTTTGGAATATATATAGAAATAAAAAATGGAATATGAATATATTGGCATGAAATAAGAAAGTATTGTTCACATGAAAAGAAGGTATTGCTATTAGCAGTAGAGCAAAAGGAATATAGCAAGGTCAGCATAAGGAGCAGCAAAGTTATATCTATCACATCAGGTGATCAATGCAAAATGATCTTATCAGCAAACAAGTTGTAAGTAGATCCACTATTTCATCCTAACAAGTGAATCGGTTTTTAAATCCTATAACAAGGTAGACCTAACAATCTTTTGTAAATCTCCTAATAGAGTGCATACTTCACTGTATGTTTGTAAATCCTCTAACAAGGTGGATCTAGTAGTCCTACTTGATCCTAATAGGGTAGATCACTAGAAGTGATCATTGTAAGCTTTAACCGGCCAACTTCATACTACAGTAATGAAGTTTTGTGGGCATCATCCCCACCCCAGTTTTACTTTCTAATTAGAAGGTTTCTGGGTCACCAAATCATTGTGTTCATGTGTTATGAATGATTGATCTTTCATTTATGCAGTAGATTAGATGAATGAATGATAAATGGTTAAAATGCATAAATTTTTTTACTTTACTGATTCACCCCTCCCCTCTCAGTAACATATTTCATCCTAAATATTTCCAACAATTGGTATCAAAGCATTTGGTTCTCAAGACAAAGTTTGATAGCCTGAGCAAAGATCAAGAACAATGGAGATATTTAAACTCGACAAAGCTATTGAAAATGAAAAGTTAGATCTAGAAATGATCATGGCTCAACTCAACGAAGCTAAGGAGCATCTTTCTCAATCCCTGAAAAGAAGGAAGGAACTTGCAAGACAAATGAATGATCATCAATATGTTGAAGAAAGAATTGAAGACCTTTTACCTTCAAGTAGTTCAAATGAAGCTAATGAGGCAATCAAGGAACTCTTGGAAAAGAATGGTTCCCTATAGGAAGAAGTAAGAAAACTCAAAAGAGAACAAGAAATCCAATCAATCAGGCTATGTGAAGTCTTGGAACAAAGAATCAAGGCAAATGAAGACTTAGAGGTAAGAAATAGTCAATCCCTTCAGCATCAAGATCTTATAAATCAACTTTCCAATGCAAATGAAGCAATTATGAATTTGAGATCTGAAAATGAAGACCCGAGGAATGATCTGATCACTGAAAGACAAATTAATGAAAGCTTAAAAAGTGACTTGAGATTTGAAAGACAAATCAATGAAAGTTTGGAAAATGACCTAAACACTAAAAAGCAAATCAATGAGAGAGTGATGAAATCACAAGCAGACATGACTCAATTAAATTAGTTAAGTGAGCAAAATCTTCATAAAAAAAAAGGCAAAGCTGGACTTGGTTACAAGGAAGAAGGTGAAACTTCCAAACAAGGTGCACAAAGAAATCAAAGGCCTACTTGTAATCACTGTGGTAAGATAGGTCATACATCAAACAAATGTTGGAGTAATGGAAAGGTAAAATTCAATGGCAAATGCTTCAACTGCAATCAACATGGTCACAAAGCAAATGAATGCAAAGAAAAACCAAAATTTGAAGGCAAATGTCACAAATGCAAGAAACTAGGTCACAAGGCATCTCAATACAAATCAAAGATATTTAATCCAACAGAACAAATTATCAAAGCAATATTTAGTTGGGACTACAATAACTGGTGCAGATGTCATTATCATGGAGAATATGGACACATCGGGATAAATTGTGCAAGAAATCACTTAAGAAAGAAGGATACAACCATAAGATGTTACACATGTACTGAACTTGGTCATATAGCTAAGAATTGCATGAATACTGGAAGAATTGAAGATGAAAAGAAAGCAAAATTTGATAACATTCAGAAGCAAATGAGACACCAGTGGATTCCTAAATCTACCGATAAAGACAGTTCAAATAATGATCATGTCACTCAAGAAGTGGGTGACTCCATCATTTCCAATTGAGACTTAAGAAGACTCAAGAACTGCATCTTCTAGCCACATCTTAAACAGTTCCAGATTATAAAAATGGGTGCAAATGATCAATACAGTATTTCAAATACATGGATCATAGAAATAGTATCAATCACCGAGTTACATGTACCGAGCAAGGCTGACTAAGACCTTACCGAGCTAGGTCGGGAGTATCAAAGATTCTATTAGTCCATCGAGTTGCAAGGTTCTACTGAGTATTTCAATGATAGACTGGCATGCACTATGTCATCTCATCTACCTTCGTACCAAGCCTTAATGACAATATTTCATTAAAAGGGCAGAATTTGATTTCATTTTTCACTGTGACTTAAAATTCTCAGAGCCAAAAGGATTTCTAGTTGCATGCCAAGTGATTTGAAGCAAAATTCTTGCGAAGTAATTGTTTGAAAATCTTTTCATCCACCGAGCAACAATGGCATCCACAAGCACCAATAGAAGCAAGGCAAAAAAGGGTTCTAAAATGCTCATAAAAGGAGTCGAATGGAAAGCCCCAAAATTCAAGGTAGTGCTCACAGTTGCAGAATCACTTGACATTCACGAAGCTCAATCGAAAATCCCTCCTAAGGTACTTCTTATTAATGATATTTGTTCTCATTTCAAATGTGTTGTTCAAGAAATTGGTACATTAGATATGGATAATGCCCTAGGTCAATTATGTGTTGATGGAGCTCTAAAACCTGAGCACAAACACTTAGAAGAAAAAGGCTTGACCCATATTTCACACCTACCAAGAAGTTTCCAGGTTAAATGGGTTAGATATGTTTTGAGCCATGTTCATAATGGTTAGTTGTGGTTGGAACAACCCGTATTGATAACCAAAAAGATGATTCATAAAATCATGGGTTTGCCTATGCTAAGAAAAGCTAAAACCACTAAAACCCTAGGTCAGGATGAGTTACAGAAGATAACCCTAGTAGAGTGGGATGGTAGAGGACTAAAGCTTAACAATATATCTGACGTGGAACTCAGATTTGGCATTTATGTGATTGCATATAAGTTATACAGTTCCAGCAGATTGAATAGTGTACCGTGTGAAGCTGTGGATTTAGCATTTAAGATTGGAAAGAAAAATCTTGAATTTGATTTGTTAGAATTGCTGTTAAGACAACTGAATAAAAATATGGAAAGGATAAGGACTTCCAAGAATAACCCCTGTAAATTTGGTTCTTTGTTAATTTGTTTATTCTTTTATGTACAAAAGTTTTTTCCATCAAAAGGATCTGTAGTATGGAGGAAAGACACTCCAATTTTATATCAGATTAATGAGTTCATAGTAGAAATGGGTGAAAATTTTGACAAAGTCATGGATAACTATTTTGAAGATTTCAAGGAAAGGATGAATAACAAATTCAGAATTCATCCTAAGCTTGTTGAGGATTACAAAGATGATATCTGTTTCATGGTAGACTGTGATCATGTGTACATACAGGCAGTCATACCTCGAGTGGCATGGGTAAAACCATTGCCTTATGAATTAAATATTGATGATGCAAGAGATATAATTGAGGCACTGGTCAATGAATGAGCTATCCCTAACATTCCTGCCTTTGGAACCTATGATGAAGCAAAGGTCAGAATAGCACTTGAAATCAAGCTACCTCAGGCAATAAGCAAAGGCAAGAGGAAGATAGCCAAAATGAAAACTGCTACTGGTCCTCTTATGCTAACTAAAGGTAAAGGCGAGGATGAAGAAGATGATGAAGAAGGAGGAGAAGAAGAAGAAGAAGATCAATAATCTGCAAGAAAAGAACCTCTAAAGAAGAAAGGTAAGGTAACCATTACCAAACCTAAGAAGACGCCTACTGCAGTATTCTCAAGGAGGACCAAGAAAGGCAAATAGGAACCTATACTGGTCAGACCTTCACTCACATTTGAGGAAAGGCTCAAACAATTGGAAGAAGTGGCAGGCATCACAAATTTAAAAGCTTTGAAATTTGAAACAAGAATAGATGCTGAGAAAATGCAGATAGAGGAACTGGTACTCTCCAAGATGGGAAAATGGAAATACTCCCTGGACCAGCTTGCCTCTCAAATCTCCAAGGAACTATTGGAAAGATTGCAACCAAGATGGGAAATAGCCACCAAAACGGTGAAAGATATCTATGAGCAATCTCTAAAAAACCTTCAACCAAATCTCACTGGAGCAGAAATAAAGGCTGCAATGAAAAATCATGAAGGAAAAATGATGATCAGATTCTACACTTGTTTGATTTTAATCAAAGACATTGAGCATGTTGTAAATGATGCAAAAAACATGTGGAAAAATATCTATCATCTACATAAGCCCAGTGAAGATCTAGTAGAAATCTAGGATGATGACAACAGTGACAGTGATGATACAACTGCCTCTCCATCCATCACAGTCTCACTAGGAGAGCTGCATGCATTAATGGAGGAAGACAAGGAAGAAAAAGAGGAAGAAGCTGAAGAGGAAAATAAGGAGGAAGATGATCTAGTAAAAATTGCAGCAATAGTCATTGCATCTCTTCCTCACTCTCCACCTAAAACTATCACATCATCAAGGTTGGAGTCAACTTCTGCAGGTTTGATAGCATCTTCATCAGATTTATCATTTGCACCTGCCACTTCATAGCTCCAGGTATCATTAGTGGAAGTGTCTACCACTTCATCTACTGAGCTACAACCCTCTTCTTTAGTCATCGAGCCAACCTCCTCTATTCCAACATCATTAGGCGACACATCAGTAAGTTCTACAATATTGTGAGTTCCAGCAATTTTGATAGCATTATCTACATCTACTTCAAGTATAACTAGTTTAGATACTGCTATAATAGGTATATCATCATTTTTGGGAAGTGTTCCAATTTTTGATCTGGTAAATACTTCTATTGGCATTCATTCTTCAAGTCCTATCCCAATTTTTGATACTAGCTCTTCTATATCTACTATTGTGTTTGTTCCTAAGATTAAACCAATGGCCACAGAAGTCAAACAAAAGCAACCATTAAGACTTATGATAATTGGAAATGAAATACTAGAAGAAATTAATTGAGACACAGATATAGTTATTCCAAAAATTGACTATGAAAATGCTACCATTGAAGAAATGAGGTATGCTAGTCAATTAATAGAGATGAAGGCTACACAGAAGCAGTTAAGATCTGAAAGGGATAAGGAATACAAAATAATAGAGGACGCCAAGAACATTATTATCGAGGCTATAGGTGTTGAAGTAGATTCTACTCAACACATTTTGATTTAATTAGAAGAGGCTGTAAATAAATTCAACGAGGACACCTCTGGTCAAGAAAAATTGATTGAAAAGGCTGAAAAGAAATTTGATAATAAGGTGCTTGAACACATTGCTCAGCACATTGCAATAAAATAGGTAGAATTGTCTACAATTTTGGCCAATTTTGAAAATTCTTTTAATAATGTAACTTCAGTTTTTGCCAAACTTTGTGATGTTACCGAGTACACAAAGGAGATCAAAGAAAAATTGAATAAAATTGATGAGGATATGAAGGGAAGTGCCCAAATATTGCAACTTGATCCCAATTCAAGTTTATCCCATTATCTCCAAATCAAAATTTTGTCAAAAAAGCAGGCAGAATTATTGAGAGAGGAAGAAAGGATCAGGTCTACCTTAATAGACATCCAGAACCTTATCCTTCCTATCATGGACACAATGCAAAAACACATTGTCCACTCCAAAGCATTGATCCATGACAACAATTTCTCAGTTGCAGATCAAATGATTGAACTTTCAGCAAAAGTTCAAATAGCACTCTCCTCCTGCAAAATTTTGCAAGAAAATTGGGATAAGACTTTGGCTCTTATTCTCAAGGTACATTCTGAATTCATCTCCCATTTTGGTATCTCTGTGTAAATATATATTGCTTAATTTGGCATTATTGTCAAAAAGGGGGAGATAGAGTTCAGAGGGGGAGATAGAGATATTTGTAAGTACTCTGAGCATATTGTATGAGGGAGATATATGTAAATTAGTACATCAAATCTTGTACATAAGTGTTTTTGTCACTAATGCCAAAGGGGGAGATTCTTGGAATTATGATATATTTGTCATTAGTGCAAACACTTATTCAATCCTGAATGCTTATCTTGCTCATCACTTAGTCTCAAGTATATACCGAGCATTCCAGAAGATATCGAGTGAAAAAGGTAAAGGAAGTTCAGCAGTGTTTACTGAGTGAAAAAGGTAATCAAAGCTCAGCAGAGTTTACTGAGTGAAAAAAGGTAATCAAAGTTCAGCAAATTTTACCGAGTGAAAAAGGTAAACAAAGGATTCAGTGTTTACTGAGCTAAGCAAGGTAAACAAAGAAGATAGTTTCTACCGAGTAACACTACATCTACCGAGTCACCAATGGCTACCGAGTTCCAAGCAATGTTCTGTGACTAGTATGAACCAAGTCTTTACTTCTACCGAGTGCATAACGATGCCAAGTAACATAGTGGATGTCGAGTATCATAAGGTCATTGAGTCAGTTCAGTGAACTCGAGTTTACTAATGGGCCGACTCAGTAATGTTTTTTTCACTTGTGTTTTGGCTGACCTTGACCTTGTAACTGTAAAATATTAGAATGGTATATATGTAATGTATGATATCATTTTTGGAATATATATAGAAATAAAAAATGGAATATGAATATATTGGCATGAAATAAGAAAGTATTGTTCGCATGAAAAGAAGGTATTACTATCAGCAACAGAGCAAAAGGAATATAGCAAGGTCAGCATAAGGAGTAGAAAAGTTATATCTATCACATTTGGTGATCAATGCAAAAGGATCTTATCAGAAAACAAGTTGTAAGTAGATCCACTGTTTCATCCTAACAGGTGAATCACTTTTTAAATCCTATAACAAGGTAGACTTAACAGTCTTTTGTAAATCTCCTAACAGAGTGCATACTTCACTGTATGTTTGTAAATCCTCTAACAAGGTGGATCTAGTAGTCCTACTTGCTCCTAACTGGGAAGATCACCAGAAGTGCTCATCGTAAGCTTTAACCAGCCAACTTCATATTGCAGTAAAGAAGTTTTGTGGGCATCATCCCCACCCCAGTTTTACTTTCTAATTGGAAGGTTTCTGGGTCACCAAATCATTGTGTTCATGTGTTATGAATGATTGATCTTTCATTTATGTAGTAGATTAGATGAATGAATGATAAATGGTTAAAATGCATAAAATTTTATACTTTACTGATTCACCCCTCCCCTCTCAGTAACACATTTCATCCTGAATATTTCCAACATAGATGAGAAGGTTTGATCCTTGCAAAATACTTGCCAAGTATGGAAATAATGCTTACAAGATGGCAATTACTAAAGACATTGGACAATCCCCATCTTCAATGTTGTAGATTTTATTTCTTATAAAGGACTTGTTCAAGAAGCTGATCAGAGTCTTCAAGAGGTCACACAAGATGTACCAGATCTACACCTAATCCCTACTCCACCTTTGCAACTAGATAGGATACTGGATTCAAGGGTCTACAAATAGATTTGAAAGAAGGACTACTTGGAACATCTTGTCAAATGGCTTGGTAGGGATGACGTTGAAACTACTTGGATTCGAGATCCAAACTTCAAGAGATTGGGTTTTGAGTCCACCTTACCTAATACAAGGATGGATTAACTTCTTTTTGTTTGGTTGAGTATGGTAATTACCAGTCCAAGTGATTTTTTGTTTGTCATTGATCTGATGGGTTGAATCTATGATGGCGATTTGATTCTAGGTGACTTTTTGGTCATGTGTGAGACTTTCTATAGAATGCCCTAGAATGATGACACATTGCTAAGGGCAATTGAATTTTGGGAGGTTTTTGGTTGAGCACGAGACTACTTATAGGGTGTTCCGAAAAGTCAACACGTGACTAATCGTAGATCACATCATCACCACTAAAGTTAAATGTTTGTATTAACCAAAGTGGTAATGGTTTTTTTTTGCAAATTCATGAACTTTGTTTAAAAATTTGGTGATAGAAGGATTGATCATGAGGTTGTAAGAAATTCTTATTTCATTAGGGAAATACTTTTGATAGTACACTAGAGTGGGTAAATGAAGAAAGATCAGTTGCAAAACTAATAAGAAGTTGCAAAATTTAGTTTTTCCTAATATCAGGGAAATGTTGAGGAAGTGGATGAGCTAGAAAATTTTATAAAAACCTAGTGGCATTTCTAATGCAGGGTTGGGAGTTATAATTAGTATTTTTGTGCAAGTGAATCCAAGAATTACTGCCCAATTTTAAATAGATTTATAGTTTTGGATTAATAGATTCAAATAATCATTTTTGTGTTCAGTCCTTATTGGTCATATTATTATAGTACTTTTCCATTTAGAGTTTAAGTTTGTACGTGTTTATTTAATTAGGTTTTGAAATTCATTTGTAAATATTCTGTGTGTTGGTCCAGTTTTGACCATCTTTGCAAGAATGGCTCCCCCATGAGTTTTTACCATGAGTTCTTCATGGTTTTAAGAGAAATGAGAGTGGAGCTAATGTACATAATTTTTTTGGGCCCTACAGAGTTGGCTAAGTAGTACAAATGTGATGCCGTAGGCAAGTCATTGACACTTGGTTAGGCAATCACACCATTGGCAGGAAGGTTTTGGGGTTTGAATGTGGAGGATACTTCAAACCAAAAGTTGCAAAAGGAGGAGGGATGAGTGTTGTGAATATATGTTAGAAGGTCTCATAACAAGTTTTGTTGAAGGAATAATGAAGAAAGACTAAGAAATAAAGTTTGCAAGTCAACTTGCAAAGGCATTTGGTGAAGGAAGAAGCTAAAAGAATTGGTGTAATTAGGTAGTGAGTAGTTAGAGGATAGGATAGGGATCTTCTAGAGACTAGAACACTAAAGGAAACCCTAATTTTCTAAGAGAAATCCTGAGTAAGTCCTTGAGAAAGTAAAGACTAAAGAAGAAAACTACCTAACATTACATCACTATCATTGATGAATTGGTAAATATCATTGATCAAGTATATGCTGAGAATCTTGAATCCAATGACAAGTTAATGGATTAGTCAACAAGAAGAGTTGAGACTAAGGTTATGGAAAAAGTTTTCATAAATTTAGCTAAGAAAAATGTGTTATTGTAGGAAAAAACACAAATAATGATGGATATTATATAGAGGGTACAACATATGTACACAGTTTTGATAGATGTGCCAAGGTTTACAGACAATATTTAGGCACAAGTAGATAAAACTTAGGTTGATATGAAAGCATCCAATAGTATTATCTTAGAGTTGGGATGATCTACCACTAATCACTACAATATCCTACTGAATTCTTAAGGAACATTGATTGAGCTTCAGATAGCTGATAGCACAATGAGATCCAAATTGATCTTAATTTAGGAAATGATGATACCTCATTTAGAGGTCATATAGAGAGAACTAAAAACAACCTAGGATCTTATCACAAAATATCATAACTTATTAGTGGTTGAGAGTCTAATGGATTTACCTGCAAGACTACAATTTCATAATCAAATTTTGGAGGCAACAAGAACTACATGGAATCATGCACTGGCCATGATTGCTAGAGTTCATAAGGAATTGATTGAAATACATGGATTACTTCAAATCTTTCAAGCCCCGCAAAAATGACATAAAGTGTTCAAAAACAAGGGGGAAATATATATAAGAGGGAAATGTGTATGGAAGAGAGAATGTATTAAAGAAAAAGAGAGGATATACACGTATAGTATAAAGGTTGTAATGAATTTATTCATTATTCATAAGCCATAAGACATAGGGGGAGATATCATTTTATCGGATTGTATTGATATGAAAACATAATATAAATATGATAGAGGTTTTTTTTTTCCACTAATGTCAAAGGGGGACATTGTTGGTATCTCTAACCATTGTTTTCTATTAGTGTCAACCACTTAGTCATTTATAAGGTAGAATCAGATGGGCATCACTATGAACAGGCTACTCTACATAGGTTGAGACATGTACAAAAGATAACATATATTGAGAAATTTCTATAGAAGCCTAGTAAGTGTATGGTCACAAAGTAATATTATATGTACCGATCTCGTTAGTGACTGAGCAAGTTATTAGTGACTGAGTAAATTCCAAGTATACAAGTACCGAGTGATATAGTATGTGCCAAGCACAATGCTAGATTGTGGTGACTGATTAGGGAAGTACTGTACATACTCCATAATTCCTTAGCAAAAATACCTATATAAAAGGGCTTAGGGTTAGGGATTATTTCATAAGTTGTGATGCAAAAATTGGCTCTTGCAGTGGTATTGAGTTGTAAAGGATAATTGTAATCAGGTTGTAATTATTGAATCATAATAATATTGGACTTGTTGTTTGGTGGACGTAGCTTAGGGATTGGGTGAACCACGTTAAATTTTGGTGTCTTGTATTCTTTTCTATGTGATCTATTATTTTTATTATATTGTTTATATTTGCATGTAATTTTTATTTTTGTCTATGGTTAAATCCTAACAAGTGGTATCAGAGCAAGGTTGCTTTTTAGTTATCCTTTGTAGGAAAGTCTCATGGTTGAGTGGGAGTGATGGCAGACAAGGGTAAGTTAAGGGTTGACAAGTTTAATGGACATAACTTTCAATTATAGAAGATGCAAATGGAAGACTATCTTTATCAAAAGGATCTATGGAAGCAAGTGGAAGGAAAAACCAAGAATCACGGATCTATGAAAAATGACAAATGGGATATCTTAGACAGAAAGGCACTTGGAAGAATTCAATTATACCTAGCACCATCAGTGGCATTTAATATTACAAAACCAAAGATGATGGAAGAGTTGATGGAAACCTTAGTGAAATTGTATTAAAAGCCCTCTGTTTAAAATAAGCTATTTCTCGTGAAGCATTTATTTAATATGAAAATGGTAGAAGGTGGATCTTTTGTAGATCATTTAAATGAGTTTAATACTATTACTAGTCAGTTATCTTTTATGGGTGTTAATTTTGATGAGGAAATTAGGGCTCTCTTGATTTTGTGTTCTTTGCCTGAAAGTTGGAATAGCTTGGTAATGGTTGTGAGCAATTCCATTTCTAGATCTAATACTCTAAAATATGATGATGTGATCGGTGTTATTTTGAGTGAGGAAAGTTGTACGAAATACTCAGGTGGATCTACACCAGGAAGTGCTTTAACACACAAAGTCAAGGTAGAACAACTAAGAGAGGAAGTAATTCTAGAAATTGTGGGAAATCAAGAGGAAATTCAAAAGGGAAGAGGTCTCAATCAAGAGGACCAAATGACTTCTGGTACTGTGGGAAAACAGGGCATAAAAAGAAAGATTACTAGACTCAAAAGAAAAATGAAGGGGAAAAGCAAGATGGAGACAAGGAGGTAAATGTGGTAAGTAACAAATCCAAAGAGGATGCTTTGTTTGAGTCTTTAGAAAGTGTTGATGATTCATGGGTTTTAGATTTTGGTGCTTCATTTCATGCTACACCTCATAGAGGTTATTTTACTAATTATGTCCAAGGGGATTTTGGGCTTGTTTTGGGGGATAATGAACCATGTCAGATTTTTGGAAAGGAAAAAGTTAAGATTAAGTTGTAGAATGGGAATCATTGGCTACTACATGAGGTAAGACATGTTCCAAGGTTGAGTAGGAATTTAGTTTTAGTAGGGCAACTCGGTGATGAGGGTTGTGTAGTTACTTTTAATGATAAAAATTGAAAGGTTTCAAAAGGTTCCCTTGTAGTAGCAAAAGGTGTGAAAGTAGGCACCTTATATCTTTGTATAGGTCATATTGTTCCTTCTACTTTAATTGTTTCAGAGAAAAATGAATGTTCAGGAATAGTTGCTACAATTGAGCATGAAGAACAAATAGTTGTTGTAGATTCTAATACAGTGTTGTGGCACAACATATTTGGGCACATGGGTGAGAAAGGTATGAAAGTAATTCATTCAAAGAAAGGTTTACCAAGTCTGAAATGTGTTAATATGGATTTCTATGAAAGTTGTGTATGGAAAAAAAAAAGAGAGTAAGTTTTGTGAAGATCGAGAAGGAAAATAAAAGGGAGAAATCAAAGCTTGTGCATATAGATGTATGGGGACAAGCTCAGGTATCTTCCCTTGGTGGCTCTTATTATTATGTTACATTTATTGATGATGCAACTAGAAAAGTATGGATTTACTTCCTTAGACAAAAATATGATGTATTTCAAAATTTTAAGAAATGGAAATGCTTGGTTGAAAATGAGACTGGTAAGAAATTAAAATGTCTCATATCTAATAATGGTGGTGAGTATTGCAGTAATAAATTTGAAGGTTATTGCTCCACTAATGGTATTCATAGATAGAATATTGTTCCAAAGACTCCATAGGAAAATGGAGTGACTAAACACATTAACAAGACTATAATGGAGCGTGTAAGGAGCATGAGGTTGCATGTTGGGTTGCCCTTAAACATGTGAGTGGAGGCTATAAATACTTCTGTATATTTGATTAATAGAGCTCCCTCTACTCCTTTGGGTTGTGGTATTCTAGAGGAAGCATGGACTGGTAAGAAGGTGAGTTATTCTTTTTTCAAAACTTTTAGTTGTGAAGCATTTGCTCATATAGATTTTGAAAATAGAACCAAGCTTGAAGCCAACTCAAAGAAATGTGTATTTGTTGGATATGACATTGATTAATTTGGTTATAGGCTTTGGGATCTTGGAAATTGTAAACTTGTAAGAAGCAAGGATGTAATATTCAATGAGAAAGTGTTGTACAAAGATTTGCTACAATAACATGAGAAGAAAGAAGATGATTATGTAGTGGTAGATGATACTCCAAAAGATGATGTTCTAACCATTCATCATGATGTGTAACAACCGCAACAACAAATACCACACACACCAGTGAATATTAGATAGTCAAGAAGGCTAATTAGACCTTCAAAAATATTTTCTCCTTCCTTGTATTCTATTTTTCTTACTAATGCTAGTGAACTTGAATGTTATGATGAAGCTATGTAGGTGGATACTAAGATTTAGTGAGAGTCTGCAATGAAAGATGAAATGGACTCTTTGTTGAAAAATAAGATATGAGATTTATGCAAGTTGCCTGTAGGTAAAAGAGATATACAAAATAAATGGGTTTACAAGTTGATATAAGAGGATGGAGGTTAGAAAATATTTAAAGCTAGGTTAGTTGTAAAATGATTTTCACATAAAAAAGGCATTGATTTTGATGAGATAGTCTTTCGTGTTGTTAAAATGACTTCTATTCGCACCATTTTAAGTATTGTAGCTACTGAAGATTTTCATTTGGAGTAGGTTAGTGTTAGAACAACCTTCATTCATGATGATTTGGATGAAGAGAGATATATGGCATAGGCACAGGGCTTTGAGCTCAAAGGTAAGGAGAACTTAGTGTGCAGATTGAAGAAAAGTTTATATGGCTTGAAGCAAGCACCTCGGCAATGGTATCTAAAATTTGATAAGTTTATGCATAAGCATAGATACAATAGGTGTCATTTAGATCATTGTGTTTATTTTAAGAGGTTGGATGATGACAGCTGTTGGTCTGACTTTTTGTGTAGTAGAAGTTTTTAGTTAAATCATAGAAAAGTCAAATGTTCTATTCCTAAGTGAAGCATAGGGTTTTGGATAAATCATCCGTAAGAAATAATAGTCATATAAACCCTATATCATCTCTATTCATAAATTGTCGGGTGCAAAATTTTGAAATTTCAAAAGAAACGAATATGCTATTACATTCCTTTTCTTTTTTTTCCGGGTTACCTTTCTTCCTATTTGTCCCAACCGTCAGATCCGGCTAGATCTACCGTTGGCGTTACCTCGCTATGAAGAGTTGCATGCTTATTAAGTATAGCGAGGTAACGAGTATTGAGTATTTTAAGCGGCGGGACCGTAAAGTGAAGATACGACGATCGGAGATTTGCTTATTAAATGATTTATTGTGCAGGTACACTTTGCAAGTTACCGTCCAAAAAGGATAGGGACCCACTAGAATATCTGACATTAGAGCCGGAATGATGGTTTTTCCGGATGTTCTGCCACCTCACTATCAGAAAATTCAGGCACTTCACCGTTAGTGAAGTAGCGAGGCCACGTGAAAATCTGAAGATGATGACATTGCATCTTGCTTGTATCATAATTACATCAGGTGGCATGATCAGTCATAAATACCGTTGTCAGAATCAGTTTTAATTGACAGAAGTGATTACTAGGTAACCCTTGCATTTTTCGGCACAGAATCCTTTTAAGTGCCGAAGCTCGCTACCTCGCTATTGGAAAATTTAGGTGCTTCACCATTAGCAAGTTAGTGAGGCCTCGTAAAGTGGTAAAAGATCGGCAAGATCTTTGGTGACGTGGAATGACAGATGACTATGATAAATTTTGACATGTGCCAACTATGCAGAGATCCGATTCTCATTAATGCCTATCTGACTGAATGTACAAAAAAATCCTGAACATCAGCTTGAAGTGGATCAACGGAGCTCGCTACCTCGCTATGACAAGTTGCATGCTTGTTAAGCCATGTGACATAGCAAATATAAATCAGGAGATCTTGTGTTTCTTCTTCACCTATGATTTGGTAAGTGATCAACGGCTATCATCTCCTCGCTATGAAGAGTTGCAAGGGAGATAATTATAGCGACATAGCGAGTTGGGCCCGCCACCTTCTTTCTTAAGAAGCCCTGTAGCATATCTTTCGATCATTTCTTGATCTGATCAACGATTGTCGCTGCTTCGCCATGGCAAGGTGCTCGTTCTTTATGCATAACGAAGTAGCGACATGCTGACATGTGTTCTCCGTCGTCAGTGGGTCCAAATATAAGCGCCATCAAAGAAAGAATTCTGTACGGAGCAAGTTCTCATTGGGTAAAATAACTGACATGGAAAATATAACTCCTAGTTGTTCTCTCTGTACCACATGATCGTAGGATCTTTATAGATTGACGACGCAACTTTAAATGAAAAATGTAGTGCCACTCTCTGTATTAATTAGACAAGAAAGCTTCGTCCGTGAGGAAAAAAAGAGTATAATACAGAGAGATTTCATCAGTTTCATTTCACGCGAGAAAAGATTTGGAGCCATTCTTGTGGAGAAGCCATTACTGAAAGAAAAGCATGCCAAGGTTTGATAAAAATTGTCAAGTTGTCTGTTCGCGGAAAATTTGCAGGAATACAGAGGAAAACAGAGACAGAATTCAAGTAAGTAAAACTACCATCATCTTCGTGAGCTTTTAAGTTCTAAAAAGATAGCCCAAGATGCCTCTGAAGAAGGGATTTTCAGGTGCAATAAACTACTTGGATAGAAATGTGCATGATGATTTGCTTGAGTTACTTCCTGAGTCTACTGTAGAAACAGTGCAAGTTAAGAGGTTAACCTCACTGAACCCTAGGCTAAGGATCACTGATGGATTGTATGATAAGGGTAATTGGGTTCAGGATGCTCAAACTTCTCAAACTGGTTTGATTTTATTCAAAAAAAGGTTTGCGGAAAGGAAGTTATATGCCCCTCATGCCAATATATGGAATTTTGATCTTGGAAAGCTTGTTGTCCCCAGTGTGTTTATGGATTTTGACCTGCTTGAAGCTATAGCAAAAAATTATGACCAAGCCACTAAGGTAGTGAGAAGAATGGATGGTGAGGCTTTAGTTACCATCAGTCCCGAGGAGATTAGGAAGGTTTTCAGTCTGGGACCTCTCACCATGTATCATGTGCCCATTAATTTGATAGAGTTAGAAAAAGAATATATATCCAAAAGGGATGTAGTTAGACAGGGTGCACTGAAAGCCCACATAGGCCGGATTGGAGGCCTCCCAACCATAACATCGTCTTCTAAAGAACCATTCAAGAAATCATGCTTTAATGCCAGGGCAGTAGAGATATATAGGACCCTGTGCAGAGTCTTCGGAGAGGGCGAAGAAGATTTTATTCCGGTGAGCTTCATGTATATGATCACCCAAATATCCTCTTTTGTTGTGGAAATAATTTTTGATTTTGCATCTTACTTGGCTAATGAGATTCACCAGGGATTGGTGGGGATTGCAAAGGGCAAGGTGGAAAAGGTTTGGGGTTAGTACTCCCTATTGATGCATATGTTTCTTTTTAAAGGGGCCACTTATTTTGGTAAAGAAATGGTTTTAAATAGGGAACAAGAGGGGGAGGCACTGCCAGTCCAATTATGGAGTGCAGACATGACTTGGGAAGCAGAAAATGCTAGCTTTGTTAGATTTGATAGGCACTTTGCCTCCAAACTAAGATGCCTCATATTGAGTGATAATCCCAGAATTCCTAAGGCATTAATGCATCTTGTTAGGCCTATGGACGAACCCCATAATCTAAAAGTTTCACATAATTGGGGAGATATTATCCCATATTCAGTCTCAACTGTCATTAGGGTCTATGGATTCAAAGGAACACCCCATGTACTACCCTATCAGGTACCTTTAAAGGTAGGGATAGCTGAATTTTTGTGGCAGTTGGGAGGAGTGGAGGAGGCCTTTTTGCACAAAAGGGGGACAAGATCAATTTTTCCTACTTGCACTATAGCCCACCAATTTGTGATAACTAAAGAAGGGTGGATCTTTCTCCACAAAATTTTGGATCAATATAAGATGGCAGTGTCTCATGCTCATTTTTGTGATACAGAAGGTTTCTTTAACTCTTCTCTTAGATTTAGAATCAAGGTTCGTCCAGATCAGCATGAATTCTATTTTCCTGAAGATATAATAAGAAATGAATATTCTCTCCATGAGAAAGAAATAAAGAAAGAAAAATGGAGAGTCTATTCAAAAGTTTTGGAATTCATTAATTGTTTTGACAAAGATTACAGTCCTCTTAGTAATGCTGCAACCAATGCAGATAAGATAAATAAGCTCATGAGTACTTTCTCTGAGATAATGGAAGTAATGAATGAGAAGAAACAACATTTTATTGATTCTTTTCCAGATAAAGCCAGAGAGGTTATGAGAAAATTGGGTTTCACCCCCAACATTGGAATGGGTCCACTGGTGGTACGAAAGAAGACAGGATATACTATTGTTCGGCAGCAGGTGCCCATTGTACACAAAGAAAAAAAGATAGTTGAATCCACCAGTTCTGTCCTGGAAGAAAGACCCCTTGAACCTTCTCCCAAAAGAAGAAAAATAATAAGGGAAGAAGAGTCCCCTAATGAAGGTTACTCACCTTCTCAAACCCCAATGAGAATTGAGGAAGAGCAGCTCACCAATGAGCAATTCGAACAAATGGGGTCGCAAGGAGAAATTTTTGTTACACAAGCAGAAATTGATGAAGGGAACCCCTAGGAACCTTCTGTGCCAAGTTTTGAATTAACTATAGCAGATTTTAGAGGAAGGGAATTGGACCCTATTTTGGAACAAGCCAGTCAGCATTTTTTGTCTGATAACAGTTTTGTAAGATCTAGGGCTTTCCATCAGTTTGCATGGAGGGTAAACATGCACATTTTTGAGCAAAGGTGTAAGAATATGAAAACAGAACATCCAGAAATGGATGAGGCCTCCATCCAAAATCAAATAAAGGAAAAAATGGTGCAAGAGTTCCAAAATATAACCCCTGATGAGGGTAGATAGATGGTAAAAAATGCTAATGTTTTATTATTGCCCAATTGGGATATTGCTGATGCATTAATTTTTAATTCTGTATCAAATAATTTAGGACTCCAGGATCCAAATAAAGAGGAGTTCTTGGGTACAACATTCAACAATGATCAAGCTACCCTTGTTATGTGGTCCCTGAGAAGAGGATCCAGGACTACTTCATCATAGCCTGATGATTCAGGACTAACAGGGAGTATCATTGTAAGGAGAGTTGCTGATACTTCAAATGTACAGGCAGCCCACATGAATGTGGATTATTCTAAATTTGCCTTGGCTACTGCAGAAAGAGAAGAGAAGGAAATGATTGATATGCACAATAAATATGAAATAGTGGTGGATGCTTATAATCAAGAGGTAAAAAGGAGAATTGAGCTGGAAAACAGGGTATCTCAATTGGAGAAGATACTTGGAAAGAGGAAAGTGGGAGAATCCAGTACACTGAGAATTGCATATCCTCCACAGTCATCTGTTGGATTAACCCCTATTATTGAGATACCTGACACCCCTAAAAGACCCCAATTCTATACTGTAGAGGAATTTGAAGTAGAAAAAACCAAATTACATGAGTGGCAGATAGAATTTAGAAATCAGCAGGAAGAGAAATGGAAGCAGGGTGTGACATATTTGAGGGATAAAATACAATGGTCAACTTTTTATGATCAGTTGACAAGGATTGTAACCCTCATGGATGAGTTGAATAAAGAAAGGGATGGACTAGACTCTCTTGCACAGAAATGGAGACAGCGAAATAATGATGTTACAATTATATGTATATCTACAGTCCAAATGCCTTATCATCAGGTTGAAAAGATTTTTGATTTATTGAATAAGTTAGAAAATTTTTAAAATGAAAGAGATTCTTTACAGAGAAGATTAATACTCTGTTTTTCAAAATATCTTGCTGAAAAATTCACCCTATTTCCTTGTGCTTTAGAATCTGTTGATACAGTAAAGGAAAAAGAAAAATGGAAAAAGGAAATGGATGAATTATTCGATAACAGAATAATAAACATCATCAGTGAGATTGGCCATTGGTTTTGGGTAAAGACAAACGAAGAGCTGGTAAAAGTACAATTTTACTATACTGCTATGATAAAAGAATTTGATGATTTAGAGAAAAATGCAAATTCTTTAATAAAGATACAAAGAGAAACTCTAAGTTTTGATTGGCCAGATGATGATACTTTTAATAACTGGAAAAATCAGTTTAGTGAACAGATGTCAGGAGACAATGAAGAAGAAGATACAAAAGTAATAGTTACCCTTGTAATCAGCAACGATGACATGGAAAACCCCTAGGTTAAAGTGAGTTTGTAGGTAACAGAAGAGGATACATCACTTACAGACCTCATGGGTATGTACTCCAAAAGTGAAGAATGATTGTAAGGTCAGATCGTGCTCTTGTCTCAACAATTCAGAAGCATAACAGAAAGGAACCCGCCAAGAAATATTGTTATTTTGTTTTTGTCTTTCTTTTGAAAGGACACCTGTCACCTTCTTTAGCATGAAGCTTGTTGCATCTCACACTATTTAAGTGAGATCCCAAGGCTAAAGAATGGTCTGAATTCTGCTTTTACTAAGTATTGTGCTTAGTTCTGTTTTGGGTCCAAACATTTGGAAAGCATGTTTGTAGTATACTTTTCTGTCAAAATTTCTGAGATATAGATGAATGTAGAAAGAACTGTGCTTCTTTTCTGAAGGTCTTTCTGAGTCTATTGTAAAGGATATACCATTTTCAAAGGAAATGAATACAAATTATGAATTGTCCCCATATCAGTTCTTTCTGAATTTTGTCTCCTTTTAAATACTTAGCTACCTTGATGTTGTGTGAGTAAAAGCTTATGCAATTGATTGCAATATAGTAAGGTTGTACATCCATTTGTTATTGCTGTTAATTCAATGGATTAAATAAAGGCTCTGATGAATGTGATGAGGTTGCTTAGGTGTTAAAAAGGATTTTTGAATGATAAATTCTAGTAAGAATTGCTGATAAGAATTTGTTGCAAAGCAACAAATTAGATCTAAGAATTTACTATAGACTCTGAATCCCCAATGGATTAGGCACTGATCGAAAGTATTTCAGCCAAAAGAGAAGTATATTATGACTAGTTTTTTCAAAGTACATCATAAAATCAATTTTTACTTTTATTTCCTGTAAGATATTCGAAGTTGGCCAGCACTTGCCTGCATGAATCATTTTAGCTTCATTTAGCCACTACTGTTGAAAACATCTGCATAGCTATAGAAGATTTCTTGGCCATATCTGTTCAAGGGATGTGTTTACCAATTCTGTAAGAGTTACGTATATGTTTGAGGATTTAGAAAAGAGAATCAAAATGAAACTAAGAATAATTCTCATACAATTGTTCCATTTTTGAACCATCCCCGGGTACACCCGCCCTGGTTTTTACAGAGCCAAAAGAGTAGAAAACCGTCTAAGGTTTTGTTGAAGTTGGGTCCTAGTACTTTGCATATGCAAGTGATAATGAGAATTGGCTATTCTTTAGGTTGTGTATGTACTGATATCTAGGTATTAAGCCTTTTGTCGCTTAGTAGTTTTAGCATTGTTTTAACATCATATAAAAACATCAACAATAGCTATACTATTTTGTGTTTATATGTTGATGATATGCTTGTAGCTAGGTCTAACATGGATCACATTAAGGGGTTGAAATGACAATTAGCACATGCATTTGCTATGAAGGATTTGGGGGTATCAAAAAAAATCCTTTGTATGAATATTTGTAGAGATAGGAAGAACATGAAATTGACACTATCTTAGGCTGATTATGTTGAGAAGGTGTTGCAACATTTCTCTATGGAGAATGCTAAAGTTGTTAACACACCTTTACTTGGTCATTTGAAGTTGACTAAGGAGATGTGTCCAAAGACATAAGAAGAGGAGGATAGGATGTCCAAGGTACTATATTATTTAGCTATAGGAAGCTTGATGTATGTTATGGTATGTACAAAGCCAGATGTTTCACATGCAGTGCGAGTCGTAAGTAGGTATATGAGTCATCCAAGAATTGAGCAATGGAATGCAGTCAAATAGATTCTCAGATATTTGAGAGGAACATCTAGTAAGTGTTTACACTTTGGGGGCTCTACTAATGACTTAAAATGCTATGTTAACTTAGATTTAGTAGGGGATATTGATACTAGGTGGAGTACTATAGGTTATGCATTTACTATTGGTGGGGCAGTCATGAGCTAGGTTTCTAGGTTATAAAAGGTTAATGCTTTATCCACTACAAAGATAGAGTATGTTGCTACTATAGAGGCAACCGAGGAGATGATATGGCTTCAGTTCTTCTTGGAGGAATTGGGAAACCCTTAGAGGGATAATTATTTATTTACAGGTAGCGAGAGTGCCATTCATCTTGCAAAGAATTCAATTTTGCATTCAAAGAGAAAACACATTCATTTGCGGTACCATTTCATTCAGTCATTTTTGGATGATGGACAGTTAAATATGGACAAGATATATACATATGAAAATCCAACAGATATGTTTACAAAGGTAGTAACAAGGGAGAAATCGAACTCATCTTCAACTTTGGTTGGTCTTATAGACTAAACAGGAATAAAAGAACAATAGAGTCTAGGGTGGTTTGATCTAGTGGGAGCCTCATGGAGTAGCAACATAGCTATAGGATTAGTCTCCAAGTGGAATATTGTTGTTTGGTGTGGAACTTGATCAATCCCCAAGTGGGAGATTGTTAGATTATGGTGACTGATTAGGGAAGTACTGTACATACTCCATAATTCCTTGGCAAAAATACTTGTATAAAAGGGCTTAGGGTTAGGGATTATTTCATAAGGTGTCATGTGAAAATTGATTCTTGAGATGGTATTGAGTTGTAAGGGATTATAGATTGTAATCAGGTTGTAATCACTGGATTGTAATAATATTAGGCTTGTTGTTCGGTGGATGTAGCCCAGGGATTGAGTGAACCACGTTAAATCTTGGTGTCTTCAGTTCTTTTTTGTGTGATCTATTATTTTTTGATATTGTTTATATTTGCATGTAATTTTTATTTTTGTCCATGATTAAATCCTAACACATAATATATTTCTAGCATCAGAAGTTAAAAAAGGCTAAGAAACAACAATGTCGATCATTAGAAATAGTAAAGGCTAAGCAATGCTGAGTTTACATAAAATTCAAGAATGACACAAAGCTTTAGATAAAATGATTATCATGCCAACTTGGAAAGTTTATTTAAGTTTTGAAGAGGTTGTTAAAGAACATTTACATGATGTGGATCACATATCCCTATGTGTATGTTCAATTATTAGGACGAAGAGGCAAAACATGGAACCATCTAGAAGACTCTTCATGAAATCTTTAAATAGTGTCGATCTTAACCTAGATCAGAGACACGATAATAGAGAAGAAGGAGAAGAGTATGTGTGTGAACATGAAGCATTATACTGTGATGGATTGAGAAGATCAGAATTCATTCAAGGGTTCTATTATCATCTAATAGAGAAAGTGACCTATTCATAAGTAGTGAATGTGAAAGGGAAAGACAAGCAATATTAGATTAGAGGAGAGGATTAGTTAGTAAGGACATGGCTTGAAATTAGTTTGCAAAGAAAACTAAGAGTTAGATATTGAATTAGTTTTAACATACTTGAATCAAGGTAAATCTCTTAACAGAGTGGTCTTAACATATCTTTGTAAATCTCTTAACATAGTGCTTGATTAGTTGTTAAGTGTCAAATCCTCTAACAAGGTGAAACCTAATAGTTTCTTAAGTCTTTAACAAGGAAGAATCCTCATAGGGTAGATCATATTTAATGGTCAAACATTGTAACCTTAACTAGATAACTTTATTACTGTAGTAGTGAATATTTGTGGGTGTCATCCCCACCCCAGTTTTACCTATACCTTGGAGGGTTTCTGGGTAACAAATATTATGTTATGTGTTATTACTTTCATGCATGTGATTGAACTTATTTACATGTTACGACAAGTTTAAATTTATAGTTTTTCATGCACAAGTTATTGATAGATGTGGATGAATCTGTGAAAAGTATAAATTGTTATAGATTCTGATTCACCCCCCTCTTAGTATATAGTTTACTCCTCCATAAATAAACACCTTCCCCTCTGTAGTGCTCCACCTAGAGATCCTTGGAACAAGGATTCAATAAAAGCCAATATTTTTTTCAAGTATGAATGCACATGACAACATCATACAGGGATCACAAAGATCATAAAAAAAGACTTTACCAACAATCCTAACAACCAACAAATCTTCAAATGCCACAACCAAACTGACATGCTCAAACTGACGATGAAAGTCCAAGATAACAACATAACCTAAAATATTTGATCTATCAAAGCATGGAACCACTAGCATTCCTAAAGGGTACTCAAAAGTCCAAATTGTGTTCTCTAAAAAATAGTAGAGATACCCCCTATTTTTCACATGAGAGAATTAACAACTAACATTCTTGCATGAGGAAGTACCTCTTCATGTGAGAAAGTACACTGAGCCACATAAGGAAACACTATCTCATGTGAGGAAATACCAGGTTCAACAACCAAAATCACTACACTGATGCTGAGGTTCATGCAAGGAAGTGCCAAGAGCCACATGAGTAAATGCAAGGCCCACCACAAAACTTCCACAATCTCGCACAAGGAACCAAAATCGCACACTAGAAAAACAAAGGATAAAAAGCTAGAAAAGATAGAAAAACTAGGGAGTGTCAGATGAACCATTGAGGCATAGACAATTGAATCATAACCACTAAAAGATGGAAACTGAATCTAACCATCTAAACATAGTAGTGAAGGAAATGAACAAAAAAAAACATCGCAGTGAGTTGAAACAAAAAAATAAGTGCGTAGTTTCTCCCAACCATAATAGCATCATGAGACCTCAAAGGTCCTTGCCATCCCCCATGCATAACATCCCAAACTGACAACTCAATATTCAGAGCTTTTTTATGAGGATGTCACAACTAAAGCGTAATAACATCATAAGAATAGGAAATCTAACATGCTAAACTAATAAGCAATAGATACTCCAACTAAGAAAACCACATCATCTAATCATGTGCTAAAAATCATAATGTAGGAATACATCAAATAAAATAACATCATCTGAACATGATATACAAGCATTCAACAATAGTACCAAGCGCACTCTGGAACCCAAAGTACCAAGTTAAAACATCCAACAATAGTTGCACTAGGACAATAAACTGTCTCTGTACACTGGTCCCCAATAGTGGTATAGGTAGCTAGGTCTCCCAACCATGTGGAACCTGTTAGCCAAAAAAGCCCTCTCGTTAGAAAATCAATTTCAAATAATAATTTGTTCAATGGTCACCTAGGGGTTTTATGACATTAGCTATATTATTTATTTTATGTCATGCCTTAGAAAATTTCAAGTTGTGACGGTGCGATTCATGTAGTTGCAGTTGGTTAAGTGCTAACTTAGGTCAAGATGGTAGAGACGTGATTGCTTTGTGTTTGCATCATCATAGAGTTAGTTGGTTTAACCAAGGTTAGAGTGGTGAAGATGCATTTTCTTTGTTTTCACCTGATTGCAAGGTTACATTGGCATACTGTGGTTTAAGTCACGACAACGCAAAAAGGGAATGTCTTTAGTATTTTAAGAATACATTTCACACCGTTAGATCTTTTGGATCTAATGGCTAGTGCATGGTCATAGTGGGTTAAGAAAAAGCTAAAGTTAGAGTTTCAATCAAGTGATTTCCCTTATTTTTCTTGGTTGCAAGGTTAGAAGGTGAACCTCAGGTTAAGGTGGTGATGATGCAAATGTGGCTAGGATCTCGATCTTTACAAGGTCGCAATGGTTAATGGAAAATGTTAGGGGCAAGTTGCAAAGCAATGATAACCAATGGGCTGTGGTTTCACAAGCAAGAACTATTATTGAAGAAAGGTGGTAGTGAAGTTGTAATCATGGGCAGTCAAACATAAGGTATAAAGTTGAATGTTGATAGAGTGGTAGAATGGTAAGAGATGTTTGGTCCATGTGGCAAGGATTGATGGTTAACTCTAGTTGATAAATAACATGGTTGATTTGGAAAGTTGATGATACTGGAAGAAGCTCCTTGATGATGACTCTGATCTTTCTGATCTCTTGCAACCACTTTCATCATTCCTTAGGTCTGATAAATGCAAAGGAACACTCTGTCATCATTGGTTGATCCATTTACTCAGTCATAAGTTAATGACCATCATTCCTAACCTATTAGAGATTTTTTGGTTAAGAAGTGATGTTCTCACATATGGATTTGTATTGTGATAAGATATTTTCTAGTTTTACAGTGATTATTCTCTATAGATTTGGTTGTAGTGGTTGAATTTTATCTTAGGGTGTTGCAGTGATTAATGGAAAATGTTAGGGGCAGGTTGCAAAGCAATGATAACCAATGGGTTGTAGTTTCACAAGAAAGAACTGTTATTGAAGAAAGGTGGTGGTGAAGCTACAATCATGGGTAGTCAAACATAAGGTATAAAGTTGAATGCTGATAGAGTGGTAGAATGGTAAGAGATGTTTGGTCCATGTGTTAATGCTTGATGGTTGACTCTAGTTGACCAAATAACATGGCTGATTCGACAAGTTGATGACAATGGAAGCAACTCCTTGACGATGACTCTGAACTTTCCAATCTCTTGCAACCACTTTCATCATTCCCTAGGTCTAATAAATGCAAAGAAACACTCCATCACCATCGGTTGTTCCATTTACTCAGTTAGAAGTTAATGATCGTTGTTCCTAACCTTTCAGAGCTTTGTTCGATGAAGAAGTGATGTTCTCGCATATGGATTTGTATTGCGATAAGATATTTTCTAGTTTTATAGTAATTATTCTTTTATAGATTTAGTTGTAGTGGTTGAATTTTATTTTTGGATGGAAGCTATTTGAGTTATTCTTACACTACAAAGGTAGATATTGTACTCTTTCTTAGGGTCAAATCTTCTCTGTTTCTCTAGTATCACCCTAACATGCTACTATAAATTCTCTCTTTACCTCTAAATTATATGACATCCTCTCTTATCTCCTTCAACCACTAATGTACTATGAAAATCTTTAACCGCCTCTCTTTGATGTACTATGGATATCTATAGTCTACATTTTTGTATCTCTTTTGGCCTAGGAATGATAAGAAGTGAAGCCTTTCTTTCTTGTGCCACTCATTCTAGTTATTTGATCTATATATAGCTAATAGATTAAAGCAAGTCTAAATATTTATATCTTTGGATTGTTATTGGCTTCTCCATCAGATCAATAACTTAGTTTACAAACACAATTCATGGATTGGACATCCAAAATGAGTAGTTATCTTTCTTATGGAGAAGAATCATTTAAATTGTCAACTCGAGAACGTATACTTGAAACAAATTTGCAAAGTATATGCACCATGAAACTCTCTAAGCTATTCTATCATTGAAAAACATAAACTATAACAATTTTAGAAATAAATCTAAGTATACAGTAATGGCTGCAAGAAACTACACAATAGTGGCTGCAAGAACTATATATTACAAGCTACAAGTTTCTATCTATCTCTGCATTTCTCCATGTATATCTATATATGTTTGTCTCAAATTCTTAATTAAAATTTCAAATATATAAGATTATTGAATCCCTAACAACCATCTATTAAGTGTCCCATCATTCCTTTAAACAAGGAAGAGATTTATTACAAAACTAATGACTAAGTGTACTAATTTTCTGCTCCACATTTTCAGCAGTGCACTCGAATGCATGATTCTCCTTCATTATTATGAATTAAATCAAACCATTTTAATAAGTTATTCTCCTCCTTTTTATCTTTCTAGATCATTTTGAAATTATAAATTTTATTAAGAAATGTGGAAGTTATGATCATTTATTGAAAGTGGTTTTCTGCTGCTTGAAAATGTGCCACCTTTTACTCAGTCAACTTCTGATTTGTGGTGCTCATTAACTATTTTGAACTAACTCAAATTCTCAAAAGGGTTTGTGCACCTTATTTTCATAATTTCAAATCTATAAGCCATCCTTAATTTTATTAAGAATTGAGTTAGATATGCCTATTTTTCTGAAACTTACTTTTTGACTTTTTCTGCATTGCTTGCAACTACTAAATATTGATAAGTGTCAACTTGGTTCTACTTCTTCCCAGCTGCATGAATGACTCAAATACCTCACAAACAATATTTTAATCAACTCAAGATAATTATATTTCAATAATAACCACTTATCATACTAAATCATCACAATTTAGCATTAACTAGCTACACATACAAATGCTAATCAATAAATCATTTATCATAGTTAATGCTTCAAAAATCAAGTTAATGTATGGAAATGGCTTGGAAATATATTGAAATCATGGGGTAAAGTGTTATATTAGATGAATATAAATATGAAATTTTGTAGGATCATCAATTGTCATGATAATGGTGTTGGAAATATTCTAGACTATGCTAAGTTATTGAGAGGGGAGGGGTGAATCTATAACTTCTAAAACTTCTACAATTTTAACTCTTAATCCAACAATCCAATTAGCATTTAATTCTTCACATCTAATCTAATCTAATTGCATGCATAAGAAACTAAGAGCATGAAAGCATTCATAACACTTTGACACAAAGATTTGGTGAATCAAAAGCCTTCCAAATAGAAAGTAAAACTAGTGGAGATGATACCCACAAGCTTTAGTATTGCAGTATAAAGTTGGCATGTTAAGGCTTACATTGATCACTTCTGATAATCTACACTATTAGGGGCAATAAGGACTACTAGGTCCACCTTGTGAAAGGATTTACAAACATATAATAAAGTATGCATCTGGTAAAGAGATTTATAAAAAACTATTAGGTCTACCTTGTTAAAGGATTTGACTGATCCACCCATTAGGATGAAGCAGTAGTTGATCTCTAATCTATAACTTGGTTTGCTAAATGAGATTCTTTTATGTACTAATCACCTTGCTGTGATAGATATGTCTTTTCTGCTCCTTATACTATTGTAGCCTTTATAATTTGCTCTTTTCTACTCTTCTCTAATTATATTCGATTACATTGCATTCACATTCAAACACTTTCACACTTGGATATGATACAATACATTACATATATACCAATCTAATTATACAAATTACAAAGTTGACCACTATACAAGTTTACACAAATATTACAAAGTTAGCTCAAGTGTAGACACTCGGGCTCTGAAGACTAACTCGATGAGGTTCTAATACTCGACATCCACTGTCAATGCCCGACATCATCATGCACTCAGTAGATGTAGAAACTCGGTCCATACTAATTCTTACAAGTAGTCTTGAACTTGGTATGCACTAGTGTCTCAGTAGATACTGTGAAACTCATCATATAAACTGAGTCTCTTGGTTTACATTGTATGACTCAGAAAACACTATCTCCTCGAGCTTGGTATAAATTGAGTCACTTGGTTAACACTGAGTAGCTCAGTTAACAATGGACTTGCATTACATAAGTTGTGAACTCAGTAAGCATTGAATAGCTTGGTTTGCACTGGTAAACTTGACATACACTAAGATGCATGATTTACACTACTAATTTTTACTATAACTGTTACTACTCAATAAACACTAGAATTTTTCCAAAGGACTCAGTAGTAACTGTAGAACTCAACAACAAATAAAATGCTTGGCAAACACTATTAACTTTACAATAAGCTCAGTAGCTATTTATAATCTAAATAAGTGTATGTCACTAATAAAAAACTTGACTGATATGTCAACAATCTCCCCCTTTGGCATTAGTGACAAAAACACTTATTAACCAAAACTGAATTCAAAAAGTTTCTTGAATACCTTTATCCATCACCTAGTGATTCTTAGCTTGGTAGAGTATACTATTTTTGAGATTTTTCAAAATTGATTTTGCAAGATATATATTCGTACATAGTAAGGTTCTTTCATACAGTACACTATACATCTTCTTGCTGTATAGAACATATACTTACTATAAATATCTTTCTCCCCCATTGCTTTTACAACTTATTACATTTTCACTTCCTATACATCTTTCTCATATCTTCTTATTCATAGTGTATACTCCCCTTATACATATAACATTCATAGTGAATACTCCCCCTATACATATATCTTTCTCCCCCTTTTTGACACTAATGCCAAAGATTTATTCTATTTATTTACATTTTAATGCCAAAATGAGATAAAAAATTATGAATGTACCTTGAGTATGATAGCCAAGGTCTTATCCTAGTCCTCTTGCAAGACCTTACTTTTGTGTAGTGCAATTTGCACTTTTGTTGACAACTCTATCATATGGTCTGCTATGGAGAAATTGTTGTCATAGATGAGAGTTTTAGAATATGCAATGTGTTTCTACAATGCATTCATGTTGGGAAGAATCATATGCTGTATATCTACCAATGTAGATTTGATCCTTGCTATTTATCTAAGTAGTTTTGCTTGCATATCTGTCAAAAATCTTATCCTCTTGAAGTGTGCAGACTTGAACTAGGGTCAAGTTGCAACTGTTGATTGCTTGCCTTGATATCTATATCTATTTTGGATAATTTGTCCTTTATTTCCTTGGTAAAATTAGAAACATCACATAGCTTGCCAAAAAGTGATGATACATTTGTACAAGATGTTTCTAGAGAACCCAAAATTGTAGAAAGTTCTACTTGATGAATATCTACTTGTTGAGCAATGTGCTCCAACACTTTATTTTAAAATTTCTTTTCTGCCTTCTGCACTAGCTTATCTTGCCCATCAATATCTTCATTAAACCTTTGAACTACCTCTACTAGCTAATACAAAATTGGTTGTGAAGAATCAACCTCAATGCCTATGGCCTCAACCAAAATGTTCTTTGCATCCTCAATAATTTTGAATTCCTAATTTGTTTTCTCTCTTAATCTTTATTGTTTGGCTTTCTTTTGGAGGAGTTCACCAAATGACTACATTTGGTCTGGAGTGAGCTTGGAAATGTCCCAATTTGGGATTTCAATTTCCTTGTCAAGGTCTATTTCTTCCTCCATCTCTTTTCCTTTACCCAAAAATTTTGTGCTTGGTTGAGCCTTAATCTCAACTATCCTTGCACTTATTGCATGTGTGCCTAGAATAGAAATAGTTATAGACATAATAGGACTAGCTATAAAAATTGATACTACACTTATTGAAGGAATATTAACAGAAATACCTGAAGAATCAAAAATTGATGTATTCACCACTAATGTGCTTGAAATTGATGTAGCCAACTCGATAGAAGAGGTAAGAGTCTACAACTTAGTAGATGAAGTTGAGGTCACTTTAGTCAATGGTGTGCTGAGTTGAATAGGAGCAAAGAGTGATTGGACATTTGAGTTGTCACTGGTGGTCACAATCAATCTTGTTGGGGCTATCTCTGCACTTGATGTTGTCACTAGTTTGCTTGGAGAGTGAGGAAGTGAGGCAATGACTATTGTAGCTATCTTAACTGGATTAGTTTCCTCATCATCTTGCTTTTCTTCCTTTGTAGCCTCTTGCTCTTGTTCCTCTTCATCTTCTACATTATCAAAATGAGTTGCTTCTTCAACATTTTATTCTTCATCTTTATCTTCTTTATCATCATCATCATCTTTTACATCAATAGGAAAATCACTTGGTCTATGTAAAAGATAGATATTTTTCCAATGTTAGTTGCATTCCTTACAACATATTCAATATCTTTCGTCAAAATCAGATAGGTGTTGAATTTCAGAGCTAATTTTTCTTCATTTTTCTTTACTGACTCTTTTACCTTTGCATTTGATATGCTTAGTATAAGCTGCCTCAGAGTTTTCCCATAGATGTCTTTGATAGTTTGCATGGAAACTTCCCATCTTGGCTTAATTTTCTCCAGCAAAATGCTAGGGAGCTAAGAACAAAGCTGGTTTGGTGAGTATTTCTATTTACCCATTTTGTCCATCACCAGATCTTCTATCTGCTTCTACTCTTCTACTATTTTGATTTCATACTTTAATGCTTTAAAGTTTGTTATATCAGCTCTTCCTAATCTTTCAATCTATCTTAGAAGGTGGGTGGAGGTTTTTTGAATATAATGTCTCCTCCTTCCTTGTCAGCTTTCTTCTTGGATCTCCTGGTAAACACAACAGTGGATGGCTTGGCTAGCTTGGTGATAATTACCTTTCCCTTTTTCCTTAATGGTTCTTCTTCCTCAGATTCTTCCACATCCTCTACTTCCTCATCCTTTGCTTGCTCATCCTCATCTTTTCCTTTGGTCAACAAAAGGGTAGAGCTTGTTTTCAGTTTAGCAATTCTTTTCTTTCTTTTGTTAACCGCCCGAGGGAGCTTTATTTCAAGTTTTATCCTGGCTTTTGCTTCATCATATGTATCAAAATATGCAGCCTTAGGATCAACTAGTTTATTGATAAGAGCTTCAATGATGTCTTTGGTTTCATCAATATTAACCTCATATCTAGGAGGTTTGACCAATGTAATTCTAGGCTTAATTGCCTGAATGTATACTTTGTCACAATCCACCATGAAACACACATCATCCTTATAATCTTCAACAAGTTTCTTGGGGATTCAATATCTATTGTTCATTTTATCTTTGAATGCATCAAAATAGTTGTCCATAATACTATTATAGTTTTCACCCATCTTAGCGATAAATTCACTAATCTAATATAGCACAGGCACATCTTTTCTCCAAACAACAATGCCTTTTGAAGGGAAGAATTTTTAAACATAAAATAATAGACATGTTAACAGGGAGCCAAACTTACATGGATTATTCTTTGATGTCCTGAAGCTTTCCATATTCTTGTTGAACTATTTCAATAGTATCTTGGCAAGGTTGAAAGATAGATTGTTCTTTACTACCTTGTATGCAAGGTAACCTGCTTTGCATGACACACTGTGTAACCTGCTCGAGCTATAAATCTTGTGTGCAATAATATGGATGCCAAATTTCAAATCCATGTCTATGACACTACTAATCTTCATTCCTATGTCATCCCATTCTACAAGGGTTTTCTTTTCAAGTTCTACCCGACCTAGGGTTTTGGTTGTCTTAGCTTTGGCTAGCATTAGGAGACCAATGATTTGATGAATCTTCTTCTTTGTGATCAATACTAGTTTCTCCAACCACAATTGTCCATTATGCACCTGACTAAGGATAAATCTAATCCAATTTACTTGAAATTCATAGGGCATGTGAGGGATGTGAGTTAACCCTTTAGTTTATAGGTGTTGGTGCTCGAGTTTCAAAGCTCCATTTACACATAGTTTACCTAGGGCATCATCCATTTCCAAAGTTCCAATCTCTTGAATAAAATATTTAAATGAGTTTGAATATCATTGATCAATAGTACCTTTGGAGGGATTTGAGATTGCACTCCACTTAGATTTGGGGTTTCAACAATTATAGGAGTGAGCTTGAAGTTCAGTGCCTTCCATTCTATTCCATGAACCAACATTTTTGATCCTCACTTTGCCTTGCTATTGCTAGATGCCATCTTCACTTAGTAGGGTTTGAGAGAATTTAAAATATTTCCCTGAAAATTCACTCAAATCGCTTGGATACTCTGAAGATTGTACTTTTCAATAGCTCTCAAAACTTTTACGGTAAGAATGACTTCAATTCCATTCCTTTTATCAAATTTCACCATAAATGCTCAGTACAAAATGTAGATAGATTGACATTAGGTTGACAAACTATCATCCACTTCTTCACATTGAACACTCAACAAAGTCTTTGTGACTCAGCAACCATATGCATCTTCACTGTTCTCGTCCTTGCTCGATAGAGTCTATGACTCAACCTCACTCAGTAGAGAGGGTAACTCGATAGACACTAGTACCCTCCCCTTTTTTTACTCGGTGATCCCTTTCTATCCTGAATATAGATTTGGATCATTTTGTTCTTATCAACTTGAACTAATTTGGATGTCTTCTTTGATAGCCTAGTTCTAGTTCTCCCTTGAGAACTTAAGTAAAAATGGTACTCACCCAATTCTTGAGTGACTTGATCACCATTTCTTGGACTTGTATTCTCGGTAGACTTTGGAACCCATTATTGTCTCATCTATTTTTAGATGTTATTAGTCTTTTCCTTCTTCTCTTCTTCTATTCTACCTATATTCATGCAATTCTTGGCAAGATAACCAAGTTCTGTACAAATGAAATATCTTTTAGTAGTATCTCTTTTCCTCAAATGATGGTTTACACAATTCATTCCAATGTGTCCAAATTCTCCACAATAATGACATTTTCACCAAGTGTTGTAAACCCAACCAAATATTTCTTTCACAATCTTCTCTACTGGATTCAATATCTTGGTTTTGCATTCTGATGACTTGTGTCCATGTTTCTTGCATTTATGACATTTGCCTTCAAATCTTGGTTTCTCTTTGCATTCATTAGCCTTATGACCATGTTGACTGCAATTGTAGCACTTTCCATTGCTCCAACATTTGTTTGATGTATGACCTATCTTACAATAGTTATTGCAAGTTGGTCTTTGATTCCTTTGAGCTCCTTGCTTAGATGATTTTCCTTCTTCTGTATATCCAATTCCTACTTTTCCTTTTTGTCTATAGATATTTTGTTCATTCAATTGATTCATTTCTGCTTGAGATTTCATCATTCTTTCATTGACTTGCCTTTTAGAGTTTAGATCATTTTGCAATCTTTCATTTTCAGATCTTAAGCTCATGATTTCTTCATTTGCATTGGAGAGCTGATCAATGAGGTCTGCATGCTGAAGGGATTGGTGCTAGATTTCATTGTTCTTTCCATCTATCTCTTCTTTTATCTTGTTCTTTTTCTCTATGACTTCACATAACCTTACTAACTAAATTTCTTGCTCTCTTCTCAGTTTTCTTACTTCTTATAGAGAACCATTCTTTTCTAGGAGTTCTTTGATTGCTTCATTGGCTTTATCTTGATTACTTGGATGAAGATCTTCAACCTTTTCTTCAATCTAGAGATGATCATTCATTTGAATTGCAAGTTTTTTTCTTCTTTTCAAGGATTAAGAGAGTTTCTCTTTTGCTTTCCTGAGTTGGGCAATGGCTATTTCCAAATCTAGCTTTTCATTGTCGATAGCTTTGTCAACTCTAAATATCTCCATGGCCTTGATCTTTGCTCAAGTTGTTAAACTTTCTCTTGAGAACCACAATGCTCTGATACCAATTGTTGGAAATATTCTAGATTATGCTAAGTTACTGAGAGGGAAGGGGTGAATCAGTAACTTCTAAAACTTCTACAATTTCAACTATTAATCCAATAATCTAATTAGCATTTAATCACATCTAATTTGATCTAATTGCATTTATAAGAAATTGAAAGCATGAAAGCATTCATAACACTTTGACACAAAGATTTGGTGACCTAGAAACCTTCCAAATAGAAAGTAAAACTGGGTTGGGGATGATACACACAAGCTTTAGTACTGCAGTATAAAGTTGGCCTATTAAGGCTTACATTGATCACTTTTGATGAACTGCCTTGTTAGGAGCAATAAGGACTGCTAGGTCCACTTTGTGAAAGGATTTACAAACATACAATAAAGTATGCACTTGGTAAAGAGATTTACAAAAGACTATTAGGTCTACATTGTTAAAGGATTTGACTAATCCACCTGTTAGGATGAAGCAATAGCTAATCTCTGATCTGCAACTTGGTTTGCTGAATGAGATTCTTTTATGTACTAATCACCTTGCTTTGAAAGATATGTCTTTGCTGCTCCTTATACTATTGTAGCCTTTGCAATTCACTCTTTTCTACTCTTCTCTAATTATATTCAATTATATTGCATTTACATTCACACACTTTCACACTTGGATATGATATAATACATACATATATACCAATCTAATTATATATATTACAAAGTCATCCACTATACAAGTTTACACAAATATTACAAAGTCAACTCAAGTGTAGACACTCGAGCTCTAAAGACTGACTCAGTGAGGTTCTGATACTCAACATCCACTATCAATTATTAGCTTTATCATGCACTCAGTAGATGCAGAAGCTTGGTCCATACAGATCACTTCCAAGTAGTCTTAAAATCGATCTGCATTGGTGACACGGTAGATACTGTGAAACTTGTCATATAAACTAAGTATCTTGGTTTACATTGTATGACTTAGTAAACATTGTCTCCTTGAGCTTGGTATAAATTGAGTCACTCGGTTAACACTGAGTAGCTTGGTTAACACTAGAACTTAGTAAGCACTGAACAACTCAGTTTGCACTAGTAAACTCGACATACACTGAGATGCACGATATACACTACTGATTTTTACTATAACTGTAACTGCTTAGTAAACACTAAAATTTGTCCACATGTTTCGATAGAAACTGTAGAACTCGAGAACAACTGAAATGATTGGCAAACACTGTTAACTATACAATAAGCTTGGTAGCTATTTACAATTTGAATAAGTGTATGTCACTAATAACAAACTTGACTGACATGTCAACAAATGGTACTTTGCATGTATGGGCAAAGATTGGTCTGAACACCCTATTTTGGTGCATCACCTCCTTAGAATAGATTAGGTAGATACTTTCATGTGTTCCTTCTCCTTTTTCTCTTCAAGAATAGTTTAAGTGCATCCTAATAGTAGAGGAAGTCGACCTTCTCTAGAGACTCAACCTAATAGTTCAAGTCCCACAACTTGGAGGTTGTTTCCATGTTTCACTAGGTTGTCCTTAGGTAAAAACTTTGGACAAGGGTGTAAGATTTTTTGACAACAGATTCCATAGGTCCACTCTAGTTGTGCTAATGAAGATAATGATCCAACCATAGACACACATAAATAAAATTTCCATGGCTAACACTCACGCTAGACAGTAATGATGACAAAAAACAAGATCAAGAGGTAATGCATAAACTATAGGTCCTAGTTAGACACTAAATGGGAAACTATGTAGGGGCTGACACCATAAAGTGTCGCTTGGCATCAAAAAGCCCAAGCTTAGAATTGTGCAGACTCAAATTCTCAACATAAGGCTCTTACACTGAAGCATTTTATTATCTTAAGTTTTATTACCACCTAGTGTTTTATTTAGTTATCACTTACTTAAAACTTCCTCTGCCAACCCTATGGTGCCATACCTGCTAGGCTTCAAGATAGAGGCCCCCTCCATGTGCTACCCTGCCCTATCCATGCTCATCTAACAATGAGTGCCTATAGGCATGCATATTCCCAACCCAACCCCAAATGATCATAACTGCATCGAAGTACAAACAAGAGATCGGGCCCTGTAAGTCACCTGATAAATTAGGTGCATGTACTTGTGTGTGGTGCACCACCATCATGAAGATCAAAACAAAGGATTGGATAAGAACATAAGAAAAATATCACTCAATCAAAAACAAGCTCAAGAGGACGAATTCTACATGAATCCCAATAAACAATAAAATCATACATCATGAATTCACTCAACTGACCTTAATTTGGGAGCATGGATTCTACACGAATCCCAATGATACAATAAGACAAAACATGATGAACTCACTCAATCAACCTCAATCCGAGAGTATGGATTCTACATGAATCCTAGTGTCCACTAAACAAAAACAAGGGTCCAAATGAACAATAACACCATGTACACAATCACTCAACCGAACATAATGTCAGGAGTAAAGATATGACATGCATCCCAATACAAACATAAAAGTGCAACAATGGTGTGACTGACATCCTATGGATGATCCAAGTCCATGATCAACATCATGCCAAGAAAACTTGAAAAAACTAGGTGGCACACAAATCCAAGCATAAAACCTCAAAACTCAAAAACTTTGAAATTAAAACCCATTTGGTTTTAGGGAACAAAAAGCCACAAAATATAATAAAATTTGGGTTTGGAGTCTGTATGCAAAAATGGCCAACATAATGGTGCAAAACCCCAAATCCTCATCCCAAAAAATAGGGAAATGCTCATACCTGCCCAACTGGGTAGAGCTAGCATATAAAAATGGAGGGGAGTACTAGTTCTCAACCTCCTAACAAATGACCACCAAAAATAGAGGTAGAAATGGAGCTGAAACAATAAAACAAGAGAGCCCTACCTCACAACCAAAAGGACAAAATGAGAATCTGAACCATAAAATAAAAATCTCGTAGAAGTAGCCAAAAATCATGGCAATCCAAGGTCTCCCTAAGTTGGATCCAACAAGACCAATCTCGTGATGATCCCATGCTCGTAGCTCCCACAACGAACAAAACAATAATTCCTCATGAAGAGGATTTTGGGCTTTACTCTCAAAATTTCTAGTTCAAAAGTGAGAAGTGAGAAATTAAATTCCTTTTTGGATACTTATTCACTTTTCAAGTGAATAATCAATTAGGGTAAATAACTAGCCAACCTAGTTAAACCTCAAATCAACCCAAACAAAAATAGGCTATTCCTAGTAATAGGAATTCTCTATGAAAAAGTTACCAAAAATTAAAGTTAATTAAATAAAGCCTGAAAACCCAAAATCACAAAAATTCCCTTAACAACTTTTGCGACAATGTGAACCTCTAGATGCATAGACACGTTCACTAGTCTAATCACATAATACAAATGTGCTTAGATTTATCAACTCACTAGAAGGTTTACTTTAAACATTTACATAAGATATGTCAACCATATAGGGATGTCATTGGTAAATATGAATAATTGAATCACTAACTCCATGTGCCACTACTAGGGATATAAATCTTGCACACTAAAACATATGATCAAGTGCAATTGCATGTAATAATATAGTCGAAGCAATAAATGCATTAAATTCTCAATTTAACCATTTACTTAGTTATACTAAAATAATCTATTTACATCACTCATGTTCACATATAGCATAATGAAGGAAGAATAAAGTAACTAACCATAGCATTAAATCGATCACATAACCTAATTAGAGATATGTCCAAATATCAGATAACTAGATATCATCATAAAACATACTGTCATCTCAAAATGGTATCATAATGAAAAAATGATCAATTGAACAACATAGTAGTATAACATCTATGACACTAAAATCAAAGTATAACACCTGACCCTCAAGTAATCTCAAATGTAAGATATAACATTAGTAACAAGTATCCCTCAGATTAAAATACAACAAGGTAAATATCTGCAACACATAACCAATGAATCCAACATGAACAATCCATTTCTAATCATTTAAGCATTTAATAATGGTTGTATAAACAACATGAAAAGGCACTTAAAAGTCATAAGCGAACACAATCATATACATGACTAACCACTACTATAGGAACCTAGTCTAGTGTAGTAGGATAAAATGCATAGTGCTATCTTTGCACATATCTTACGGTAATCATGGAACAGCCTCATGATACCATATTGATCTTGGTAACCACTAGCACAAACCTCATTGAATGATAATCTCATAAATTATCCATAAGCATAATCAAAAAAATTAAAACAATAACATAGATCAAATCACCTCAAGAGTATGGACCACTCATGGTCTCAATCATGATCACTCACCAAGCAAGATAATCAAGGTTGCATCCAATAGGATAACTTACAGAAATCAAATGGGAGAGGCACTATACCCTCTCACAAGTCATCCACTCTTGAAGCCAAATTTCTAATCTGATTTTATATTATCAACTTTCATGCAAACTCATAATGCCCCTTTGAAGAAAAAGCCATTGAATCACACCATTACCATGCAGGAATCTCCACTCACCCCACACACCATGTTTTACCCTTTTGAAAGCTCTTATCTATCTTAAAGCTTGAGCATATTCATGTTAGAACTCTTTAGAATAACTGAGAGGGGCGGGGGTGGTGTGAATCAATTATTCAAGGTCCAAATGCTCTATTAATACCTTTTTACTATTTTTAATGAATCCATACACTTTTCATCCATCCAAACTTAAATTCAACCATATTAGCAAATTACAGTAAATCAACATGCAAAGATAAAACATCAAAGATCAACACATGACACAATGATTTATGTGGAAATCCAATTTGAAAAAAACCACCAGTAACATGCTACTTGATTCTCACTCTTCTGAAGTGATGCCCTGTTAAAGGCCTGCCCTATTAAAGGCTTACAACACACTGTTAAATGTGACCCTGTTAGAGGATTTCACCAAACTGTTAGGAATGGGTCTGGTTAAAGGACTTTAGAATATTCACTTGGAATGTTACCCTGTTAAAGGATTTATCTTATGGCTATTAAACCAACCTAAGTCCATAGGATTTAAACTTACTGTTACAATTGCTAGAAAGTAACGATAATGGTCTTTTGATTTGATATAACTTACAACATACTTTGCAGATTTCAGATCACACTTTTAGTTCAATCCTTATACTTGGCTTCAATCACTTCAGCTCTAACTACTTGTCTTCCTCTCAAGCTTCATCTCCTTGGGTCTTCTTACTCATTCTGCCAATGCAATCATCCTTGTGGTCATCTATTCAAACAGAGTTCGTGTGCTTTCTTCTCCTTAGCACCTTCTTCAGTACTTCATGCTTTTATGCTTGACCACCTCTCTCTCTCTCTCTCTCTCTTTTATTGGCTTATGTCTTCTTAAATAGAAATTTGTGTTGCCTTTGCTGCTCAATTCTCCCTCTCTAATTTTAGGGTTTCAAAATGGATTAGGTAGGATACAATGTATCTACCCCATATCTTGTTCTCTTCTAGAAACTTCGCCAGTTGTATCCTTAAAAACGTTCTACATGGTGTTCTGTGCCACCAGCTCATCATTCTTATCTTCCTTTTAATTTACAAATTTCTAGATAACAACCTTGTCGGCTTAGATCTAGTGAATCTTTGATTTCCAAAATAATGCAGCAACTCGGCATTATTGAGTTACTGGTGCTCGACACCTCTGTGTTACTTGGCACCTATACCTACTTGGCACTTGGTTCTACTCGGCACTTGATAAACTCTGTGTCACTCAGCATCTAAACTTGCTCGACATCTGAAGTTTACTCGGCATCTGAAGTTTACTCGGCATTAACTAAGAATTTGCTCGGCTCTTACTAGCTTGCTCGGCTCCTTCTCTCTAATGAACTTAGTTGAGCTTTACAAAAGCCTTAGCTAAAGCCTTAAATCTTTGATATGTTTCAGTGTGCCCATTCTTTGTATCTTATAGTATGTCATCAAATACATTTTTTTATCAATGGCTTAGCTAATCCTTGTACTTCATTACAACATCATAACTTCAACCTTTCTCTAGATGTTCTAGTTACATCTTATTGATTGCCTCCTCCTTGACAATCAACTAATTGATAGTACTTGATAAACTAAAGCAATTATCATTCCTGTAAGTAGCAAGTTTGACATCAATGACAAAATAATGATTGAGGACATTCTTTACCAGTTCCACATATTATTCCAACAACTTTTCTTATGATCATTTCAATCATTTCCAACAATCTCCCTCTTTGGCATTGATGGCAAACCAAACTGATCAATTAATCAACTTAGTTACCACCAAGATTGTATACGTTGTCTTGTTGTATTGATCTCATATATCTCCCTCTTTCTTTGTATTGATCAGATTTCTGCATATTTCTCCCTCTTTGACATAAATGCCAAAGATGTAGCATCTTTATTATGCAGAATATAAGCTTTGGCTTCTTGTTGATTTTCTCCCTCTGTCACCATGCTTGTGACTGATTTGGAGTTTCTACTCCTGCTGTCATCCTTTGCATCAACCTGTTAATATTTCAATGATATATTCTTGTTGATGCAGGGCAGCTTCCTTGTTGCCTTAAACTGCTTGAGTTAGGGGTATTACCCCCAACTTGCCTTTAAGATATTCATAGGCATCCTTGGGCAATGGTTTGGTGAAGATATCTGCAGTTTGTTCCTTTATGTGAATGTATTCCAACTTTACTTGTTTATCTTCACCAATTCTCTGACATAATGATACTTGATTGCAATATGCTTGGTTTTTGCATGCATCAATGGATTTTTGGATATGTTTATAGCACTTGTATTATCACAATACAATATCAAGTTTTGTTACCTCTTCTTTCATTCCTTCCAATAGATGTGTGAGCCACACAATATTTGTGTAATTGACTACAACTGCCACATATTCTAACTTTGCAGTGGACTAGGATGTACATGTTTGTTTCTTGCTAGTCCAGGTGACTAGCTTTTTACCTAGAAATAATGCACCTCCACTTGTGCTTTTTCTATCATCAATGTTTCCTCCCCAGTCTGCATCTGTATATGCATTGAGCTCAAATTTTCCATTCTTTTTGTAGTATAGTCCAAAGTTATCAGTTCCTTTAAGATATCTCATTATTCTTTTTACTGCTATGAGATGATTTTCTTTAGGATTAGCAGAGAACCTAGCCACTATTCCAATTGCTAATGCTATGTCTGGTCTACTATGTACAACATATTGTAGTTTTCCAATCATGGATCTGTACATTGTTTGATTGACTTCAGCTAACTCATCATTTTTGGACAGCTTATTTCCTATTGCCATTGGTGTGCTGATTGGTTTGGATTCCTCCAATCCAAACATTTTGAGAATTTCTTTGATGTATTTTGACTGTGTAACAAATATTCCATGTTTGAGTTGATGTACTTACAACTCAATAAAAAATTTGATTTATTCAAACATAGACATCTCAAATTCATGTTTCATTTTGTCAGCAAAGCCTTTGCAAAGTACTTCCTTACCACCAAACACTATGTCATCCACAAAGATTTTAGATACAATAATATCTTTACCTTCTTCTACTTTGATGTACATGTTGCTGTTATCATCAGTTCTTTCAAATCCAATTTGCACTAGATACTTGTGAAGTATCTCATACCATGCTCTAGGTGCTTGTTTCAAACCATAGAGTGCTTTATGTAGCTTACATACCATATCCCTGTTGTTTTCATCAACAAATCCTTCTGGTTGTTCAATGTAGACTTCTTCTAGTATACCATTTAAGAAGGCTGATTTTACATCCATCTGATAGACTTTAAAATCTTTGTAGGCAGCATATGCAAGTAAAGTTCTTACTCCTTCCATTCTAGCAATAGGAGCAAATGTTTCTCCATAGTCTATTCTTTCTTCTTGAGCATAACCCTTGCATACTAGTCTAGCTTTGTTTTTGGTAATCTCACCATTCTCATCTAATTTGTTTTTGAATACCCATTTTGTGCCAATCACATTCTCTTTAGTTGGTCTGGGAACCAAACTCTAGGTTTTATTTTTTCTTATTTGATCAATTTCTTCTTCCATAGCTTTATGCCAGTCATCATCTTGTAATGCACCATATACTGTCTTGGGTTTAGATTTGTTGATTAGACATGATTCATGTCTTAGTCTATTCCTTGTCATTGGTCTTACATCTTTGTCACCAATTATCTATTCAGTAGGGTGATGTCTTTTTACATATTTGGATAATCTTGACTCTGTCCTTGTTTCCATGTTTGATCTTCCAAATTTAGGATCACTATGCACTTCATTGTCAGGTTGTTCTTCATTATGTGTACTGTCTTCAGAATCAAATTGTGCATTTTCTTCATTCTACAACTCGGCTTCTAAATGCAACTCAACATTCACTGGTTGAGACTCGGCTGAGACTGAAGTTTTTTGTTGGGTTTTAATTTGATTGACATTTTCCTCATCAACAGTCATTCCTTCATAAGAATACACAAAGGTTCTGTACTCTTCCATTTTCTTGGACTTCTGTGTGCTCATCAAAATTTACATTTGCACTTTCCACAATTTTGTTAGTGTTAATATTCAAACACTTATATGCCTTACTTCTAGTGGAGTAACCAAGAAATATACCTTCATCACTTTTTACATCAAATTTTCCATTTCTAGCATCTTTAAGAATAAAGCATTTACAACCAAACACTTTGAAATGTTTTACATTGGGTGAGTAACCATACCATAATTCAAAAGGTGTTGTATTTGTACCTTTCTTGACTTGTACTCGGTTCAGTGTATGAATAGCTACACTTACCACTTCTCTCCACTATTTTAGAGCAACGGTCTTTTCCATCATTAATGTTCTGGCATAGTCAATCACAGATTTGTTTCTTCTCTCAGCAATTCCATTTTGTGGTGGAGTTCTAGGAGCTAATGTTTTTCTTTTGATTCCTTTATCATTATAGAATATCTCAAATTCATTTGATGTAAATTCACCACCTCTATCTGATCTTAGGCATTTCAAGCTTTTTCCAATTTCCTTTTCAACTCTAGCCACATACCACTTAAACATTTGAAAGGCTTCATATTTTTGTTTTAAGAACATAACAATCATCATCCTGGAATAGTCATCAAAAAATAGCATTATGTATTTATCTCCTCTATAGCTGTGTATTTCCATTGGACCACATAAGTAAGTGTGAACTAACTCAAGTATCTCTTTAGATGTATAGTTTTTGCTTTTGAAACTTGACTTTGTCATCTTTCCTAGCTGACATTGTTTGTACATGATGTTATCAGGCTTCTTCAATTTTGGTAAACCTCTGACTTTCTTCATTTTACTGATGTTGACTAGATTGTCAAAGTTGACATGACATAATCTTCTATGCCATAACCATTCATCATCAAATTTTGCAAATAAACAAGAAACATCATCCATATCAAGGTAAAACAAATTACTCTTTGTTTGATCTCCTTTTCCTATCAGTTTACCATCAGTATCATAGATCTTTGCAGTTTTGTTTCCAAATTCCACTTTGCAACCTATATTGCCTAACTGTGAGACACTCAGTAAATTGTAGGTTAATCCTTCAACATAGTATGCATTATCACATGAAATTTGTTCTGTGAGCTTAATGAAACCTTTTCCTTTGATTTGACATAGAGCATCATTACCAAATTTAACACTATTTCTATCATACTGAGTAAAGTTAACAAACTTACTTTTGTCTCCTGTCATGTGATGTGAGCATAGACTGTCTATGATCCATCTATCATTCTTGTTTATACATGTTACCAGTGCTGTGGGCTCTTCTTCATTAGATTGGTCCTTCATGGCTACATAAACAACTTCATCATCATTGTCATTAGAATTTTTTTCAACAATATAACACTTCTTACCTTTTTCTTTGTAATCTCTCTTGTCATCATCTCTTTTGTTCTTGTATTTGTTTCCTTCCTTGGAATCCTTTTTTTGTGGACACCTTGCAGCAATATGACCTACTTCATTGCAATTGAAACAAATGATAGGCATCTTACCTTTGAATTTTCCTTTGCCCCTGTGAAATTTTCTTGCGAGCAATGCTTCCAATTGTTCCACATCTTCCTCATCAGTGCTACTATCACTGGATACATACTTCATTTTTCTTCCTTTCTTTAATTTCACCTGTTCAACATCTTTCAGTGATAACTTGGCCTTAAAGGCAGATTCAATATTTTCAGGTCTGTAGTTGTCAAAGTTAGATAACTCAAATGCAGTGAGTCTACCTATTATACCTTCAAAACTTAGATTATTTCCTGGTATACATCTTAGCTCTTGTATTGCTGATACTCTAATAGCATAGATAGGGAGAAAGGTTCTTAAGAACTTACTATTAACAATATATTTATCCAGTTGACCACTTAAGCATCTTATTGCACTTACCACTTCCTTTATTCTTGCACCATACTGAGCAACATTCTCATTTTCTTCCATTTTCATGTCATCAAACTTTCCTCTGAGACTTTCTCTTTTTTCTCTTTGTACATTCTGATCTCCTCCATAGATGTCTGATTGGGCTTTCCACATTTTGAATGTAGTGTCACATCCTTTGATATCATTGAATTCAGCATAGCTAAGTGCAGAGGCAATTTCCAGCATTGTCTGATTGTGTTCTTGTTTGTTTTTCATGTCTTCTGTAGTAGGAGCACCTGTTGGATCTACATGTTCAGTGACAATTAAATTTTGGGCATAATCTCCTATGGATCCAAGATGTAGCTTCATCAAACTTTTCCATGCAACAAAGTTGTCTTTGTTGAGCTTGGGAACTTCTCTCTTTGGCATTTTGATCTTTTCTGCTTGTAGTCCCTTTAAACTAAATAAGCAATCAGGCTCTGATACCAATTGTTAGAACTCTTTAGAATAACTGAGAGGGGGGGTGAATCAATTATTCAAGGTCCAAATGCCCTATTAATACCTTTTTACTATTTTTAATGAATCCATACACTTTTCATCCATCCAAACTTAAATTCAACCATATTAGCAAATTACAATAAATCAACATGCAAAGATAAAACATCAAAGATCAACACATGACACAATGATTTACGTGGAAACCCAATTTGGGAAAAACCACCAGTAACATGTTACTTGATTCTCACTCTTCTAAAGTGATGCCCTGTTAAAGGTTTGCCTTGTTAAAGGCTTACAACACACTGTTAAATGTGACCCTGTTAGAGGATTTCACCAAACTGTTAGGAATGGGCCTGGTTAAAGGACTTTAGAACATTCACTTGGAATGTTACCCTGTTAAAGGATTTATCTTATGGCTATTAAACCAACCTAAGTCCATAGGATTTAAACTTACTGTTACAATTTTTAGAAAGTAATGATAATGGTCTTTTGATTTGATATAACTTACAACATACTTTGCAGATTTCAGATCACACTTTCAGTTCAATCCTTATACTTGGCTTCAATTACTTTAGCTCTAACTACTTGTCTTCCTCTCAAGCTTCATCTCCTTGAGTCTTCTTACTCATTTTTCCAATGCAATCATCCTTGTGGTCATCTATTCAAAAAGAGTTCCTATGCTTTCTTCTCCTTAGCACCTTCTTCAGTACTTCATACTTTTATGCTTGACCACCTCTCTCTCTCTCTCTCTCTTTTTATTGGCTTATGTCTTCTTAAATAGAAATCTGTTTTGCCTTTGCCACTCAATTCTCCCTCTCCAATTTTAGGGTTTCAAAATGGATTAGGTAGGATACAATGTATCTACCCCATATCTTGTTCTCTTCTAGAAACTTCGCTAGTTGTATCCTTAAAAATGTTCTACATGGTGTTCTGTGCCACCAGCTCATCATTCTTATCTTCCTTTTAATTTAAAAATTTCTAGATAACAACCTTGTCAGCTTAGATCTGGTGAATCTTCAATTTCCAAAATAATGCAACAACTTGACATTATTGAGTTACTGGTGCTCGGCACCTCTGTGTTACTCAGCACCTATACCTACTCGGCACTTGGTTCTACTCGACACTAGGTTCTACTCGGCACTTGGTTTTGCTCGGCACTTGATAACCTTTGTGTCACTCGGCATCTGAACTTGCTCGGCATCTAAAGTTTACTCGACATCTGAAGTTTACTCGACATTAACTAGGAATTTTCTCGGCTCTTACTAGCTTGCTCAGCTCCTTCTCTCTAATGAACTTAGTTGAGCTTTACAAAAGACTTAGCTAAAGCCTTAAATCTTTGATATGTTTCAGTGTGCCCATTCTTTGTATCTTATAGTATGTCATCAAATACATTTTTTTATCAATGGCTTAGCTAATCCTTGTACTTCATTACAACATCATAACTTCAACCTTTCTCTAGGTGTTCTAGTTACATCTTATTGATTGCCTCCTCCTTGATAATCAACTAATTGATAGTACTTGATAAACTAAAGCAATTGTCATTCCTGCAAGTAGCAAGTTTGACATCAATGATAAAACAATGATTGAGGACATTCTTTACCAGTTCCACATATTATTCCAACAACTTTTCTTATGATCATTTCAATCATTTCCAACAATTCAAGCACATATTCAACCATCATCATGAACATATCTAAGCATCAAGGTCACACTTGGGGGAGCTTATCATACTTGGTTTGCATTCCTCTTTTGTGTCTCCTTTGTCCTCTAATAAATTTTGGTGTATTTCTTTAGTTTTTGAATGTTAGACTAGTTTTAATGTTCTTTACACACTAGGATTTTACAACATACAATTTGGAACACCCGGTGGAACCCAACATTTAGGTCATTTCAACCATTTTGCACTTATGTTTATTAATGTAAAAATTTACAAATTGTGCCTCTTGTTTTGTGTGTTCAATCTTTAACATTGTTTGTAGGTTTATCAATCCCAATATAGGAAACAAGCTCCCAACCATCTCATCCATCTTCACACAGGAAAAACTAAAACCATTTTAATTTTGTGAACCCATGACCACGAGTCTATAGGAGAATCTTTGCAGGATCACCAACCCACAAAGCATGATCCTTTCAAAAATTATCTTATCTACCACATGACCATTTGAATCCCCTTTCCTTATTCCCCCCTCCTCTGTTGGAAATGATTGAAAAAGATCATAAGGGAGATTGTTGGAAATGACTGAAGAGATTATACATAAAAAGTAATGGAACTAGTAAAGAATGTTCTCAATAATTGTTTTGTCATTGATGTCAAACTTGCTACTTGAAGGAATGACAATTGCTTTAGTGATCCAAATACTATCAATTGGTTGATTGACAAGGAGGAGGCAATCAATAAGATGTAACTAGAGAAGCTAGAGAAAGGTTGAAGTTATGATGTTGTAATGAAATGCAAGGATCAACTAAGCCATTGATGAAAAAGTGTATTGATGACATACTCTAAGACACAGAGAGTGGACATATTGAAACATATCAAAGATGTAAGGTTTTAGCTAAGGCATTTGTAAAGTCTAACTAAGTTCATTAGAGAGAGAGAGAGGTGAGCAAGCAAGTCAGTGCCGAATAGATTCTTAGTTGAAGCCGAGCAAGTTCACTTTTAGAGTGTGCCGAGTAAATATCAAGTGCCTAACAGAAAACAAGTTTCGAGTAAATATCAAGTGTCGAACAGAAAACAAGTGCCGAGTAAATATCAAGTGCTGAGTAGAAAAAAGTGCCGAGTAAACATCAAGTGCCGAGCATGAAACAAGTGCCGAGTAAAGATATAGATGCCGAGTAGGATATAAGTGTCGAGTAACATAAAACAAGCCGAGTATCAGTAAACCAATAATGCCGAGTTGCTGCATTATTTTGAAATCGAAGATTTGCTAGATCTGAGCTGACAAGGTTGTTACCTAAAAGTTTGTAAACCAGATAGAAGATAAGAGTGATGAGTTGGTGGCACAGAACACCATGTAAAAAGGTTTTTAGCAAATACAAATGGATGCTAGACAAGGTTTCTAGATAAAGAAGAAAAATGGCGTAGATACATTGTATCCTACCTAATCCATTGAAACCCTAAAATTGGAGAGGGAGAATTGAACAGGAAAGATATTTCAAATTTCTATTTAAGAAGTCATAAGGTCACAAAGCAGTAGAGTGGTGGTGAGAAATTATGAAATCATGAGCTGCTGAAGAAAAGTGGTAAGGAATAAGAGAACAAAGAATACTCTATTTCGCTGGATGACCACATATATGATTGCATTGGTATGATGAGTAAAGAAGACTCAAGGAAAAAAAGCTTGAGAGGAAGACAAGTTAACAGAACTGAAGTGATTAAAAAGCCAAGCAAAGGATTGAACTAAAGTGTGATTTGCAATCTGCAAGCTATGTTGTAAGTTGAATCAGATCAAAGCCATTCTTGTTACTTTCTAGCAATTGTAACAGTTAAGATAAAACCTATGGACTTAGGTTTGTTTAATAGCCATGTTGTAAATCCTTTAACAGGGTGACATTCCAAGTGAATGTTCTAAAGTCCTTTAACCAAGCCCATTCCTAATAGTTTGGTGAAATCCTCTAACAAGGTCACATTTAACAATGTGTTGTAGCCTTTAACAGGGCAGGCTTTTCACAGGGCAGACCATCAAAAGTGGTTAAAATCAATTGCCCAGTTATTTTGTGGGTATCATCGCCACCCCAGTTTTACCTTCTTATTCTTGGAGGGTTTCTGGGTTATCAAATTCTTAGTGTTATGGTGTGATGCATGTTTACTTTTCTTAGTTGTTTCAATATTTAAATTGCATGCATGATAAGTTCAGTTATGCACCATTAAGGATTTGTAGAGAAAACAGAAAAAGTCTTATTATGGCATTTGGACCTTGAATAACTGATTCACCCCCCCTCTAAGTTATTCTAAAGAATTATAACATCCTCTACATAGGATATCTTGTACATGCTCATGGGTTTTCTTGTAATACATGTAGGAACGCTCTATAGAAAGTCCAATCACTAGAAAAACTTGCTGAACTTCTACCCTCAAACCTTCAGTTAAAACTATCGGTGGGAACACTTAAAATATCCACGAGATCTCTCTGTAAGTATTTCTTCTATGGCCCACATTTTTATTTTTTCACCAGTTTTTGGCTAATGATCTTGCTATTTTGACCTCATCCCACACACAGGATTTCCAGTTGACTCCTGTGGGTTCGTTGGTGATTTAATTATTTATGTCAAAATATTATAGGGGGAGCATGTGTTTCTTTACAATATATTTAAAGATTTTAGGTTAGTTTTAAAAAATAAACCAATTTAATCTTGAATTCCCTAAGGAAATTTACAAACTCTTAGTGGAATGAATGGTTAGATGGCACACAAAATCTTGAAAGCTAAGGGTCAAAGAATCAATGTTATACCTCACACTTTGTCTTGGGCACTAAAATGAACAATAACTCCATCTTGAATGCTAAAGTTAAGAGTGAATAAATGCGATGAATATTTGATTTTGGCTTATCAAAGAATATTTCAAATCAAACACTTTAATTTAGTGTTTAAAATAAATTCATACAATCTTGGATGACTTAAGGAAAATCATTCTTATTCCCATCATTTTCAAAGTTTTCATGCAGATTATTTCTTATGTTGACTTGATTTATTATGGTGGCCATCAATGTTAAGTTGGAATAAGCCTTTCATGCTAATCACAATTGTTTTCAAGTCATCAATAGGAAAGATAACTAAAAGCTTCAAAATCAAAATGAACAAAGTGTCTTGCATGTATTAATATTATGCCTTTTAGCAAATCTTTGTGTTCTCTCATTCTCGTAAAATAGAACTATTTAAATATGTGATGCATGTACTAAAAGTTGTTAGCAAGATCATACGAAACAACCTAGGAGTGCTTCTAACGAGTTCATCATACTCTAGGAAGCACATCCCCTTTGGATAGAAGCTCAAACTAGTAAAATCTTATGTCAAATATATAAATGAGAAGAAGGGTAAAATCTCCATTAGGCAAGTTCAAGCAGTGCATTTTTGGGGGTATCTTGAGGTGGGTAAAATTTCCCATGATTTCAACATGTTTGGAATAGATTCTTAAGCGAATTATGTATGTAACAACTGATTGGTTGACTCTACAAATCTAATTACAAACCAACTTAGTAGCCACCCTTTTATCCTGGGTATGTTATTTGTGATGCAAGGGAAACATAATCCCTCAAGATTACTCACCATTTTGCTCCCCTAGTAAAGGCATAAGGCTTCTTGGGTTTCATCTCCAAGAGTCATTGTCTCTATAGAATGCAAACTTCCATTTTTCATGCCTTGAAGATTATTTGATGTGTATCATTTGTTGATTGACTCTTGTATCGACTCACCTCTTTTATTAGAGGGACATATTGTACTAGAATTAAAAGACATCAAGTTATGTGTTGTGGAATAACATATTGAAGTCAAATTGACCTTAGGGATAAAAGTGTGCTTGAATTGTCTTATTTGTGAAAATACCTCATGAAAAACATTTGTGAAATACATGCATTAGTTACTATCAAATCCTTCTTCTAAAGAGGTCAATCATCTGTCTCTTTCAGAGTTGCTTTGTCCTTTGAGAGATTGTTTTCCCATAATAAACCATATCTATTATAAAAGGAGCCCTATCCTTATTGTTTCAAAATGGTTGTTAGCAAGTCTATTTGCAACAAACCTAAGTCTAGTTGGTTTTACTTCACTTCTTTCCTTTTTATAAAAAAATCCATTATACCATCCTTTGATATAAACCATTTCTTATCTACTTAGATCCACTTATCATCCACAAAATTCATATTTTCCAACCTACAATAAAAGGAATACTTAGCATAGTCACTACCTTAACCCACAGTTGAGGTAAACCTAGTAGAAACCTTATGTCAGACCAACCGAAACCCAAGTTCAAAAAAGTGAAACTTCCATAACTAGAAATTTATAGAGAAATAGAAGCAGAATGCAAGAAGTGCACACCTAATCCTAGACTTTCTAAACTAGATCAAATTGAGAAACAAGGTATTTAAGTTTCTCTATAAACTGAGTTGGACCATAAAGTTCAAAGCATGACCTTAAGACATGGAGTTAACCAAAGCCTCATCGACTACACTAGCTATACCCACTTTGACTAGATTCCTTTTCTTCCACATACACTTTGTACTTATCATATCATAGATTCTTCCTTTTAGGTTATCATATAGGTTCTCATCCTCCTTAGGAATTTCATAGATCCATCATCTTTAGGGCATGCTTTTATAAATCCAACCCCATTCAAATCAAAATCATAGATCAAAATCCTCCATCATCTCCACCATCCTTGAGAATTCGGTGCCACTTTGTTGAGAATTGTCTATCTTACATCATACATCCATCACACTATCATGGTTATCACTTTAGACTAAGCATTGTTTAGGGTAATCTATCTTTTTCATTTGTGTCCCTCAAAAGTCACAAGTCTATTCTAGAGTTAACATCACCATCACATCTTGAGCTTACACATAGGAAAATAATCTCCCTTTTCACTTTGACATCATATCACTCATCCTTTTGAAATCCTAGCTATCATATCATTAGAATTAAGATTTCCCCCACACATCTATCATACACTTTTTGCATCATAGAAAATCGCTACATCATAGTTGTTATATCCTTAGAACATTTCATGAAACCATCCACCCACACATACTTACACTTGTTGTCCTACCATCTTGTATTTCATCCTTAGGAACATTATCATTTCATGTCACCTACCACACATCTTGCTAAAAAAAAAAGGAAGAAGAAAGATATGGATCCTAGTCTCAATGGTAGTTTAGCTAGCACACAACTATATCCAACGGTATCTGCAATCACACTTGATCCACCACCACAAAATCTAGAAGATTTGGTTCCTTCACTAGACATAGATTATTTTATGAACCAACTAGGACACATAACCATTGTTAATGCAATCATATATAGGAATAAGGATACCATTATGGAAAAATTCTTAAGAGACAACGTTGGTGTCTTCAACTTTGGAAGACAACAACCTTTGGACATATCTAATCCTTCTCATCCCTTATTTAGTAGACTGCCATCACCCATTCATCAATTTGATCCTAATGATCCCTTTTTAATACTACAAAAGAGGACATCAAATGATGCAACCAAAACTTATGGACCCAAATATCCCATCAACCCAACTCGATGTTCGTATCCCACAAAATAATCAACCCACCATTGCACAATCATTGGTCCACACAACACCTCAGTAACCTACCATCTTACAACCCACATCTACAAATGCTTCCATCACCACTTCACAATTCACATCCATTCCATTCAATATTTTAGGACCCTCCACCTCCCAAATCATTTCTTCCACTTCATACATACCTTCTAATGGTACACCTAACACATTCGAAAAAAATGTTTAATTAACATCACATTTCCCTATAGGGGTGTCACTAGTCAGACCTGTAGACAACTGAATCTAATTACATCAATAGGTAATCTTATTTAGTTATCTCCTAAGAAATTACTGATTAAAGATTTATTATTTAATTAATTAATCATCATCCTCTAGTTAATTGATTTATTTAATTAACTATAGTCCAATTGATAAAATCAAATGATAACCCAAAATCAATTTATCAACTAAATCCCTATTCCTCTATTAAATTAAATAAACTCTCAAATCTATTTAATTTAATCCCACAACCCCCATTTATTAAATAAATCATTTAATAAATTATCCAAAACCCCTAAAACATCCCTAAAACCAACCTTTACTCCTAATCCAACCCATTCACCCATACTAACCTCACTTAGCCACCTAACTAACCCATCCCATCAAAGCTAAACCACTTGCCCCCTAACCCTCTTCCTAAGCTAATCCTAATCCCCCTCCTAAACATGTGCACAACTTTAAGCAAGGGTTAAGACTTGCTAACCCAAGCCAAAGTCAACAATCTCATCCTCACCCTCACCCTCAAGCATTTATGGCTCTTACACAAGCATTGAAAGCTCTTATAGAGAATTTATGAACATTTATGAAGCCCTTGTCTCTTGAGCCTCCTTTTTAAACTTTTCCTCTTGCCCTTCCCTTCATCCAATCACCCTGTGACATGTTTCACCTCCTAATTGGCTCTAAACTAGTACAATCCACATGCTTCCTTTTAGGACATCCTACCCCTCCATAAGCTTTTTCCAATCCTTGCATCTTGGCCATTCATTTCTCTACCTCTTGGCCTATAAATGAAACCCTCTCCCTTCACAAATATCATCCACCTTCCATGAAAAGTTATCATGCTATTTTGATAGCCTAAAAACTACCAAAATACCATCATAATGTTGAAACCCCTCCATACCTCCATTGTTGAATCATCCATCCACCCCCATACTTGATCATCATCCATCAATCAAAAGCTTGAGCACACCGTGAACACACATCTCTACCCATCAGGGACACAACTACATCATCGTAGGTTATACCATAAGCAGCCTACCATTCTTGGTTTGCCTTATTTTGTGGTGATAACCCTATCCTATCATAAGTGTTAACTATTTTAGTATTGTTAATACTTTCATTATTAGTTAGTATTATTTTACACTACTAGATTAGGTGATATGAGACCTGCCAACCCACTTTTCTTCACTCCTAATCCATCTACATCTATTCCAAATATTGCCACTCCATTTCTACTTGGTCCTTGGGGTTTTGGACAATCACAAGGGTCGACCAAAAGCTTCCCACTTAGTACTTCATTCATGCCAACTTTCCAAGCACATCAACCATTACCACCCATCACCAACTACATTTCTATGCCACTCTTAGGAAGTAGTCAAATAATCCCATAGCAACAACAACCAACAATAGGGATAATATCCTACACAACTTATTTGGAATCCATTAGCATCTAGTTGCCTTCTCAAGAAGGAGTGCAACCAACATATGTTGGGCATAATGTGCAACCTCAAAATGTAGCCCCAAAATTTCCACCACCACCTCTCCAGTAATAACCACCAAAATAATAGTATGTCCAAGCACTCATACATAGTCATCTACCTAGACAACAATCCCATACCTATCCATCGTAGCAAAAATTGTCGTACCAATAGTTTACCCAACAAATATTGTAGTACATCAAACTATCACCCCAACAATTGATAAATCCCATCCAAACCATAGTTCAATCCACATTCCACCTACCACAGTACACCCATCAAAACTATCCATATTCACCCACCCAATTTGATACATACCCTACATCGGGGGCACCATGACTGGGGCAACACCATTAACACCTATTGAACCTAAGTGGGAAGAGAGGAAAAATGCTCTAAAAGAACTCAAAGATGGAATAGAATCCAATAATTTCAAATTTCAAACCGTCTATCCATACCCATTTGATAGAGAAATAACAATTAAACCCTTTTCCAAACATTTTGAGGTCCCTAAATTTGATAAATGTACGAGAAAAGGAGATCTAGTCAACGCGTCAAATAATTCTAAATGCACTTCTAAGAGGTGGCTTACAATGATGTGTTCCTCATGCACCTCTTTCCTAAAATTTTAGGAGGATTCTCTTTTGAATGGTTCTATTGGATACCCTATGGCACAATTAAAACCTTTGCTGAACTATCAAAAGCCTTTGTGGCCCAATATGCTCACCTAGTTGAGATCGAGTTATCCATGGTTTATTTAGTCCATGCTAAACAAAAAGGAGGAGAAAGCCTTGTTGATTACTTGCAAAGATGGCAAACCCTAACAACCTAGATCTCTTGTACTATCCCAAAGTGTCACCTTTTTCAAAAAATTTATTGACAATGCTCATCCTAGTCTCGCCCATCCTATGATAATGAATTGCCTCAAAACATACAAAGATATCCAAGAAAAGGGCATGGATCTTAAGCATAGACTTATCAAAGATAAAATTATCAAAATTTACAAAAAAAAACACTCAAGAACAAGGGCAATACCATGAAAAACCATGATATTGGAACAAGAACAAAAAGATAGTCATTGATGGTGCCACAGACACCCAACAAGTTTATGTGGTTGGAGCAGCACCGAGTACACTGAATACTCCTTATCGAAAAATATCCCAACAAAAACAATAATTGGCCTATCAACAAAGTGTATACCACTAATCCTTCCAATAGCTTCCATCACAACATAATCAACACAATACACAAACACCCAATACTCAAATCAAACCAATGCCATTACTATCATAGTTGGGCCAAGGTCATGAGTTCAAAGGTAGTGTTGAGTATACACTCCTTTGGGGTAGCCCCTTGATGTCATTTTTGAAAAATTGTCCAAGGACAATCTTATTTGACATCCATAGACAGAACCATTAGATCACAATCAATCAAGGGAATCCTGGTATAGAGAAAGTGAGTTTTGTAAACTTCATTGCGTTAAAGGACATCCCACCCTCAAGTGTATGCAACTCAAAGACTATGTACAAGACCTCATCGATTGAAAGGAGAACACAGTGGGGGTACAAGCATCTCTAAATGTAAGATTATTAATATACCAAAATGCATTTCCCCCACACAAAAAAAAAATAGAGGCAAGACCCCTATAAATAATACCACTGCCAACAACACCAACAAACCAAATAATTTTCAAAATAAACAAGGTGATAATTGCAATAAATCATAGAACTATACATCCACATACTTAGACTATGATAATTTGATTGGCTAAATATCTCAAATAGAGCCTTCTATAAATGTAATAAGTATCAAAGGCCTAGATAGCCAATGTATAGTTATCACAAGAAGGACTTGACTTAACATAGTTGGACCATCTGTGCCTACCCCATTAGGGCCTCAATATAATCTCTTGGAACACCTTGGGAATATGCCATCCCAAATCTCTATTCTGGATCTCCTACATGTTGAGAGATGAATGCTGATAATATTCCTATGGGGGAGTATTATACATATGATACTACAATGATATGTTACATTTATGATTGAGTTTGTCATTGATGTCAACATTGTAGTTTCCTGAGGTATCTGACAGAGGAACATCAGAAAGATCAAGTTGGCATGAATGGCTAGTTGAGTGTTCTATCTATCTAAGGTTATGTGAGATACAACTAAGCATTTAGTATATGTTTTTATCTTCAGATGAAGAAATGATAAGTCTAGAAGAAGTTATGTAAATTTTGGTGATGTGTTTTCTGAGATAGAATTTATAAAGGCATGTTTTGGTAAACTTGTTATATCTCTTAGTAGAATTTTTATTCTGAGAATCAAGGTTGAGGTTATGTAGAAGACATGTTGGTGATGATGTGGCTAAGTTTTCTCCTCATAATATTGTGTGTACATAAAGTTATTCAAGTTGTAAGGTGGAAGATTAATGTTATCAAAGTGTAACATGTTCTTAATATGGTCCTATAATGATTAATTAAGAAGGTCTAACAACCAACTCAGGGAATTGTTTTATGGACTCAGTATAAAGGAAAGACATTTTCATTTATCATAAAGTGTATGTGGAATTTTATGGATGATATTTGTAAGCAATAGAGAGAGAAAAATGTGAAGTTGAGAAGAGAAAATCAAAAGTGAAGGAAACTTCATTACTGAGGTTTTGCTGAGTGATCAGAGGTTTGATATTTGGATATGAGGTTCATGACCTAGTCTATAGGGTCTAATAGTGTTTGGTTGTATTGATAGAACAAAGGAAAGAAAAAAATAATAGTAAATTGTATGTTTGAGTAGTGAGCTCTTCTTGTAGTTGAAATTGCATGTTTGTGTAGTGGGCTCTTCTTGCATACATTGTACTACAACTCCTAACAGGGATTCAAAGTCTCCTAATAGGGACGCTATGCACTAAATGTTGTAATAGAATCCTAATAGGGTCCATCCTCTTACAAGGAATATTTATATTAGCACATCATCTTGTGGGCATCATTCCCACTAGGGTTTTCCCTTTGATCAAGGGTTTCCCTAGTTAACATATCTGGTGTAATTATCTATGTGCATCTTATTATGGTTGTTGTTTACTTTGGTTGAATGGTTAAGTTTGTTTAAAGAAAATAAGTGTTTTAATTGTTGGATAACTGATCCACACCCCCCCACCTCTCACTTATCTTGGTGGACTATTGTTTCTAACAATTGATATCAGAGCATTAGGTCCTTGAAGATAAAGTTTAACAACTTTGGGAGATGGAGAGCATGTTTAGGAAAGATAGTCCTACATCTAACAATAGAAATTTTGACACCTGAATGGTGGTAATTCTTGGTGAGTTATCAGATTTGTCTAAAGAGTAGAGTATTGAGCTTTTAGATTCAAAATCCTTTTGTTGTATACAAGGGAACAAAAGTACAAGCATAGATAGATCTAGATCCGAAGAAGACGTAAAGATAGTGGAAGGTATTGATCTACTTACAAAGAGAGAACTAGAAGGTATACAAAATTTTGTATGTTGGACATGTAAAGAATTTGGTCATTTTTCATCAAGATGTCCTACGATATTAAAAAAACTAGAAAGATTTTACTTTTTGATCAAGTTGAAGAATTTAAAGAAAGTATGGACAAATTCTTGAATGACTATGATAATGAGCTTGGATTGGTTAATGAAGACAAAGTAATAGAAGATATAACTTTGGTGACTATTATGGAATGTGCAATTGCGAGAATTGATGAGAAATTTAGGATAGAAGAGAGAATAATTAATTACAATTCAGATGATTATGTTGTTACTAAGCCAAGGAATGATGAAGTATTTCTTGAGACTAACAATTATTTGTAGAATGAAGGAGAGCCAAGGCAAGAACAAAGCTCAAAACCTTTAGTAGAGCCAAGAGTTGAGATAGCAACTCCTACTTCGGGAAAGAATATGATAAAGAATCACCCATCTAAGTAGATCATCAGAAGTAGAGATAAAGATGTGATGACAAGAAGTAGATTGAATGAAGAACTATGTTTGATATCTCAAGTTGAACATAAGAATGCTGATGAAGCATGTAAAGATGATTATTGGAAACAAGCTATAAAAGAGGAATTGGATCAGATAGTAAAGAATGAGACATGGGAATTTCTCCGTAGACCAGCAAATAAGAATGTGATAGGAACTAAATGGGTATTCAAGAATAAGATGAATGAACAAGGAAAATTTGTAAGGAACAAGAAAATATTGGTATGTAAAGGTTACACACAACAAGAAAGAATAGACTATGATGAGACCTATGCTCTAGTGGATAGAATAGAAGCAATAAGATTATTCTTAGCCTATGCAACACAAAATAAATTCAAAGTATATTAGATGGATGTCAAGTCAACATTTCTAAAAGGAGAACTTGAATAAGAAGTATACATTAAACAACCTAAAGATTTTCCTTTGATAGATGACAAGGACATAGTATGCAAATTGAAGAAAGCATTGTATGGCTTGAAGCAAGCACTGAGAACCTAGTATGCAAGGATGGACAAGCATTTGACAAAGCTTGGATATAGCAAAGGTATGGAAGACAATAATTTATTCTAGAAAGAAATTGATGATGGTTTGATTATTGTGGTAATATTTTTTGATGATATCATAGTTTGAGGAAATGATGAGGAAAGTGACAAGTTTTTAGAAGAAATGAAGAAATAATTTGAGATGAGTATGACAGGAGAAATGAAATATTTTCTAGGATTGCATACTGTACAGTATAAATAAGGAATCTTTATTTCTTAGACTAAATACTTGATGAATTTACTAAAAAGGTTTGGTTTAGAAACATGTAAACCTGTTGGAACACCTATGGTAACTAGACACAAGTTTTCTACAAAGGATGAGACACCTACTATTGAGAAGAGGAAGCACAAATCTATGATTGGAGGTTTGCCATATCTGACTCACACAAGGCCAGATATAACAAATGCAGTTGGAATTGTTGCAAGATTCTAAGTACTTATACTGATGCTGATTGGATAGGTAGTATGGATGATAGAAAGAACACCAGTGGGGAGCCTTCTTACTTGGAGGAAGATTGGTTTATTGGTTGAGAAAGAGGTATGATTGCACATCCCAAAGTACAACAAAAGAAAAATATGTTGTAGTAGCAAACAATTACAATCAAGTTGTTTGGATGAAGTAGATGCTAAAGGATATAAGGATAGAAATTAGTGAAAATGTTGTCATATATTGTGATAACACAAGCACAATAAATATGTCTAAGAATCTAGTGTTGCATTCGAAGACTAAGTACCTTTCTATTAAGTATCCAATGTTGAGAGAGAGAGAGTTGTAAATAAGAAAATTAGATTGGAGTATGTGAGAACTAAAGAATAGATTGTAGATATATTCACTAAGCCTCTTCCCAAAGAGAATTTTGACTATTTGTGAGGTATGCTAGGGGTTATGCCCCTTCTTACATCTGAGTAGAAGATGTAAGAATGCATCAGTCCAGTGTAATAGATCACCATTGTTTGTCTAGACTGAATGCTAATGCTTCCTATATGGGGGAGTATCTATGATGGATAGAGTCATCTAGGACTCTTGTTAGATGTTGTTTTTGAGCAGTGTCTTTGGACACTTGAGCTAGTAAGAATCAGCCATTGCAGAGTTTGATGCAGTGAAGTTGGTTGCTGAAACCTTTGACAGGGGAGAAGTTTAGCATGAAAAATAGCATGTTTGAAAGTTGTACAACAGGATAGTTGGGAGAATTTTTGCATGAGTAACACATGGAATGATAGTTTGATAGAAAGCACATTGAGGTATATCAATGGGGGAGAATGATTGATGAAGAGGATTTGAAAAGAAAGATTTTTTGGTATTCTTGGAACTAGATGTTTTTCATCTATTTTGTCATCAATGCCAAAGGGGGAGATCATTGAGAGATGAATGCTAATGATATTCCTATGGGGGAGTATTGTAGATATAATACTATGATGATATGTTGCACTCATGACTGAGTTTTTCATTAATGTCAACATAGTAGTTTCTGTGGTATTTGACAGAAGAACAACAGAAAGTTCAAGTTGGTACAGATGACTAGTTGAGTATTCTATGGTACAGATGACTAGTTGAGTATTCTATCTATCCAAGGTTATGAGAGATACATTTGAGTATCTAGTATATGTAGTTATCTTTAGATGAAGAAATGATAAGTCTGGAAGAAGTTATGTAAGTTTTGGTGATTTCTGTTCTGAGATAGAGTTTATAGAGGCATGTTCTGGTAAACTTGTTATATCTCTAAGTAGAAATTTTATTCTAAGAATCAAGGTTGAGGTTGTCTAAAAGACATGTTGGTGATGATGTGGCTAAGTTCACTAGTCATAATATTATGTGAATGAAATGTTATTCAAGTTTTAAGGTAGAAGATTAATGTTATCACTAAGTGTAACATGTTCTAAATGTGGTCCTATAATGATTAATTGAGAAGGTCTAACAACCAACTCAGGGAATTGTTTTATGGACTCAATATAAAGGAAGGACATTTTCCTTTATCATAAAGTGCATGTGGAATTGTGTAGATGATATTTGTAAGCAGTAGAGAGAGTTGAATGCAAAGTTGAGTAGAGTAGACTGGAAGAGAAGGAAACTTCATTGCCGAGGTTTTACTAAGTGATTCGAGGTTTGATATTTGGATCTGAGGTTCATGACCTAGTCTATAAGGTTTGACAATGTTTGGTTTGGTTGACATAGAAAAGGAAAGAAGAATGTAATAGTAAATTGCATATTTGAGTAGTGAGCTCTTCTTGTAGTTGAAATTGCATGTTTGGGTAGTGGGAACTTCTTATATACATTGTACTACAACTCCTAACAGGGTTGGGACAACTCCTAATAGGAATTCAAAGTCTCCTAATAGGGACTCTATGTACTAAATGTTGTAATAGACTCCTCACAGGGTCCATCCTCTAACAAGGAATATTTATATCAGTACATCGTCTTATTATCATTCCCACTAGGGTTTTCCCTCTGATCAAGGGTTTCCCTAGTTAACATATGCAGTGCAATTGTCTATGTGCATCTTATTATTGTTTTTATTTACTTTGGTTGAATGGTTAAGTTTATCTAAAGAAGATAAATGTTTTAATTTTTGGATAACTGATTCACCCCCGCCACTCTCTTAGTTATCTTGGTGGACTATTGTTTCTAACACTACACACTAGTCCACTTTACACAGAAATCCTTGACGATTACCTTCCTAAGTCTTGCATCCCTAGTGATATCAATGCCACATGCCACAAAATTTCAAAACTTGGTAGGCCATCTCTCTGCATCATGTGCATTGTGTATATGTGAAATGTGGGCCTTAGATCCTCACATACACTTCAACAAGATCATTACTTGAAAATTCATACTGAAATGAACATTGAATTATTCATCTGAGTAATCCAACAATGTGACCTATTGCCTTTGAACTAGAAGGATTTTTCCTTTTCTCTCAGATTGAGAAGTGGGCAACCAAGCCTTTTAGTATGAAGGATTTATGCAGCTATATGAGAGTGCATTTAAGCTAAATGATATGTATTCTAATCTAATAACAATAAAATCAAATTATATTATATGAGTTCATTTTAGTCTATATGATATGAAAACTAAGTATTATGTAAGTATCAATTTCGACAGTAATTCGATACAATTTAATTCCAACCCCTATAATGAAAAATTAGAAGCCTCTTAAATAGAATTCTCAAAATCAATCAACAGTTGAGATCAACCAAAATGAACGGTTGAGATTGAAGATGAGATTCAATTAGGATGGAAGATTCCCTCTACAAGTGAGGTTAACTAACTCAGATTCTGAGTGTGATGGAGAATTAACTAGAATTCACTTGAGTGTGAGAATAAGTTGATTAGGTCGATTCCAATTCAAGAAATAGATCACTCAAAATTACCATTCTTGAACTAAAGAGAAGATTTGAATAGATTATTTAATTTATTAAAATAAGACATGAACTCATAAATGCATACTTTTAATTAATTGAACAATTACATTCAATAATTAAAGTGAGGACATTATTAAATTAAATATATTCAATTCCCTTGCACATTAGCTAAAGAGGTAATTTAATTTAGTCAAAGCATGAGCACTTTCAATTAAATCAAATTTGATCAATAGATTTAGTGAAGCTAATTTGAGTTGATACTTAGGAATTAAATAAAGAGTAGATTAATGCAGATTAGGGTTTTTTGCATTTGACACCTAGGTCAAGTAGCAAGTAATCAGAATCAAAATTGCCTAGTAAAATAGGACTTAGGGTTGATCAAAATAGACTAGAATTGATTAACATGGCAATGTGCCAATTTTTGGGGTATTACATTTGTCCCTCTTTAAATGAATGTGTGAACAACAAGTTTGATTCAAAGAAATCATAAGTATGATGCAAAGATCAAGAAATGAGATTGGTTCTAAAATTGATAATATGGAGACCAATTGATAAGTTTTTAAAGATTATCTCCAAAACAAAGCTTAACCTTAGGGGATCTAGATAGAACACCTAGATACCAAAGTTGATAAGATTTTTAAGATTATCTCCAAAATGGAGCTTAAGCTTAAGGGGTCTAGATAGAACACCTAGATACCAAGATGATAAGCTTTTAAAGGTCATCTCCAAAATGGAGCTTAACCTTAAGGGATCTAGATAGAACACCTAGATACCAAGATGATAAGCTTTTAAAGGTTATCTCTAGAATGGAGCTTAACCCTAGGGGATCTAGATAGATTACCTAGATACTGAGATGATAGCACAAAGATTGTCAAATTTCATAGAATTATTCCCAGAAGGAGACTCAATCCTTAGGAGTTGGGGTTTAGACTGTCTCGATACCTATCCATTCAATAGTGATTAGAAGCAAGAGCCTAGAATTATCACCAGAATGAGGCTTAACTCTCAGCAAAAGTTAGGATTATCTTTAGAAGGAAGCTTAACCCTCAAAAAGAATTTGGAATTATCTCTAGAATGGAGCTTAATCCCCTAGAGTCCAGATAGAATACCTAAATACTAGTCCAAAAAGATAACAAGATCCAATCATGAGTCATAGAATCATCTCCAAAATGAAGCTTGATCCTTAAGAGTTAGGGTTTAGACTATTATGATACTTTTCCATCGAACTTTGACAAGAACTATTAGAAGATGTGGTTAGTTGATCAAAAGATGGCATAGATGATGTAGATGTCAGATAGAAAGGAGACAAGATGCCTAGAGTGATGAGATGCCCCAAGTGATGAGGACATGAGATTTTGGTTGAGTTGAAATTTAGATTTAATGATGTAGTCATCAGAAATGTATATGTGAAATGTGGGCCTCAGATCCTCACATACACTTCAACATGGGCATTAGTTGAGAGATCATCTTGGAATGAACATTGAATTGTTCATCTAAGTAATTCAATAGTGTGACCTATTTCCTTCTAACTAGAAGGATTTTCCTTTGCTCTCAGATTGCGAAGCAAGCAACCAGACCTTTGAGTACAAAGGATTTATGCAGCTATATGAGAGTGCATTTAATCTAAATGATATGGACTCTAATCTAATAACAGTAAAAGAAAATTATGCTATATGAGTGCATTTTAGTCTATATGATATGAACACTAAGCAATTATGAAATCTATAAAAGTATTAAGCAAGTATCAATTTTTCCATTAATTCAATGAAATTCAATTCCAACCCCTATAATGAGGAATTAGAAGCCTCTTAAATAGAATTCCTAAAATCAGTCAATGGTCGAGATCAACTAGAATGAATGGTTGAGATTGAATATGAGACTCAATTAGGATGGAAGATTCCCTCTGTAGGTGAGGTTAACTAACTCAGATCCTAAGTGTGATGGAGAGTTAACTAAAATTCACCTGAGTGTGAGAATAAGTTGATTAGGTCAATTCCAATTCTAGAGATAGATCACTCAAAATTTCCATTCCTAAACTGAAGAGAAGATTTGAATAGATTATTTAATTTAATAAAATAAGACATGACCTCATAAATGCATACTTTTAATTAATTGAACAATTACATTCAATAATTAAAGTGAGGAAATTCTTAAATTAAATATATTCAATTCCCTTGCACATTAGCTAAAGAGGTAATTTAATTTAATTAAAGCATGAGCACTTTTAATTAAATCAAATTTGATCAATAGGTTTAATGAACTAATTTGAGTCAATACTTAGGAATTAAATAAAGAGTAGATTAATGCAGATTAGGGTTTTTTGCATTTGACACCTACGTCAAATAGCAAGTAATCAGAATCAAAATTGCCTAGTAAAATAAGACTTAGGATTGATAAAAATAGACTAGAGTTGGTTAACATGGCAACGTGCCAATTTTTGGGGTATTACATTTGTCCCTCTTTGAATGAATGTGCAAGCAAAACATTCGATTCAAAGAAATCAGAAGTATGATGCAAAGATCAAGAAATGAGATTGGTTCCAAAATTGATAATACAAAGACCAATTGATAAGTTTTTAAATATTATCTCTAGAATGGAGCTTAACCTTAGGGGATCTAGATAGAACACCTAGATACCAAAGTTGATAAGCTTTTTAAGATTATCTCCAGAATGGAGCTTAACCTTAAGGGATCCAGATAGAACACCTAGATACCAAGATGATAAGCTTTTAAAGATCATCTCCAAAATGGAGCTTAACTTTAGGGGATCTAGATAGAACACCTAGATACCAAGATGATAAGCTTTTAAAGGTCATCTCTAGAATGGAGCTTAACCTTAGGGGATCCATATAGAACACCTAGATACCAAGATGATAGCACAAAGATTATCAAATTTCATAGAATTATTCCCAAAATGAGACTCAATCCTGAGAAGTCAGGGTTTAGATTTTCCTGAGACCAGTCCATTGCATAGTGATCAATAGCAAGAGCCTAGAATTATCCCCAGAATGAGGCTTAACTCTCAGCAAAAGTTAGGATTATCTCTAGAACGAAGCTTAATCCTCAACAAGAATTTGGAATTATCTTCAAAATAGAGCTTAATCCCCTAGAGTCTAGATATAATACCTAAATACTGGTATGAAAAGATAACAAGATCCAACCATGAGTCATAGAATCATCCCCAAAAAAAGGCTTGATCCTCAGGAGTCAGTGTTTAGACTATCTCGATACTTGTCCATCAAAATTTGACAAGAACTGTTAGAAGATGTGATCAACTGATCAAAAGATGACATAGATGTCAGATAGAAAGGAGACAAGATGCCCCAAGTGATGAGATGCCTTGAGTGATGAGAACATGAGATTTAGATTGAGTTGAAATTTAGATTCAATGATGTAGTCATCCTTCCCCCTCGAGAGAAAAATCAAAAGATGATACACCAATATATGATGTAGGGTAGTATATCAAGAGATATTGAAGAAAATATGAGATGCTAAAGAATATAGAAGAGATCAGAATGATCAAAATAAATTTGAAGTTTCAAAATGTGATTTGAAAAGATCCCAAGATTCATAAAGTGTCAGAAAAATGGACTGCACAAGCATTCGATCACATCAATCCCAAAATTTAAAATGCATTTTTTAGTTGTTTAAGTGTGTTAGATTTCAAATTCAATCCTAAAAGTGGATTCAAAGTGGTTAAATTAGCCAAGGGTGATTTTTGCGCAAATCGAAGCACTTTGAAAAATTAGATCAAAACCTATATAAGGGCCCAAAGGGTCATTTTCAAATCATTTGCACTTTTGTCTTTTGTGGAGAAGAGAGCTCTGAGGTGAAAATGGTGGTTCTCTTGCCTTTGCATCAATTTGAGCACTCCCACTGACACAACTGACCAACGATGTATAAACATTAGGTGAGTAGTCGATAAGCTTACATTGCATTTTATTTTTCATGCTTCTCGAGGTGATTTTAACATGTTTTAAGGTTTTTTTAGGTTTTTAAAAAATTTTATGTGTAAGTTCTTGCATGAGGACGTCTCTCCTCGCATAGGCCTAATCTCTTCTCACATGAAGAAGTACCAGGCATGTACTTCTTTGCCTGATATTATGGGTTTTCTCACCTGGGAGATGCCCATGTGTCACGCAAGAAACCCTAATTTTTGTTCATTTTTTGCTTAGCTTTTGATCGCTTCTCACACAAAGATGTGCAATCTTGTGTGAGAACATTAGATTTTGTGCAAAATTCTAGCGTTAAATGCAAGTTTTAAAATTTGAAATTTGTATTTTTCATTATAATTTTGCACTTCCTTTCATCTTATTCCTTGAGTGGAGACTAATCATTTGCATGTTGTGTTTGTTTGTGCAGGTTACATTTCCTGATGTTGGATTGTAATCCCATTACTTGCCTTATGGAGCTCTGTTGTGATAACTCGATGATGCTAACATGGCACATATTGATAGGCTTAGATTGTCTTATCTTTGCTGAATTCCACTAGTGTTGCTGAAGTACGATCTTTTGACAACACTAGTAGAGCATTTCCATTCGGGGAGAACACATTCGGTTTAGTGTAAGGGGAGATGATGATCGCCCTAGAGGATATTTGTAGGATACTCTATATACCATTCCACAGACCATAGGTAGTTTATGATATAGTTCCATGAGTAGGTACAGAGGTACTGAGGGCCATCTTCTAGGAGTACTTGATTATGGGCAGAGCCATCACATGGGATGAGCTAGTGCTGATGTATGGGTCCACTCATAGATTTCCATCAGTATTGGCTATATTCATCAGCTATTTCTTGATGCTGAATAGAGGACAACATGGATTGGAGTGTGGATGGGGTTGGATGTTCAGATGATGTTGGAGACCCCAAATAGATATGGGTGGGGTCAACATGCTTATGTGCATGTTCCACGAGATGCATGAGATTGTGTATCATGAGAGGAAGAGCATGGTTGTTGGGGTCTATGTTCTTTAGAACTGGGCATGGGAGCACCTGCCAGTCACTAGACCTATTTTTGTAGATGAGAGGCATCCCATGGAGCCATACATTTGTAGATACAAAGGCCAACTTACCAAAATAGCTCTGGGGAAGATTGAGCAGTGGAGAGGACATTTGGATGACTTGGTGTCATTAGTATGGTGGCCCTAGAGAGAGATAGAGGACTGGGATGATGCACAAGTAGAGATGAGTCATATGTTCACCTCTCGACCACTGACAGGTTGATCTTTATATATGGTGGAGTAATTTCCTCTGATATGGGTGTAGTGATAGTATGGCCAGCCACAAGACATATCACACGAGTACTATTTCTATGCACAGCTAGTGATAGATTTGGAGCGAGGATGGTTACCAAGATTAGATCCAAGAATATCACTGATAGATGTGTGCAACTTGGTTGTGACAAAGTGGGACTATCTACTGATAATGGTGGATGGAGGGATGAATCTTGTATATTAGGCACATTTTGTGAGTCATCCCTTTCCATGGTTTACCAATCTAGTGGGGATGGTTGTACCTATTTAGCCAGTAAACGCACCATAGGCACCATCATAGTGGGAGGGAGTGAGACACAAGATACACTAGGTATATATTCCACCTTGGCAGATGAGAGTAGACCTAGGTCCTAGCAATAATGGTGTAAGGCAAAGATGAGCTCAAGGAGAGATGGGTTCCTTGGGAGTCATTGAAGGAGATGTACAAAGGCCTTGCATAGAGTTGGAGTAGTCGACAGAGCAGGAAAGTTAGGAGAGCTATAGATACAGGTAGCTATGAGAAACTCTTGAATTGTGGACCACGAGCGTGAGATCCATGGTCTACGAGAGTAGTTAGATCAAGAGGACTAGAGATCCAAGTAGCAATATGATGATATCCAACTATAGTCAGCTAGGGCAGCATATTACTTTGCATCATATGTAGTGGTTGTACCAAATAAGGCTAAGCAGGTGCTTCAATTTTCATGGTATGCCTAAGATTTAGGGGGTGCATGACCTATAGCAAGACCTAATATGCCTCCTCCTCTAGGAGGTGAGGGTGGAGGAGAGAGTTAGATTCACATTTACACCAATTTATGGTATGGCTATGTATCCATTGGTGTGCTATCACCATTTTGTACCATTTTGAGATTGACAGTGCTCAAGTAGCATCTAGTTTTGCATAGATGTACACTTTTGATATATATATATATATATATATATATATATATATATATATATATATATATATATATGATTTTTTTTGAGGTGAGTACCATGTGCATTTGTCACTTTCTCTTTTTATGGCTTGTTGTACATGGATGTTTATACTTATGATTATGAATGCAAATATCATGTGATGTGTGGTTGTAGTGTAGATGAGATGAATCATTAAATTATGTATGAAATGTAAAATAAGAATGAACTAACATCTCATGTAGTGTTCTATTTGTTGTTGATAGTGATTATAGGTATCCCATGAAGATCAAGAGGATGAATCAAAGAACTGAATGCTTGTGCAGCCATGGGCGTGATACTCTAAAGAAGCCAACAATCCCTCATCACAAAGGATGGAAGTAAATTTGCAATCAAACCATGTGCTTATACAATGAAATGCTATGCTAGATGAAACCTTAAACTAGATGCAAACCTAGGTCTAGTTACCAAGCTTCAATAATTATCATCACTAAGCATGTAGCAGAACCCTAGATGTCATACAATCTCCACTGACATTGCAATCATAGGATTATGAATGCGACATCTATTCTAGTTTTATTGGGATTAAATGTAAGCATTCAAGGCACAAGAATCTTAAATGACTAGAACATTTGTCCCTTTTAATATAGAAAGTTAACATCAACATCAGAGCATAAACACTAGGATGACCATAATGTTTCTTGTGTGCAGACACACATGAGAGATCCTACTTATGCTAAGTAATCAGTAAGTATTTTGTCCGCAATGACCCTTGCATTCGTAACCTGAGATAGAAGTGTGCTAGGTATACTTGTAGTGACCTTTACATTCACTTTGGAGGATGAGTATCAGTATTTATGATAGCATAAAGGGTTCACTACAATAAGCAAGGAGAAGAAAAAACCTCATTGATTTATCCATATAAAAGGAGTCTAGATACACACGGTCATCCAATACAATATGAAGGCTCTTATAGTGGACACCCCTTTTATATGGATGTTTTAGATTATTGGAACTAAACCATAAATAGAAAGAAAAGAAAAGATCATGCCCCCAGTCCTCGCTTCTCTAGTTTAAAGTGACATCATCGAGTTGCTCAAAGAGACATGATAAAGAAAAAGTAGAACAAACAAAGAAAAGATCAGCATATCCCAAACAAATTTATCATTTTGTGTTCAATTTTTATGCTGTAGGATTGATGTCAAGTGTCAATGTTTAGAACTTTGTATGAAAGAAATCTCCTTAATAAGGTGACAACAATAGATAGATGTAGTTAGAACAACTGATGACTAAAGTCAAAAAGGAATCTTCAATAAGAACCTTGGTAGGTACTAAGTGATAGTAGATAGACATAGTTAGGACAACTAGTGACTAACATGAGAAAGATCTTCCATGAGAGAAATATTAGAAAGTGACACGAGCGACAGTAGGTATACATAGTTAGAACAATTGGTGACTATTGTGAAAGAGATTTTTCATGAGAGGAATCTCAAAAAGTGACACTAGTGATAGTAAGCAGACACAATTAGAACAACTAGTGGCTGATGCTTAAGAGATTGTCCATGAGTGGAATATCAAAAAGTGACACTAGCAACAATAGGAAATCATAGTTAAAAAAATTGGTGACCAATGCTGAAAAGATTCCTATGGCACTGAAGGGTGTTGCTCCCAAGTTATGACAAGATTCAATCCATGGATACATGAGAAAAAGCAACAAATAAAGTAGTAAAGCAACTATATAGGAGCCATAAGATGCATTGTAAGATATAGCATTGGAACAAGAGGTGCCTATTTACTAGGTTTTCACCTTTTTGGTAGAGTTTTTTTTTTGTATTTTTTGTATTTTTCATTTTTTTTGGTATTACTAATGTGCCTATTGCTAGGTTTTCACCAAGATAATGATTTTTTTTTAGGACTTTTTGCAATTTTTGGATTTTTTTAGGATATTTAGATATATAGAAAGAGCTTTTGGAACTAGATCAGTTGAAGAATTTCTTCAAATGGAGAGTGTTGATAGGCTCCTTGAGCACCTCTCCCTCGACTATAGAAAGTTGGTAAGCACTAGATCCAAACACTGCAGTGACTATGTAAGGACCAAGCCACTTGGGTTCAAACTTCCCTTTTTGTACCCATTGTTTTTTATTCTTAAGTTTTTCTCTTAGAACAAGATCACCCAATTAGAAGTCACGTGGCTTAACTTTCTTATTGTAGCTCCTAGATATATGTTGCTGATAAGCTCGAAGATGATTGCACACCACTTGCCAATGTTCATCTAATAATACTAGCTCTTGAAGCTGAGATATTTTGTAGTCATTGTCAGTAATGAGGCCCTTCATGGATATTCTCAAAGTAGGAATCTCAACCTCAATGGGAAGCACAACTTTTTCTCTGTATAAATAAGCAAAGGGCATTGTACTTGTTGGATTTTTGGTACTTGTTCTGCATGCCCATAAAGCTCGATTAATCTAAAGGTGCTAGTCTCTTCCATATTTTCTAATTGTGCAATGCAAGATCTTCAAGATCACCTTGTTGGATGCCTCTTCTTTACCATTGCCCTAGGGGTAATAGATAGAAGAGAAATGTTGCATGATTTTGAACTTTTTGCACAACTCCTTAAGATCTTTATTTTTAAACTATCCTCCATTGTTAGTAATAATGGAGGAAGGTACACCATACCTACATATGATGTAATTCATGATGAACAAAGCTACAATTTTGTCATTTTCTATAGAGAGAGGAACTACCTCTACCCACTTAGTGAAGTAGTCTATAGCAGTAATGATGAACTTATGTCCATTTGAAGAAGATGGGTGAATCTCACCCACAAGATCAAAGGCCTATTATTGGAATGGCCATAGTGTGATAGATGGAATTAGCTGCCTAGTTGGAGTAGAAATAAAATTCCCATGGAGCTAACATTTTTTGCATGACTTGGTGTATTTGATTGCCTCTTACTCCATATTCAGCCAATAGTAACCAACTCTAATAAGTTTACGAGCTAGTGTCAAGCCGCTAGAGTGAGATCTAAAAATGACCTTGTAGACATCAATTAAAGTGCATTTGGACTCATCGAGTTCTAGACACCTAAGAAGTGTTTCATTGATACATCTCTTAAATAAATCATCAACAATAATGACATACTGTGAAACATTATAGATAAGGTGACATTTTTCATTTTGGGTTAGGCCATCCACAATAGTTTGGTCATGTAAATAGGAGTATATGTAATGGTAGTAGGATGAACCATATCATACGATAGAATAGATCATCTAAGATTTAAGTGAGTTATAGGTAGGGTAGAGTAATGTTTCCACTAGGAACTCATGTTGAAGATAATTCTCTAACATCTGTAACAATGAAGTGAGAGTAGCCATAGTATCAATCACTTTGTTGTTTTCTTGAGGAACCTATTGAAAAGTGATATGAGCAAAGTATTTCTTCAGGTCATCCACCATGTGTTTATAAGGGATCAATTTTTCATCTTTTTCCTGATATAAATCATTGACCTAGTTGATTATGAGTTGTGAATCACCAAAAATGTTCAACTTATCCACCCTCCATTCAATTGCAATATTCATGCCATTAATGAGAGCTTCATATTTTGCAATATTGTTTGTACAAGGAAACAAAATCTTGTATGCCTTAGGTAGGGAATAATTCTATGGTATTATAAACAATAGCCTAGCAATGGATCCCTGTTGTGTGAAGGAACCATCAAAGAACATCACCCAAGTGTGGTGTGTAAGCATGAGAATTGATTCATCAAGAAAGTTGATGTTTAATGAAAGAAAACTCTACATCGGTGCCTCTGCTAGTTGATTAGTGATCGCTTGTCCTTTTATAGCTTTCCATTCAACATACTAAATGTAAAACTTGCTCAAGATCATGACCACTTAGCCAACTTCCCTATTAGAGATGCCTTGTTGAGTAAGTATTTTAGTGGATCAATTTTAGCAACTAGTTGTGTAGTATGGGCGAGCATGTAGTGCTTCAACTTTTGGGAACCAAAGATGATTGCCAATCAAGCCTTCTTAATGATACTATAATTCATTTCATAGGAGATCAACGTGTGACTTAGATAGTAAATAGCTCTTTCCTTGTTATCATTGTCTTCTTGAGCTAGCAAGATACCTAGAGATGTCTTTGTTGCTGAGATGTATAGAATCAGAGGCTTCCCATGGATAGGAGGCATCAAGATTGGTGGATTGGCAAGGTATTTCTTTATCTTTGTTAGATTCTGATCATAATCTTGTCTCTAGTTAAATTTCACACCTTTATGTAGAGTTTTGGTAAAAGGTTGTGACCTATCCACCAATAGTGAGATGAATCTACAAATGGATTGAAGTCTTCCTTGTAAACCCCTCCTCTAACTAATATTATGAGGTGGAGGCATGTCCATGATTGCTTAAAATTTCTCTTGATTGACCTCAATTCCTTTTGTAGACACAATGTAAGCAAGTAATTTCCTAGATGTTATGCCAAATATGCATATCTTGGGATTAAATTTGAGACTGAATTTCTCCATGCGTTCTAGGATAGGTCCTAGATCTTGAAGGTGAGAGTTGCATTTTGTGCTCTTAACCAGAGTATTATCCACATAGTCTTCCATTGTTTTGTGCATCAGGTCATGAAAAATTATCGTAACTACTCTCTGATATGTAGCACCAACATTTTTCAAGCCAAATGATATCACGTTCCAACAAGAAATTCCCCATGCACAAGTGAAAGCATTCTTTTCTTGATCTTCTAGTGCAAATTTGATCTGATTATAACAAAAAAATTCATCCATGAATGAGTACATCTCATATCCTTCTGTCATGTACACTATCATATAAAAATTAGGGAGTAGAAAATTGTCCTTCGAACATGCTAAATTTAGATCATGGAAATCTATATAGACTTTGATAGATTTGTCATTCTTGGAGACTGGGATAATTTTTGATATCCATTTAGTGTAATCAATAGCATGGATGAAACTAGCTTTCAGAAGCTTCTCTAGTTCAGCTTTGACAAACAATGCAACATGAGGATGCATTTTCCTAAGTTTTCGTATGACTAGTTTAACTCCTAGTGCAATAGACAAGTGATGCATTATGAGATCATGATCTAATCTTGGTATGTCTAAATATGTCCACACAAAGTTTATCTTTTTCTCTTGGAAGAAGGAAACAAATTCCTCTTTTTCTTCTAGAGATAACAATTGTGCAAGATGTATCATGTGAGGTTTTTCCTCTGTTTCCAAGTTGATCACCTGTGTTGGCTCTATCAACACTGATGATGTTTCTTGAAAATGACTAGGAAGTGCATCAAATATCTCATTTGCAGGTGCCTCAAAGAGGTTTTCACCCTTGGATAAGTCTTTTATTTTTACTATTTTAGGTTTTGACACTACCATAATGTGGTTTTCACCATCGAAGCTTTTATATCTTTTCTTTTTGATTGTATGATCGAGATATTTGATGTCAACTTTAGTCATGTTGATTCTTTGTTCACTGGTGGAAGACATTACTGGTTCGACAATGTTTTAGTAGCAGGCAAGAGCATAGTCATTTTGGAATGTGAGGACTTCACTAGATGCATTGGAGTTCTAGTCTATGAGCTTGGGATAGGTGAGTGAAAGAGATGTGACAAGTTTGATTGTGTTCATAGTATCATCATTAAATGCTTGGACAAGCAATTTGAGATCTAGAGCGGCTTCATCCACAAGTGTGTTCGAATTCCTTTGAGCACTAATGTCATTAATTGAAGACTCAAGGATACTAGTTGGATAGAGCTCATATGACCTAATCCTAGATGATTCACCTACTTCAAGGAGGTTTTCATAGACATGAACTTGATTTATGTCTTTTTCTATAGTTGCTTCTAAGAGAGAGTCAAATTCATACTCTTGAGAATCTATACTGCATGGAGATAAGACTGTAGAATTCCTCAATAGTGATAGGAACAAACTCTCCTTCATCATCTAGATTTTACAAAGTTTCTCAATGCGTAAAGCATGACTTGACTCTCCCTATTTTTGTTGGGTATGATGTGAATCATTAGTATCCTAAGAAGAATCACTATCACCATCCATGGCACTGACATGTGGTACAAAGTCATCTAGTTCTGTAAAGAATTTAGCTAGATCATTAGGAATTGGATAAGCATAAGGATCCTCATCATCAAAATTGTCTTCATGGTCATCAGACTTAGCTTGTGATTCATGTTCAGATGAACTCTTAGGTTCTAGTATGCATTTTTTAATCCCTAGATGGAAGGGAATCTTCTTGAAGCCTAGACCATATGTGTCTTGATTTCTTCTAGCTATTGCTTTGATAGGATTAATTATAAAATTTTTGTTGCATCCAATAGGATGAGTTCCCTTGTAGCCAAAGCATTTCACGAGTTTAAGATTGGGACCATACTATTCAAGAGTAATTTCATGAGACTATTCTATGAGCTCAACTGGAGTCTCCTCTTTGTATATCCATGCAGCAATAGCTCTATTTTTAGCTTCCTCCTTGAAAGGAATAGTAGCTTTGACAAAAGTACCATCATACTTAGTTTGAGGTTTCAACACAAAAGGTCTCTTCACTTCAGATGGTCTCCCATAATGACAAGGAGACTTAGGAAGAGATGTCAAAGACAAAATTGGTTTTATGTGATATCTACCCATTCTAGTTTCCTTCAGCTTGAGTGACTATTCAATTTGCTTCAGCTTGTTATCATGATGGTCTATAGATTCCATATTAGTAGGTACAAAGTTTTTAGTGGATTTCAGCATGTTACAGGTAGAGCTAGTACTTGCAGGAATGGTGGCTTCAGAGACATGAAATGGGAATTTTATGCATTGATGGTAAGTGGAAGGCACAACTTGCATCTCATGTATCTATGGTCTTCCTAGTAGTATATTGTAAGCCAAGGGAATGTCAAGGACTTGACAAATGGCATCCCTTTCTACAAGACCAACACAGAGAGGCAACACTGCAAGACCTAAATATTTTTGCTTGACATTTTCATATGTTTTGATAGTTATATTTCGACAAGGATTAATTGACTCTTTAGAATAGTACAATTGTCTGAGTAGAGTAGTAGAGACAATGTTTAAACTAGCTCCATTATCGATGAGCACATGACATACATGTTCCTGGTGTATCATGACCTCAATGTTTAGAGGTTGATTATGTAGATGACTTAGTGAATTTTCATCCTCCTCAGAGAAGGACATATAGTAAGGTGAGGTTAGATCACCTACCATAGATTGGAACCTCTCAAGATCAAGACCTTGAGGTACATTTTCCTTAGTGAGGGATTTGTAAAGAATCTGCCTATGAGTAGGCGAGATTTTGAGCAGTTCAAAGATCTTGATTTGAGCATTAGTTCATTGTAACTAATTGAGGATACTATAGCTAATAGCTATAGAAGTTGTCACAAGTTTTGTTCCTTTTCTAGAAGGACAAGAAAGAGGTTTGTCTTTGTGTTGTTTGAGATTAGGAGCAAAAGGTGCAGGGCCTTTGAGAACCAACTTAGCATGGGAACATGGAATAGTGTTAGCACAAGATTGTGATGGTTCATTGTCAGATGTATTAGAAGAAGGGCCCCTTAAGACAAATGGTGTCATAGGTTTAATTTTTTCTTATTTTCCCTTGATGGTGATAATTTCATACTACTCAGTGTTGATAGGTTCAACCATGTGGACTATCTCATCATCATCATTAGAGTATGTATACTTGATGTTGTTATGAGATTTCTATTTTTAGGTTTCTCCTTTTTCATAAGATGGGAATGGCTCCTTGAAAGCCTTGTGATTTGTGTTCTTGTTATGTCCATCCACAACAATGTCACCATCATCAATGAGGTCTTGGACTTTGTGATGCAAATTGATGTAGTTGTTGGTTTTGTGACCTTTGTTTTGGTGATATTCACAAAATATAGTTTTGTTCCACCATGGTGGTCATAGTTGTGGATCATAAGGATGAGAGTTATCCAATGGAGAAATAAGCTTGTTTTGTAGCAAGGTCTTGTAGACCACATCCAAAGGTTCACCAAGAGGTGTATATTCTAATTTTGGATGTGAGACCCAAGATGTGTTCTTTGGTTTGTTTCCAAATGTCTTATTGTCAGAAAGGGGTTTCTCAACATTCTTGGATGCTTTGAGATTGTCTGTAAGATTGAAGGTTGCCTTAGCAAGTTTAGGAGTAATGTTGTCAACAACTCCATCATGCACAACCTCTTGGTTTTTGCTTAGATACTTGGATTTGTCCTTATTAGAGGTGGATCCTTGTTTAGTGTCCTTTTAAAGGGTTAGTTTTCCCTTTTTGACCATGAATTCCTCTATCTGGATAACATGCATGACAATGTCTTCAAAGGTGTGTGGACCTTGAAATTGAACTCTATACCCAAAATTAGATAGGAGATTATCAATGAAGATGTCAAGCTTTTCCATTCAAATTTTTTTTGTGAATATTTGGTGTAAAGTTGTCTCCATCTCTAAAGGAATGTGAGGAAAGGTTCTCCAACTTTCTATTTAAGGTTACACAAGTCTTGAATGTTAACCAGGTTCTCTATGTTGTGAGAGTACTATTGGAAAAACAAGTTAGCAATCTCATCAAATGTTTTGATACCAATAGGCAAGTGTGAAAACCACTCCATAGCCTGACCACCTAGACTTCTTGGGAATAGATGCATGAGATATGTCTGATTATGCATAAACTTTATAGACAAGGTACAAAATTCCCACAAATGATCTTGGGGATTAGTAGTTCCAAAGTATTTATCGTACTTAGGTAACTCAAATACTCTTGAAAAAGGAGGCATGTCTATACCCTTGTCAAAAGGGAAAGGACAAAGAGCATCTAAGGTGTATATTTTTGTAGGTTTATTTTTATCATGCATCATTTGGGCTAACTGTTCTTGCATGATCTTCAATTGTTCTTGCAATTTGGAAGTTTCAATTTCCTCTTCAGGTGTAATGATAGTCTCAACATTACAGTGATGAGGTAGTTTGGCTCCCTCTTGAGAAAGTTTGAGAAAGTATTTCTCTTTCTCTTTGTTAAGAAAGATTTCCATGACTTTCCGGAACTTTTTGTTCTTACAAATTTTTTTGATGTGTTTAGGAAGTATTTCTACCTCTTCCTCATTCTCATTTGTGAAGAGAGTTTCCTTATGTCTTTCATTCCTATTTTGATCTTGGTCTCTACTATGTTCTCCATGTATAGGTTCTTGATTAATCATTGTAGGAATGTGATAAGTTTTAGTGCGTTTTGGTTGGAAAGGTCCTCTGAATAAGAATTCAGTTGTGTTGTTTTAAGATGTATGACCTCTACTAGTTTCATGATTCTCTTGATACAAGGGGTTCTTGATTTGTCGTAAGTTTATAGAGAACATTCTTTGAACATGAGGTGATTTGACAGGTGAAGGTGATCGTGAAGACTCCTCACTAGATGAACTGGACATAGACTATGTGTAAACTAGAAAGTGACGTCTATCATGACTACGACCCCTAGCTCTACCTCATCTAAGTCTCAGGGGATAAAACATGTTTTTGCTTCTTGTTGCCACAGTCATAGACAAGGACAAAAAGAAAAATCCTAGACAAGCACCACACCTAGAACGTAGTCTCAAAAAGTGAGATAAGAGTTTTGTATACTAAGGTATGAGTTGTTTGAGTAATGGTTAGAACAACCTAATATTATGACTATCATGACATAGAGTATGAAAAGCATGAAAGGACAATGAAAGGATAGACAAGAGACTAGACTAGTTTAAGTACAGGTCACAAGTTGTTAGCTAAGAAAGATGTTGCTGTTTGAAACTATTTTTAGATAGAAAAGTGGTAAACTATTGTAGATAATAGACCAGATAGCTCTAACAGAATAGGATGATAGTTTTAAGACAAGATTCTACGTGAAGATTCCCAAGGAACCATGCAAAAAGGCACAAAGATCCATGCGAAGATTTAGAACATAAAGTTTTAGAAAGTTTTCTCGTACAAGGATGTGCTATACTGACAAAAAGACAAGATTCTGACATAAAAGGATAGAATTTGCAAGATCTTGTGTGGAGATTTGTATAGGACCACACGAGGACTTGGATAGGGCCATGAAAAGAAGTGCTGACCAAAAAGGTTCTCGTGCAAAATTTGGCAAAACTGGGTGTGAAAATAGTGACCAGGCTAACCACGAAGATAGAATTTTGAAGAGATTTTGCAAGTTTCAGATAGTTTTGGATAGATTATTGGTTATTTTGACAGATTTTAGATAGATAGCAAGATGGTTTTCAAGTTGTTAAACAACATTTTGGTTTTGAACAGTTTATTTTTAGATAACATGGGAAGCAAGTAGTAGTCACAAACAATCCAACCGAGGACAAAGCAACTCAGAGGGATGGGGGAGTCTTGACTTTCAATTTGTTTAATAGGTTTGATCAAGGTTAAAACTCAATAACAAACATGCTTTATCCCTATAACCAAAATGGTAGAGGAAGAAAAACCTTTACCCCACAACTTATGTGCATGCATTCACCTCACACGGTTGTGTCACCCCACTAGACTGCACCCATATTTTTGTTGTATTCCAAGGGCTTAATAACATATACACTAAATGAACACCCTTATGGTAGGGGTCAAGCATGAATACCATCTTTCAATGCCTAGGTACATGCCTATGGTGAGTTCTATAGGAGAGATGCTTCCCCCTCCTTGGGCAAAGATTATGTCCCCTTTTGAAGGTGAACTAGGTAGCAAGTAACTAAGAGATTTTTAGTTGGCTTTCATTCATATTAACCCCTTGTGGCTTCACAAGTGAAGTTGAGGCTAGTAGTCCACACTAGCATCTGAAAGTAGACACACTTGACTAGCAAGACTAGGGCTAAAACCAACCAGTGCAAAAGATAGAGCCTCTTCTTGATATGTGATATTAGAATGAAGAAGAGAAAATTAATATGGCTTTGGAGTCTTTTTCTCTACAAAGCTTCTTTATTATAGTGAGTTGGAATCTCCAATGAAAGGGGTATCCTCACTTGGCTCATTCTCAGAGGTTAGATCACTCTAACAGGCCTTCTAAGGGTTGATTTAGACTGGTGGTTCTTATCTAAGGGTCTGAGATTTTGATTTCCCTCAAGGGGAAAGAGCACACTCCTCTACCTCATCACCTTGCCCAAAAACGCAAGACATGTTAATCACTGAGTTAGCTTAATCGATCCAGACTTGTCCTTTCTCAAGATTTTGATTCCCTAAAGGAAATAATCATCCCTTCATAGAAAAGACTTGTACTAGAGAACCATTAACTTTCTTTCTCCCCTCAGTTGTCATCTTTCAGAGGCTTCTATGTTTCTGATTTACTCTTGGGCATCACTTCCAAATAGTAAAGAGTATACTCCCCTATTCCCCTATCTTGCACCCTACAAAGTTCACAAGCCCTAATTATACTATGTGTGGAAAGGAAAAAAAAGAAATGACATTTAAAGTGGGTTTGAAATAAGTCTTCAACATGCATTTCTTTCATAAGCATCCTACAATCACATAGTCAGTACCTATTTGAAGTGTTTAGATGAAGGTGACTTCATCAAAACATACTAAAAACCACTGTTAAGTTGTAGAAAAATCAGAAATCTAGAAGAAAATGCTTCAAAGAAAACTGTTAGTCAACATAATGATGAACTAAATTCTGGAAAACTATATTTTGCATGTGTTGTTGCAAAATTTCATGCAAAATATTGCATAGGCCCACAAGAGAAAATGATATACATCATGCAAGAAATTGTGCAATTATGCACTTTTTCACGTGAGGAAGTGCAATGAAAGCAGCAAAATCCTCAATTCTTCACAAGAAAATGAGATTTCTCATGCAAAAATCTAGAAATTTGTACAGACGAATGTGACCAAATCATTAAAAGAATAGAAAGCAGAGTAGATGAGGCCAAAAAAATTGATTTTCGAGCCCCACGATGGGTGCCAAAAATGTATATGTGAATGTGTGCCTCATATACTTACATACACTTCAACACAGTCATTACCTTAGAGATTATCCTAGAATGAAAATTGAATTATTCATCCGAGTAATCCAACAGTGCAACTTGTTGCCTTCTAACTAGAAGGATTTTTCCTTTGTTCTCAAATTGAGAAGTGGGCAACTAGACCATTTACTATGAAGGATTTATGCAGATATATGAGAGTTCATTTAATCTAAATGATATGCAATCTAATCTAATAATAAAAAAGAAAATTATGTTATATGAGTGCATTTTAGTCTATATGATATGAAAACTAAGCAATAAAAGTATTAAGCAAGTAAGTATCAATTCCAACAGTAATTTGATGTAATTGAATTCTAACCCCTATAATGAGGAATTAGAAGCCTCTTAAATAGAATTCCTAAAATTAGTCAATAGTTGAGATCAACTAGAATGAACAGTCGGGATAGAAGATGAGATTTAGTCAGGATGGAAGAGTCCCTATGCAAGTGAGATTAACTAAGTCAGATCCTGAGTCTGATGGAGAGTTAACTTAAATTCAATTAAGTGTGAGAATAAGTTGATTAGGTCAATTCCAATTTGAGAGATAGATCACTCAAAATTCCCATTCCTGAATTGAAGAGAAGATTTGAATAGATTATTTAATAAAATAAAATAAGAGATGACCTCATAAATGCATACTTTTAATTAATTGAACAATTAATTTTAATAATTAAAGTGAGGAAATTATTAAATTACATAAATTCAATTCCCTTGCACATTAGCTAAAGAGGTAATTTAATTTAATCAAAGTATGAGCACTTTCAATTAAATCAAATTTGATCAATAGGTTTAATGAAGCTAATTTGAGTTGATACTTATGAATTAAATATATAGTAGATTAACACAGATTAGGGTTTTCTACATTTGATACCTAGGTCAAGTAGTGAGTAATTAGAATAAGAATTGCCTAGTAAAATAGGACTTAGGGTTGATCAAAATAGACCAGAATTGGTTAACATGGCAATGTGCCAATTTTTGGGGTATTACACATTGTCCTTCAAAACTTCTAACATCCTAGCTATTGAACCACATCATATCCTTCCACTTCACATAGTCATCATGGTTTCTGACTTTGTTATCAAAAGGGTCATGATAGATAATGAATTGGCCTTAAATCTATGTACTTTAGAGTTCATCAAACAAGTAGAATACACTGAGGTAATTATCATAAATGAAGTCATCACTATCAAAGCTTATGACAACTTGAAGCGAACCACTAAAGGAACCATCTTGATTCCAATTAGAGTTGGCCCAGCTACTGAAGAAACAATCTGTCATGTAATTAATCATAACCTACCCTTCAATATCCTCCTTAGCCAACCATGGATTCATGCTATGAAGGTCATCCCCTCCATGTATTATTGGTGTGTCAAATTTCCACATCATGGCATTGAGATAACCATCCATGTTGATGTTGAACCCTTTGCATATTGCAATGTGGTAGAAGCATCTTATGATAGCCATTACCCCAAAATTGAGATTGGCAACACCATGGCTAGCTCCTACAATACTTAACATGATCAAGACACCATCTTAGCCTCCACACTCTCCACTGTTAACATCAACTACCAAGGTTGTGGTGAACAAAATATTTCATATTCCTTTGTTGTTGACACTCTACCTCTTGACCTACATACTCAGGGGTGTCTGACCTATCAGAGGCCAATGCTATACATAACTCCTTAGCTCAAAAAATGTGGGACCACAATTTTTTTTACCAATGAATCCTCAATGGAGAGGAAACAATCCCTAACATTAGTACATGGTTATACAATGACAACCTCCAAAAGATAAAGGACTCCTTGAGTATTTCAAAAAGAAATATCCACACTCACATCACCTTGCTACTGAACAGTGGGATTATCAAGGAGGTGGCCTAGGATGTGAAGAGTTAGGCATAAGACAACCTATGGAAGCATACAAAGAAGAGAATAATAAAGGATTAGGCTATGGAATCCCTATAAGTAGGGGCACCACTAAATATGGTCATGCCATTTTAAACATCCAAAACAAACTTGTAGAAGTCGAAGACATCCCTAAGGAAGTTGAAAAGAAATCCTACGACAATATTTTCCTTGATGAACTTATCTTAGGAGCTTCTATGCTTTGTGAACTATCCATCAACCTCAAAGACCTCCCTATCATTCATCCTAAATGTATTGATAGGGAGCAACCGATAATTATCAAAGTCGACAAGTTTTCTATGGAGCATGCACTACTCAAATTCATCAGAGTTGAGATACTACATAGAAAGCCACCACCACAATTAGCTCACATCTAAAAATTAGACCTAAAGGGTTACTTTGGGGAGGATGAAATCTCTGGTTGCAAATATAATTAAAAGAAATAAAATAAGAATCAAAAAGAAAAATAAAGGTATCCCTTGGTGAAAATTCTTCTAGAGCACCATTTGATCATTCAAAAAATCAAATAAAAATAAAGGACATATCTAATGGTGAAAACCTCTTAGAGGTGCCAGAGGATGGGTATTTCATCCTTCCCCCATAAGATCATAGGTCTGTAGTATCATCAATCTTGTTGAGGACACCAGAATAGTCAACATTAGTCTTACAGACACACCAAGAACCACGTACATTGTAGCATCCTTACCATTAGAACAAGAAGATCTTCTCATTGAGTTACTTCAAGAAAAAATTAGTTGATTTACATGGTCTTATCAAGACATGTCAGGACTAGATCCTAAGTCAGTGGTACACCATTTGGCTATAGATCCAAAGGTCAATCTAGTCAAATAGAAACTCTAAAAGATGCATCCCAAGGTTGCTCTATTGGTCAAAGTGGAGTTAGAAAAGATGCTAGATATGAAGATCATCTACCCAATTAATTATTTAGATTGGATCTCTAACATGGTACTAGTCACCAAGCCATCTAGTGATATTAGAATCTGCATTGATTTTAAGGACCTCAATAAGGCTTGTCCCAAAGATGATTTCCCTTTACTAAATATAGACATCATTGTTGATCTCATCGTAGGCCATGAGCTCTTATATATCATGGATGGTTTCTCTGGGTATAATCAAATATAGATAGAAGAAGAATATCAAGATAAGACAAAATTCACAACCCCTTTGGGAACCTTTTGTTACAAAATGATGCCATTTGGGTTAAAGAACATAGGGTCAACCTATCAGTAATCTATGATGGTCATCTTCCATGAACTCATCCATAAAACCCTCGAAGACTATGTGGATGATATCTTGGTCAAGTCTATTAATGTCTTGGATCACCTATCTCACCTTGAAGAAGTGTTTGATTAGTTAGAAAAGTACCACCTCGTGCTAAATCCCAAGAAATGTATCTTTGGTTTTACATTTGGAAAGCTTCTAGGTTTTATTGTGTCAAGGTGTCATATTGAGATTGACCTTCAAAATTTCAAAGCCATCATGGATATGCCTCCTCCCAAAACACTGTGACAACTTCAATCCCTCCAAGGAAAGTTACAATCAGTCAGAAGATTTATCAGAGCTAGTAGCTAAATGCCAACCATTCACACATTTGCTAAAAAAAATCAAAATTTTAAATGGGATCCTAATTGTCAGTGCAGTTTAAAGAAAATGAAGTAATATTTGGCTAACCCACCTATCCTAGTTTTTCCAGTTGCTGGGAGACCATTGATATTGTATATAATAGCTATCCAAATAGCATTAGGCACACTTCTAATGTAACTTGATGACATAGGGAAATAATGAGCCATCTACTATATCAACCACACTCTAGTTGATTATGAGCTTAATTACAAACCTATGGAAAAATCTTATTTAGCTATGGTTTTTTCCACTTAGAAGCTCTGCCATTACATGTTGATTCATACTATGCAACTTATCTCCAAGATTAATCCTTTGAAATACATTCTATCATGTACAGTACTCATAGTTCACCTAGCAAAATTGGTCATGATCCTTAGTGAATTTGATATTCTATATGTTGATAGAAAGATAATCAAAGGACAAGCTATAGTAGATCACTTAGCTGATGCACCCTTAATCACTAACCACCCTATAGTTATGGAATTTCTAGACAAACATCTTTGCATGCTAGAAGAACAACCATCATGGAAGCTATACTTTGATGGATCTTATACATCCCATGGCTCCAGAGTAGGAATATTTTTGGTCACCCTTAAGGTGACTTCATTCTAATTCTTTCAAACTTACTTTCTAGTCGATCAACAATGTATCAGAGTATGAAGCTCTTATTATAGGGCTCAAAATAGAAGTTAAATGAAATATCAAAAAGCTACAAGTCTTTGGAGATTCACAATTGATTATCAAGCAAGTCCTTGATGAATACCAAACAAACAATGACAAACTCCAACCTTACAAAGAATTGGTCGATCAGTTAAAGTAACATTTCACTTAGATCAAATTCACACAGGTGCCAAGGTTACAAAACAAGGCTATAGATGCCATGAACACTATTGGTTCACTCTTGGAGATCCCTTAGATAGATACCCAATATGAATTCTTAGTTGAGCAGCTACATGAACCCACATACAAGAATGATGAATCAACATGTCTATGCATCTTGGTTGGTCCCCAATCCCCATGGTACCACAAAATTCACTCTTATCTAAAGAATGGCATCATATCTCCTCATATCACATGAATCCAATGCCAAAACCTCATTCGTAGAGCATCCCACTACATTATCATAGCTAATACCCTATATTGTCGAGGTTATCATTATACTCTCTCTCTTAGTGTTTAGACCAAATTGAGGCCGCAATGGCTCTCAAAGAGGTACACGTAGGACTTTGTGGTCCTCATGCAAGTGATATATTCTTATCTAGATAAGTACTTAGAGTTGGATATTATTGGCCTACCATTGAACATGATGCTTGTGAGTTTGTAAAAAGTTGTCTAACTTGTTAGTAACATGCAAATCTAATACAAGCTTTGGCTCAAGATCTTCAACCCATTGCACCACTGTAGTTGTTTACATGCTAGGGGTTTGACCTTGTTGGTATTATTGCACCTCTATCTTTAGAAGGAAAAAATGGATAATTACCACAAAAGATTATTTCACCAACTGGGTGGAGGCAATCTCGCTTATCACTTCCACTGGAGTTCAAGTATCAAAATTCATCCTCTATCACATTATATGCCGCTTTGGTATCATTGCTACTATTTTTATAAAGAATGAAGGTAACTTTGAAAGCCTCAATATGGAGGATTTGTGCACCTCCCTCCACATTCATAACCATTTTTCCAACCCATACTTTCCACAAGCTAATGGTCAGGCTGAGGCAACTAACAAAACCCTACTCAAAATCCTCAAGAAAGTTGTCAATGAATCTAATTGTGATTGGAATCTATAAATTAACCCAACCTTATAGGCTTATTGTACCTCATTTCATACATCCACAAGCACAACTCCATACTCCCTAGTCTATGGTGCCAAAGCAGTCCTACCTAGTGATGTTGAACTCTCATTCTTGCACATCTCTCTATGAGGACAAATATCAGATGATGATTATAGAGTTTCCAAAACCACTTAGCTAGATCTACTAGATGAAAGGTGACAATAGATCTATGACCATCTCACATTCTATCAAAATCATCTAAAGTACAACTTCAACAAGAAGGCTCACCCATGACAATTTCAATTAGGTGACGTGGTCCTCAAAGAAAATATGAAAGTCTAGGAAAACTAAGAAAATGAGGGCAAGTTTAAGACCACATGGCTTGCTCCATATGTTGTCACAACATCTTTCAACCTAGGAGCATATCAGTTATCAACACTTAAAGGTGAAACACTGAATGATCCCACCAACATCATTCACCTCAAGAATTCCTATGCCTAAGCCCCTCAGTGTATCCTATTAATTCTTAGCTGTGTTTTCTGGGTAGATTGTGTTACAATTTTTGCATCAACGTTTCGGATCACACTCTGTGATCCATCATCAGGATGAGAGAGCTGAAGGAAAAAAGTGGAAAGATTGCAGACCCAATGAGGATAAAAAGGTGGGGAAAGGAAGGGGGGGTAGGTGCACCACAATCAAGAATAGTTTGAGGTTCAACAATAAGGTAAAAGAGGGAGGAGAACCCAAAGAGAATAGATAAAAATATCCAACCACATGAGAGAAAACAACAACAAGAAATAATGACAGATTTACTAATAAAAAACCAATGTGAAAGATCTAAATGCAACAAATGAGGGTAACCCGAAAGGTGAATAGGAAGGTTGGAAACAAAATAATAACACAACAATAGATGAATATATACAAATATGCATGATATTTATTATTACATAAAATTATATATATATATACAACCTCAAGAAATGCTAAAGAAATTCTAAATAAATAATAACCAAATAATACAATAGAAATTATTATTATATAATAATGGTCATTATTATATAATAATAATCAATATTATATAATAATAATCATTACTATATTATAATAATGAAAATAATAGTAATGAAGAAAAAAGAAAAAGAAAAAAGAAAAAGACACTAGAAAGGGACTATAAGACAATAACGACATGGATACAACCTAAGAACGCTTAAGTGTGCTTTTGTGTGTGTGTGTCTAACAAGGACACATCTGTAAACACCAAAGAACAAATTTTGACCCACACACACACACACACACATACACACATATATATAATGAAATAAAGAAAGAACCAATTTTTTTTAAAAAAAAAATCAAAACATTCAAAAAAGAAAAAGAAAATAGTGAAGAAAAATAAGCATCCAATGGTGAAAACTTGGCAATTCAAGTGCCTTGGATAGGTATCTTGGTGGAAACCTAGCAAATAGGCACTATGAGTACTTGACCTTCCGATTATCTATCAATGATGTACATCCTCCTACCATCTCGTCATCTATCTTCCCATTTTCCTAAGGTGTTCCAAAGATCCTATCACTATACTATCACTCTCCCTATCCCCATCCCTGAGCTTGGTAGCCAAACTAGAGAAATGTATTATATCATAGACCACTATCCCACGTATATCATATCTGGGTATCCTATCTCCTGTATCATACCCATGTATAATATTCATGTGTCACACCTGTGGTATTGTCAAATAGTGTACCATATCTTGTTTCATGCTATCCCCTCATCTTGAGCTTTTCATCACGCTATCTCCTCATCCTGAGCTTTTTTCATATTGCACCATATTAGATCACATCTGTTATCTCCTCATCCTAAGACTTTTTTTTTGTAAATTAAAGTCACTACCCTATCAATGCTTTGAGCTTTTGTACAGTAATCCTTGTAAATATCTTGGTCATTTTATTGTGCATCCTAGAGTTAATCCTTTCTTGTCTTGTCTCCTTGTACATACCCTATTTTTTCTTTCAGGTCAATTTATAAACCATCATTCTCTTTAATGATATCCTTTTTATAACCCCACGTTGAGATTCCTTTTTGTCAAAGATTTGTCCTCAAAAGTTATGTTTTCTAGAATTTGTCATAGTTCCAAAATACTATCAATAGGTCCTTGTAGGATGCATCCATCCTCATGTCCGATCTTGGTCCATCAATATCCAGTCCTATAGATCTCTTTGGAAAAATGTTACCTTTTTTTTGGATTTATCCTTTCTTTTGATATCGGATTTTACTTTTTGGTTCTTAATTATCTTTTACAGTAAATTGGGTTTTTCCCTTCTCAAGGTCATCACAATCTTCTATATCATGGTGTATTGTGAATGGTGTACTTTGAGAGAAAGATCTTGATTAGGTATTTTTTTGCTTGTGAGTCAGCCAAATGTAACCCTTGCATGTTCCAAACATATGATCATTTCTAATTACATGATACATTTGAGAAATATCATTTTCTTTTGGATTACCTAATATCATTTCCTCTCTGTTTCTTCTAGGATTCATGTGTGATGCTGGGGAAATCCTTGTGTGTTTGTTTCGAGTTAGTTCTATGTGATATTTGTGAACTAGCCTTGATGTTCTTGGTAACTTTGGCATATCCCCAGTATTCCTATATCAAACTAAGTGCTCAAACTACATGGTGTTCCTTCTTTACAAAGTACCCCACTCTCAAGCTTTAAGCAAAAATTGCATCCCCCTACCTACCTATATTTTCTTTAAAGCGATCTATCCCATTTCACCTCAAATCAATTTTACTAATCCTACAATCTACTATCTTACTGTACACATCCACCCTACCACTCTCATAGTTCTTATCCTTGATGAATCTGAAGTTCTCATTTTTCCTACTCCCATATTTCACCCAACTGCACGGGTCCAATCTCAAACTATCACCTCTTCCTTCCTTCCTGATCTCCTCACCCATCAAATCACCCTAGCTCAAAGTTGTGCACATTTGTTTCACCATTCCATCCAAGGCTATGGTCGATTAGTGATATTGAATAGGTCCATCCTACTCATTCCCCTACTCCCACATTCATTTTCCTATTATTATACTTGCATTTTCATCATCCCATACATTTATTTAACAGTTACATTATCATAGTTTACATTAGGTTCATTTCAATTATCATTCTGCATCATCATAGTCTTTTTTAAGTTCATTTGCATCATCATAATATCTTTAGGTTCATGTTACTTATCATTTATCATAGTCATTTTAGGTTTATTATGGTCAGTATCATCATAGTACTTTTAAAATTCATTTCAGTTATCATTTTCATCATCATAGTCTCTTTAGGTTCATGTTACTTATCAGTTATCATAGTCTTTTTAGTTTCATTTTCATAACCCCTTTAGGTTCCTTTTTATTGTCATTTACATTATCATAGTCTGTTTAGATTCATTTTTAATTTTCCATTGTATCTATTGTTTATAATACATTTTAGGTGTCCTCCTTTTCCTTATGTTGATCCATTTTTCATTTATCATTCTTTGCATTTTTTGTCCATATACAACATCACATCCTACATCACACATGTCCATAACATCATGCATCTCATTTAAATAATATCACATCTTGAATCACAAACATCAATAACATCAAACATCTTATATATATCATAAACAACATCACATCCTACATCACAAATGCTAGTAACATCATGCATTGCATCCATCTCATATAACACATCATGTCCTACAAAAAACACTTTAGTTCACCTAATACGTCTCATAAAAACATACATTACAATAAAATCACATAGGCAAAATAATCATTAGATACATATCTCACCCCAAAGAATGCTAATCATATATGTCATATCCTCCAAGGAATAAAGAATACATCACCCACCCCTAAAAGAATACAAAAATGTCCATCATAGTCAAAATTTATATAGTAAAAATATTAATACAAGTACATACAGGTCAGTACCTACAAAAATCCATGTGTGTACATTAAAAATACACTATAAATCAAAAACTATAGCATATCTCTACTCATCCACACCCTCATCCATCGCCTCCTTTCCACAGAACTCATAAGCATCCCTCTCTGAACCTTGCACTACTTTGGCGACCTCATCCCCTTCCCATCCCCTCCTCCTCCTATCCCCAAGATCTCACTCTAATCTCTCCTCATCATTATTCCCCTATCCCACCTCTGGCTCTACCCTGATCTATGGCTCTTCCCTATCCTCTAAGACCTACTAGTCCTCTAGGATCCCCTAGTGCTCCACCCACTCTCCCCAGCACCCTGCATCCTTGTGTGTGTTAGTTGTTCTCGATCGCATTGGACACCTATAATGCTAAATATGATCTACCGACATGATTGCATAGTATATCTCCCTATAGAAACCTTCCCTCTCCCGTAGATCCTCCACTTCCCCCCTCAATCATCTCAACTCCTCCAAACCTCCCCCCATCGCCATTTGTTCCTTAAGGGTCACCACCTCCACCACATCATGTCTCTCTCTACTTGTAATAGATCCATTCTACCCTAGAGCCTCTCCCTCTTTGTCTTCATCACCTCCAACCTCCTCTTCAACCACCCTAACTCCAACCACAGTCCTACTAGCTCAATCTCATCTCTAGCTAGTTGTCTCTAGGTCACATCCTACTCTCTTTGGGCCTAATCTTGCTCATCTCTAAGCTGATCCCTCTCTTGATGGGTGTCCCAAAATAGTTGGCTCATAGCACCATGTGCTTTCTATAAGGAGGCATACCTCCCTACCAATCCACCAGACTTTCCTCTAGCTGAAGACCCTCCTCCTCCTCCAATCAGCCCCTGGGCCCCCTCTCCTCCTTCCTGATGTAGCCTATTCTATTATGGCCTCTTCGCATCCTACCTCCCCTCATCCTTCCCCCTTGCCTCCTCCTCTCCATCCCTCCATCTCCTCCTTTGGGGCTCCTCACCTTACACCACTTCTTATGCCCATTGTCTCAATCCTCTCACCTTGTACCTCCCTCTCCTCACCTCTCAAGCGATTTCTCCTACCATGACAATTGCCTTGGTAACCTGTGCCCTCCCCACTAGCCTTAGGCACTGAAATTGATCCATGTAGGCTTGTGTGGACCTAACATCTACCAACCCACCAAACCAATCCCAATCTTGTGGTGCCATGTACCACTATGCCTGAATTAATTCCTCTCTCTTTAAAGGAGGCCAGAATAAATTCACTGACTCTCATGTCACCCTTGGGTACTATAATAGATCTCCTGGGATATCCTATAGCCATCTAAACTATCACAATAGCTTGTCTAGCTGATATTACTGAGCTATGTAATCCCATTGACCAAAAACAAAGCACAAAGATATCATCTACAATAGCTATTATCTTTCCTCTACCCACAACCTAAGACCTATGTATGGTTTCCATATCACTACCCTGGTCTCATCTATCTAGACTCGCTAGTAGTTCACCACCTATGTATGGTGATATGTCAAAGGATCCCCCCAGCTATATACCAGAGGCTCCTTCGATTGCCTATCCCTCTATCCGATCGGTCTGAATGTAGCAATATGCTCCCATACCCACACCTATAGTAGGTTCAAGAAGCCCATACTCCTCCCTTGGTGGATCCTTGTGCCCTAATATACTATTTGATGTAAATCTATGTACAACTCCACCAACATCAATGAGCCCCATGTAGCTGGGACTTCCTTATCTATGATCAGGATAATTGTAGGGATCAATGCTAATGTAACTCATATCCCACTAGTATCTGGAGAAATGTACCCTAACATTAGTCCACAAATATAGAAGTATATCCACTAGTTTAGCACAACCTGATCCATGTGCTCATCTAATGCAAATTGGCCCCTCTGAATCTAGAACTAGAACCCAGACCCCACTAGTCATCACATCTCCCTCTCTCCTATGACCCCTCTTGCTACCACCATTAGCGTGCCTCATACTAGAAGTTGCAAAATCATGTACATGTACTCTAGGGTGATGGTCATCTCACTTATCAATAGATGAGATGTCACAGTCTTGCTATGTCAATGCTCGCATATAATTGTCACCATAGCCATATATGTCAGCATATGTGGCAGCCTAGCTAGATACCCCACCCCAATCACATCAATCCTTTCCTAGTCGGCTAGTGTGAATTTCTCTCTTGAATGTAGCATCGTGGTGCGTCACTCTTGTGACACCAATGTATCTAGTGACCACTTCATCCATAAAACTAAACCCATGTCAGTTCAATTTTCCACTAAGCCCCTTTCTCCCTATGTTTCATCCCCCTTTATGCACCTAACTAGCCCTTTGACCACATTCTCGCTAGTGGGTTTGTGTTCTTGCAATCCATCCTTGTACTCACATTCCCATAGTTGTAGATTACAATGGGAACACATCTGACATTTTAACCCCTTGGTCAACCTTACCATCATTCCTATGTTGACCCTCCCCTATAATTCCCTTAACTAGCGGGACTACATTCCTACTAACAAGATTGCTTTCCTGCTTCCAAAAATGCTATCCCACCAAAACTTTAAGATAATTTTTCTTTCCCATGAAAACTCCTTAACCCCCTTTTTTTCACCCTTTACCCTCGACCCTTTTGTGGGATCACTTTCTCGTTGATCCGTACGGCAATCCCACTAGACCCATGGCTGCGGGAACATAATTTTGACATTTTAGGAATGTTATAAAGTAAAAATACACAATCAATAAAGAAAAGCTTTAATGCCTACCGAATGGTTCAGTGTCCTTTGTGCTCGCATGCATTGTACCACATCTGCTCAATTCTCCAATCGTCCTTGTGCAGTCATTGCATCGCCTAAACCATAGGTCACAAACAACAATATCTCTTTAGGAATATGAGAGTAGTTAGTCATTTTCGGCCCTCCTAGCCCCACTTATAGGCCCCCTATGGTGTCCTACTTCCCTCTCTCCAATCTCTCCTCTTTCAAGACTGGGGCAACTTTGTTGTGTTAAAATATTCTTCATGCCGTGTATGTTTGAACTTCTTTGAAATAGTGTTGTCCCAACACTATGTCAAAGAGGGGCAAAATGTAGACACCTAAATTTGATCACATTACTCAAGTAATCTTATTTAGTCATCTTTTAGGACATTATTAATTAAGTATTTAATATTTAATTAATTAATCATCATCCCCTAGTTTATTTAATTAACTATAGTCCAATTGATCAAATCAAATAACAACCCAAAGTCAAATTATCAGCTAAATCTCTATTCTTCTATTAAATTAAATAATTTCACTATACCTATTTTATTTAATCCCACATCCCCTTTTATTAAACAAATCATTTAGTAAGTCAATCCCCAACCTCTAACTATTCCTAAACTATATCATTAGTTAAATCCAACCCATTCACTCATATTAATTCTCCATTTTCCTAATTAATCCTACTTAATTAAATCATCCCACTTTCCTTCCTCTAACATGCCACTTGCCTCCTAATTCATCCTCTAAACTAAACTTTATATGTCTCCTAAACATGTGCACAAATTTAACCAAAGATTAAGACTTTCTAACTCAAACCAAAGTCAAACTCACATTCCATCCCTCTTGCATTCCTATCCAAAAGAATTTAATGCTATTACAAAGAATTAATGACTCTTTAAAGCCTCTTAAATCTTTCTTCCACACTCCTTCCCCCTCATAACTCCCTTTGACCACCCATTTTGACCCTCTCCCCTCATCCATTCCCCTTGTGACACTTGTCACAAGGATATGGATTTGAATAAGCACAATTCATGTGCTCCCCTTTTCTTGCATCCTAGACCTCCCTCATCCTTCCTTCATCCTTGCATCCTAGTCATCCATCTCACCACCCCCTGGCCCATAAATTGGACCCCTCCCCTCTCAAAAATTATCCACCCTTGAAGTCAAAGTCATAATGCCATTTTATATCATCAACTTTTATGCAAGCTCATAATGCCCCTGTAAAAAAACTTGCAAAAAATAAAATATAACCTTTTCCACATAACCTATAATAGATATGAAATAAATAAGCAATTGAAATCCACATGCAAGAGAATAGACAACATACCTACAAATATTGTGACACAAGATATACCCTCGGAAACCCTCACTCAGGGAAAACCTAGCCTCCAAAAGCATCCATCACCATGTATTATTTAGCAAAAATATCATTGCAATACAACCATGGAAGCCTTCAATGCCATAGCCACAACCAAGAAATCCATGTGAACAAGCATGAATCCACACATCCCATTCCATGCTTCCAACCTTCACAATGGCTCCCTTACCGTGAAGCCTTGTCCTACTTGACTCTTGTCTTTCTTCTTGCTATCTTTTTTCATACAACAACTACCCTTGTGGCTACTTATATAGTAGCAAGTCCAACAAAACCACCAAGTGGTATTACATAAACCATGTGCTACCTAACCCATTGACCCCACATTTAATATTGGACATCTAATTCTTTTTTCCAATATTAAATAATTACATCAAATATTATCACAATGTTACAATACAACTCATCAAGTATATCCCATGAGAATCTTTACATGTTGTATGTCCATCTAGGTGCAACATTACATAATAAAATAGAATAATGAAATATAACAATACTATGCAATGTGTGCAAAACTCATTATCTCAACAATCTCTCACTTGTTGTATACATTGCATAGGGTCAATTTGTAGCCACATAAATGAGAAAGGGAACAATCCTCCTAGTACATCCACCATCATGGATCAAAATACACGAAGTGCTCCATCCTAGTACCCACAAAAAAATCAAAGTATCTAGCATCTCAAACATGAATGATCTCACCTCCTATTATGCCATTTCCACTGGACATACATAGAAGCCATCCAAAGAGAAAGCCACCCAACTTGTCACATTAGAAGATCATAAAATCCTCTACCAACTAAAATGCCAAGCACAAAAAATATAATCCAAAGGTAGTCACATATATCCATAGTTGTTAAAATAACCATAGTTGAAATAACACCCACAACAAGTGCCAAACCCATCCAACTATCCATACCTCCAAAGGTATACTAAGTGAATCTCACATCATCAACATATCCAATCTGTAATCTGCAATCACAAGCCTCAAGAGAAATACTTGCCACATATATTCCAAGAAGCTCCCACTACAAAAGATAAATCTATAACCAATCCACTCACAACATCTCAAAAAAGTGAATGAAAGTAGTCTCAAGGACATCCACAATACATAAACCAATAACCTACAAGAAAAACTCTAATAAAAAATCTCCAACAGTCTCCCAGGCACTCCACAACCATCAAAGGAAAGAGATAGAGAAATAACCATGTCATCTCTCATATGACATACATGAGCACAAATCAGTGATCACAATCTCCAACCAATATCAAAGCCAATGTAAGTGAAACCAAACATCTAGGAAGATAACCAAGACCAAAGAGAAACCATGCAAATCATAACTTGTATCATGTCCTTCTACACACACCTCTAGATGTAAATTGTGCAAATATGATCTCCTCCATAAAACCCCATTCAAGAAGCCTCAACAATACCCAAACCATACCATATAACTAATCATGGATGTAACGCTCTCACAAGAATATCAAAATCATATACCATTCCTAAATCAAGGAATAACTATTCCTAATCCAAGGAATATGCTCAATATAAAACCATCTCCCAAACTCAACTATCATATCTACATATGCACATGGAGATAACCAATGCCAAACCATCTTTCAAATGAACCCTCTAAAACTAACTCATGTATCATAGCTCAAGATCTTTATCTATGAAAGATAAGCATAAATATAATGCACTTGAGAGAAATAATGGGTTATACCTCTCAAGTATCAAACCATTGAGTAGACCAAGAGTGGGGAATGAGAATACTTGTCAAGATATCCAAGTCTCCAACCAAGAATCATCTAAGAAAAATCTCCTCTCAAGTCCATATCAAGTGAATGCCCCTCAGACTTCTTGTAGAAACCAAATAATAGTCCCAAAAAATACTTCTTTAATCCAAGAGAAATCAACATCACCACCATCTCTAAGTATCCATCAGCACTTGTAACCAATCAATCCATGCCAAATCCAAATGAAACATAGCAATATCATGAAGTATCTAGCTTGTGATCAATGTACTCAATACCAAGAAACTAAACCAAGATCAATGTCAAAGTTTCAACCATGGCCCCATAAACATAAACATGACAACATGATCTAACCATCTCAACCAAAGAGATAACATGATTCATATGAACATACTATAACATGTCAAAACTCTAAACACATATCAAAAGTATACCATCACATAAAAATGAAACCATCCTAACTCCAAGGATAATATGTCAAATGAAAGCATAAACCACACCTTTACCAAGAAACACATTAGTCCTCAAGATGCAACCATCTCCACACACCATGAAGAAAACTATCTCCACATACCATGAAGAACCATCTCCACACACCATGAAGAAAACTATCTCCACATACCATGAAGAACCATCTCCACACACCATGAAGATAACCAAAAACTCCATGAGTCCTCAAGATCTAACCATCTTCACATACCATGAAGATAACAAGTGCACCATGCAAATATCAAAGGAGCTTTTGCAGCAATAGGATCTAAGACAAACCTCCAACATCTACAAACACTCAATAAATATATCAATGCCAATAACTCCCACTCAACCATGGTACCAAGTCACCTATGCCATCATAAAATCCATCTCTTACATGAAGATCCTCCAAGTCTACACTCATACATCCAAAGTGTCAATACCAAGTGAAACAAAGATCTCCAAACCCAAGAAAATACAAACAAAACCAAGAAGTAATCCAACAAGCTTCCACTAAACCATGTATCCAAGCTATCCATGACATCACAATGAAAAACCATCATCTAGCCATGAGAATCAACCAAGACATCAAACCATCAAAGAACTCAAAGTGCACATCATGAGCTCCTCAAAAGAAACCAAATAACCATGATCCTCAACCAAGAAGATATACCACCATAACCAAATCAAGAATCCAAACCATTGAAAATCAAGGATGTACCTATATATCCAATCATGTCATGCCAAAATCTATGACACCATAATCACATCTATGAACTGAGCATCTGACTCTCAATATGTTCAACCTATTAGCATAAAATAATCAACCACAATCCTCCACCATGACTATACCTGGTAACAACATCTCATCCCTTCTACATGAAGAAAAAATCAGAAAATCATGTGACTTAGGGCATAGACAACCCAAATACAAGCCACCAATTTTAATATGTATCAATAATGAAAGATCAATGGGAAAAGACAATCCATATCCAAGCTATAAATGCAACCTGTAAGTATAGACTACTTACAACACTGCACAACTTGTAGACCCAACAAGTCATCATACATATCCAAATCAAACATTGATAACCATATCATTATGAGACCAATCTAAAATATGAACTGAGTATACAATGACATCAAATCTTAAAACTACAAACATACAATGTCATAAACTCATAATGCTACCATAGTCAATATATACCATAAATTGTTCATATTCAATAATCACCAAATAAACCATGCCAAACCTACACCAAATCTAAATAATTGTGTAGAGCTCTTCAAGAGCTTTCTATTGACTACTCGAAATCCAAAATCTGACTTCGTATGCCTAAGTTATGCCTTAATCTATGCTCAAAATAAAAAACATCTAACTTTTGGGCTCCTAAAACCTAACAAAAAGTCAAAATCATAGAACCAAACCTACATCAAGTTGTAGTGCTCTAAATTAGCTTTCCAACACCTATAAGAAGTTAGAAATCCAATATCTTGAGAGAAAGTCATGGTCATTTTACTAAGATAGTCTTTTTACCATTTTCACTGCAAATTTTTTTTTGTGACAAAAATTCCAACATGATTAAATTTGACGGCCATAATGGGCTGAAACTAAAAAACTCTTTCATTTCCTTTGAACATGGCCAAATTAGGGCATATTATATATCAAAATTTATGAAAACATCAACCCAGATCCAATGGTGATGTCTATTTTTGCCCATGAGGTCATTTATGCAAGTTATCTCCTAAAACCTCATTTAAATGAAATATCTGAAAAACCCTTTTGTCCAATAATTTCACATGCCCAAAATCTACCAATATCCCTTCATAATAGTAAACCCAAAACCTTCAGATCTGTAATAAACAACTCTTATATCTTGCCCTTTCTTTTATCCTCGCATGCATTCCACAGATTTAATCTAGGGTTACAATAACAAAACCATAGCTCTAATATCACTTGTAAGGAAATTTGCAACGAAAAAAATATAAACATTTCCACATAACCCATAATAGATCTGAAATAAATATGCAATTGAAATCCACATGCAAGAGAATAGCCAATATATCTACAAAAAATTTGACACAAGATATACCCTAAGAAACCCTCATTGAGAGAAAAACCCAACCTCCAAAGGCATCCATCACCATGTATTATTCAACAAAAATACCATTGCAATACAACCATGGAAGTCTTCAATGCCATAGCCACAACCAAGCAATCCATGTGAACAAGCATGAATCCACACATCCCATGCCATGCTTCCAACCTTCACGAATGTTCCCTTGGCTAACCTGTCAAGCCTTGTCCCACTCGACTCTTGTCTTTTTCCTTCTATCCTCTTCATACAACAACTACCTTTGTGGTTTCTTATATAGTAGCAAGTCCCACAAAGCCACCAAGTGGTATTACATAAACCATGTGCTACTTAACCCACTAATCCCATTTAATATTGGACATTTAATTCTTTTCTCCAATATTAAATAATTACATCAAATATTATCACAATGTTAGAATATAACTCAAGTATATCCCATAGGAATCTTTACATGTTGCACATCCATCTAGGTGCAACATTACATAATAAAATAAAATAATACAATATAACAATATTATGTACTGTGTGTAACATCCATTATCTCAACAACTCCTTTGAAGAACAATTCATTAAATCACACCATTTCCATGCAGGAATCCTCACTCACCCTACACATCATGTTTTACCCTTTTAAAAGCTCCTATCCATCTTGAAGCTTGAGCATATCTGAGCACACATCCAACCATCATCATGTACATATCTAAGCATCAAGGTCACACTTGGGGGAGCTTACCATACTTGGTTTGCATTCCTCTTTTGTGTTTCCTTTGTCCTCTCATACATTTTGGTGTATTTCGTTAGTTTGTGAATGTTAGACTAATTTTAATACATTCTGTACACTAGGATTGTACAACATACAATAGGACCTAGAAACAAGGGTAAAAGGGAATTAGTACTGAAGATGCTTTTATCAACAAATGTATATTCAATATCAACAAAGACCACAATAATGCAAGCACTTCAAGTGATAAAAAATAGTCTTAAAATAAATATGTGATCAATAATTATGTCATTGATGCATGAGTGATAAATACCATGCAAGAAAAAATTAGTCTCAAAGGACTTGGTGTAATAAAAAATAAAATAGAAACCCAAACAAACCCTCAAATTAAAACAAAAAATGATACACAAAAAACCAAGCCATGGTAGCCTCCAAGGAGTAGGTATTTATAGTTTACACCATTAGGAGAACTACTTAATTTTGTGTTATGATAATTGATCCCAAAAAAGTTCATTCAGTCACCTGATATCAAAGAAGAACCAAAGGTAAAACCCCCTTTATGGGATGAAAACTAATCAAAAGGTCCCTAGATAAACTCTTATTTTCAACTCAAACATGTAGTGCAAAATCTCATTAACCATGGCCTAATTGAAGTAGACCCTCCTATGGGATCCTCCAATATTGATCACACTATTTTGAAGAATCACTTGGTAGAACATGATAAGAGAAAGGATTCTAGTTCAAATTCAATTGTGTTCTAATATGAGTTACAATCAATCTAGTCATGAATGTAACATAAACTGTTTAAATAAGGTAGATGCACATGTGTCTACTATTACTATTAAAGGTTATAACCTCCAACAATGTGTAGTTGGCACTCACCATAATAAGATCACTATACCAAGAGCTATGTCTAGGCCACTAATTTTTATTGAGTATAACCTTGTCAATCAACTTGGTAAAACCCTAACACATATATCTATATTTCATTTATTGTGTACTTCCCCTTAGCATAATGAGATCCTCAATATATTTTTGAAAGAGTCCATTATATCCAATAATGTCAATGTCATCCAATTTTAGACCATGATAGGGAAATTTTCATTATCACAACATGTTACCCTTTCACCTAGTGATGTCCCTCTAGATAAGCCTAATCACATTGACCTATTGCACCTAAAAGTCTTTTTCCATAATGCTAAGATTGGATGAGTCTTGATAGATGATATAGAAAAAATGTATATATGTACTATGAGAGTTTTAATAGGTATAAGTTATACTAAAAATGATATTGATCCATCTAGGAAGATCAAAATAGAAGTGTACGATAATCTTGAATGTCCTTCTAAAGGATTAATTGTATTACCCATCAAAACTGGCCTACAAATTGAAAAATACTTTGCTACAAGTTGTCTAAGATTTAGGCCTTCCCTACAACATGATTCTAGGACACCCTTGGATCTATGATATAAAATCATTCTTATATAAACATCAGCAATGTATGAAGTAGTCCTATAATAGATTGGAGATCACAATTCTAGGAGACCCTAATCCTTTTTAGTTCTATACAAATTTGAAAGATTCACCAAGCCAAAAAGTACCATTAAATAGTGAAGAAACATCTACTTATTCCTCTAACTATGTTGATGCATTAAAACTAGATGTAAAACTTCTAAGACAAAAGTTGAAAAAAAAAGTATCCTTAAGTAGATCTCTTGGTAAAAGAATAATTGAAAACATATTGGATGATAACTTCATAAGACCAATCAGTTATGTTGATTGGATCTCTAATTCAATTCATGTAAGTAAGCATTCTTGAGAGATCAGAATATGCATAGATTTTTAAGATCTTAATAAAGCATGCCACAAGGACAACTTTCCATTTCCCAATCATCATAATAGATATGAAAACTAGATATGAAATGCTATCTCTAATGGATGGGTTCTCTAGATATAATCAAATAAAAATTCTCCTAAGGATCAACCCAAGATGGATTTCACATGTGCTTGTGGAACATATTATTGGAATATCATGCTCTTCGACCTTAAAAGTGTTAGGGTAACTTATAAAATAGTAATGACTATTGTCTTTCATGACTACATGAAGATACTAAAGACTGTATAGATGATACACTATCGAAATATCTTGCTAGAAAAGATAATTTGATCATTTTGGATAGAATCTTTGCAAATATTGAAATCTATAAGCTTTGGTTAAATCCAAAAATAAAAGTGTATTTTTGGAGTTGTATCTAGAAAAATCCTAGCTTATGTTTTTTTTCATTGAGACATTGAGGTAAATCCTAAAAAGGTAAAAGTAAGATTAGAAATGCCTCCTCCAAGCACTTTGACGAAACTCAAAATCTTGTAAGTAAAATTACAATATATGTAAAGGTTCATTGAACAACTAGACAATAAGTTCCACTCATTTCAACATTTAATTCATAAGAGTGGAATCTTTCACTAGAATTAAATTGCAAACAATACATCCAACAACTGAAAGAATATCTTTTTAACCCACAAATCCTAAATGCCTATTATTCCAGTAAAGTCATTCATTTCTATATCTTAGATACTAAAACCACATTAGGAGATCTTCTAGCAAGACATGATGAAAAAGGCAATGAAAGGTCCATTTATTAAATTATCCAAGATATTGTGGGTTATGAATTGAGCTATTCACTCATTGAATGAGAATGCTTGGTTGTGGTTTTCACAACACAAAAATTGAGAAATTATATGATCCATCAAAAGATAATGCTAATTTCATGAATTGGCCCACCAAAACACCACCTATGCAAATAAAATTTAACAAGAAGAGTGGTAAATGGGTAATGATCTTAATAAATTTGACATTGATTATATTGATCACAAAGAAATCAAAGGATAAATAATCATTGATCAACTTGTAGATGCACCAGTTCAATATAATCATCCTTTATTGCCATATTTGCTAGATGAAGAAATATTTAACTTAACATCATATGTATGGTAGCTATATTTTGATGGATCATGTGCTATAAATGGATCAGGAGATAACATCATGTTTATCAAACGTTAAGGAGATGTGATAACCAAATCATACTAGACAATATTTGACTATACTAGTAATATTATTGAATATGAGGATTCTATCACTGGATTTAAATTAGCAATTCAATTAAATATCCAACACCTTAAAGTGTAAGGTGATTCCCAATTGGTCATTTGATTGATTAATGATGACTATGAGACAAAATATGAAAAATAGATACCTTAAAAGTAGCTGACTAACTTTTAGATGTCTAAATTTGTTCCAAACATATTTTGTAATCTTTCACTAATACATTTGGTGTAGTTTATTTTATGAGCATTCATCATAATTTTCATTGGCAAATGTCAAAATTTTGACAAACTTCCAAAAGTATGTTCATTGCTTTTTTTTTGTTGGACAACCCAAAGAATAAATATGTATTAAAATTCCAATTGCAGCGATGACATAAATGAGCTATGAAATGGTGGTTCTATAATGCCAAAATTCTAATAAAATCTACATGGTGTTTTCCAAAATTTTGACGAATGCACCCAACATAGGCATCGACAAGATTGCTAAACTCGAGAGGGAAAAAAATATCACAAGTCCATCACTCTCATTGGTTCTATGGAGGGGATAGTTTTGATTTGGATGAATGGGTTTGTCAAAAGTTTGAAAAAACCCAATATGTTTTTAAAAAAAATGTTAAAGTATTTTTGCAATTAGAATAACAAATTAATTTTTGTTTATACATTGCCATAGACATGAAGTTATCCCTAAAGGAAGGCATATAATGTGTTCTTGAGATCCAAGGATGGTTTTAATGGATCAAAAGAGTATGACTAAGTATGACAAGTGATGATTTTCATAGTGACAAGAAAATGGATTGAATTTTTTTTTATTAGTCTAGTGTAACTAATTTGAATTGAACTTGGTAAAGTAGTGGTGTATAGACTAGAGGGAGAATTGTAAGGTGTTTCAATAATACCTTTGATTGTCAAACTATTGTAACTTAAAGGGTACAATCTTGGACAGTTTAAACAGGAATAATCAATGAGATCTTTAACCATTAAGAGGTCTTGTGGAAGAGAAAAGAGATGTGTGTGATTAGTGAGATATTAAACAAAATTAACCCTTTAGCATTAAATATTGCTTACTTGTCCACTACCTTTATCCACTTAGAAAAATAGTCTTCCTCATCACTTAAAGGATATATGAGGACTAAGAAAGTGGAATGAGATATAAAATATAGATATCAAGGTGGTTTTGATGAGAGAAAAATCAATATTTTGACAAAATATAGTTGTTGAAACTTATCTTATTTTTAAACCACTCCAAGATGGGTTGACACATGGTTGGTAGGGAAAGGAAGAAAATTCTAATTTCCTAACAACCTGCCAAGAGTATACATGGAAGGAAACACATATTCAGTAGCAAGAACCAACTTATGTATAAATAAAGTACTAATTGATTAGACAACTTGCATGATAAAATATACTATCAACATCCAACATGCTCGACTATAAGGTCTTCTAAGTTACAAATAATACAATCAATTACAACATCAAATCTTAAAGGGCACAATATTGAGAATTTCTTCTTCCTTAGAACTTCCTTTTTTATACCTTCATGATGTCTTCCTAAATCTAATCCAATCTATTATATATAGCCAACGAGACCACAAGTCAGCCTATCAAACATTTAATTACAAACTAGGTCATGCCTTGGAGGAGAAAATAAAAGAGTAATTTAATTATAAAAATAGATTATGCACTCTTAAGGATAGGTCCACACATGATCCAAGAGATGTCCTTCAACCACCCAAGATGCCACATCATCATAAGAAACCACACATAAATTAATTACATGGTACACTGGATAAAATAGGTGAGAAAAGAAAGAGGTACAAGACTCTACGTACAAGGAACATTAGATTCTACACACTTAGGCTAAGGATCACCAATGGGTTCATAATAAGATGTCAACTACAGAAAACTTGTAACCACGAGCCACAATGGCTACTCCTCAAACAACAACATTGTATAGAAAAAAAAGCAATATTTTTGGTTGATGTAAGATTGCTCATTGAACCAAGATATTGCTCCTGCATCAAATACCTTGGGTAAATAAAAAACTTATGTCCTCATTAGGAAACCCTAATACTCTCACTTAAATCATAAAGACTTAGCTCAACTTGTGTTATCCATGAACTATCTTCAACTGGTTTATCCTTCCACTAAACAAGGAAATCCATGCAGTTTTTTCCTCTAGTGCTCTTACTTACTCTGCTATCCAAAACCTTCTCAATGTTTTCAATCTTCCTCTTGGGATAATCTAGGTTATATTCTAATTCCTCGTTTGATTCAAATTATTGAAAGATTTCTGCAATATTGAACATTGGTGAAATATCCATATCCTCTAGTAATTCAACTTCAAAAGCATTTGCACTCTCAAATATCTTCAAGATCTTACAAGGACCAAATTTCTTCATCTTCGTCTTTCTATAGGTACCAACTAGAAATCTATTCTTCTTCAAGTTAACCATAACCTCATCTCCAACTTCAAAATGTTTATGTCTTCTTCATTTATCTTCTCTCTATTTTTACTCTTGATTACTAGTCTCTAGATTCTTTTTAACTTCTTTATGCAAAGTTTTCATGAAATCCACAAATTCCTCTGCTTTAGCACTCCTCTTCATCTCAATACACAAATCCCTCTTTTCACTAGTTCCTTTAGGATGCATTACATTTACTATCTCAAATGGTGTCTTCTTAATACTTTTATTTATAGAATTATTATATGTAAACTCAGCTTGTGTGAAAATCAAGTCCCAGTTAGCAGGCTTATCTCCAACCAAACATCTCAGCAAATTACCCAAACTCCTATTCACAACTTAAGTTTTTTCATCTATCTATAGATGAAATGTAGAACTAAACTTAATTTCACTATACAACTTATTCCAAAGTGTCATCCATAAATAACTAATAAATTTAGTATCCCAATTTGAAATAATAGTATTAGGAAACCCATGCAATCTTACCACTTACGTAGAGAATAGTTCAACCATATTTGCTACATTAGGTGTCTTCTTACAAGGTATGAAATGAACAATTTTAGAAAATATTTCAACCACTAAAAAAATAGAATCATTACCTCTATGTGTTCTAGGTAAGCCAAGCATAGAATCCATATTGATATCTTCCCAAGGTCTATTTGGTACGGGCACTGGTGAATACAAACTCAAATTCTGACTAGTTCCTTTTTCCATTGACAAATTCTGCTACTCTTAACCATTTTTCCCACATCTTTTTTTATCTAAGGCCAATAATATCTATCAGAGACATCTTCACTATTTTGTCAATTCCAAAATGTCCAGCAAGTCCACCACTGTGTTTCTCTTTCATGATGTTATTCTTCATAGATCCTTTAGGTATGCACAATTAAATTTCATTAAACAACATGTCTTCTTGAATGAAATAATCAATTGCCTTTTCTTTCTTTCTTATCATTTCATTGTTATAATACTTCCAAGATTCTACAAATCAAGATATATTTCATATAAATATTTCAAATCATCAAAACCAAGTACCTCAACTCTCATTTTTGTCAGCAAATTCCTTCTTCTACTTAAAGCATCAAAAACTTTGCTAGACTATTCACTCTTATGTTTCAATACAAAGGATTTTTTTTGCAAATACTCTACCCACTTTATGTGTCTCTGATTCAAATTAGTTTGACTTCCCAACTACTATAAATCTTTATGTTTAGTGTATAACACAATCTTTAGGCAACAAATAATGTCTCCATTTCTTCAAAGGTTGAATAATAGCATAAAATTATTAATCATAAACTAAATACCTATTCTTAGATTCATCCAAATTCTTAATATATAAATTTATAGGTCTTCCTTCTTGACTCAAAAAAACTTCAATGGCACTTCTAGTAGCATCAAAATCAACATGAAAAACCTTAGTGAAAACAAGCAAAGCAAGTGCAAGTAATTTTTCCACCTTTTGTTTTAATATCTCAAAACTCTTATGCTCTCCACGTGTCCATTTTAAATCCTTTTTATCTCCTCTCATAGTCTCTATCATTGCATTATGTACTAAACTAGAATCTCTGATGAACTTCCTATAGAAATTTTCCAATCCGTGAAATGATCTAACTTCTCCAACATTCTCAGGGGTATGCCAATAAAGGATAACATGTGCTTTTCTATGATCCATCTTTAAATCATCAGTTGAAATAAAAAACCTAAGGTATACAATTTCCTCCTCCATGAAAGAAAATATCATCAAATCAATCAATGACTTTTCTTCTTTCAATCTTCTTTCAATCTATCATTTGTTGTTATCTTTTTTATGGTTCTAGAATCAGTGCACAGTCTCCATTCTCCATTCTTTTTAGGTGCTAATGCAATAGATATAGAAAAAGAACTTAAACTTTCTCTGATCAAACCCTTATCAATCACTTCTTGCACTTGTCTAATCAGTTCCTTATTTTTAGTAGGTGTTATCCTATGTGGCTTTTTATTAGGCAAACTAGCTTTAGATATCAAATCCATACAATGACTAATACTTCTTATAGGAGGCAAACCATCAGGTACATACTTAGAAATAATATCTTGAAATTTAGCCAACAAGATTCAATCTTAGGTACATGCTCAAGTTAATATGTTTTTTTCTTCCTAAGTATCAAGGCAAAACAAACATTTTTTCCTTCACATCCTTAATAAAATAATTTCCTTCAACCAAACACACTCTTACTATGGTACAATGATTCTTGTCAAGTTTAGCTACCAAAGAAAAAAAATTGTCATGCAAAGCTTTTTTTTATCATACTACCAAGTTCTACCCAACGAAATATGACAATAATCCATATGCATAATATCACACAAAACTTTATCATAATAATTTCCAATTTTGAACTTAATAAGGCATTGTTCACTTACTAGTAACTTATGCGCCTTCTGGATCCAAGAAACATGATAGGGATTAGGATGTCTCATTCTTTACAACTGTAATTTGTTGACAATCTCCTGTGATGCCAAATTATCTGAGCTCCCATTGTCAATGATCACTTTGCAACATTTTCCAGCAACCTTCCATCTAGTCTTGAATAAACTCTTCCTGAAAATAGGTTCTTCATTAGCTTCCACATTCCATAGGATTCTTCTCAACATCAAGTTCTCATAATGATCATGCTCATTAGTTGACTCAACAACTTATTCACAAGACAAAGTGTTTATACTACTACCTCCAATCTTCTTACCAGAATTATAATGTTCAAAGGCTTTACGTCCTTCTTCACACTTGAAATAACTACCCTTAAATGAAGATCTCTCTTCTATCTTGTACCATCTTAAAATGGACACATTTTTCTTTTAAGAAATTTTAGCTCCCTCGTCATAATTCCCTCTATGGATCATGGATATGCCTATTCTCGATCTCCTTTTCCCTCCTCTTCTTCCTCTTTCCACCCTCATCTTTCTGGCACCTACCCCTTCTTTTTGTGGCACCCTAAAATTGACCTCCAAGATTAGGTCGAATCAAGTTGAACTCGTCTGGACTAGGTCAACCTAGGTTAATCTAGTGCTTCTAGGTCGACCTAGTCCTAGACTAGGTTAATCTAGGTTGACCTAGCCCCTACAGTTTTGGAGCTTGGGGTCCAAAAGGTCTTAGGGGTTTAGTTAGTTTTTTACCATTACCCAGTCGACCTATATTGTTCTCCTGCCCAAAAATTCATATATAAGGAGACTTGGGGACTTCATTTTCATATCATATTCATAATTTAATTCTAATATTTCAAGCTCTTACTCTCAAGTGAATATTTCTTCCTTTTGCATTCAAGGAGTTCAATTATTCAAGTTTTATAAGCATTTAAGAAAGGATATTTCTATCTAGCATTGAAGGATCATTTTTGAGCATTTCCTCTTCAAGATCTAGCTTATTGTTGGCCATCAAGGGAGGAGGTCTACATTGAAGCATTCATCATCTTCTCCATTGATGCACTTTTATACCCATGGCACCGTGATGGAATTATGGTAGATCTATTGCAAAGAGTGGAGATACTCTACATTAGTAACTCAAGATCTATATTACATTTACCTACATACAAGCAAGGTGGATCCTAACATTTATATTGTCTTTCATTCATTTACATTGACATTTCTCAATTACAGTTAATTCCTTAATGTAGGGCTTGATCAAGGCAAGCCCTCATCGAACCCCAACCCAAAAACCATTCTTTTTTGTGTGGATTTGTAGGTTGGGAGCAAAAAGGATTACAAAACTGGAACCTACTATTTTGCATGCTTTCAGTAGTCATCATTTGCAGATCATAAGAATATGTAAACCTAATTGTAGGACGTCTTCCCAAGTCGTCCTAGTCCTCCAGTTTTAGATTCTCGAGAGATTTTTGGGTTTGTTCCTTTCATCATTTTATTTCAAGATCCATAGATAGATATTTAGATACACTTCAAGTATGTTTCTTTTGAAGTGAAAATGCATCTTCCTCTTCACATTTCAAGGTGTCTTTCATGTTTAATTTCCTTTCATATGTTTACCCTAGATTTACATCTTAATTGATCTAATTGTGTTTACATAGCATCTATATTTTACATTATTCAAGTAATTAGTTCACTTCCACAGTCACATTATCTTATTAAGAGCCAAAGAGAGTACATTTCCTTGTATCACATTCCTCTTTATACTTCATATTTAGTATTAGCTCCCTTCTTCCTTTGGGTTCTAGCTAATCTAATTTGGATCATAAGTGGAATCATATTTGGGAAATTCCTCTTTTTCCATCACACACATATTTGAATGGATTTGTGACCCCATAAAGTGGAAACCTAAATCTTATTAAAGTGCTTCCATTTTCCCACTAAGCATTTTGGTGAACCCTCCTTGTGCTCCTTTCTTTTTGGAGTTTATATTATGTAGCCAATATCTCCAGGCATATCTCATAGTCCATAATGCCTAGTCCATCATCACACTCAAATTGTCTATGTAGTGTTGATCTCCCTATTTCCATATCTTACTCATTCAAATCTTTGTGGATCATGATGCACCATACATCCTCTAGAGTAATTATCACCTCACTCATTGGTAGGTGGAATGAACTAGTATCTAAGTGTCATTGCTATGTTAAAATTTTAATCAATCATCTCTTTGCCTTAATAGTGGGAGTAAATGTGACATAATGTAACCCTAACTCAGCTAGTATCTCTCTCTGATGTACACTCAATTGAAATCACAACTCTAGGTATGGTGACCTATGCCACCACATCTATAGTAGAGGTAGCTCCTCCTATGTTTATCATACCAATTGTGTCAAATGTTTGTTACTCCATGTTAATGTTGATCAAGTTTGACTAAATTTGACCATATTTGACCATGATGACCTAATATTTGACCAACCCTAGGTTTTTGACTAAGTTTTGACCATTTAAGAGAATTCTGATTATATTTTGACTTTGTATGCAATTTGGTTTACCAACTATGCAGTTTGGCTTACTAAGTGTGTCAAGTGCACACTTGGGCATGCTAAGTGCATAAACTACATAGTTAGGCCTACCAAGTGCACAAGTTGTGCACTTGGGTGCATTTTCTACAAACTTGGCATGTTAGAACCCCAAAAATGCCCACAAGACTCACTTTTAACCCCCCATGTTTAACCCTCTAATTGCCTAGAAATGTGTAATCATAGAGATGCCTTGATGTACTTAATTGTGGTACTGCGGCCTTCTATGGTTACTAGCTCCATACTTGTTCCCTATGGGTTTGTCCAGTGGTAGCCTATCCATTTTCCTAGCTCCATAGCTCTAGTTCTTCCAAAAGTGAGAGTGAAAATGACCTCAAATCTCCTATTTAAGCCCTTTTATAGCCCATTTGTCTCATATATAGATGTGCAAGCTTTTTGTTTTGTATTGGTTGTAATGATCTTTGCAGTATGAGCCTCATAGCTTTTATGTTTGATCTCCTTTTTTATTCATTTTTTGTTGTGGATTCGCCTAATCATTATCAATATATTGACCTATCATGTATAGTTTTCAATCACTTTGTTAAGGGGGCACCCATGTATCCTACCATTATTGGGGAATGTTTATGCATTTTTTCATAACTATTCTTTGATACAGTGCTCAAAATTGCATTATATCAAAGAGGGGGAAAGTGTAGATGCTAAAATTTGGTTCATGTCTATAAATTCATCATTAGCACACTAACATGTCTGCATTCTTGCATCATAACTTTTGATCATTTTGGCCAACTTGACCATCAATCAAACCCCTTTCAATACTATTTCAAAATGATTCTTAATCTTTTCAAACCTCTTCAAACATGTCATTTCCAATCAACCTTAATCAACCGTGGAACAACAATAATCCTTTCAAATTACTTTCAAATCATTCTGAAATCAAATCAACTCTAGACACCTTCAAACCAAACTTCGACATTTTTGAGTTCATCATTGCATAACCCCATCTTGTTAGATCTTTGTCAAACTTATTATCATCATTTCAAATCGTCATCAAACATCCCCAAATGAATTTTGGGCATTATCAAGTCCCCCAATGCCAAATCAAACCCTATCAAATTCTAATCAAATAAACTCAATTCATCATCAATCCTCATCAAGTTGATCATTGACACTTTCAAGTCACTCAATGCATGATAAAGTCAAATCAACCTTATCCAAATAGATTCAACAATGTTGATAGAGTCCATTAATGCTATTCCAAACCAACATTATCAACTGATTATGATCAATTTGATGGCATCCACAGAGTCATTGACTCCACTAATGTCATACATTATCATTCCTTGGCCAAACCAACCGAACACATCATCAAACCTTGTTCAATCACTTTGAAATCATCATCCAATCAATCAATCACATTTGAACCATTTTCAAAATCACCACAATAGATTCAAGTTTGCATCAAGATCATCTAATTAGGTTATCTTTGAATTAAACTTATTAATTCGGCCAATCAAAAACCAATTTGTCCCTTGGGAATATATAACCCATAATTTTTTCCTATGTCTTAATCATATAATCATGTTATTTTCCCTTTTCTCCTAAGTCTCCCAATTAATTAATTTCATATTAATTAATTTTAACCATTTTCATGAATTATGGGATTTTTATATTCATAATTTCTGATTTCTAATTTGGAGAGATTAATGAATTTTTAAAATAAAAAAAATGGAACTTTTACACATCCCCCCTAATTGGGCTTCCATCCTTCTATTTCTAGCTTCCACTCTTACACTTTACCTTCACTTTCTTACACATTCCTTTCGATCTTTCCCCCTCCACCTTTTTATGCACAATTTCTTATGCATTATCATAATGTGTCCTTTTATGACACATCTTACAATTTGAACCTTTCAATTATGACAATTTTCCAAGTTGTGCAATTCAATTATGACAAATTTCCAATTTTCAAATTTATCACTCAACCCAATAAATTAAGCCTCTTTTGCACTTTTTTGGCTAACCACGCATCCAAGTATTCTCTCATCATAATCTTCATATTATTTTCAAGAGATTTGTTATTATCATGGAGAAAACATTAGAACAATTCAATGGAGAAAAAAGGAGAACATATAAGCTACAATTGAAAGGGGGTTTAGTTGTTTTGAATTCTTTTACATTTCAAGTAGTTTTTATGATAGGATTAGATAGGTTTGCATGTCTTTGAGGTTTTTGGTTGCCTTGATATGCTTTCTAACCCTTTTTCTAGTCTTACAACAATAACCACCTTGGATAACACAAAGTGGGCAAGCACATTGTAAGGTAATTATTTATTAACCTTATGAAATCAATGTGTGAGCCAAGCTGGAAATCAAAGATACACAAGCCTCACAACCCAAGATTGGTTAGATTTTGGTGTAGTTTCTCAAAAATGAGGCATCAATCTACCTATGCGGACTTTAAATAGCAGAGATCTCAAGCTATAGGTGGAGGCATTAAGGCACATAACTTGCAAAAATATAATGTTGAACCTTCAAACCAAATGTTAAACTTGCAAAATTGAGTGTTAGCTTGAAAATCAGAATGCAACTTTAATTAGAAAGAAGAGTAAAATGCTAGAACAAAAAAATCAATGAAAACAAATGATCAACCCCAATTAAATGAATCGGTGATCTACAAGTGCAAGTGTCAATTATAGGAGGCACCAATGCATAGAGATGTCAAAAAATCATTCGTGTTTAAGTGCAAGCAAACTCGTTGATTCAGAACTTGGAGCCCTTAAAACTAAAGATTTGTGAAAAATGATTATAAAAACGAGACTAGGATCCTACCCAATGTGCCAAATGATGTATGTTGAATTTGAAACCTATTTGTAAACCCTAACAACCCAACCACAAGCCTAAGTCTACAAACTAATTCAACAAACAATCAATAAAGCTCTTCTTCATGAAATGCAAAAGATAAAATAGTCAAAGTTAGACCATCACATTCATGTAATACTTGACTCTATTGTTCTTCAATCCTTCATGATCTTGTAATTTTCTCTTACTTATGTTGTACACACACAAGATGATGTGAAAGGATAAATGTGGTTGATTGATGTTGAAGAAGCTATGATACAAGATAATTATGAGATCAAACTAAGCAATAATCACAATATTTGTGTTCAACTTTTCTTTAGTGATTCATCACGTTAGACCAAATGAGGAAGAAATATGCTTATATAATATAAGTTCTTACAAGAATTCAGCATTGAGAATAAGAAGTTAAAAGATGAATCGCTAAAATAAGAGGAAATGTAAGAATTAATAAGATGAAGAGGTTGATTTGAAATTAAGGGTTAAGAATGTGCTAGGTAAGTGTTAGAGAGATGTTGACTTTTGGTAACACATCTTTGACTCTAATGAACATAGACATGGGAGGAAAAGAAAATGAAATGGGTAAATTAAGAGACTATTGTTATTTGTCACATATATGTGAATTTAGATTGTGATCGTGAAGAAAATAGAAGGCTAATGTTAGAAATGATAATATGGCAAATTAGTTAAATAAATAATCATATTTATTTAAATAATTAAAAAAGAGGCCAATAAATAAATAAATTAAATAAAATATTTGATTAACAAAATAGATATGATTATATAATTAAATAAATAAATAATTTTATTTTTAAATATCAAATAAATATATTAACTTTTGGTAACACGTCTTTAAATTTAATAAAGAATGCAAGTGTCTACACACTAAACTACTACAAAACTTGCATCATTATCATTTCCAAATGAAAGTTTCAAAAAATTAATCATCTCTTTAAATATTATTTTTCCCATATATATAAAGATTGCATTGTTATCAACTCAACAGTATTAAGATTATCATAAGACCTTTTCACACATAAAAATTAATAAAAGAAAAACAAAAAATCAAATTTGATGTGTATGTAATGACGTAGGTTTGAGCCAAAAGGATTAAACAAACTTTAAGCTAGGGTCAATGTAAAGAGCACGAAACTTTTTCTTCAAACGAATCATGAGGTAATAAGATTAAAGAAAATAATTACCTTTTCAAGAAATAAAACTTCATAAACTAAAAAGTTTGTGCCAAATCCATGCGAGATGATCTCTATATATTGAAAAGTCGTTCACACTGAAAGATGATTGGTCCTACATGGAGATTCTTTTCATCCTAAAGAGGAGATACCCCAAAACTGTAGAGCTTTTAGAAAAGGCAGACTAACACCAGTTCTTTCCATAATTGACTAATACCAGTTAAAATAAAATAGAGATGCTGTAAATAAAAGTTAATAGTATATTTCAAAGTTTGTGAAATGTCAAGTGGCTCTTAATTTGTTTGTGACGTTCAATGGTTTTCAATGAGTCCACTAGAGATCAAGTCTTGTTTGATGTAAGGCTCTGATATCATAAAGGATGAAGTCATGATTATGTTCCGGGCGATTTTGGCAGAATGTATACCCCAGTGTTTGGCTCTTAGCTGAAGAGGTTTCTGACACGAATGCACCCGTATCAGATTGCTAAAAAGTCACTGTGGTGGCCTTCACTGATTGATAACTCGTAGAAAGCATACCTCTGCTGAGCTGAACCCTCCATAACAAGAAGAACAAAAAGCTCATGTCATTTCCATGGCGTTCAGTATAGTTTTCCTACCTCACACACATAAATAAAGACAACAATACCAGGATACATCATTTTTCAACAGTCTGGAATCAAGTAAAGCAACTTTTGATCAAATTAAAGCCAATTGAAGATAAACCATATACACGTGTATGACGCAAATATCTTCGCTTGTGAACAAAAGTTCATGAAGTTGATCAAAATAAGTCCTCATGGACAGATCGAATTCGTTGTCAAAAGATAGCAATGCCCACACTTACAGCTGCCAGTCAATGAATCAATCACCTTGAGCTATCTGAAGGAATCAGTACCCATATATAAATATTCTAGCTGTGCTGTGGGACATGGTTCATGTGATCAAATCTACCAGTTAATGTTCGCATCACTGCCTAAAAGTTAAAATACAGAAATGGGCCTGGAATATCAGCTTTAATTGTCAACCGGAAGAGACATATTGACCCACAATGGCCAGAGAACAGCTCTACCGTCTTGGACTCTTGCAAGAAGGGCCCGGGCTACAATGAACAAGTGGGGAGGGGTGGGTAGGCCCAATGTGTATGTACATTGTATCACGAAACCCATCTTCCTGCCAGAGGATTGTGGACCCAGTCTCCTACTACAAAACAGCAATTTTTGACCACCCAAACGCATTATCATCACTTTGGCCAAATCTGTGACGCATTAGCTTGTCTGTTCCTCAAGTTTAGGCAGCCCTCAATCTCAGATTCCCTATTCATAAAGAGGATTGTTCTCGAGATGGATTCTCCTCCCATGTGGAATTTTAGGTAGCGCAATCTAGAAATAAAAGTTTTATGGGGCCAGGTAAGATAAACAGAACTAGGATTTTTCCAATGTTCCTATTCCTGAGTCTTAAGGCATTTAGCATATTAGGTTGCAAGGAAACAAAGGAATACAGGTATGGGATGGGAAATACTTGGGGACATCTTTGAACAGAGAATGGAAGGATATGAATAAAGTTACAGCTATATTAGAGATAGTTATAGTCTACAGATCATGTGGGATATCTGTAGATTTTGTCAACACGTCAAAAGCATATATTAGTGGTGGAGAGGGATCTTATCTCATTACGTCAACACCCCTCACATGATGGAGTCGAATACAACCATGTATCATGTAGGTTTTCCATCCACTACATACCCCGTCACTGGGTCAAGCCTACACGAGCGAAGAGTCAAAGGGCTTGAGGGACTCAAACTGATGACTCACACACTGATTCCATGAGATTTTGCCATTACACCAAAAGCACGTAGTTTTGGTGGAGATGAATCTCATCTGAAATATAATTACTACATCAACACTATATAAAGTGTGGAGATGGGATAAGTACAGAAGACTTAAGAAATTTCAAAGAAAATGGAAGTATAGAATTACAACTATACTAGAGATAGTGTGGGTTATATGGTGTGTGGGGGTGGGGTCAGTACAGAAGACTGGGGGGATTTTAGAACAGAGCATGGAAGTATATGACTAAAGTTACAGCTATACTAGAGATAATTATAGTAAAGAGAAGATGTGGGGTATATTGGGTGTGGGGATGGGGTCAGTGCATAATCTTGAAATAGGGTATAGAAGTCGATAAGGCTTTTAGATTTGCAGGTACACTTTTTACATCCCTCAACTCATCTTTTTCTTGTCTTGAGAAGATGAGTGTTCGTAGAACAATGCCAACATCAAGAGGTCCTCGTACAGCTATTGCAGATTAAAATCTTCTCAGGGGTAGAACATGGAGCCACTGAAAGTGACATTTTGTCTAGAGGGTTTAGTTCCGTGTTGTTGAAAATACATGCATTCTCTAGAGACACGAGCACCTACACAAGAAATATTACATTCATTATCCACACACCAACTTTCTTCGGACAAGAAACTTCATCACATCTCTCATGGCTCTTTGGTAAACCCCATTACATCAGACCTAAAAGACTAGATAGCAAAGTTCTCATACATCTTTACACACTATTGCAGGTGTAATTTCACGAGGAAAACTTGCGACGACCCCGCTCTATTTAAATTTCCACCACTAATACAAATCAAGAGTTTGCGTATGGGCATGTGTTAGTATCTTGCTTTTGTCCAGATAATTTGGGGAACCATGATACCCTACCATTTACAAAATGACAAACTCCAGAGAGGTCCCTTGAATTCCGTGAATTAAAGTAAATATGATGATCAGCTACAACTAGCTAAACTAATATATTTACTCAGCTGACTCTCAAAATACGTGGGATTGAATATTGGCTAGATAAAGCTATGTATATTAAATACTAAAACTAGAAAATACTAAAAATCACGCAACATGTCACCTTCAAATTGGTAAGAGAGATATTTGCATCTATTTCCTAAAGTATATTGGCAATTAAAAATTGTATCCATTTCCTAATAATTGTTATTGTGTTACTACTTGAACACAACTGACATACAATGTTCCCCACTTACAGTTCACGCAGCTAATTATTATTAAATCTTATTTCAATGAATCCTCAATATAATCTTCAGGTCATGGGCGAGATGAGAACATATACACAACTTAAATCAGGCATATTCATTTGCTCATATTAGCAGTTGTAATTCTACTATTTCAGTCTCGTAGTAACAAAAGAAACTTATAGACCAGGGCTGCAATCATCTGATTGGTCGAACAGCAGTAGAGTTGTCTGGAAATTTGTGCTTAATATTATCGAGATAATTTAATAAAACAATTTGGATTAACAAAGTTCTTTTGCTTTCAAACCCGAATTTGCCACCAGGCTAATTCCTTCCAACATAACAAACTTTGTAAGCCAGTAAAATGCATCTCAAAAGTCTACTACATATTCCTCAAGTCATCATTGCACCTGCACTAGTTTGCCCAAAACGTCAGCTCCTACATAAGTTTAATCGCCATGGAGACTAGAGAACCGATTCAATGCTTGTTGACGATATAAGACTGGACTAAGTAGCATACCATGGACTTTATATCTAAGATAATGATAACACTAGCATAGTTAATAAGATAATAATAACAGACAGAGCAGGATGGCATTCACTCATAATTCTTTTAATTAGGGAGGATTTAAATGCTCTTGCTTTAAGGATAAAAGACACTTGAAAACAAACATAAATAGCTATACATCATGTTGCATAGAAAGTTTTAAGGTCACTATTCAAAATGACAAAATCTTCTAGTAACTTACAACTGCAAGGTGTGCTAACCCTTGCACAGACCAATCTCCTATATTGTTCGAGTGGTTCTACATAATCTTTTCTTATTCCGAACACTGGAGATCACACAAAACGAGCATAAAGAGTAGAGCAATTAAGCCCACTCCCAGAGGGGAATGCTGACTTGATAATCACTTGGAAACATATCATTGCAGGTAACTGCTGATGCATCTGAGTAAAGGTTTCCTCCTGCTTTGGGGAGATGACATGTCTGAGGAAGCAGTTTCTCACTCACACCTTCGTCGTCGTCGTCGTCTTCTTCTGCAGGTGAGAGGTCTGACTGATCTGCTTCAAAAATATGGGATGGATTTACATGGTCTACAAAGGAGGAATGGCCACAATCAATGTGCTGACTGTCTTCATCTAGAACCCCACTGCTATCTGTTCCAGAGCTCAAAATATCTTCGTGTTTGCAGACAGGAATGGGGTCCTTAAGAGAAGCACCAATATCAGATTTCTGAAAATATTCAGAATGAAAAGCAGATTGACAAGAGCCTTTCTTCTCGGCAGTCTCCAAATCTTTTGTCTCAATTTTCAGGTCTTGATCTTTAGAATGCATCTTGTCGGTCAGCAAAACAACCTGATGCAATAGCAAAAATGCAAGAAACCAATGGATTTAAAAATAATTTATAACGATAGAAAACACCAATAACATAACATAAAGAAAGTTATCCAGATCCTGCAAGCAGCTGTTGTTATTATTATGTTAATAAAGATAGCAATTGACATATGTATAATTGGCACTTCGATTATAATCTGTTGAAGTGAAGGCCAATTGTCATTTGGTTTTCCCTTCAATTATGTATCTCTCGAGTTATGAGACTGTTCGTTATATGTAACTGGTGCATTTATAGACGATGCTGCTGCTGTATCATTTGTTTATGTTAATCAATAGAATTCTCTGCTCAATGTCAACATAGCTACAAGTTCTTGTGTACCACCATAAATCTCTTTGTGAATTGCTTCAATATTTTTCTCTATTCTATTTTCCGTTCTTCTACATTTACATAACCTACTCTTTTCTTTCAAGAATGATCTCCTTCAAATTAGATTATAGATTTTTCAACTGCGAAAAGACAGTTTTGCATCTTTCTGTACTGCATAAAACCGATGGGTTTATAAATCTCTTTGTATTTCTTATGCAAATTAATAAACCTCACAATCAGAGCCCGATTTGAAACTTTATGAAGCTAAACTAACTTAGCAATATCATCTTATTTCATACTTGTATTTAGATAGGCAGTTAAACATACCTCGGCTCTTAACTTCTCTTTTTCTTTGAGAAGGTTATCATAGTCCACCCTCAGAGTTTCATAGAGCGACTTAAGAATATCATAATCCCTTTCCAATTGTTTTGTTTTCCACCTTGCCCGCCGATTTTGAAACCAAACTGCAACCTGCCTAGGCTGCAGACCCAAATCCCTCGCTAGCTGTGCCTTGCGCTCAGGCTCCAGCTTGTTTTCAACCTCAAAGCTTCGTTCCAGAAATTGAACTTGCTCAGCAGTCAACCTTCTCTTCTTTTCCGGTGGATGGAAACAATCCTCAAGTTCCTCATCTCCAGTTTCTTCTTGTTCCAGGGTAGTATAAAATGGCCTCTTTGACACATTACCTATGACTTCGCCCAAATTAGCCACAGACCTTGAACCTACAACGATACAACAGCATCAAATTAGCTTCCAGCAGTGACAATATTCGTTGCCTGATTTCACAATTTATCACTCGAAATTTTTGAAAGATAGCTTCTCTAATAATCCCCCATAAGAAACCTTGATTGAAAATGTCACTGGCGAAATTCTCAACAAGCCACAAATCCAAAAGGGCTTAAATATCATATACTCACAACCAAAGCCTTAACAAAATAAATACTAAAAGATCCAAAACCGTTATCGTGGACAAGAGAAATACCAATAGAAACCCATTCTTATGAACATGTCATTGACAACCTAATGTAAACTAACACCGAGCATCTTTACAAATGATAATGCCCCATATTCATCGTCCCCTGAATGAAGGATTGGGTATGTAATTGTGAACGTAGCATTCATTCTCAAGTGCTTTGATGTAATAAGAGTGGGATAAGTGATAAATGATAACCATTGGTCCCAAGCAAAAAAACAGAAATAAAGGGTTTGCTGTACATGGCTTGGGCTTGGTAACAACCGGCGACCTCAAGAGTATAATTTGACTTTAAGAAATTCTGGAAAACTTAAATAAAATCCAGACAAGAAGTTGAATTAACGCCTAATCAATTTTCAAAACAACCGACTTAGACCCAAGATTAATGCTATAATAGTTCAATTAGCAAAGAATTGACTGCTATTGCTTTCCAATCAAGCCTAATCTAAAGACGGGCGTCCTATTCTACAACAGTTGGGAAGGGAATTGGTTTTGGACGTCAACATAAACATGGCCAGCAACAGGTAAAAGCACTGAAACTATCTAGAATTCAATTTCCTTTCATACCCAAATTGCAATTTTTAAGAAATATTTCAATGGAGCCGTTAAACCCACGCCGGCAAAAGCAATAATTTTGAAATATGTCAGCTGAGGACTGAATTTTGAGTCTCTGCATTATAGAAGAGCCACCTTAAAAAAAGGGTAGCATAATACTATAAACGATTACAAGTACAAAAAGAAGAAGTTGGAACTATAAACAAAAACTGTGCAATGCCCTAAAAAACAATTACTATTACTACTTTTAAGTTCAGCAATAAAATGGAATATGTTTTGGATAGAAAATGTAATCTGTTGGCCTTGTGACTATATATCTGATGAGATCCCTCTCCACCATCCGTATGTGTTTTTGGTGTGAAGGCAAAATCTACATGGTATCAAAGTGCAGGTCATCGGTTTGAGTCTCTCAAATCAGACTCAAACTGTTTGTCCATGTAGGCTTGGCTTATCAATGTGATATGTAGTGGGTGCAAATCCCACATGATATGTGATTGTATCCCCGTACATGCTTTTGGTGTGATGGCAAAATCTCCACAATTGAATGAGGAGGCTGATCCTTACAAAATCAACAGCCACCAGGCTGTAAAGAACCCAAGAGAACAAACAAAAGTACAGGAATACAACAGGGCACCACCAACAGCACACTGTCAGCAGTAAACCTCACTCTGAATGGAATATGTTACCCTAAGTAACATTGAGACGTTTTGAATTTTATAAATTATGAAACATCCAATCAAAAATCTGATATAAATATAAATTCAATGAGCACGACCTCTGTACAGTGTAATATAGAGACAACAAAAAGAACGCAAAATTTAGCCAAGGCAAACAAGTATCAAGTATCAATGCCTTGTGGGATACCTTCCAAAACACCTGAATTTCCGGATATGTTCATGGGCGCAAATTATGACATGCTTATTTTTCAGAATTATATACAAACTTCACCACTCAGCTGATACAGAACTTAGTAAAGAACAGAAAAATTAGAAACATAACGTCTGTCACAAACACCAAACATAACAACAAGTCTTAAGCTTACAAACAATACTATCAATGTTATATTTAAAAGCTCCCTAAATACTCCTTTTAATCAGAACAAGGCATGTCTGTATTGTAGAATTGAATTACAAAATTTACCACTAAACTCATACACAAATTTGGCAAGACTAGAGAAACTATAATAAAATACTTCTCTTGCACCATTACTACAAGATCCGATTTTCAGAAAAGAAAACTAATAACAGTGTCTATTTAACACCTCCCAAATTAGATATATAGGATTGAAGATGCAAAACATGACGTCTAATTTAACAGAACTTCACCAATCAGTTATTGTAGAACTCCGGACACATTATAGCATCAATATGAACGTTGAGGCTGAAGGGCACTATAAGAACAATATAAACTCTAGGGAACAAATAGTGCCAATATTATTTTCAACATCCCTCGATACCTGAATTATCAGAAATATGATAAAAAACACAAATCATGGCACCCTTACATTTTAGTATTCAACGATTAAAGGAAAATATCATCACTTATCTAGTACTTAACTTCAGAAAGACCATAATAATATAGATATGGCCTCTGCAACATACCCCATAACAAGATCTGACGTTTAGATTTATTTTTTAGTAAGTATTACCAGTTTTTTTAAGACCCCGTCAACAGCTTCATCAGCCTGATCTATTAGAAGGAATTCAAAGTCTTAAACAAGGTAAATCGATTTTTCACAGATAAATGATACATTCTACCAATTAGATACTGCATAACTTCAGAAAAAACTAAATAAATATATATTTACATGATCTCTGCAATCCACGGGTAACAAAAGCAATCTAAAGTTTACAATAAACCAATCCCAAAAGCTCCATAAACAGTTGAACTCCTACATGTGAGAAACAGCACAAAAAATGACATACCAAATAGGAGAGTGAATTGTGAACAAAAATCATCAATCCACTAATACACAATCGCAGAAAGAGGGAGAAAATGAAAAAGCTATTTGATAGTAAACTCTCCAAAAAAGAAAAAGAAAAAGATATTGATGTAATTAATATTGAAGTTGGGTATGGCAAGACGTACCGTTGAAAACAGGAGAGCCAAGCAGAGTTTCCAATGCATCTGAAGAGCAAGGGATCCTCGGGTCATTCCCCATGACAATCACATTGGATCCACCATACATTCTCCCCCCAGACATGATCATCTCCTTACCCAAATACTATTTCACACAGTAACATAAATTTTGCCCAAACCCAACACCAGCAAAGACAACAAGGTGAAGAACTATTATAAAAACATTTTATGGCGGAAAAAACTAGTGCTCCAGAGAGCTCTCATCCTAAACACCAACCAGCAGACCACCAGTTCCATCATTCAGAGCCCTCTTTTACCCAATTAAGGGACCTTGTTTTGAGAATTTTTTCCTCAGCCAACTTCAGCCAGGGGAAAAAATCTGAAGGATTTGAACTTTGAAAGCTCTGAAGAACTAGAAAGACTGTTCTATCCAGAGAAGAAAGAAGAGGAGTTGGGGGCCTTTTGAGGAGTCGGGCGGCATCTGGCTTTTAGGGAATCCTCACATGATGATGGCAGTGGTACCCATATGCATGGATGCCCTCATCTCCTTCCCTATGGCCCCATCGCTCTACATTGACCCAATCAATGCTTCCGATCAGTTTACATTGTGGGGTTTTGCCTTGTTCTTGTTTTTCCCAGGGTATGAAAAGGGCATTTCTCGGGCCAGTTGAAGAGGCGGACATTGTGGGTGTAACATCTCTTGGACTCTTCCACAGCTTCCCATTGCGACTTGCCTTGGACTCTTTCACAGCATCGCACTAGATTGTCGTAATAACAAAGTTTTCTCACCTTCTTACAGAACGGTTATTATTATTACTATAGGATTACAGCAGGTGTTGAACAGGAGTTTTAAGATATTATTTGCTATGGTGTGTTGGAGTGAGGATGAGGACGACGGGACTGTATTGTCATGGTCAGTCATATTAAGTTTAAGGACAGTTATCTTTGAATTATTGTTTATTGGATTTTGATGATTAAAAGTTTATTGTTGGTTATTGTTTGTTTAAATTTTAGAAAATAATACAAATTTATTGGTATCAATAATTTATGTTAAGATTATGATATTGTACTATTCTATCAATTATGAAAAGAATTAATTGATAAGGAGATATTTTCCTAGTCATATTGCTATCACACTTACCACTCATTGGACTTTCAGAGGTCACCCATCACAGTACTACTCCAACTTGAGTGTGCTTAACCACAAAGTGAGAATATATTTGTGTTTAATGTTGTGTAATACATTAGACATAAGTGAAAATGATGGCTATAAGTCCTTAAGTGAATTTAAAGACAACTTAAAGAAAACTTGAAACTCTATGTATTGTTTAAGAACTAAAGGTATATGAAGTTAGTTATAAGAACTAATGATACTCAGCTAAATGACAAAATAGTTTTTGAAGTATAAATCTCAATACATCTTATATCTTATAACTTATTAATAGTTAATTGTTACATTGTTTAAGTTAATTATTATGTTAAAATTATATTAATAAGTATATTCTCATATAACCAAAATCATTAATCTAAATATTTAAAAATATTATTTTTTATTCAACTCACTCAAAATAGTGAGCATGCAAAAGAATTAGGGGAAATGATCTAGTTGTCACTCTAAATAACATTCACCTTTTGCCCTCTAGAAAGTAATACATGATAACTAGAAATCTATATAAAATATTCTATGTATCAATAGCCACCCACTTGCACATCCAATACTTAAAATTTGAATATTTAATTAAAAACCATTAAAATATTTTGCATGGATTAATAGTCGCTCACTTGTAAATCTAGTATGACCAATTTATGATCTTTATGCACAAACACATCCTCTCTCATTTCATGTAACTACATGTATAAGTTAAAATTAATATATGTGAACTCTTAAGTCACATGAGAAGAAACCCTACAAACATCAATATCTTGTATTTATCTTGGTATATTCATTAAGGTTGTCATATTAAATGATGTTCTCAATATATTGTCTATTTGAGTGAAGGAAGTGGTGTTATAATAGTCCCCTACTTGTACATATAATATGACAAACTTTTTGATCATTATGCACCAACAAATACTCTTGCATTTAATGTAACTATCCATAAAAGAGAAGAGGTTTCCACAATCCATGCCAAGCAAGAGATATTTATTTTTGGATTTGGTTTTGTTTAAATACATGTTTCATCCTAATGATAGATCAGAGAGTGTGATTCGAAAGGTTGATGCAAAAAAAATTAAACACAATTGAATCCAGAAACAAATATCTCTTGCATTAAATATCCATAAGTTAAAATTAAAGATTTATCTCATAAGTCACATAAGAAAAACAAAAAAATGCACATCAATGTCTTGTGTTTATATTTGATAAAGGGTGGTCTTAAGATAAGGAAGTGATAGTACGCTTCTCTCACATTTAGCTTGTTAAAGTTATCAACATTAACTTTTTAAACTTGAAGTTATAAGTAAATCTAAAAGTCTTAAACTTCTTTCTTATGATTGTGGATCATTTATTCTCAAAAGAGATTTAAAACAATACCATAGATTTGAAATATGTTGATAAAATTGTAAATTCAAAAAAAAAAAAAAAATTCTCTTTTAAAATTCAAATCTTTATATGAGGTTGATTATACCTCTCTTTGTGATGGTAGTTTATCAACTAGAGATCAAAAGTGTTTTATTTGATCTCAAATGTTGTATTTAAAGCAATAATCTTATTTCATTTTAGATCATTGCACATGTATAGATCTTTTTCATATACAATTATCAGTTACACAATATTTGTTCTGATCAAAGAAGTTGTATACACATAATCATCTAGATCATCTTGAGAATTTGAAAGCATTTTCCTTGATTATTTGAATGAATGTTCTTTCAGAGTTTCACAAAAAATATTATCTTCCTTGATTATTTGAATGAAAATTCTTTCATTGTTCCACAAAAAAATTTATCTTGTAAAAAGTAAATGCATCATTTTTTTAATGTTAGAACAATTTAAGAATATTTAAATGATCTAACAATGACAATATAAATATATATTGATATTTACAAGTTAAATTACATCTACTTCAACAATTTAATGCATAATCACATAAAGAAATCAAACCAATCAATAAACTATTAACTAATTCTAAAACATTCATCTAAAGATCAATAATAAGCATATAAAAATAATGAATCATCATCCAACATCTATCACACAATCGGTTTTCTTTTTTTATTCAATTTTAAAAATATTCAATTTTTTATTATTTCCAACTTTATTTACCCTACAAAGGAAATTTATTCTCCCTTTACTTTTAAAAAGTAATATTTTATTCTTTTCAAAGTTGAAAGAACCAAATCCTAGCAAATATTTTACTCATCTATTATCCAACACCTTCTCAAAAGTCATCTAATGCAAGAAAAGACGAATTAGGGATATACCATAGAGATTGCATGAATTGCTAACACTAGAAGGAAATGCGTTGGATATTAAAACAAGGATTATTTGAACATTGATGGAAGTCGACTTTTGTTTTCTTTATTTGTTTATATATATATATCTATATATATTTTTTGTTTTTTTGTTTTTTTTGTTTTCTTTATTTGTTATATATATATATGATGGAAATAATAGATTATGTAAATATTGTTATCGGTGGTCTTATAAAAGTTATAATATGATTAAAATATATATTTAAGTATGATGATTTAAGTTATGCTATGTTAGATTAAATTATTAAGAAAAATAATAAAATGAATTTTCATAAGTGATTATTTTTAGATGTTGTGGATAATAGATTGTGTTATGTTATAATACTGTAGGGGACTCTTATAATATATTCAAAACACACACACTCTTGTACAATATGAAGGTTACTCCACTCAATATTTATACATAGCATAACAATTTGAATAACTCATGAAATTACGAGAAAGAACTTGTCTTCTTTTTTGAATAAAATGAAAATTTACACATGCTCTTTTATTTCAATTAAATGAAATGCAATTGAATTCAATTGCCAAACATCAGTTGCTTGGGCTTTACAAATTTGGAAGATGGAGCTACAAGCTATTCTTCTACGCTCCTTCCTACTCCTCTTTATCTATGAAGAGAACAACTCAACTATAAATAAATAACCTCTAGCCCAAGCCTCCCTTTAATAGAATCTTTGTATCTCTTGGAAATTTCACCCTCTCTCTTGATTAACAATGGATGACTATCTATAAAAGAAACATGTAGCCAAAAGATGACCTTTCATCTTCTCTAGGAGCTCCCCTAAAGAGATGAATTTTAAATTGGGTGCCTCAATAGGTGTCTTTTCCCATTTTTTTGTAACCATTCAATAAATATGAGTGAATGACTCTTCCCCTTCCTTGTTCCTACATCAAGATGACTATTTATATGATTTTGGTTTTATAAATATAGAGATGTGTCCTATTTTTAGAAATACAATTGTCTTTATACACATGCCCTACATATTAAATATTTTTAACCTCCTATGTCATTTTGGACACTTTCTTAGGTACATGGAGACCTATAGATGGTTGCATTTTTTTTTAATCACCCAACCCTTTTTTTTAAAAAGAGTAGTAAATGCTTTGACCCAAAGCTTTGAATCGGTGAGGCCATAAATGGGGAACCTCATCCCTAATGGGATCTAAACCTTGATGGCAAGAACAAAAACACAACAACTTAAATATCACAACTTTTCCTTGTTGGCTTTGATCACCTAATCTTAATAAAAAATGAAAAGAACATTTTTCTTGGGGTGCTGCAAGATTGCTTGTGCAATGGGATGCTCTTGCATTAGCTATGCTAGGTTGGAAAAACTTTGTGAGTAGGACTCACAAAATGATGTGGATTACTTGAATTACTCTTTCAAGTTTTAAACAACCTATAGCAAACTTCATCATTAATTAGACAAACATAGCTTCTTCCTCTACCTTTTCTAACACTTAGTCGGGACACTTGATGACCTCCTCCACCAAGTATGTGTTGGTGAGTGTTTGTCATTGATATCAAATGGTAAGTATGGTTTCCAAAACTTTTCTATTTGGTTGGGCAATAGAATTAGGAATTTAAATGTGTAGCTATTCAAGAGATTATATAATGGTTGGATTTGATAAAGATGGTGTTGATCTCTAAGACATGTTGCCTATTTGTGTTAAACACTTAGTCATTTCCTAGGCAGAGTTGGTTGGTCATCACTGCGACCGAGCCATCCAATTAAGGTTGAGCAATGTATAATAGACTTGTTCATATTTCAGTTTGAGCCGAGCATGTCTTCGATTGTTGAGTACTTCAGTTTGGACTGAGTGATAGTGTATGTCGAGTGTGTCAAAAGTCAGTAAATGTCGAGCGAAGAAGAGATAATTTATGCTGATTAACATAGTTAATACCAAGAATTCAGAAGCCAAAGGATGACATGTATATCGGTATGGACCGAGTGTCAAGATATTCAAGTGTTGTGTAAACCATTTTTGGCTGACTTCTACACTTAATTTATGGTTTGTAGAGACAACTAAGAAGGTATTTACACATTTTTGTCAGAGGACATCAATCCTAATGAAGGTAGTGTAACCAATCAGAAAAATGGAAGGACTAAATGACAAAAGGGATGAATCTAGATCATTGATCTTGATCTAGAAGGTTCATCAATTAGTTATTTAAAGAGGGACCCAAACCCTAAATCATGAGGATGAGAGAAGAGACAAAGTAATAACGAAGGAGGCATGTATGTTAGAAGCAAAGAGATCAAACAAAGTAGCCAAACAGAGCAACGAATGGTAGAATATAATATATATAATAAGGAGATCAAATCAAGATTGGTAAGAGAAGATCTTTAGCCTAGCAATAGAGTGCTAACCAAAGGATTAGGTACTGAGACATTCTAACCAGTGTATCAGGGCAAATCTCTTAACAGAGTGGTCTTAACAAGCCTATTCAAATATCCTAGTTCAAAGTTCTTGCGTAGTTGTAAGTTTAAATCCTTTAATTTCTTGTGTCATGTGTGTACATTTACTCTCATGTTTATGAATGTGATGCATACTTAGATCTATTACAACATAACAGTTATATAGTTGATGATCAAGACTTGAGATGGGTAAATGGTGAATGCATTTGATTTAGTTGAAGAAGTTAAAAGTTTTGTAGATCCTAATTCATCCCCCCCCTCTTAGTACCTCACTTCCCAATAAGACCTCTAACAGATGTTTTCTCATCAAATAAAAGTAGCAACTTGATCTAAATTGATACAAAGACAAGCTATTTAAATTTTTTTAACTTAGGTCTTGCAATGGAAGCTTTTGCATCTTGTAACCATGGTGACATGAACTAGTAATATGAATCAGTTACAACAAGAAAAAAATTGATTATCACTATAAACAATGTAGTATCAAATGTTAATATCCTTTAAAGTGGCCTTTGTAATTGTGTCTAAAGTTGAGATGTACACTTTTATGTGTATGGGTATGATGTTCTAGTTTTCATATTTTTATATACTAATGGCTAGTTGTTGAGACATAAGCTTGATAGGTGGTTGTTAGTTTAGTAGTATGGATAAAAAGATCTAGATACTTACTAAAGATCAAAAAATGATGAACCTTTCTTGATGATGGTTGGAGTGCATATTGAAAGTGTAAACTGGTCTTCTATAGACTATATGAATGGTATGTTAATATATTCAATTATGAAAATTGAATGTCATGGATTTACTATTGTAGAGATAATGAGTTAATGAGGGTTTTAATGATATCATTTGAGAAACTTGGTTGGAGAATTTATCGATATGATATGAGTGTGGATGTTTATGTTCTCAATTGCTAATGGATATATAAGTAGATTATGAATGTTCATTTTACTATTATGGATAAAAGTTGTGTATTTAATGTTATGTATTGAAACAAAGTAACCCTCCTTTGATTATTTTATTCATTTTATATTACATATGGATTGGGTACTCCTGGCTTTAGGTGGTTCTCATATTACTGGTGAGGTATAACATTGTAACCAATTAGGTTTCTAGTGATACTTAATATTGTTCTTTCTCATATTACTTTGAGCCTTTCAAGGGGTTTCCACTCCAACACTTGTCTTATGTGTTGTGCATATATGACTCTGGTTGATAAATATATAATTTGATGCTACTGATTTGGAATTCACTGGTGACTCATAATATGTGATGTTATTTTTGGTCATTGTATTGAAGTATTCATTTGATAAACTAAGTGTCTTATAGACCACTAATTCACCCCCTCTTTGTGGCTTGGAGTATTCCAACAATTGGTATTAGAGAATAAGTTCCTTTTAGAGGTTTAACAATCTAAGGTTGATCTTGAAAGTTCTAGAAAGAGACATTGTTATATATGATTTGTATGTTGTTATTAATGGTAACTAAATTCTATTCTTTTGGCCACTTGATAATTTTTGGAACTACCAAAAGTTTGCTTGATTAAATTAGCTAAACTTATGGATAAACAAGGAAATGTAATGGCTCAATTTTGTTAGAAAGTAAAGTCCACCAAGATAATTGAGAGGGAGAGGGGGGGTAGGGGGTGAATCAGTTTTGAATTTAAAAAACTCTCAATCTAAGTATATCATATTTCTAGAATCCATATCAATTAATAATTTTCTCTTATAGGATTGATTTTGTGATAGTTTTTAGTATCAATGTTTTAGATCATACTACATGATCCATCATTAGGATGCAAGAGAGAGATAAGGAATTGAAAGTGATGTTGTGTTTCAATTCCTTTTCTCTCTTTTGCATCCTGACGATGGATCATGTAGTATGATCCAAAGTGTTGATGCTAAAAACTATCACACAATCAATCCCAGAAGAGAAAATTATCAACTCTTAATATCTTTATTAATTCTAAAAATGTAAACAATAGATGTGACAACCATAGAAAGATAACCATATAGAATAACATCATATATGTTAACTAGGGAAACCCTTGATCAAGGGGGAAACTCTGGTGAGAATGATTCCCACAAGATGATGTACTAATATAAAATTTTCTTATGAAAGGATGGACTCTCTTAGGAGCCCATGAAATATAGTGAACATATGAGTCCCTTTTAGGAGAGTTTGAATCATTGTCGGGAGATTCCAACCCTCTTAGGAGTTGAAAGGATGACAACTAAACCCACTATTCAAATAGCCTCAGAATCTCTTCACCAAATAATCTTTAGGATAACATATCCAAGTTCAAAACTAACTAAACAACAAACTCTTTTCCAACAGAGTTCCTTTGAAGCTCATAGTATATCCTCAACATCAATCTTCACTCTTACAAAATATAGTTTTCCTTCAAGATTGCATAACCAACAAAATGATCTCACTGATGATTACAACTAAGGAAATAATATTTCATTTATACCAAATCCTAAAACAAGTATTGAGTTGGAATTTAGGCTTTCCCAATTTATAATGAATAATATAGGACCACATTACAATATTACAATACACATTACATTATAATTAACACTTTCCAAAATAATTTTGTCAATAGTTGGCCTCCTAGGAAACATTGAGTCTTCACAAATCCTCACAAAATGAACATCTAATTCTACCATGTTAACCGTAGCATCATGAATATGTCTTCAATAATAATCCAAGTGCACCAAAAATTCCTTAGCCTCACCAAAAAGATATAATACAAATACCAGAAACTATCAACTAGAAACTCTCTCTAAGAATAGTGTCCACAAAACTTTTTTTAGCTCGTGCAAATATTCATAACTCTTTCTACGAACATAGACATAACATCAAGACAAGTTCCTAAATATACCTTTAACTATGCATAACACAACTATCTATCCATAAACCACGCTAGATGAATATTCTTCTAGAACTCTGGTTGATCTATCCATAAAATTGATATGTTGACATCAATGACAAACATTGTCATGAATGCAACACATAAGTACTCAATCATCTCTCTGACATACTAACAAATTCCCCATACAAATGCATCAAGCATTCATGTTTAACAATCTCCCCCTTTGGCATTGATGGAAGTATAAGATGAAAAAATTCTAAGTACCATGAATACCAAACTAAATTTCTTCCTCATTTTCCTTTAGTCTCCCATTCATGTTGCTCATGAATCTAAACATACATCTCAATCTTAGATAGGTTGTAAAGAGTTTTCATGTTCTAATTGCAACCATAGAATACATCAATAATCAATATGCATGAACAATGTATCAATCTCCCCCATACATAAACATCAATACTCTCTCCCAAAATAACAAATACATTTCTCTCCCCATTGACATCAATACTAATGATTTATTAATCTCTACTCTCCCCATAATAATGTTCTAAAAGAGTGTATTTCATGTACTAATATCTCCCCCATTGACATCAATGATAAAGGTATCATTATGTCAATTCTTGAAGTTTAATCATCTCTAATCCAATCTACAAAAAGATCAAGTGTCCAATTGTTAAATACGAGTACCAAGAGTCCTCAATGACTCATATCAAGCATAGATACTCCCTCATAGGAGCATCATCAAGCATTCAGTTCGAAAAAAAAGAATAGTGCTCTATTATATACAAGATTGGTGCAATCTTTGCATCAACTACTCTAAATTAGGTTGGGGCATGACCCCAAGCATACCTCTCAAGTACTCAAATGTTTCCTTAGCCAAAGGTTTTGTAAATATGTCTGCTATCTACCCCTTTGTGCTAACATATTCCAATTTGATCTCTTTCTCTCAAAAAATGATACTTAATTGAAATGTTCTTTGTCTTTGAATGAAAAACTGGATTCTTCGACATACTCAAGAACTCCCTGTAGAACTGCATCAATCATTTATGGTTAACAAGTTTATGGATTGGTATGGGAAGATAATGAAGGATTTCACATTATGCACCCAGGGGATGACTATATGATGTAGGAGCATCTTGGGTTGCCTTGTAATCTTGCTCATTTTGTTCATTCTGGCAGTTAGCACTGAGTTTATAGTATTAACAGAGTTTGGAGTATTAACCAAGTTCAGTGTTAGCCGAGTTCAATGTTAACTGAGTTTGCACTATTAACCAAGTTTACAGTATTAACCAAGTTTGTAGTGTTACCTGAGTTCCAGTATTAACCAAGTTGTTATGGTATTAACCAAGTTTTCTTTCATATGTCAAGTGATTCTAATATTTGCTGATGCTCAATTCCTTCTTTGACCAAGTTTGACTATGATTGGTTCTTACTTCAAGCCGACTTATGTATTCAATTTGGATCATGAATTTAATGATAGGATCTTGTCTTGGGATGTGTGCAAACCATTTTATGGTCAACCTTTCTATTGTGTAATGATCTAGAATCTTCTGTAAGTCATTTTGATAAGTATAAGTAGGGGTATTTTGGTTAAGGCTAGGTAGAACCTAGAGAGTTGAGAGAAGATGTTTATGGAAAAGTGAATTTGATGTTTGATCATGGATATTGAAGTTTCATTTTGTATCTGGTCATAACCCAAAAGGCCTTATAGTTGGGCATGTATGCTGATAATTCGATGAATCAACAAAAGTGTGTACTTTCTCTCTCTCCTTAGTGTTTTTCTCTATATGTTTGCTTCTATTGTGTTTACTCAGTAAGGCGTTGGATAGTTAGGTGTGCCTTTGGACCTAGCTATTCATTCCCTCCTTGCATCACGTGGTATCAAAGATTAAGGTTCATCCTTAAGGAGATTAGATCATGTAGAACCCTAAGTTTAATTTGGTTATAGGGTGACAAATTTGGAGATTTTACCTATAATTTGTAGAGGGTTACGATCTTCCAGGAACCTACTTGTAAAGATGGTTCAAGGTAGAGGAAATACTAACACTACTATTATGAACATGTTGAGACAAATTGTAGCTAGATGAGATACTGTGAAGACATCCCAATTTAGAGGAGTGCATCTTGATGATGTGAGTGATGATGAAGCAATGGCACAAACCCTAATCCAAAACCCGAGTAAGATCAAGACAAGGAAAGATTGTTGAGAGTGTTGTCTAGGGCAGATTCAAAGCCTATTGTAGAAGTTGTTCCTTATGATGAAAAATTGGACACTAATGTTGTGTTAGATTGGATCTTTGATATAGAGAAGTTCTTTGAGTTTGAAAATACTTGTGATAATAGGAAGGTGAAAATTGTAGTCACAAGGTAGAAAGGTCATGCTTCACTGTGGTGGGAGCATTTGCAAATTAACATACAAAGGAGAGGAAAGGAGAAGATCAGGACTTAAAAAATGCTAAACAAGGTGAAGAAGAAGTTCCTTCTTGTTGATTACCAAGTTATCTTATTGAGAAAGATGCACCATTTGAGACAAAAGGACATGACTATGAAGGAGTATACCAAGGAATTCTATAGACTAGACATCACATTTGGACACGTGGATGATGAGGTTGAGAAAGTTGTGAGGTACCTAAATGGATTGAGATCTAGAATTCAAGATGAGATAAGTTTTGTGAAATTGGAAAGTGTGGAAGAGGCATACCAATAAGCCTTGAAATCTGAGGAGATCTCGACAAAGAAGCATGAACAAAGACAAAGAGGTAGAGGTGGTAGATTCTAGAGAGGTAGAGGTAGATCAAATGGAGAAGGTGGTAGATCTGATAATTCTGCGCAAGATAAGGGAAAATCTGAGTTGAAAAATGATGAAAAAGAAAAGATCGAATGGAAAGGTGGTAATTCTTACCGAGGAGGTACCTGTTCTTACTAAGGAAAAGGTAATTCTTGTTTTACAGGTGGTTTTCAGGGTAATTATTTTAGATGTGGAAAAGAACATCGACCCTTTGAGTGTAGATACTTTGGTGAGAACGAACAAGGTAATAGAAATGTTGTGATTCAAGGAGATCTTGAGGGTTCACCAAGTAGAAATGAGGTTGGAGAAAATCTAATGGTGAGAAGAACTTTGTGTAATAAGGGAATTGATGAGGAACCTGTCCTAAGGAGAAGTCTTTTCAAGACTAGATGTAAGATGGCTAGAAAATATTGCAAAGTCATCATTGACAATGGAAGTTTAGCAAATTTGGCATTAGAGGAGGAAGTTAGGAAGTTGCAGTTGCAAAGGTTGAGACACCCTAATCTCTATCATGTTTCATGGATCAAGGATGAAGATAAGTTGCTAGTAAGTGAACAAAGTGTTGTGAAGTTCAAGTTGGAAATTACTTTGGTGAGTATTGCGTGATGTTATGCCTATAGATTGTTGTCATATTTTGTTGGGTAGACCTTGGCAATATAATAGTGTGCTATGCATGATGGAATATTGAATCAATATACTCTTTGGGTGAATGGAAGAAAGCAAGTATTGTTGCCTTTGATTGAAAGTTCAGATGGTGTTAATTTTACTATTGCTTAGGTTTGTGTGGTCAATGGGAAGCAATTCGAAAAGGAAATGAAGAAGAAAAAAATATGTTTTGCCATAATTCCTAGAAGACCAAGTTGTACTAGTCATAACTGAGTGACAAAAAATAATGATGACTAAGTGTCAGAGGTTAGTAGTAACCAAGTGACAACATAAGCTAGTAATATTGATTGAGTGCTAGAAGAAATTGAAAGTTTACTTGATGAATACAATGAGATTGTTGTAGAAGTTATACCTGATGGTTTATTAGCTAGTAAGAAGTATAAGTCATTGTATGGATATGATTCCTAGAGCTAGATTTCTAAATAAAGCACCATATAGATTGATACCTACGAAAAATGGAGAACTTAATAGACAAGTGCAAGAGTTGTTGCATAAAGGTTTGACCAGGGAAAGTTTGAGTCTATGTGTTGTACCTAATGTATTAGCACATAAGAAGAATCAAGAATGGAGAATGTGTATTGATTCCAGAGCTATTAACAAGATCACAATGAACTATAGGTTTCCTATGCCAAGGATGGATGACATGATAGATTGTTTAAGTGGAGCAAATTATTTTACCAAGATTGATTTGAATAGTGGTTATCATCATATCAAAATTAGAGAAGGTGATGAATGGAAGACTTCTTTCAAGACAAAAGTGTTGAAAAAAATTGATCAATTGTATATTGTCTTTGATGTTACACAAAATGTCATATCTTTACCAGTCAGTGTCTATTGAGCTCACTTGGGCGATGAAGACCATTTCTTGTGTTTGTTGAGTATTCCAGTGTTTACCAAGTTTATAAGACATTATCTACTGAGTTCACTTGGGCTCCAAAGAAAAGTTTGTAGAAGTTTAGTGTTAACCAAGCTCACTTGGTTAACAAAGGAAAGTTGGATAGAACTAGTGTTAACCAAGCTCACTCGGTTACCAAAGGAAGTTTATGATATTGCAGTGTTAACCAAGTTCACTTGGTTAATATAGGAAATTCATTTCAAAGTTAGTGTTTATCGAGTAGGGTCAGCTAACAAAGGATTTTCTTGTTTTGGCATATTATGTTTAATGGATTTGTTTGTTGCTTCTAGTCGACTAAAGAGATGAAGAATTATTGTTATAATTTGTATTCAAGCTGAATTTATAATGTATATGATATAAGTATAAGGTCAAGTTGAGGATTGAAGATGTGTGAGAATGTGTGGAAGATAAGAAGATGCTTAGAGGAAGAGAATTGGAAGGATGAGAAGAATATCATTGTTGGGTGGCAAAGATTAATCTAATAAGGAAGGATCAAGTATTTGAGCTAGAATTGATATCTAAAATCAACAATATAGTTGCATCGACAATCAGGTCATATCATTCTTACTCTCTAACCATTGTAGTAGTGAATCAAATCTCTTAATAGAGTTAGCCTAACATCTATTTGTGAATCCTCTAACAAGGTGGCATTTCTAGATTGAAGTGTCTAAAGACCTCTAATAAGGCCACTCTTAATAGGGTGATTAAATCCTCTAATAGGGTCACACCTAACAGTGTTTTTTGTAATATTTAACAAGGTTGGCTCTTAATAGGGCTCACTTCAAAAGCATGAAAAATAGTAACTAGTTGTAATTGGTGGTTTTCCCAAATTGGGTTTCCACATTAAATCTTGGTGTCACTTGTGTTTCTGCTATTTATTTTATGTGTATGCAACTAAGTTAATTAAGGGTCATCACACATAATATCTTAAGATCTAAATGTTAAATATTTTTTGAGTAACAATTGCTATTATAGTGCTTGCTGAGTTGCAACATATTGATAGTGTTAATCGAGTGCCTATGTGCTAACTGAGTGGAAACAATTTCAATAGAGTTTATGTTTTGTACTAACATCTAAGGGATATGGAATTTATTTTTGTGGTAATTGATTCACCCCTCCCCTCTCAGTTACTCCTCTTATATTTCCAACAAAAAGATGGTTTGTACGAATGGTTGGTTATGCCTTTTTGTTTGACTAACGCACCTAGTACTTTCATGAGGTTGATGCATGAAGTTCTCAAGAGATTTTTGGGTAAATTTGTGATTGTTTATTTGGATGATATTATGATATTTAGTAAGACTAAGGAAGAACATCTTGATAATGTTAGACAAGTATTGCAGAGATTGAAAGAGGAGAGGTTGTTGATTAATTGAAAAAGTATTTTTTTATGCAAAAGGAGATTGTGTATTTGGGATTTGTGATTTTAGGTGATGGTTTGAGAATGGATCCTAAGAAGGTTAAAGAAATCTTGGAATGGCCCACACTTGAGAATGTGGGTGAGGTAAGATCATTTCATGTTTTGGCTATTTTCTATAGAAAGTTTATAAAGAATTTCAGTTCTATTTGTAGTGCTATGACTGAGATAATGTGAGGAGATAAGAAGGATTATAAGTGGACACATGGGGCTGATAAGAGTTTTGATATTTTGAAAGAAAAAGTTGTTGAGTTACTTGTATTGGCTTTTCTTGATTTCAACAAGGTATTTCAAGTTGAATGTGATGCAAGTGGTAGTGCAATAGGCACTATGTTGAGTCTAGAAGGTAAATATGTTGCTTTCTTTAGTGAGAAGTTGAATGATGCTAAAAGGAAGTATTTTGTGTATGATCAAGATTTTTATGTTATTGTTCAAGCCTTGAAGAAATGGAGACATTGTTTGATTCCTAAGAATTTTGTGTTGTATATTGATCATAAAGATTTATAGTATTTGGGAAGTCACCATAAGTTGAACTAGAGACATATGAAGTGGGTTGAATACTTGTAGAGTTTCACATTTGTGATCAAGTATATGAGTGGAGTTACTAACCATGTTGTTGATGCATTGAGCAGAAGATGCTCTTTGTTGACTGAGATAAAGGTTGAAGTTCTTGGTTTTGATGAAATGAAGGAGTTGTATGATATTGAATTCGATTTTCTTCAGATGTGGAGAGAGTGTAGAGCACCAAATCCAAATATATCAAGTCAAATGAGTAATTTTGATGATTATTTCATTCAAGAAAGTATGTTTTTCAAAGGAATTTAGTTGTGTATACCAAGAAGTTCTATGAGAGTTAACTTGATTAAGGAAAAGCATTGTGGTGGATTGGCTGGACATTTTGAAATTGATAAGACATTGAATTTGTTGAAGGATAAGTATTATTGGCCACATATGTATAAGGATGTTTAGAAGTTTGTAAGGAGTTGTGGAATTTGTCAAGTTGCAAAATGAGTAAGTCAAAATACTAGATTGTATACACCTATTTATGTTCTTGAGAAACCTTGGAGTGACATCAAGATGGATTTTATTTTGGGATTACCTAAGATAATAAGGGGGTATGATTTCATATCTGTTATTGTGGATAGATTTTCTAAAATGACACATTTCATACCATGTAAGAAGACATTAGATGATGTGCATATTGTTGAGACTTTCTTCAAAGAGGTTGTTAGATTGGATGGGCTACCAAGAAGTATTATTACTGATAGAGACAATAAGTTTGTTGGTTATTTTTGGAGGACTTTATGGAAGAAGATGGATATTGATTTGAAGTTTAGTTCTACATTTCATACATAGATAGATGGACGAATAGAGGTTATGAATAGAAGCTTGCATAATTTATAAAGATGCTTAGTTGGAGATAAGCCAGGTAATTAGGATATGATATTGGAACAAGTTGAGTTTTCATATAATAATTTTGTGAATAGGAGTACAAGAAAAACACCTTTTCAAATTGATACTAGAATGCAGCTTAGAGGAATATCAAATTTGAGGGATGTTGCTGGTGAAGAGAAGAGAAGTGTTGAAGGGGAAGAATTTTTTGGTTCAATGAAGTCATTGCATGAGGAAGTAAAGTTGAGGTTGGAAAAAAATAATCAAAAGTATAAGGAGAATGTTGATAAGTCTAGAGGACATCATGTTTTTGAAGTTGTAAATGTAGTGATGGTATTGGAAGAGAGGCATATATCCTATTGGAACATACTGTAAGCTAAAAATGAAGAGGTTTGGACCTTGTAAGATTTTGAGGAAGTTTGATAGTGGCAATGCTTATGAAGTTGAGTTACACAATGACATGGATATATCTCCTACATTCAATGTTCCTAATTTTCATAAGTATCATGAGTCAGATGATGAAGTTGTTGTATTAGTTGATTATCCTAAGAAGTAGATTGAAGAGTTTTAGTAGATATTAGATCAGAGAGTTGGTAAAAGCACAAGAGGAAAATATTACTATGAATATTTGGTGAAGTGGAAGAATAGACTAGTTGAAGATGCTACTTGGATTTCTCAATCTAAGTTGGATTCTACTTAGGTTGTGACATCTTAATGATTCAGGAGAATCATTTATTTCAACCCCAATTGTTTGATGTAGGAGCATCCTAGGTTGCCTTGTAATCCTACTCATTTTTTTCATTCTAGAAGTTATCTCTGAGTTTTTAGTGTTAACCAAGTTTAGTGTTAATGAAGTTTGCAGTGTTAACTGATTTTACAGTCTTAATTGAGTTTGTAGTGTTTGTTGGAAATACAATAGGGAAATTAAACTCTGAGAAGGGGGAGGGGGGGGTGAATTAGTACTCCAAAACTCTAACCATTAAAATATTCACCACACATCCATCTCACAATTTGCATGTAAACTAAAATACCAAACTAAGCATGTTCATCCATAGCATGAATACAAATAACATTCAACACATATGACACAAGATATTTGGTTACCCAGAAACCCTCCAATGAGAAGGTAAAACTAGGGTGGGGATGACACCCACAAATCTTCACTATTGTAGTTGTAAAGTGTATTCAATGAAGGTTAGAATGTTTGATCATAAACTATGATCTACCATGTGAAAGGTCTACCCTGTTAAAGGCTTAAAAAGATTATTAGATCTTATCCTATTAAGGATTTCAACACCCTATTAGAAGTGTGTCTAATTAAGGGAATTCAACTTACAATGAAGCAAGCACCATGTCAAAGGATTTACAAGAGCCCACTTGGACTACTCAGGTAAGAGATTTTTACTAATTTACCTACTAGAATGTCTCAGCCTTGATCCTTCAATTAGCACTTCTCTACTAGATATCAGATCACCTCTTTACTGATGTATACTTGATCCTCTCTAATTAGATGTATCACTTCTATCCTCTTCTCTTCTTTCCTCTATTATCTCTAATTGATTCTGCAATCCATTGCTCTATCATAACTCCTTAGCCACCATGAATGCTTTGTCTATGCATGCTAACTTCTTTATTTACTCACAAACTCTTTAGGGTTTGTCCTCCTTAAGAAGAACTAGGTGACTTACACTTAGGTAGGAATCAACAATTGTGATTCATTCATTTTCTAGTTAGAACATCCCTCAATTTGACTGGTTGCATGTACCGCATAGGGAATTGTAATATAGATTCATTCTTATCATCTAGAACCACAAAAAAATCTTTAAGTCGGCTAAAACATGATTTACATAGGAGTTTGTGCCATTACAAACAACTGTCAAAAACTATTTACTCGACACTTGAAGCCTCTGATGCTTGATATCCACTATATCTTCAATGCTGTAACTCAACCTCTAAATGATTCGATATCCACTATTCACTCAGCATTTGAATCACTCGGCATATACTAACTTGCTTATCACTAGAGTGATTGGGCACTAACTATTTGCTCAACACATATTGGTGCTCGACACATACTACATATCTCGCTCAACATGCACTATTTGACAACTTATGCTCGACATACACTACTTGCTCGACATGCTCTTTATGAATATGACTAAGTGAGTAGTCACTCATATGTCAAAACCAATATGAGATTAACAATCCCTTCCTTTGACATGAGTGACAAAAACACTTTTTCATGCATATATATCCTTGACTTTTAAGCATAAATCAGATAATTTATAATCTTTACTTGGATCATATACAAAATTTCAAAATATCAAATTTTTGCAAAATCGGTGACTTATTAGTTATACCTAAAAAACTTCGTAACTCCCCTTAAGTTGATTGTTCTATGTTGTATCTAAATTTTTGAATATAATACTCTTGCTGAGTAAATATGCTTTAACTGCTATCTTACTCTATTTCTGCATTTACTCCCCCTTTGTGTATTCTCTTTGTTTTCTTCTTATCCAATAACTTATATCCCCCTTTTAACTCAATATCCCCATTTTTTGACACTTAGGTCATGGGTGGTACAAGAATAGTGTGTGTGTATCCAAAAATGTTTGATACACCTCCATTATAATCTTAAGTGTTGCATCCCAATTGTTGCACACTACCTCTAGAGATTGAATTTGAACATCTAGCTCAACACCAAGGTCGACTAAGCCTTCATGAGTATAAAGATGAGGATCTTTCTTCATTAATATTTCTATAGAGGCTAGTTCCTTGTGCAAAACCTCAATGTGTAGGGTCAACATGGCTTGAATATTTGTCAAGGCAACCCTAGTAATTGCATCTTGTACATGTAATGTAGCTAGCTAACCTTGAGTAGATATCAATCTTTGAAAATGAGTCTGACTATGACTAGGAGATAACTTAAGAATATTTTTATTGTTTTTAAATCTCCCTATAGCCAATCAATAGCCCTCTGTGCTTCTTGTGTGAAAAAATTCACATCAGAAAGCTTTGTGTATAGAGGTAATATATTCTCTAACTCCTTTTTCACATCTTCCATCTTGGTTGCTAGGTCAACCCATCTTAGTGCAATGGTACTAGAAATATTTTCATCAACCTTTGTTAGAAACCTCTTCTTAGACCATTTTACAAGTTTAGTGTTTGTATCCAGATCTACATCACTGATCTTGTCAACCATATTCACCAGTTGCTTAATAATAGGTTTATCCTCATTAGGTGCTAGAAGGATGAATTCATTGAGAAATACATTTTTGATGTCATATAACACTTGTATTTTCTTGTGCTCCCTTATGAGTAACTCTTGGTTCTTCTTCCTGACTAGAGCTTCTTGCAATATGCTCATCTCCTCTATGGTGATTGTTGCTAGATCAAAATTTGGAAGTTTAGTCACCTCATCCATGTTGACATATCTATAAGATGTGCCTTCTCCAACCTTAGATGTTTTAGGATTAGGCCTTGATGATTGTAATGGTGTAGCTTATACACTTGACCTATGAAGAGTTTGACTAGGAATATGAGATGCAGATATTGGTAGGGTAACCAATGTCTAGATTACTATCTATTCCTATGGGTTTGTAGTAAAAAATGACTCTTCAATCCTCTCCTTCTCCTTCTCTATTTTGTCTTCTTCACCTTGTATCTGTGAGTTAGGTGCAAGAATCCTTTCTTGACCTATATGGAGTTGTCTCCCATCCTGCTCAACTGTCAATATTGCTTGCACTAAAGAATTTGACACCAATGTGCTAACATTTGATGTTACTATGTCCTTTCTTTGGTATACCACAATGGGCATTCAAAAATGGTGTTAGTGGTGACACCCTATTGTGCTTCTAGACCTCTTATCTCTATAGATGAAAGGGGTACACTAGATGTGTCAGTGTTTTGTTCCTCTCCTATTGATACCTTGTCAATTTCATCTGTGCTGATTAATATAGGATTAGTGCACAGTTTAGAAACTAAATTTGAATCCTATAGTATCCTCTTCAAATTATCCTCTATCAAAGGATTGATGTTCTACATGGTTTTATTAAAAACATCCTTTATCTTGATAGTATCCTGTTGACTTCCTTGTTCCACATGAGGGGGATTGGCACTCAACATATGTACCTGAGGTACATTCTGATCTTACTACTACTCTTCTTTAGTTATAGCCTTTGTATCTACTTCCTTATCCCTCCCTCATGTCTATACTTAATATTTCAATCCTTGGTAATCTCTACTACCTCTTGTTCATCTTTATCCTCACCTACCTTCTCAAGTGCTTGTTCAATGGTATCTACTATTTGCGACCCATAGATAACTTTCCATATTTGGGTGTTTTGTTTAACAACCTCCTCAATGTTATTCTATTAAATTTTGAAGGATTTTTATTTGGGAGAAAATATCCCCTTGTATTTTTTTATGACCTTAGTCATAAATGAGTTGTCTAATTTTGGCATTACTCTAGCTAGTGCAGTCTCCCTTATATTCCTTTCAGTAGTTGAACTGTATTGCCACCTTTTCTCAACTTTGTCATATAGAATTTTAGGTAAAGAGTTGGAAAGCTATATAGGTGTTTTTTTAAATGTGGCCATCATCTTATATATAGATTCCTCAACCTTATTCATTTCTACCTTTCCAAGTTTGCCAAAATCAACATGTGTGAACTCTAACAAATCTGCATTATACACAAGTTGTCTAAATCAGGAGAAGGACTGTGGCTTACCACTTGAAATTGACTATTTTCATCTAACTCATTCCTCTCCTCATTTGATTCATCTAGAGCTATATACTTCCTCCTCTTTGGTTGATCTTGCCGATTCTGCTCTGTAGTAGCAGTAGTTCTTTTGCCTTTGGGTTTGTCAAATTCTTGTGTCTTCTTTACAGTAGCCCTTGTGCTAGCCTTGGTAAAAGGTGCTATGTTGGACTCACAACTTTCTTTGGTTTCCTAAATGCTTTCTCCTTAGCTTTTCTTTTCTTCTTTTATGTAGGCTTAGGTGCTTCACTAGCTTCTTCTCCCTCGACACCTTCATCATGTTCCACTTCTTCTTCTTATTGGTCCTCACCTTGACCTTGAGTTAGTGCTAGAGGGGCTTGAGTTGATTTCTCATCTTCATCATCCTCATCATCCTCATCCTCATCTTCTTCTTCTCCCCCTTCAAAAAATCTTTCCTTCAGCTTCTTCACAATTTTATTTTTCTTTCTTACCACAAAAGCTATCTTCAAATCTATTGTAATTCTTGATTTGGCTTCCTCATAATTGCCAAATGAGGTTGCACTCTTGTCTACTTCCTGTGCTAATAGTTCTATGATGGCTACTAATTCCTCATCCACATTGATTTCATAGGGTAATGGCTTGAGCCATCTTAACCTAGGAATAGATTCTTGTACATAATTAAAATCAACATCAACTAGAAAACAAACATCATCATAATATTTCTCCACTAGTGACATTGATATCCTTAGTCTTTGTTTCATGGAATTCTTTAAGTCTTCAAAATAGCTTGTCATGACTAATTCAAAGTTGTCCCCAAGTTTCTCTATAAACTCTCCAATTTGAATTGCAATAGACTTGTGGGTCTTCCAAGCAAATTTTCCAAATGAAGGAAATGTATTCTACACATAAAAGAATATGCAAACTAGTAATGAACTGAATTTACATTGTGCACTCTTTGTTTTTCTTATGGCTCCCAAGTATTCTGATAACTGTTGGAGTTGTAACTCAAAAAATTCGTAAGAGTGATCCTTATTCACTATTTTTTAGCCCAAATCCATAGCCATACATGATACACTATTCAATCTACTAGATTGAAAGAACTTGTGAGCAATTATTCTCACTGCAAATACAATTAGGGAATATGAAATTGTATCTATAATCATCCCTCTTTTGTTCCATACAATCCCTATATTCTTCTCAATTACTTCCTTTGCATCACTTCACATGGTCTTGGGTCTATCTAGTATAGGATACCCTATTACTCATTGAATGATCCTTTTAATGATCTTGGTAGGACCATTTTCCAATCATACTATGTGATCATGTATTATGCTCAACACTATCTTAATCCATTCCATTTTGAATACATTTGGACAATCTAGGGCATGGGCTAACCCTTTTCTTTATTCAATTTTGTTCTCCTCCTTCAACACTCCATCACCACATAGTTTTCCATACAAATATCCAATTTCCATGTCTCCAATACTTCCAACCTTACAAGTGTAACAACATCTTACATCTTGTATCATTAAAACCTTTGGTGGTATCATTGATAACACACCTTTTGGTTCTCCATTTGATGTAGGAGCATCTTGGATTTACTTAGTGACTACTTTGGAGTTCATGGGAGGAGGCTCAGTAGTTGCTTTGGAGGGTGTTTGTACTGGTGCTTGGCATACACTGGGAGCTTAGAATGGTCTTGGGAGCTCGACATGGTCTATGGAGCTCAGCATGGTCTGGGAGCTCGACATGGTCTAGGGAGCTTGGCATGGTCTATGGAGCTCGGCATGGTCTTGCGAGCTCGACATGGTCTTGGGAGCTCGGCATGGTCCTTGGTTGCTTGACATAGTCTTTGGTTGTTCAACATGGTTTGAGAATTTGGTGTCTATTTTAGGCTGTATAACTAATTTTCCAAAATGAGTTAAAGGATGAAAATTTCAACAATTGAAGAGGGCCTAGACTTCTACCTATGGTTTGAAGATCGAGTTCTATATCATTCAAAGCTAGGAGATATCACAATTTTAGAAATACATCAATTTTGAGAATTTAATTGTTGTAGGAGGCCGACTTTGGCATTTAATTTATGTATTTGCATTTAATTTGTGTTTTGGGCTGACTTTTGGCTTAGATTGGTATAAGTAGGGGTTGTGGGGAAGTCTTCAGTCAATATTCATTCACTTAGAAGAGGAGTGGGTGTGGGAAGTAGCTAAAGAGCAAGTTTTTTAGAGTCCGTGAATAGAGCGCCGAATGTGAGGCAGTTTACATCAGGATTGTGATGGAGTTGTGAATGTGTGGATAGAGTGCCAAATGTGAGATAGTTTACACTTGGATGAAGTTGGAGTAGAGCTAGTAGTTGTGGCTTGGAAAATAAGGAGATAGCTTGGTGGGCTTGTGAGCACAAGTTGAGATCTTCCTTGTGGGTTTCTACCAAAGTGTGGATTTGGACTAGCTAGGGTTTGGGTTTGGATCTTGAGAGATCTTGCAGAACTATTAATTGCTTTATATCTGGCCATAATCGAGAAGGCCTTATAGCCTAGCATATTGAATGTAATCAGTTATATTTTATGAATATGTTATTATTATTTGGTATCAGATCTTGTGTTATTGCTTCCTATTATTGTGTTTTGGCTGCATGGTTTTATGGTAGGGGGCTAGGACATCTCCCTTGGGGATGCTCCTACCTTGCACTACATCAAGTGATATCAAAGTGAAGGTTTTTCTTTAGTGTGTAGATAAATCACCGAAGCTAAGGCAGTTTACACTAGGACCTTGGGAGGACATGCAAATTGACCGATGGATGCGAAGATGGAAGTTTGATCTTGTCGAGGCATGATCATAGAGAGTTTGTGGATTACAGATCTATGGTCCTAGACTTGTGATGTGGTTCTTGATTGTTCATGCAAGGTGATAGGTTGCGATTTGACTTGCAAACAATTCAAGGTTGTCACAAGGAGTGTGGGAAGGATTTTTTGTAGAGGGTTTTCAAAGATCTTGGGAGATGGCTCTGAGAGGATTAGACCTTGAGATGCTTGCAAATCTCTATGATGTAGTGGAGAGGAGGTTTTATGAGATGACTGATCTATTTGAAGCTAGCTTGGCTAATCATGTTAAGGATGGGGTAAGGAAGGAATTCTGTAGCTATTTGTGGAGTTGGAGTCTACTGATCCGGAAGAGAGTCATTTGGCCAGTTAAGAGACTTGTTTGTGAGAGAAGATGGCATAACAAGGTCGAAGTGGAAGAGTTTTGTTTTGTTGATCAGTTTGTGGAGTCTGATAAAGAACCTGTAGAACAGCTAGAAGTTGTTGCTGAAGATATTCCTAACCTTGTTGATGCTAGGATAGAGGTTGGTTTTCATGATCAGTTGGTTGAGTTTGACATGGAAATTGCAGAGTGCTTGGTCATGGATGATCTGGTTGATGTTGGTGGTGAGTTGTGTGTTGCAGAGCATCTTGTTGTGAGCAATGAGATGGTTGGTGTTGAGAGTTTGGCATGTGTTGATGGAGATCTTCATATTGTCACTAATGTGGAGTTGGTTGCTGCTGGTATGGATTCACTAGTTGTTGATATGGATGGAGGTTTATTGATGAAGCATTATGTTCAGTTTGTTCCTAGGAGTGAGCATGATGATTGGTTGGATGAGATTCTAGTGTTTGATAGAATGATGTGGATGTGGATGATGTGCAGATTGGTTTTCTTATCCCTATTGGAGTGGAAGCCTTTTGTGAAGATGAAGTTAGTTGTTGCTCTTTCTTTGGGCATCAAAGTGTGGGACACACTTTTCTATTTACCTGGGGAGTCTGATGTAGGAGCATCTTGGATTTACTTGGTGACTACTTTGGAGTTCATGGGAGGAGGCTCAGTAGTTGCTTTAGAGGGTGTTTGGACTGGTGCTCGGCATACACTGGGAGCTCGGCATGGTCTTGGGGGCTCGGCATGTTCTATGGAGCTCGGCATGGTTTGGGAGCTCAACATGGTCTAGGGAGCTCAACATGGTCTATGGAGCTCAGCATGGTCTCAGGAGCTTGGCATGGTCCTTGGTTGCTTAGCATGATCTTTGGTTTCTTGGCATGGTATGAGAATTTGGTGTCTATTTCAAGTTGTATAACTAATTTTTCACAATGAGTTAAAGGATAAAACTTTCAAATATTGAAGAGGGCCTAGACTTCTACCTATGGTTCAAAGCTCGAGTTCTAATTCATTTGAAGCTAGGAGATATTGCAATTTTACTATGACATCAATTTTGGGAATTTAATTGTTGTAGGAGGCCGACTTTGGCATTTAATTTGTGTTTTGGGCTGACTTGTGGCTTAGATTGGTATAAGTAGGGGTTGTGGGGAAGTCTTTAGTCATTATTCATTCACTCAAAAGATGAGTGGGTGTGGGAAGTAGTTGAAGAGTGAGTTTTCTAGAGTCTGTGAATAGAGCGTAGAATGTGAGGCAGTTTACAACAAGATTGTGATGGAGTTGTGAATGTGTGGATAGAGTGCCGAATGTGAGGTAGTTTACACTTGGATGAAGTTGGAGTAGAGCTAGTAGTTGTGGCTTGGAAAATAAGGAGATAGCTTGGTGGGCTTGCGAGCACAAGTTGAGATCTTCCTTGTGGGTTTCTACCAAAGTGTGGATCTGGACTAGCTAGGGTTTGGGTTTGGATCTTGACAGATCTTGCAGAACTATTACTTGCTTTGTATTTGGCCGTAACAAGGAAGGCCTTACAGCTTGACATATTGCATGTAATCAGTTATATTTAATGAATATATTATTATTATTCGGTATCAGATCTTGTGTTATTGCTTCCTATTATTGTGTTTCTGTTGCGTGGTTTTATAGTAGGGGGCTAGGACATCTCCTTTGGGGATGCTCCTGCCTTGCACTACATCACCCTTGTATGCAATCTCAAGAATAGATCAAAAGGGTGGTTTTTTTACCTCATTGATAATTAATTAAATATTTAAAACCTCTTTTCCTTCCTTCCTAATAGCAATAGAAGAACTAGACACCATATCAAATAACTAGGGTTTGAGATAATTCATACAACATAGCTCGACACATGATAAATACCTTATGAATTTGATGATTGGTGATGAGTAGTAGCCGAATCCAATTTACATATGCTTGAATCCTTTTCCTTAGTTTCCCTTATGCTCTTGGTGCTCTCTTCAATCTTGAATGAATGCAAATGAGTCAAAAATCAACCATATAACCCTTAAAAATTGACAATAAATGCTTAGTGCTTACATTGCTATAAGCTTGGATATCATAGCAATTTTGACTCACTCAGCTTACACATAATTTATTCTATGCTTGACAACCACAACAAGCTCATCCAATACTATAACCTTTAATAGCTCAACATCAACTAGAATTTTGTTTTCACTCGGTAGCAACATGAAAACTAACAAAACTTATACATTTCTTCTAGGTTCTAACCAATACATTACATCTTATTTCATGAATATATACAATCTTTTCACAACTTAGATTCTTGGAATTGATGTAAAATATATTATTGAAATATCAGTCCCACATACCTTTAGATTGCCTAGTTGGGGGTGATATGTGTTAGAGTAAATAATTAATTATTTATTCTATTACTTAAGCTTACTTAGATAAATGCATTTATTTAATACTTAGTATTTAATGCATGTAGTGGTTAGTTGATGACAACATGGGAGTTTGTTCCCTTCTAGCATGTTCCACCTTTTGTGGATATGTGCTGAGTTGTCATCTTTATCTTCTACCACTTTCTAGCTTGTTCTACAAGCTTCCATGAGCTCTTTATAAATGGGCTCCCTCTTTGTATTTTCAACACATCATAACATAAGGCATTGTGCATATTGTAAATACATTTTTTTTTCTTGTGTTTGCATATATTGTCTTTCATGTCTGTTTAGGGTTTTTCCCTTGCTCCATGCTCTTCCTCTTCTTGGCTTCTCTTTGACGGATTCTCGCATGCAGGTGATCTTGGGCATCTTCAAAGTTGGCTTTTCTCAACTCCAACATGGTATCAGAGCCTTCCTGCTGCTGCTTGGTTGAAGAAATTTTGAAGCTGTGACTTGAAGTCACAAACCCTAATTTGTTTGTGCATTTTTTCTTCAAATAAGGGGATCAACAATTTTTTGAAGCACTTTGGGCCTAAACGGACATCACCATTGGATCTAGAACACCGTTTGCAGTCAGAATTCATATAAAGCTTGTTGATTTTGGAGACAGAGCTCCAGGAGGCAATTTTTTTTTGGTTGCAGGCCCTTGCCGTACGGTCGTACGGATGATTTTCATTCAAAAAAAATAAAATAAATATATATATATATATATATATATATTTTTGGGCTGCATCACCGCAGCAGCGCTCGCATGCCACCGCGGGGCCGCCCGTGCTCCACTCATCTAGCGACGCCTCCTGTTCTCTCCTCCCCGGCAGCTCAGTTTCTGGCTGCCGCTGGCGGGCCACCCACCGACCGTCGCAGTTGGGCAGTGCCTCCCTCTGCACCGTCTGCTCTGCCTCCAGACGACTCCTCCACTGCTCACGTCCGCTTGACAGGTGTTCGCCCGATTAGTGCATAGTCAGTAGTCAGAGCCACACACCACATGACACGTGGCAGGTCAGCCACGTGGCACATTGCCACGTGGTCCCTGCCATGTCATCTGCCCACCATGTGGCCGTCAAATTTAATGGCACTGTTCGCTGACGTCAGCATGATTTCATTAGACCTTGCATGCACCTCTCTAGATTTTGTTTTGGACCTACCTTTGGTTTTTTGGCCATAACTTTTGCATACGAAGGTATTTTTTCAATCCGAAAGAAGCACCGAAAAGTTGGTTCCGAGACAAAGATTTTGGTGTAGATATTTTTAGGTTTTGATGCTTTTTCATTGCCATTTTTTTAGTCAAAGTCTGAAGTCCTATTTTTGACTCTGACATGCATATCTTTTGCGTCCCATGCCTGTTTTTTGAAAACTTTATATTTTTGGAAAGCTGGTTCTATCACCTTTTCAGAAATATAGTCCTTTTTCTATGTTTTTGGCCTCTGCTTGTTCTATCATAGTTTTAGCATTTTAGCTATATGGTGGATATTTTGAGTATTTTAAGCCCGAGGATCGTTTTCCTGGCATGGATTCTCTTGTTTTAGGCTATACTTTCTTTTGTTGTAGCTTGTTTTCAGTTATGATCATTGTAGCTATCATTTTGAAGCACCTTTTTGTATCACACTGAGATAAAGTGTCACTTTTGCATTCTGGAGATCATGAACGTTGTTTTGAGTCAGTTATACATGCACTATTTTCATAAAGCACCATGGGGGGGACAGTTGTTTGCTGTTTTAGGCCTTCTCCCTTTGTCAAGTGAGTGTCCCTTCCACGACATTAGCCCCATGTAGAGTCAGTTAGACCGTGTCTGTACCTCTTTTCCTCTCTTGTCATTCTTGGTTCGTTTGTAGGAGACTTGGCTCACCTTCTGAGTTGCCTATCATTACACCCCGTCTGCATTGAGGGGGGGTTATGTTGTTGTTCTAATGCATCTATGGTTTGATGGTTTGATAGTGTGAACTATGTATTCAGTGGTTGATCCTATATACAAGGCGATTGCAATGGCTAGCTAACTATGCATTTCGGTGAGATGGATCATCTAGCATATAGACATGCTCGGTTCGTGCCTTCTTCTTCCATGGAGGTTCTTCAGATCAGCAATTTGGCAGATTTGCGGCTTCTTCATGCTTTAGTGATTCTTCTTCATGATCACTCATTGTTCCTGTTTTAGGGAACAATTTCCCTAGTTGGAGACTTCTTCTATTCTTCACTAGGTTCTTACCTCTTTTTGGGGGAGGGTTTTTCCCACGTGGTTTTCTCTCTTTCCCTGTTTTACAGAGGTTGCATATCTTTGCATTATACTTGGGTACCTAACATGGCCTCAATGCCGGGACCCATTCTGCATTCATCTTAGTTTTGTGAGCTTAAGGCATTTCCCTAAGTTGCACTTAAGGGGGGGTGTTAGAGTAAATAATTAATTATTTATTCTATTACTTAAGCTTACTTAGGTAAATGCATTTATTTAATACCTAGTATTTAATGCATGTAGTGGTTAGTTGATGACAACATGGAAGTTTGTTCCCTTCTAGCATGTTCCACCTTTTGTGGATATGTGTTGAGTTGTCATCTTTATCTTCTACCACTTTCTAGCTTGTTCTACAAGCTTCCATGAGCTCTTTATAAATGGGCGCCCTCTTTCTATTTTCAACACATCATAACATAAGGCATTGTGCATATTTTAAATATATTTTTTCTTCTTGTGTTTGCATATATTGTCTCTCATATCCGTTTAGGGTTTTTCCCTTGCTCCATGCTCTTCCTCTTCTTGGCTTCTCTTTGACAGGTTCTCGCATGCAGGTGATCTTGGGCATCTTCGAAGTTGGCTTTCCTCAACTCCAACAATATGATCACTTGATCCATTGGATGAAGTGACCTCATTTGAACTTGATGTGCTACAATCTTTCTTTTTCTTCCATGTCTTGTTCATATGCACTTTGACATTCTCAACATCAATCTTAACTTTGCCTTTATTAAATTCACTACTTGGTGCTTTTGACCTTGTTGGATAGTTTCTGCTTATATGACCAGTCTTCAAAAAATTAAAGCATGTAGTTTGACTCAACCATCTATTGTAATCACTTTTGAAATGTGTTTTAATGTAATTCTTAGCAACATGTCCATACTCTTGACAATAGTGACAACTATACCTTGTATTATAATGCCAATTATAAGAGTTGTCTACGTGATTTACCTTCATTTCTTGTTTGATGACCAATTAGGCTTGGATCTGCACTCATATGCTCTATGCCCATACTTGTTACAGTTGTAGTAGTACCTTCAAAACTTTGTGTTCTTGAAGCCTTGGTCTTGCATTCATGTTCCTGATGTCCTTTCTTGTTCCACTAATGACAGTAACCCATTAATTTCTTCTGAGGGTTCTAATTTGCATTGTTGCTCCTGTAAACATTTTCTTTATGACCCATCTTTCCACAATTATGACAAGTGCGCTTGTAGTTCTTACCTTTGTTGTTTCTTTGTTCACCACTTTAAGATGTTTCTCCTTCCTTAGTACTGGTGTGTCCCAATTGAGTAGTATCATCATTAGATCTAGGAGATCTCATGAACTTCTCAAAGTACTTGATGGCTTCACTAGGTTTGTTGAAACTTTCAACAAATTATTTTTCTCTTTTCAGTTTATTCCTCAATTATTCATTTTATAATTTTAGGGTTGTGATATCAATGTCCTTTCCATTCAATTCATGATTGGTAATCATCATTTGATTCATTGTTTCTAGTTGCATGTGAGCAATCCTATTCACCTCTAATGTCTTCTCTTCCAATCTATTGGTTAGCATCCTTTTGTCATCTTCAATCATGACTTTGTCTTCCTCAACTTTATCCTCATTTAGCAATACTGATTGGACTTCTTGTTCTATCTTAGGATTTCTAACCTCTTTAGTTAGGGCACCATTCTTTTCCATCAGATCTGCAATTGCTACATCAAATTCACCTGAGTTACCATCTATAAATAATTTAGTAGTGTCTTCCTCTTGGTAATGTGTGTCATTCTCCTCAATAGCTATCTCCCATCTCACAATTTTCATGTAAACTAGAGTACCAAATCTAGTATGTTCAACCGTAGCATGAATACAAATAACATTCAACACAAATGACACAAGGTATTTGGTTACCCGAAAACCCTCTAATGAGAAGGTAAAATTGAGGTGTGGGATGATATCCACAAATCTTCACTATTGTAGTTGTAAAGTGTATCCAATGAAGGATACAATGTTTGATCATAAACTATGATCTACCCTATGAAAGGTTTGCCTTGTTAAAGGCTTACAAAGATTGTTATATCTTACCCTATTAAATGATTTCAATGCTCTATTAGAAATGTGCTTGGTTAAAGGACTTCAACTTATAATGAAGCAAGCACCCTATTAAAAGATTTACAAAAGCCCGCTAGGACTACTAGGTTAAGAGATTTTTACTGATTCACCTGCTAGAATGTCTCATCCTTGATCCTTCAATTAGCAATTCTCTACTAGTTATTAGATCACCTCTCTATTGATGTATACTTGATCCTCTATGATCATATGTATCACTTCTATCCTCTTCTCTACTTTCCTCTATTTTGTCTAACTGATTATGCAATCCATTGCTCTACCACAACTCATTAGCCACCATGAATGCTCTAACTGCACATGAAAACTTCTCTCTTCGTTCATAAACTCTATAGGGTTTGTCCTCCTTAAGAAGACCTAGGCGACTTAGGGTTAGGTGGGAATCAATGCTTGTGATTCACCCTTTTTTTTTCTTAGAAAATCCCTCAATCTGATTGGTTGTATGTACTACATAGGGATTTGTAATATAGATTCATTCTTATCATATAGAATGGTAAAACAATCCTTAAGTCAGCTCAAAAACAATTTATATAGGATTTTGTGACATTACAAACAACTATGTACAAAATTGTTTACTCAACACTTGAAGCTTGTGATGCTTGAAATCCACTATATCTTTTGTGCTTTAACTAGCCTCTAAATGACTCAACATCCCCTATTCACTTAGTATCTGAATCACTTGTCATATGATAACTTGCTTGTCACTGTAGTAACTTGGCACTAACTATCTTCTTGACACATACTGGTGCTTAGTACATACTACATATCTTGCTTGACATGTACTATCTAACAACTTATGCTTGGTGTACACTACTTGCTTGACATGCTCTTTATGAATATGACTAAGTGAATGGTCAGTCATACATTAAAACCAATATGAGATTAACAATGTTAACAGAGTTTGTAGTGTTTTTTGGAAATATAAGAGGAGTAAATGAGAGGGGAGGGGTGAATCAGTTACCAAATTTTTTTTTCTAGATCCCTTAGATGTTAGAATAAACATAAACTTCACTAAAAACATTGATGCTTGGTAAACACATAGTCACTCGATTTACACTAGCAAATGCTATAACTCGACAAACATTGAAATAACTCAACAACTTCTTATCCTCAAAATCTTAAGATATTATCTGTGATTAATCTTACTTAACTTAGTTGCATACACATAAAAGAAATAACATGAACACAAGTGACACTAAGATTTAACGTGGAAACCCAATATAGGAAAACCACCAATTGTAACTAGATACTAGTTTTCACTCTTCTGAAGTGAGCCCTTATAGGAGCCAACCTTGTTAAAGGTTACCAAACACACTATTATGTGTGGCCCTATTAGAGGATTTAATCACCCTATTAGGAGTGGCCTTATTAGAGGTCTTTAGACACTTCAATCTAGAAATGCCACCTTCTTAGCAGATTTACAAATTGTTGTTAAACAAACTTAGTTAAGAGATTTAGATCACTGCTACAATGGTTAGAAAGTAACAATGAGATGACCTAATTTCTCATGCAACTAAATTTCTAATTACAGATCTCAATTTTGGCTAGTATACTTGATCCTTTCTGATCAAATGTATATTTGTAGCTCCACAAGGATATTCCTCTTATTCTTCTAATTCACTTCTTCTTGGCATCTTCTACTTCCTTACACTTCCACACTTCTAATCCTCTACTTGAGCTGATACTTATAACTTATGCATTGTTAAGTTGACTTGAATATATCTTAGAATAATTAATATTCGTTACCTCAGTCAGTGAGAACCAACAAACAAATTAATCAATCTCAATATGCTAAAACAAGAAAATCTTTTGTTAGCCAACCCTGCTTAGTAGACACTAACACAAAAATGATTTTCTTTTGTTAACCAAGTGAATTTGGTTAACATTTTATTTTCACAAAATTTCTTTAGTAACTAAGTGAGCTCAGTTAACACTAGTTCCATCCAACTTTTCCTTCATTAACTGAGTGAGCTTGGTTAACACTTAGCTTTCATGAACTTCTCTTTATTTTCTGAGTGAACTCGATTGACATTGTATTCTGAACTTGGAAAACTTTGGAATGCTTGATAGACACAGGAAACTATCTTCATCACCTGATTGAGCTTGATATACACTAACTTATAAATATATGACATTTTGTGTAACATCAAAGAGAATACACAATTAACCAATTATATTCAACAATCTCCCTCTTTGACATTGATGGAAACACAACATGTCATAACACAACAAAATTTTAGAGAAAAACAATAGTAAGGAAAATATCCTTAGTTTCATTCTAATTCTCATCCTTGAGAACTCCCTCTATTAGTGTGAAATCCCTCTATCAACAAACTCTGCCTTTTTGATATTAGACCAAGTTCTTCCTCTGATGAACCCTCTTTCTTTTACATCTTCAAGAAAAATTTCTGAGATATGACATACACAAACTTCTCAATCTTTAAAATCTTATGTCAAAGATAATATTCAGTGAATATCAATGTACCTAATGTACTAATTCATATACATTCTATCCTTTTTATTACTGCATCAACTAACTGATCTTCAACATGCGTTGGTTGATGCATCGCTAAACTTCATTTAGTGAGCTTCAAATAGGGCAATGACCCCTAACTTACCTCTTAGATACAAAAATGCATCCTTAGATAATGGCTTAGTGAATATGTCTGCAATTTGTTCTTTTGTATTCACATATTCCAATCTTACCTCTTTATCTTGCATCAATTCTCTCAGAACTTGATACTTTATAACAATGTGCTTATACCTTATACTGGTGTTATCATAGAAGATAACCATTGGATCCTTGATCTCTACCTTCATACCTGCCAATAGTTGCTTGAACCAATCAACATTGGAGAAATTAACTATTGTTGCCACATATTCTATCTCTGCTATAGATTGAGAAATACAATTTTGCTTCTTACTTGTCCAAGACACTAGTCTTTTACCAAGAAAGAATGCTCCACCATTGGTGCTCTTTCTATCTTCAACACTTCCTACCCAATCAACATCTATGAATGCTTTCAAGTCCAAATTGAATCCCTTTTGTACCATAAGCCATAGTCTTCAGTTCCCTTCAGATACCTCATGATTCTCTTGACTGCCATTATATGGTTTTCTTTAGGATTTGCTGAGAATATTTCCACCATACCAACTGCTAATACAATATTTGGCCTTATGTACACTACATATTGTAGTTTTCCAATCATTGATATGTATGCAGTTTGATCTACTTCTTTGGAATCATCATTTTTGGAAAGCTTATGTCTAGCAGACATAGGTGATCCAACTGGTCTTAAATCCTCCATTCCAAATTTCTTTAGTATCTCCTTGATATATTTGGATTGAGTAATGTAGATACCATCTTTTTTCTATTCAATCTGCAATCCAACAAATTTTTAAATCTCTCCAAACATGGACATCTCAAATTCTTTACTCGTCTCTTTTAATTTATTTTTGGATAAATCATCATTTCCAGTAAATAATGTGTCATCCTTAAAGATTTCAGCCAACATAATCTTCTTTTCTAGTCCTTCTTTGATATGCAGGCTGTTATTATCATTTTTTCTTGAAAAAATCGTTTTTATCAAGTAGTTATAAAGTCTTTCGTACCAAGCTTTGGGAGCTTGCTCGAGACCATACAATGCTTTATGCAATTTACAAACCATATCCTTTTTTCTAGGATCCACAAAACCTTCAGGTTGTTCTACGTAGACTTCCTCTTCAAGAATACCATTCAAGAATGGATATTTCATATCCATTTGATAAACTTTAAATCCTCTATGTGCAACATAAGCAAGTAAAGTTCTAACACCTTCTAATCTTGCAATAGGAGCAAAGTTTCACCATAATCAATACCTTCTTCTTGAGAATAAGATTTGCATGTTAACCTTGCTTTGTTTCTAGAAACTTCTCCATGTTCATTCAGCTTATTTTTGAAAACCCACTTTGTGCCAATTACATTTTTATCCTTTGGTCTAGGAACAAGAGTCTAGGTCTTATTCCTCTCTATCTATTCTATCTCTTCATTCATAGCTTCAATCCAACTTTCATTATCCAAAGCATCTTTTATTGATCTAGGTTCAAATTCAACAAGTAAACATGTACCTTTCAATTTGTTTCTTGTCATTATACCATCTAATTTGTCTCCAATGATCTGATCAGGTACATGATGCCTTCTAACATATCTTGCTACCCCAAGTACTTTGGATTTGAAACTTGTTCCACTAGCCTCTCCATGATCTTCTATATCAAGCTCAGGTCCCACTATCTATGACTCAGGTCCTTCAGACTCAATTTTCTCTAGTTGCAACTCGGTAGCCTTTGATTGTGACTCAGGTCCTTTAGACTATGACTTGGGTTGCATTAGTTGCAACTTATGTTATTTTGGAGTTTTTGGGGGCTTGAGAGGTGAGGCCTCCTTACTTCCAATTAGATATAGCAATCTATTAGGTTCATAGTAAATAAACCTTCTGTAATCCTCATGTTCTTTGCTTCTCTCTTCTTCACTCTTTTATGCAAACTCATCAATTCTCACATGTGTCCTTTCTATGATCTTATGAGTGGATAAATTCAAACATTTATATGCTTTACTTTTGTTGGAGTAGCCTAGGAATATACCTTCATCACCTTTGACTTCAAATTTACCTTTCCTAGTCTCTTTTAGAATATAACATTTTCTACCAAATACTTTCAAGTAACTACATTGGGTTTGTAGCCATACTATAGTTCATGAGGAGTTTGATTTGTGTCTTTCTTTAGCTGTATTTTGTTCAAGGTGTGCATTGCAGTACTAATTGTTTCTTTCCAATATTTGATTACAACATTCTTTTCTATCATCAAAGTTCTTGCACAATCCATGATGGATCTATTCCTTCTCTCATATATACCATTCTGTTGTGGTTTAGTAGGGGCTAATACTTGTCTTTTGATTCCTCTTTTAGTGTAGAATTCATTGAATTCATTAGAGATGAATTCACCACCATTATTTGACCTCAAACACTTCAACTTCTTTCCAGTTTCTTTTTCTAGTCTTGCTAGATACCACTTAAATTTTTGAAAAGCTTCTAATTTTTCTTTCAAGTACATTGAAGTCATCATTCTAGAATAATCATCAACAAAAAGAATAAAATACTTATATCCACTGTAGTTCTCTATTCCAATAGGTCCACATAAGTATGTATGGACTAGTTTCAAGACTTCTTCGGAATGATAGTTCTTGCTTTTGAAACTTGTCTTGCCCATCTTACCAATTTGAATTTTTTTTGTATAGGTCCATATTAGGTTTCCTCAAGATAGGAATACCTCTCACTCTTTTGTTTTTGCTTATTTATATCAGATTGTCAAAGTTCACATGACATAACCTTTTATGCCACAACCAACTTTCTTCTACTTGAGCAATGAACCATGAACTTTCACTGAGATCTAGGTAGAATAGATTACCTTTGGTTTGTTTACTAGACACAACCAAATTTTCTTTTCCATCTAGTAGTTTGGCCTTCCCTTTCATGAATACTACCTTGAATCTAATGTTATTCAATTGTGCCACACTTAGTAGATTATGCTTTAGTTCTTCAACCCAATAGGCACTATCACATCTAAGTTCATTGGTTAGTGAGATACAACCTTTTCCTTTTATGCAACATGGTTCATTGTTTCCATCTCACACTCCCACCATCATAATGTTCCATATGTTCAAACTTTGTTTTGTCATTAGTCATATGATGTGAGCAACCACTATCAATAATCCATGTATCATTTTTGCTAACATGAGAGATAAGTGCCATTTTATCTCCTTCATCATCAGATTCATCTTTTATAATAATGTAGACCATTTCATCATCTTCACTACTATCTAAATCTTTAGCCATAAAAAAAGATTCCTTACCATTGTCCTTGTAGTCCTTGAAATTCTTGAAATCCTTCTTACCTTTATATTTTCTATGCTTCTTTTCATCTTTGTCTTCTCTGTTTGGACATCTTGCAACAATGTGTCCAAATTCTTCACAAGAAAAACAAATTCAATGGATTTTACCTTTATACTTCGCTTTGCCTTTGGGATACTTTTTTGTAAGAAATGCTTCAATGGCTTCAAGATCACTATTAGAACTGTCTTCCTCTTCACTTTTAGATTGTTTTCTTTTATACCTTTTAGATTTCTTATTGAGTGATAACTTGGCTTCAAATGGAGACTCAAGATTGCTAGAACTAGGAGTATAATTATCATAGTTATCCAGTTCAAATGCATTCAATCTTCCAACTAGAGCATCCAAATTTATCTTGTTATTTGGATCACATCTCATCTCTTCAATATCAGACACTTTGATTTCATAGATAGGAAGAAGGGTTCTGAGTACCTTGCTTAGCACCATCACATCTTTAACCATTCTTCTAGAGGCTTTGATAGCACTGACACTGGCTTTGATTCTTTCAACATATTTTACAATGTTCTCATCTTCTCTCATCTTCATCTAATCAAACTGACCTCTCAACCTTTCTACCTTTGCTCTTTTCATGTTATCATCACCTCCATAGATATCCTTTAGTTTGGTCCACATGTCATGAGAAGTAGCACATCATTTGACCTCATCAAATTTAGCATAATTAAGAGTTGATGCTATGTCAATCATCATGATATTATGAATTTTCTTTTCAACAATCTCCTCCACAGTCATTGTTCTAGTAGGAGCTTTGTAAGCAAAATTTAAATATTTCAAACTTGAATCACTGATGGTTTCTAGATGTAACTTCATAAGTTCTTGCCATGCTTCAAAGTTATCTCTATTTAGCTTGGGAATCTCTCTTCTGTAAGACATCCTGATCTTTATCTTAGGTCATTGAAACCTTCTCTACAAGCACCATGAAGCTCTAATGCCAATTGTTGGACATATAAGAGGAGTAATTGAGAGGGGAGGGGTGAATCAGTTACCACAAAAATAAATCTCAGATCCCTTAGATGTTAGAATAAACATAAACTTTACTGAAAATATTGATGCTCGGTAAACACATAGTCACTTGACTTACAATAGCAAATGTCGTAACTTGGAAGACATTGAAATAACTCAACAATTGTTTATGATCAAAATCTTAAGATATTATCTCTGATCAATCTTACTTAACTTAGTTGTATACACATAAAAGAAATAGCATGAACACAAGTGACACCAAGATTTAATGTGGAAACCCAATTTGGGAAAAACCACCAATTGTAACTAGTTACTGATTTTCACTGTTCTGAAGTGAGTCGTGTTAGAGCCAACCCTATTAAAGGTTACAAAACACATTATTAGGTGTGACCCTATTAGAGGATTTAGACACTTCAATCTAGAAATGCCACCTTGTTAGAAGATTCACACATGGCTATTAAACCAGCTTGGTTAAGAGATTTAGATCACTCCTACAATGGTTAGAGAGTAACAATGAGATGACTTGATTTATGATGCAACTAAATTGCTGATTGTAGATCTCAATTCTAGCTTGTATACTTGATCCTTTCTGATCAAATGTATTTATGTAACTCCACAAGGATATTCCTCTCATCCTTCTAATTTGCTTCTTCTTGGCATCTTCTACTTCCTTACATTTCCACATTGCCAATCCTCAACTTGACCTTATAATTATAGGTTATGCATTGTCAAGTCATCTTGAATACATCTTAGAATAATTAATATTCATTACCTCATTTGGCTAGAACCGACAGACAAATTAATCAACCTCAATATGCCAAAACAAAAAAATCCTTCGTTAGTCAACCCTGCTCGATAGACACTAACACATAAATGATTTTGCTATGTTAACCAAGTGAACTTGGTTAATACTATATCTTCAAAAAATTTCTTTTGTAACCAAGTGAGATCAGTTAACATTAGTTCCATTCAAATTTTCCTTCATTAACTAAGTGAGCTTGGTTAACACTCAACTTTTGTGAACTTCTCTTTGTCGCCTGAGTGAACTTGTTTGACACTGTCTTCTAAACTTGGAAAACTTTGGAATGCTTGATAGACACAAGAAACTATCTTCATCACCTAATTGAGATCATTATACACTGACTTGTAAAGATATGACATTTTGTGTAATATCAAAAACAATACACAATTAACCAATTGTATTCAACAATGTTAACTGAGTTCCAAAATTAACCAAGATATTATAGTTTTAACAAAGTTTTCTTTCATATGTCGAGTGAATATGATATTTTTTGATGTTTGGTTCCTTCTTTGATTGAGTTTGTCTATGATTGGTTCTTACTTTGAACTTACTTATGTATTTAATTTGGATTGTGAATTTAATGACATGATCTTGTCTTGGGATGTGTGTAGAATTTTTTAAGGTTGGCCTTTCTATTATGTAATGATCTAGAATCTTTTGTAATCCATTTTGGAAAGTATAAGTAGGGGTATTTTGGTTTAGGCTAGGTAGAAGTTAGAGAGTTGAGAGAAGATGTTTCTAGAAAAGAAAACTTGAAGTTGGATCATGGATCTTGAATTTTTATATTATATCTAGTCATATCCTAGAAGGCCTTATAGCTGGGAAATTATGTTGATAATTGGATGAATCAATAAAAGTGTTTACTTTCTCTCTCTCCTTGGTGTTGATCTCTTCATATTTTTTCCTGTTGTGTTTACTCAGCTAGATGTTGGATAGTTAGGTGTGCCTTTGGCCCTAGCATTTCATTCCATCCTTGCATCACTGAAGAGGTCATATTAAATATATTTTTATGACTAGAGGTGATAATGTTATATTATGTGAAAGTTGTGAAGATCTGAGAATGAAGTTGATAGAGAACTATTTTGAGAAGTGCCTAAGACATGTTGGGTCGATTAGTTATCCTATCATATTGATGATCCAATTATTTTGATAATTGATTTTGGTTAAACTAACCTTGTTATAGAATTTTTATCGAGGTTAGCATGGATATTTGGATGGTGATCTATCAAATGTTCTACAAATTATGTAATTTTTTGTTGGAGTCAACTTGCTAAAGTATTATTCTTGGTTCAAGTTTATAAGATCAAGTTTTTGAGTAATTTGTAAAGTGATGGATAGAGAGAAATTAATGATGTATTGATGACTTAATGAACATGCAAATAGATAGGATATTAAGGTCAATTTGTGTTGACATTACAATCATGTTTGTTATTAGTGACACACACTTATTTAGATTGTAAGTGTCTATCAAGTGTATTGTACAGTTAACCAATTATTTCAAGCTCTATTGAGTTCTATAGTTGCTACTGAGTTTAAGGGATAGTATTCAATTTTCCCTGAGCAGTGTAAACCAAGCTTCATAAGGTTTACTAAGTTCTTTAGTGCAAACCAAGTTGTGCAGTGCTTACCAAGTTCATAATTACTATAATGTGAATCCAATGTTGATCAAGCCACTCAGTGTTAACCAAGTGATTTAGTTTATACTGAACTTGTTGAGATAGCATTGACCGAGCTATGCAGTGTGAATCAAGTGATTTAGTTTATATGCTAAGTTTCACAAAATTCACCGAGTCACCAGTGTAGACCGAGTTCAAACTACTTGGAAGTGATTGGTATGGACCAAACTTCTATGTCTACCAAATGCATAATGATGCCAAGATTTGATAGTAGATGTTGAGTATCATAACCCACTAATCTAGTCTTTAGAACCCAAGTTCCTATAGTTGTGGTTGACTTTGTGCATTTTTGTGTAAACTTGTATTATAGCCAACCTTGTTGATTTGTAAATTGGATCAGTATATATGTAATGTATTGTATCAAATCCAATAAGATGTATGTATCTATGGAATGTAACTAGAAAAGAAGAGAAAAAGTGTGAAATAAAAAGGTTGTAATAGTATAAGGAGCAATAAAGATTTATCTATCATAGGAAGGTGATCAATACACTCAAAGGAATTTCATTCAACAAACCAAGTTGCAAACCAAAGATCAACCACTATTTCATCCTAATAGGTGGATCAATTAAATCCTTTCACAAGGTAGACTTAATAGTCTTTTGTAAATCTCTTTACTAAGTGCATACTTTATTGTATGTTTTTATATCCTTTTGCAAGGTGGACCTAGTAGTCCTTCTTGCTCCTAACAGGGTAGATCATCACAAGTGGTCATTGTATGACTTAACATGCCAATTTTATACTACAATACTAAATCTTTTAGTACTTTCTATTTGGAAGGTTTTTGGGTCACCATATTGTGCGTCAAAGTGTTTTGAATGTTTTAATGCTTTCAATCATTCATGCATGCAATTAGATCAGAATACACATGAAGACTTACTTGGTAAATATAGATTAAGTTTTATAAGTTACTTATTCACCCCTCCCCTCTTAGTAGCTTATCCTATCATATATATTTCCAACAATTGGTATCAGAGCTATGTGGCTCTTAGAGAAAAGTTTAACAGCTTCAACAAAGATCAAAGGCTATAGAGGTATTCAGACTTGATAAGGCTATTGACAATGAGAAGCTAGATTTGGAATTGGCTATTGGACAACTAAAGAAAGAAAAGGAGCATCTCTCTCAATCCTTGCAAAGGAGAAAAGATCTTGCAATCTAGATGAATGATCAACTCTATATTGAAGAAAGAATTGAAGACATTCATTCAAAAAAAAATTTAGATGAAGCTAATGGAGCAATCAAAAAACTAATAGAAAAGAATAGTTCACTTCAAGAAGAAGTTAGGAAACTAAGAAGAGAGCAAGAAATTCTGTTAGTAAGATTGTGTGAATTCATGGAAGAGATAAAAAACAAGATAAAATAAGAAATAGAAGGAAAGAACAATGAGATTCTGCATCTATCCCTTCAGCAAGTAGACTTCATTGATTAGCTCACCAATGCAAATGAAGAAATCATGAATCTAAGAACAGAAAATGAAAGATTGTAGAATGATATAAACACTGAAAGGAAAATCAATGAGAGGATGATGTAATCTCAAGCAAACATGAATCAATTGAATGAGAAAAACCATTATAGATAAAAGGGAAAAGTAGGAATTGGATATACAGAAGAAGGTGAATCATCCAAGCATTGAGCTCAAAAGAATCAAAGACGTACTTGCAATCACTATGTTAAGATAGGTCATACATTAAACAAATGTTGGAGTAATGGGAAAGATAAATTCAATTGAAAATGTTACAATTGCAATTAGCATGGTCATAGAGCTAATGAATGCAAAGAGAAACCTAAATTTGAAGGCAAATGTCACAAATGTAAGAAGCATGGGAAAAAATCTTTAGAATGCAAAACTAAGAGATTGAACCCTACATAATAGATTGTCAAAGCTATATTTGGTTGGGATTATAACACTTGGTGTACATGTCATTACTATGGAGAATTTAGACACATCAAAATAAATTGTGTAAAACATCACATAAGGACAAGAGACACTGCCAAAAGATGTTTCATTTGTATAGAAATTGGTCATCTTGCCAAGAACTGTATGAATACTGGAAGAATTGAAGATGAAAAGAAAGCCAAAGTTGATAACATTAGAAAGCAAATGAGACAAAAAAAGATTCCAAAATCTTCTGAGAATGTAAGTCTAAGCATTGAAGAAAATATCATTCAAGAATTGGGTGACTCATGTATTTCTACTTAATCTCTCTCAAGGAGTATTGGAAGTAGGATTCTGAAGAAGACATCTCACATTAGTTCTAGTTAGTAGAATGAAAAGATCCATATCAACATTTAAGAAGCAAAGGGATCACTGAGCATGCAGGAAGCTACCAATCCTTATCAAGTATGGTCGGGTTGCAGACCTTGCCGAGAAAGGTCAAGAGCTACTAAAATTCTTGAGTCATGGATGACTTTGCTGAGCACTTAATGTAAGTGAAGTGGATGCCAATTTGTCATTTGAGAAAATAATTGTACTAGGCATTTATGACAATCAAAAGGCACAATTTAATAAAAGGATGAAATCGAAGTCTTTTGTCACTACAAATTTTTTAGAGCTATTTGTGCAGAATGTTCTTAGTGCATCTGAGAGATCTGTGCGAGTTACTATTAAAGATTTTTGTGTTCAATTCAAACCCTACCAAGAAAAATGGCATCCACTAGCAACAAATCAAAGAACGGATCTGATATGTTAGTTTGAGGTGTAGAATAGAAGGCATTGAACTTTAAGCTGAGTCTTGCCATTGTAGAAATCCTAGATCTAAATAGAGCTCAATCTCAAATTCCATCAAAGGTACTATCGATTCATGATATTCATTCACATTTTCATTGTGCTATTCAAGATATTGGAACACTAGAATTGGATGAGTCATTGAGAGAATTGGTTAATGGTGTGTTAAAACTGGAGCATCAACATGTTGAAGTGAAGGGTTTGACTCACATTCAACACATGCCATGAGGCTTTCAAATCAAATGGATAAGATTTATCCTTAGTTTTGTACATAATGGTTAGCTGTGGTTAGAGAAACTCATTTTGATAACAAAGAAGGTGATCCATAGGATCACTGGTCTTCCAATGTTGGCAAAAGAAAAAAACAACTAAAACCCTAAGTCAGGTCGAACTAGAAAAGAAAACCCTTGTTGAGTGGGATGGAAGGGGAATGAAGATTAACTGTGTCATAGATATAGAATTGAAGTTCAAGATACATGTCATTGTGCACAAAATATATAGCTTGAGAAAACTCAACAGTGTATCATGTGAAGTAGTGGATCTTGCATACAAAGTGGTCAAGCATAACTAGTCACTTGACCTTGCTGAGTTGATGCTAAATTAGTTCAACAAGAATATGGAGAGTATAAGAATTTCAAAGAAAAATCCTTGTAAGTTCAATTCACTCTTAACTTTTCTATTTTTCTATGTGCAAAAGTTCTTCCCATCTACAGGTATAGTCATATGGAGGAAGGATGTACCTATTCTTTATCAAATAAATGAATACATAGCTGAAACGGGAGAAAATTATGTAAGTATTATGGATAATTACTTTAATGCATTGAAGGATAAGATGAATAATAGATTCAGGATCCCAAAGAAACTTGTTGATGATTACAAAGATGATATTTGTTTCATGTTTGATAGTCATAAAATATATATACAAGTAGTGAGACCAAGAATTGTATGCGTTAAGCCTCTAGGTTATGAGGTTGATATTGATGAAACTAAGGACATTGTTGAAGCACTAATTAATGAGCCTGTTGACCCAAAAGATGCATACTTTGGCACCTATGATGAAGCAAAGGCAAGCATAGAACTTGAAATAAAACTCCCTCAGGTGGTCAACAAAGAGAAGAAGATAATTGCAAAATTGAAAACTAGCCCCACTCTTCTATTAATTGAAGGAAAAGGTGATGACATTGAAGATGATGAAGTAGAAGATGAAGAGAAGTTGGAAGAAGAAGAACCTATAAAGAAGAAAGTTAAGGTTATTATAACCAAACCTATAAAATCATCTACTGTTGTGTTCACAAGGACATCTAGGAAGAAACTTGATAAAGAAGGAGGAGATGTGATCTTTAAATGACCTCCACCCACCTTTTAGGAAAAGTTGAAAGAAATAGATTTAGGAGCTAGCATAACAAACTTTAGATCACTAAAGTATGAGACTAGGACTGCAGAGGAGCATAAGCAAATAGAAGACATGATAATGTCTAAGATGGGTAAATGGAAGTATTGCCTAGATTAGCTTGCTTAATAGATTCCAAGTGATTTAATGGAGAAGGTCAAGCCAAGTTGGGAGAATGCTATGAAAAATACTAAAGACATATATGAGGAAACCCGAAGGCAACTCATGTCAAGCTTAAGTGACAAGGAAGTAAAAGAATCCTTAAAGAAGAAAGAAGAAAAACTTACCTTAAGATTCAACACTTGTCTTATATTGATGAATGACATTGAACATGTGGTATGAAATACCACCAACACATGGAAGAAAATTTATGTTCTTCACAAGTAGAGTGATTTTTTTGTCAATGTTAGTGACAAGGATGAAGATTACGGTGAACAAGACAAGGAAGAGGAAACTAATGATGAAGAAGTAACATATTATGATAACATAGATGATGAAGAACATGAATAGGAATAGGAAGCTATCGAGGAAGATCTACCTAAGTTTAGAACATTGAGTAGACTAACCTAGAGAAGATTGTAGTAGTGGTCATAGCCTCACTTCCTCATTCTTTGAGTGAAGCATTGAAAAAATCAAGCCCAGAGAAAGCTATTGCAGGATTGATTGTGTCAAACATTGTAAGTACAAGCACTTAATCAATTTTTGCACCTGTTCAGCTTAGTACTTCATTGACAGAAGTGACAAGCACTTCATCTACTGAGCAATCAACACTTCCTCCATCAATTTTGGTTACATAAGGTATTCCTTCAATAAGCACGGTACCTACTTTTTCAGCTAGTCCTACTATTTCTACTATTGTTTCTATTCCTAGCATGCAAATAATAAGTACAAGGATAGTCAAGACCAAGCCTCAACTAAGTACAACATTTTTGAGTAAAGGAAAAGAGAAGGAAGAAGAAATTGATCTTGATGAGGAGATTGTTATTCTAAATTGGGATATCTCCAATCTTAATCTTGATTAGATACATATATTTGGAGAAATTTTTCAAAAGAAAGATAAGTAAAAAAGGCTTAGAGATGAAAGGAATAAGGAATTTCAAGTGCTTGAAGATGCAAAGAATATTCTAGTAGAAGCACTCAACATAGAAGTTGACACTTCTCAACCAATTATGGCTTAGTTAGCAGAGGTACTCTAGAAATTTAATGAAGATTTGAATGGATAGGAGAAATTGTTGTAGAGAGCTGAGAAGAATATTGAGAATAAAGTTTTGGAACTAGTAGCACAATAGATTGTTATTCATCAAGTAGACTTGTCTACTATTCTAGGTTCATTGGAGACCTCTTGCAACAATGTGACTTAATTATTTGGTAAACTCTATGATACTTCAATTTTCACTAAAGAAATTAAGGAAAAACTTTATAAGATTGATGAAGATTTGAAGGAAAGTGCATAACAGTTGCAACTTGACCTAAGTTCTAGCTCTATCGACTACACAAAGATCAAATTCTTAACTGATATGCTGGTAGAACTGCTACGAGAAGAAGCCAGAATAAGAGCTACACTGGTAGACATATAGGCCATGATTCTCCCAAATATAGATGCATTACAAAAACATATTGCACATGCTAAAATGATCATCCATGATAACAACTTCTCAATTGTAGATCACATGATAAAACTTTCAGTAGAAGTTCAAGTTGCATTACACACATGCAAGGTGTTGAAAGAAAATTGGGACAAGTCAATGTTGCTGATTCTAAAGGTACATTCAGATTTCTTGTCACATTTTGGCATTACTGTATAGTATATAAAATACATCTTTCGCATTAATGTCAAAAAGGGGGGGGAGACATATATTGTAAAGCGGAGAAGTTATAATATAAGGAGGAGAAAATGTATATATCATATGTGAAGATGAGAAGATATGAAAAGATGTAAAGTATATATATATATATATATATATATGTATGTATGGGGAGCATTATCATATCATACATGTATAGATATTCAAAAAACCAACTTTTACAAAAGAAATTTTGAAAAATTCCAAAAACAGACTACTCTACTAAGTTCGAGACACAAGATGATGGATAAAAGGTGTTCTTGAACTTTTTAAATTTTGTTTTGTTTGATAAGTGTTTTTGCAACTAATGTCAAAGGGGGAGATTGTTGACATTATAGTTAGGTTTGTTATTAGTGACACACAATTATTCAGATTGTAAGTATCTACTAAGCGTATTGTATAGTTAACCAAGCATTTTAGGCTTTACCGAGTTCTACAGTTGCTATCGAGTTCAAGGGACAATATTCAGTTTGTGCCAAGCAATTTCTACCATGATGATTATCAGTAGTGTAAACCAAGCTTCATAAGGTTTACCAGGTTCCTCAGTGCAAATTGAGTTGTGTAGTGCTTACCGAGTTTGTAGTTACTATAATTTGAATCTAGTGTTGACCAAGCCACTTAGTGTTAACCAAGTGATTCAATTTATACCGAGCTATGTAGTGTGAATCAAGTGATTTAGTTTATATGCCAAGTTTCACAACATTCGTCGAGTCACCAGTGTAGACCGAGTTCAGACTACTTGGAAGTGATCAGTATGGAATGGCTTCTACATCTACTGAATGCATGACGATGCTGAGCATTGAAAGTAGATGCTGAATATCAAAACCTCATCGAGCTAGTCTTTAGAACTCGAGTTCTTGCAATTGTGGCCAACTTTGTGCATTTTTGTGTAAACTTGTACTGTAGCTGACCTTGTTGATTTGTAAATTGGATTGGTATATATGTAACATATTATATCACATCCAATAAGATGTATGCATATATGGAATGTAACTAGAAAAGAAGAGAAAAAGTATGAAATACAAAGGTTACAACAATATAAGGAGCCAAAAAGATTTATCTATCATAGGAAGGCGATCATTACACTTAAAGGAATCTCATTCAGCAAACCAAGTTGTAGATCAGAGATCAACCATTGTTTCATCCTAATAGGTGGATTAGTTAAATCCTTTCACAAGGTAGAATTAACAATCTTTTGTAAATCATTTTGCAAGGTGGACCTAGTAGTCCTTATTGCTCCTAACAGGGAAGATCACCAGAAGTGATCATTATATGCCTTAACAGGCCAAATTTTTATTATAGTACTAAAGCTTGTGGGTATCATTCCCACCCTAGTTTTATTTTCTATTTGGAAGGTTTCTAGGTCACCATATTGTGTGTCAGAGTGTTGTGAATGTTTTAATTCTTTCAATTATCCATGCATGCAACTAGATTAGAATACACATGAAAAATTAATTAGTAAATATAGATTAAGTTTTACAAGTTACTGATTTACACCTTCCCTCTTAGTAACTTAGCCTATCATATATATTTCCAACAATTTGATCATATTATGCTTACATGGAACTATTCTAGAATTGGTGATTCTATCTTTTAGCTCTAGGATGTAATCTTGAATGTTTATCCATTCACCTATTTTCTACTAAACCTTTAACATGGTTATTTCTTATGTAGAGAAACTATTGTGGGTTTCATCCGCACTATGGTTTTTTCCCATTGATAAGTTTCCATGCGAATATCAAAATGTCATGAGTTTATGGATGTTTAGTTTGTGGTATTTCAATTTAATTTTCTTTTCTATTGTTTTATGGTTGAGAAATAAATCAATTTAAAAGTTCACAATACTGGTTGACCCACCTAGTGTTCCTCAATCCTAAAAATATGTATCAGATCCTTGTACCTCATAAAATATCTTGTTAGAAAGTAAAGTCCACCCACACAACTGGGGGAGGGGCATGAATCGGTTGTGAGAAAATTAAACTTATATCCAACTTGTTAAATCCATCTTTAACAACCAAAGAAATTAACCATAACAAGAGATAAACTATATATAGTTTCACAATGATTTGTTGACCAAGGAAACCCTTGATTAGAGGGAAAACCCCAATGGGGATGGAACCCATAGGATGATGTACTAATATAAATGTTTCTTGTAAACAGATGTAATCCTTTTAGGATCCAATTACAATTCAATAGGTACATTAGTCCATGTTAGGAGACTTTGAACCCTTATCATAAGGTTTTGACTTTATTAAAGACTGGCACGAAAATAACTAAACCCAATATCCAAATTGCTTCAGTCAACAATGAAGAGTAGATCTTAAGGATAACATATCCAAAAATTAAACTATGCAAATATAGATCCTTTGAAGTCCAAATCTAACATCCAACTCAATATTGAATCTTCTTTACTCAAATTTTCATCCAGTTACCATACATCAGATACATAATGCATGGCATCGTTCTAACCAATGAAGAAAATTTATTTTATACCCTAACCAATTAACTAATTAATTCATCATGTTAAGCCTTTCCTAATATATAATGATTATATAGGACTGTACTAAGGCATACCTATCTTCTTAAGCATCATTACAAATATTTCAATAGTGTCCCCACATGTTACAATTCAAATAACACTTTCCTCAATGAGGATCAATGTACTATACTAACAAGATAATTTATCAGTGAAATATATCACACATTTTGATTCCATGATCTCACCAGAATGATCTTCAGGATATGATAACATGAACATAGAATAAAAAAATTTCTTAAAAAATGATCAAATATTACTCATCTTAATTCCATATTTTTGATAAGATATAACCAAATTACCAAAAACTATTTTTGACTTAATTTTTTGCTTACTGATTTGCTACCAATCTTCACCAAATTACCTGTAACTCATCCAAGACTCAATATAAACATAAATAAGCATAGATGTAGCATATACACTCATTTTCAAACATAATCCTAAGCTCACATAGCTTAACCTGATTTGTGCCAACTTTGTTGACTTAATAAACCTTTGCAATGTACAAAATCCCTATCTATCATGAACTCAAACATATATATTGTCATCAATGAAAATCTTGGCACCAATAGAACACATCAACAATTCATCCTAGTGCTAACCAAAATTGTAATCCTAACAAGTTCAATCACTTGAGGAAGGATCATAATAGGTGATATAGGTAGGAGTTCTTAAAAACAACTCTTTATTGCACTTAAGGATGTTGACAAGTCCAATGTTGAGAAGATTGAATTGACTGAAAAGATGAAGGAAGTTAAAGGATTTATTCAGACTCTCAAAGATTAGTTGAATAAATTTATGTCCAAAAGGAAATAACTTATTAATCCAATACAAGTAAAAGGGAGAATTGGTGACTCATCAAAGGAGAAATATGATCAGTATGATCATCTTGTAAAGGAAATAAAAAATATAAAGAATGAAATGGAGATCATGGTTTTGGGAATATCAAAACAAATTGAGGATAGGAAAAAGAATGAAGAAAATATTGAAAGATCCTTGAAATAAAAATATAATGTTTTTCATAAGTTAAACTTTGAGATTGATAAGATGCATCCTGATTTAGATGAGACTAACACAATAAAAAAGAACTTGAAAGGGTTAATGAGATATTGAGAAATGATCTTGCTACAACTAATAAATTTAGAGAAAAATTTGAATCTAGTTTAGTGAAGCTTGATGAGTAGTTAAAAAGATAAAGACTTGTTAGAGATACAAAAAGACTAGGCTGTGAGAAATGATAAAGTTTCAAATCTTCTACTATGAACAAGAATTAGACAGAACCACCTAAAGGTATAAATTGAAGTAAAACCAATGGGCAAAGTTTCATAGAAATATTTTTACTTGTAATAAATTTGGTCACAAGGAAAATAAATGTAGAATTAATTCTATTGAACCATCGTTTTATGATCATAGCTTTACTTATTAGAATTAATGGCATAGATCAAGTAAAAGAAGGCTCATAATGAGAAAGCTTATAAATAGAGAAAAAAAATGCATACTTCAAATTTAATAACTTTGGCCATATCGTGAGGGTTTGTAGATTAAGGAAAAAAGAAGACAATAAGAGGTATAGAAATTCAAATAATATATGTTACAAATGCAATAACTCTAATCATATAGTTAGAAATTGTAGATACAAAACTCTAGAGTAAGAACAAATGGCTTAGTTGATATAAATAATGTGATAAATGAAAATAAGGGAAAATAAATTGATGTTGAATGAATTAGAAAAGGAAAAAACAAAAGATGGGTAAGAAAAGAATAAATTGATTTTATAAAACAAATTACACCAACTTCTAGCGTGGAAATTTCTTCATCAAACTGATTAGGTCATGAACCTAAGGGGAAAGTTTTTAAAGAAAAATCTTACCTTACCCATATATTTGTAAGATTTATAGAAGTGAACGATAACATAGAAGAAGAATTGGATCAAGAAAATAACTTACCATTCTTATTGGAATGCATGGTAGTTTTGAGGATCAAAGATAAAATTTATATCACTAGAGATACAATTTTTTGAGCTTACTTTCAAAATTATTAATTACAAATTATATTTTTTAAGCTCTCACTAGAATAAAAAGGCTTTCTATGAGATTATTTAGTACCTTTCTCCTTTATGAATAAGCTTGTAGAGAAATTAAAGAATATTTGAGCATAGAGCATGTGCATTGTAGAGAGTTTTCTTGCAAACCCTAATCATTATTGAAAGAGGTATTTATCATTTCACATCTTGGTAAATTTATTGATAAAGATGGATACACCTATATTGTTGATGTCAGGGATAAAATAGAATATAAATTTGAGAAGCATCAAAATAGATAAAAAGAAGATGACCCCAATGGAGCAATTTTGCATGTTCCTCATGAAGTTTTACATATCAAAGATATTAGGGATTATATTCACTATAAATTTGAGGAGTTAGGATATTATAGAATTTACAAAAGTTTGAAGGATGAATTCAAATCCATAGAAAAAATCAAACTTGTGTTGTTAATAAACTTTCATATTTTTGTGAATTAGAATGTATAAGGATAGTATTGAGAATAATTCTTGATCAGTTCTTCTTGTTGAAAGATAGACCTTGTAAAATCACTAAGGAATTTTTATATGCAGTTGTAGGATTTAATATTAAAGGAGAGGTGCTTGCACTAAAGTCTACCAAGAAATTAGTGACATAACTCATAGAATCAAAATGGGATAAAAGGGTGATGATAGTCGATGATATCAAATAAGGTTATTTAAAATTTTTATTGATGGTTTTAGGTTACAAAGTCTGCCATAGTAGAAAAATGAACTCAATTTTAATGCCCATAATTTATAGTTCATATAAAAATGTTTAAGGAGAGTCAATAGATTGACATGGATGAAATTATCAAAGAAAAACTTATGGAGAATCTAAAGAAGATAAATAAAGCTAGGATACAACTATTCAATAATGGTTCACTAATTATTTACATATCCTTCTACTTTGTAAACTTCTTTCTAGGGTTGGATAATGTAACATGGAAGAAATATATACCAACAACTTCACAAATTAGTAGTTATTACCACATGTAGATGTAGAGACCTAAATTTGATTACACAATTAAGTAATCCTATTTAGTTCTCTACTAAGGAGTTATTAGTTAGATATTCAAAATTTAATTAATTTATGTCATCCTCTAGTTAAGTAATCTAATAAATTGACCATAGTTCAATTAATGATTTAGTATGACAACCAATAGTCTGGTTATTAATTAAGCCCCTTCCTCTATTAAATTAAATAATTACACAAATCTATTTAATTTAGTTTCCAAAAACCCTTTTCTGATTAAATAATCCCCTTTAATCAATGCTAACCCTAGCCTAACCCTTAACCCAATCCTATCCCCCAGTTTTAGACTCAACCCAACCCATTCACCCATACTAAGCCCACTTGATTAACTAATTAGTTGGTTAATTAAGTAACCCAATTGCATTCTCCTAATATTCCCAATTATATCTTAATCATGCTTTAATCCAAGCCTAATTTAAGCCTAATAATTTTCACAACTTTAAGTATGAGGATTAAGAAATCCTAACCCAAACCTAAGTCAACTCTTGTCACATCCTTCCACTCCATCCATCTCTTACACCTTTGTCCACTTCACATCACCCAAAATGATCCCATTCCCCCAAAAAACCTTAATCTTCTCACATGCATTCTCCTTGTAATACTTATAACAAGGCTATAAATTTGAGAAAGAACAATCCATGTGCTTCCCTTTCCTTGTATCTTGAACACTCTTAAAGAGTCTCCCAAGTTTTCATCTTGACTATTTATTCCATTCTCTCTTTTCTATAAACTAAAACCTCTCCCCTTCATAAATTATTCACCATTTTCAAGTATTGCTATCATGCCCTTTTGCTTCCACACAATATCTAAAACATACTCATAATGACAAATCCAATAACTCCATAGTTTTAAACCATTCATTATCCATCCTTGAAGAAAAAATCCATACTTTAAATCTTTAAGCATCCATTGAGTACACATTCCATCTTGGATAAATCCTCTTCGTATTGGAGCTACTTGAAGGAGTGAGGTTTGAATCCCTTTGGTTGTTGTTAGTCTTATTTTAAGGTCTACTCATATTTTTAGCTTAAGCATATTATTTTGAATGCTTTTTTTATTGTTGTATTCCTTTAAACACTAGTTTTTATTTGTTAAATTATGCATTCTCAGTGAGACCTACTTTAAGGGTCATTATTCTATCTATTGTTGGGTTTATTTTTCTTAAAAATAACCCATTCTAATTTTTGTTTTTTTTTTCAAGTGTTTGTAAGGATTTTTGTGCATTGTCATGATTGGAGGCTTGAAAGGAAGCAAAGATTCCAATGTTCCTACAATCAAAATCAACACAAAACTAATAAATGTCTATAAGTGGGAATGTGTGAATAGTCAACAAGAAAGAGAGTGCGATTGATGGGAACAAGATCCCATAAGCTATGATAAATTACCCACCAAAGATGTCTTCTTCTTCTCTTCCCTCTAATTAAAAACTTACCATAGGAAAAAACACTATTTGAACCTATGGGAATGTAGGTTGTCCCTATAAGATTGCATTTTGTAAGTCTTTGGGAAGTTTAGAAAGACCAATAAAACTCCACCAATTTCCCCAATGGGAACATGGTAAAAAAAAGTAGGATTGAGGTTGACTTAGTGAGATCATGACATGCATGTATACTATTCTTATTTTTGTGGGTTTTATTCTATTTTTTCTTATGATTTTTTGTTGAACGTCAGTGGGATCATGGGTATGGACCTGAAAGATCGCTGCTTGTGGTCATTTAAAACATTTTTTGGTTAAGTGTGCAGGTTTGAAAGAACATCATCATTAACAAAAAAATCACACTTATAATTTGGTTCTTGAAATGAACCTTATCTTACAAATATCACTTCACATTTTCATTTTGGGTTTTTAAAATCAACAAGGTCAAAATTGAATAAGGAAAATTTTCGCAGTTTGTTGGGCACTAAAATAAATCAAATGCACTCTTGAATGCCTAAATTTGAATGTAAAAAATCTATAAAAATATTCAAATTGAGTCTTAAAATGAAGACACAATTCTTAAGTGTATAAGGGTTGTAATTTTGTTGTTGTCAAACTTTCCCCTTTTCAAGCATTTTGATCTATTTCCAAAGAGTGATATTTACATGCTAAACACAAGTATCTTTTGTCATAGATAGAAAATACTTGACTAAATAACTCTATTTGAAAAGAATGAGTTGTCAACATGTTTGAAGGGGTGTTTTTTAACACTACCTTGAGATATATTTTCTTTTTGTAATAGCTCTAACATTCTATGTGATGTGGCACAAAGTATTTAAATCTATACCGTCTCCCCTTTCTTTTGTGGAACTTGGATGATGAGAAAGCTCAATTATCTTGGTTAAGTTCTAGAGAGGATTTCCTAGTGGGAACATGCTTCTTAGCTATTAGAGGATGACCTCAAACTAGTAATTCTCTGATAGACATATAAATAAGGCATTGAGTAAACTCTCATATTATCCCCTCAAGCTTAAATGATTCGTGTTGATGGTAGTATGAGATAGGTGAAATATATCTATAATTTTGGCATGATCAACTAGGATCTTAAGTGAGTTACACACATTCAAAGTGATTAGGAAGAATTTATAGATCTCACTAGGAACTAACTTAGTAGCCACCTGTTTTACCTTAGTATACTATTCATAGTTGATGCAAGAGCATCCTGGTTTGCACTACTATCCTACATGTTCTCAGTTTTTCCTAGTTTTTCTAAGTTGTAATGTATTGCATTAGTTATATTTTAGTAGTTTCTAAGCATTGGAGACACACTGAGGAACATTGTACTATGTATGTAAAGAGATTGGAGTTATCATGTTAAGGTTTGAGTTGTTTTTACCTTGCTATTGGAGCTATGTTTTCTAGTTTTTGGGTGCTTGTTGTAGGCTTTGTAACTAATTATGCACAATGAGTTAGAGGCTGAAAATTTAAAATATTGAAAAGGACCTAGAGTACTTCTTTTTTTCAAAGGTGCAAGTCTCAATTCATTATAAGTTGGGAGATTTTTAAAATCCTAGTAGAGTATTGATTTCTGGTAGTTCACGCAATGAGTTTCTATATGTGACTTGTAGGATGGATGCACATATATCCTTAATGAATCTGCCTTTGCACCCTTGATGGGTTGTAGAGGACCTAAAGCACTACCTTTAATTTGAAGCAAAAGTTCTAATTCCATCGAGGCTAGGAGATATCATGATTTTTCTTAGGTATCAATTCTTGGACATTTAATTTCTGTTGGAGGTCAACTTGTGGCTCTTCAAGTATTTAATGTTAGGTTTATTTATTTAATGTAAGATGGCTAGAAAATGCTCCAAAGTGATCATTAATAATGGAAGTTTAATAAATTTGGCATCATAAGAGTTGGTTACAAAGTTGTAGTTGTAGAGGCTGAAACATCCGAAACCTTATCATGTTTCATGGATCAAAGATGAGCATAAGATATTGGTAAGTGAGCAATGTATTGTGAAGTTCAAAATTGGACATTATATTGATGAAGTGCTGTGTGATATTATGCCTATGGATTGTTGTCATATTTTTTTTGGTAGACCTTGTAAATATGATAGATATAATGTACATGATGGAAGATTGTATCAATATACTCTCTGGGTAAATGGGAAGAAGCAAATATTGCTGCCTTTGATTGAAAGTCTAGACGAGGTTAGTTATACTACAATAAAAGTTTGCATGGTTAATGTAAAGAAATTTGAAAAGGAAGTAAAGAAGAATCAAGTTTTTTTTTCTATAGTTCCTAGAGGACTGAGTGTTGGTAGTAATGATTGAGCAATAGAAGCTGGTAATGATTGAGTGAAAGCAGATAGTGGTAGCTGAGTACCAGAAGAAATTGTAGAATTTTTGAATGAGTATAAAGAAATTATTGTAGAGGATATACTTGATGGTTTACCTCCAATGAGTAGTATAAGTCATTGTATGGATTTGATTCCTAGAGCTATTTTTTTGAACAAAGCACCATATAGATTGACACCTATAGAGAATGAGGAACTTAATAGACAAGTGCATGAGTTGTTGTAGAAAGGTTTGATCAGAGAAAGTTTGAGTCTATGAGCTATACCTACTATATTAGCACCTAAAAAGAATGGAGAATGGAGAATTTGTACTGATTCTAGAGCTACTAACAAGAGTACTGTGAAATATAGGTTTCTTATGTTGAGGATGGATGACATTATGGATTGTTTGAGTGGAGCAAATTATTTTACCAAGATTGATTTAAAGAGTGGCTATCATCAAATCAGAATCAGAGAAGGTGATGAATGGAAGACTAATTTCAAGATAAAAGATGGTTTGTATGAATGGTTGGTTATGTCTTTTGGTTTGAATAATGCACCTAGTACCTTCATGAGGTTGAATTTGATCAAGGAAAAGCATAGTGGTGGATTGGCTAGACATTTTGGAATAGATAAGATACTGAGTTTGCTAAAGGATAAGTATTATTGGCCACAAATGTGTAAGGATGTTCAGAAATTTGTAAAAAGTTGTGTAGTTTGCCATGTTGCAAAAGGAGTAAGTCAAAATACTAGTTTGTATACACCTATTACTATTCCTAAGAAACCTTGGAGTGACATTAATATAGATTTTATTCATGGATTACCTAAGATAGTGAAGGGGTATGATTCTATATTTCTTATAGTGGATAGATTTTCTAAGATGGCTCATTTCATACCATGTAAGAAGACATCAAATGCTAAGCATGTTGTTGAAATTTTCTTTAAAGAGATTGTGAGATTGCATGGACTACCAAGAAGTATTATTTTTGATAGAGACAGTAAGTTTGTTGGTTATTTTTGGAAGACTTTGTGGAAGAATATGGGTACTAAGTTGAAGTTTAGTTCCACATTCCATCTATAGACAGATGGATAGATAGAGGTTGTGAATAGAAGCTTGGGTAATTTGCTGAGATGTTTAGTTGGGAATAAGCCAAGTAATTGGGAGATAGTATTGGCACAAGCTGAATTTGTATATAATAATTATGTGAATAGGAATATAGGGAAGCCACCTTATGAGATTGTTATTGGAATGTAGCCTAGAGGTATATCAAATTTGTGAGATATTGCTGGTGATGAAAAGAGAAGTGCTACAGGAGAAGAATTTGCCGATTTCATGGAATCTTTACATAAGGAAGTGAAGTTGAGGATAGAAAAATTTAATCAGAAGCATAAGGATATGTTGATCAGTCTAGGAGACATCATGATTTTCAAGTTGGTGATGAGGTGATGGTTCATCTGAAGAAAGGAAGATTTGCTATTGTAACATACAATGAGCTAAAGATGAAGAAGTTTGGACCTTGTAAGATCTTGAAGAAGTTTGATAGTAGAAATGCTTATGAAATTGAGTTACCTAATAACATGGATATATCCCCTATATTCAATGTTGCTGATTTATACAAGTATCATGAGTCAGATGATGAAGTTATTGTATCAGAGGATTATCCTAAGAAGCAGATTGAAGAAGTTGAATAGATATTGGATCAAAGAGTTGGTAAGAGCACAAGGGGAAAATATTATTATGAATATCTGGTAAAGTGGAAGAATAGACCTATGGAAGATGCTTCATGGATCTCTCAATGTGAGTTGGATTTAGCTCAAGTTGTGACATCTCAATGATTCTAGAGAATCATTTCTTCCAACCCTAGTTGTTTGATGTAGGAGCATCCTAGGTTGCACTACTATCCTACATGTTCTCAATTTTTCCTAGTTTTGTTGAGTTAAAATGTCTTGCATTTCCAAGCTTTTAGTAGTTTCTAAGCATTGGAGACACGCTAGGGAACCTTTTCCTATGTGCATAAAGAGATTGGAGTTATGATGTTAAGGTTTGAGTCATTTTTACCTTGCTACTAGAGCTATGTTTTATAGTTTCTGGGTGTCTCTTGTAGGTTGTGTAACTAATTTGACACAATGAGTTAGAACTGAATATTTTAGGTATTTAAGAGGACCTATAGTACTTCCTTTTTTCAAATCCACAAGTCCTAATTCATTATAAGTTGGGAGATATGGCAATTCTCTTGGAGTATTGATTTTTGGTAGTTTGCATGATAGGTTTCCATCATGACTTTCAGGATGGATGCATAGATATCCTTAATGAATAGGCCTTTGAACCCTTAAGGGGTTGTAGAGGACCTAAATTAATACCTTTATTTTGAAGCACAAGTTCTAATTCAATTGGGGCTAGGAGATATCATGATTTTGCTCGGGTATCAATTTTTGGACATTTAATTTTTGTTGGTGGCCGACTTGTGGCTCAAGTATTTAATGTTTTAGATTACGGTAAAAATAGGTTTTGAAGGGACCCCAAAACCCTTTCACATCCTCAAAAAAGGAAAAAAACAAGCCATCCATCAAGGAAGAGTCCTTATACCTACTAGAAGCAGTACCAAAATTAGGTTTTACAGGGACCTAAAACCACTAACAAAGTCCAAATAAAGAACCCAGGTTTTACAAGGACCTGGAACCATCAGTATAGTTTAAAAACTAAAAGCTAGAAAATAGGACCAAACATAGGAGCCAGAAGTAACAACTAGAAAATAGGACCTGAACAGGAACCCAACCAGAAAAGAAGACCCAAGAAACTATTGCAGTTCTGTAATCATCTTAACTACCTCCTTACCAATCTTAACCATGTCCTAGATGGAGTTAGCAGCTGAAGAAGCAGCAAAAATCAAAGCTTTCTTCCTCAAACTCTATATTGTCCTCTTGCTAGGGCCCTCTGAAGATATGGTTCCTTCATTTTCTCTTTTGCCCAATGTTGCTGCAGCAGCATAGATGCTTGAAGTTACCTGCTCCATTTTTGTTCCACTTTCCTTGATAAGCATTCTAAGATTCTGCTTGCAATCCTTAAGTTTTTTTGGGATATCTCCCATTTGAAACTCCATGTGTTGAATAATAGCCATCAGCCTCCTGGTTATGTTGCAAGTATTTAATGTTAGGTTTATTTAGTTTTTAGCATTTTGGGCCAACTTTTGGCTTAGATTGGTATAATTAGGGGTTGTGATGAAGTATTTAGGGATTATTATTCATTCATTCAAAGGAGGAGTGAGTGTGGAGAGTAGCTAAAGAGTGAGTTTTTCCTAAGTCTATGGATAGAGTGCCGAATGTGAGGAAATTTATAGTAGGATTGTGATTATTGATCCATCTTGGAGAAGAGAGAGATGATATAAGGAGGATAGGAAATTGAAAGAATATGTGTCTGGAACTCCAAACTTGAAGCTAGATCTTGGATTTGAATGTATTTTGTATCTGGCCATACCCCAAAAGGCCTTACAACTGGGCATGTATATGATATTTTCATGAATCAATCAAGAATATTATTCTCTCTCTATGGTATTAACTCTTGCATGGTGGTTTGGGTAGCTGAATGTGCCAATTGGCCTTAGTTATGCACACCTCCCTATGTCAATTAGCCTTAAATACTCACACCTCCCTGTGTTAATAGTGTAAGAGAATATAAGGATTCTCTAAATATACTCACCATTAGTGTTTTCCTTAGTTGTAGGTAGAAAGCTACTTGAGATTCATCTCCAAGGTTCATCAACCCAACATAAAGGGGGCTTATATTTTCCATAACCTTAAAGATTATTTGACATGTACATGTTTCCATTCATCTTCGTATTGACTTAGCTCTTAGACTAAGAGGGACACAATGCATGAGAATCTATAAACATTAGGATTGGTCTCCTCCCTATGGTCCTAAGAATAGTATAATATAAAAAATAATCCTAAGGTAGAGTGTTCTTAAAGAAAATTAATGTGACTTAACTTTGTGAAAACATTTTTCTGAACATACACATTTTTAAAGTTGGTTTATAAAAGTCCTTTTGGTGAAAAAGAGATCCAATTAATTGTATTCCTCAAAGTTTCTTTGGAATTTGATGGAATATTTATTTACTTGACTCCAAAACATCAAGTCTCTAATTAGAAGTTATGCATACTTAGCATATTCAATGTCTAAATATGAGAAGTTGGAAATCAAGAAGTGTCAAACATTGAACCACATGTCAGATCAACCTAATCCCAAGTTCAATAAAGTTGAGCTCAAGCCCTCCCTTGCATATAGAGATAAAAAAGACAAAGAGGAAAGGTAAAAATAAAATAAAGGGATATTAAAAACCATATTGGTAGAGAAACAAGCATCCTTAGACATAGATAAATTTGAGTGGTAAATCAAGGTAGAAATTATGGAAGCTATACATGGTATGAACCAAAGTTTCATTTCCTTCATATCATACCAATTAAAATATTAGATCCATCATCCATTTTCTCACACACTTACATGATTACCATTGCATTTTAGAGTCTTCCCTTAGGATTATCATTTATAAATTAACCTTTAGGCATTTTTAGATCCACCATACTTAGATAGATCATGTTCTAGAAACCTAACCTTAATCAAATTAGACCTAATTCCAATCCCAAAAGAATGATGTCACTATCTTTTGAGTTTCCTAGCCTACATTTCACACATACATACTTTTTATGGCTTTCCCTTTGACTAAATTGTGTCTAGGGTAGTTGATCTTTTCACTTGTAATCCTCATCATCTTGCTTTATAGGTTGGGTTATACTTGACAATCACAAGTCTTTCGAAGATTAGCAGTCTATCCTAGGTTGACAAATCCACTCTTTCATGAGCTCAACTAGGATACAACTCACATCCCTTTTCGATAGTAGGTAATCCTTAGGTTTTTAAAGACACATTGTCCCTAGTACTTGTATACATTATCCAAACATCATTCATTTTGTCCTTTTCCATCACCCATCTTTAAACCTTTGGAAAATCCTCACATCCTAGTCTTAGAAGTCATACAAAGCATAGGATGTCTTAGGAAATCACTTTTCATTATCCATAATCCTAGTTGCATCCCATAGCTAGCCACATTATCATTTTCATGCTAGTACAAACACAACTAAAGAAGCAAAAGGATATGGGCCACACTCAAACAAATGAATCATTTAGTTTGTACCCTAATTAAAAAAGTGCAATGGTTAGGTTTGACCCACCCGACTAGTAGCATGAACAACAATAGACATGGTACCCACCATAAGGGGATATTGCTACATTATGAATCTCACCAAGAATGCCCAACTTGTCAACACCAGCATTGGCCAAAATTATGATGCCATCCTAATGCATCTACAAAGAGAAAACACTAGTTCATTTGACCCTAGAGGATTTCCACCACCAATTAGTCCTATGGACCCCACACATATCTTATATATCCCAAGAGGAATGTACCAAACAATGGTCTAATAGGTTGTGGACCTAACTGCAGGATCCACTCAAGTCAACACCCCTATCCTCCAACATTTCTCCTTGTTACACCACAAAAACCTACAACCACACAAACAACAACAACAAGCATTCCTACCACCAAAACTACTACCTTGTAACCACCTACATCAAAATTCCCTCTAGTATCTATCCTAGGGCATGTAGTCACCCAAGAACCTACCCAAAATAATATCATAGAACCACAAGCTCCACCTTATACACAATACTTTCAAGTGATATGAGCACCACATCTCAATAATGCCCAAAAAAAGCACCATAATAGATAATGGGGTTGCCACAAAATGGGCCCAATAACTAATTCCTTGGTTCCCTATCCAACACTACCATAAACCCATTTACAACAACCTAAGGCATGGAAATGACATTCACATTCTTCCCATGTGAGCTAACGCAAGCTCAAATGTATGCCTTAGGTATACAAATCTTAATCCCCATTGCACCTATTTTACCACAGATGATGTTCCTCCTAGAATATATAGTCCACTAATATAACTAAGAGGTGGGGGGGGGGGTGAATCAATTATCCAACTATTAGCACAATCATTAACCTTAAATAGACTTAACCATATGAGTAATATAAACTAAAACCACAACAAGATACTCATATGCAATTAACAATGGATATGTTAACTAGGGAAACCCTTGATTAGAGGGAAAACCCCAGTGGGGATGGTACCCACAAGATGATGGACTAGTACAAATATTCCTTGTTAGAAGATAGACCTTGTTAAGAGTCTGTTACAACATTTAGTACATATGAGTCCCTATTAGGAGACTTTAAATCCCTCTTAGGAGATTTTAAACCTTGTTAGGAGTTGTACCAATCCTATTAGGAGTTGTGGAAAACAACTGGACCCACTACCCAAACAACTTTAAGGTGAGGATCAATGAACCCACTATCCAAGTGATCTTTGTATTATTCCTTGTAGAATAATAGAACTAAAATGTACTTCCTTCCTCTATCTCTATCTTATCAACCAAAATTTTTCTCCTTTAGATCTTATAACCAGATCTCATATTACACATCCAATGATCCCTTGGATTGCTTACATGCATTCAATAAACATTCTACTTCTTCTCACACTACACACTAATACTTTACATTCCACTTGGTCCTCTTCTCCAAGTTACATTAAAGAAAAGGAAAAAAACTTTCCTTTATACCATATCTTCATAAAAATTCCTTGAGTCAACCTTGAGGGTTTTCCAATTAATTAAAATAAGATAATTAATTAATTCACAATTGCAATAGCATTGTCAGCTCATAGCCTATAGAAAACTTCACACATGTGAAGCCACATCTTGAACACACATTTGCATCATCACATGATTGTCCTCTATCATTGTATAACTACACATCTCTTCATTGTATCTCAGATGAAAGATAGAAAAAGATCATTAGAACTATGTTTTCTAGTGCTCTATTTCTGCACTACTTCCAGTAAATCAAGTATAATTTTTGTATACCATTGACTCAAATTTACTCCTCTTAGCCACATCATCTGGAAAACCTCAAGAACATATCCTCTATTGTACATCATCTAAAACTTCCTTAGATTTTGTGCATACTAAGATTACCGACTGCTATTCTTCCAGTCTTTACTAAAGTACTACTATGTTGACATCAATGACAAATACAGTCATGAATGCAACATGTGAATACTTTCTAATACTTAGGATACTCCCCCAATTTAGTATCATCAGAATTCATGCTAATAATATCCCCCTTTAGCATTTATGGCAACATAGATGAAAAACATCTAAGTTCCAAGAATACCAAACTCTACTCTATCATCTTCTCAAATCCTCTTTGTCAATCTAAAATCTGAAATCCTCTAGAACATTGTATCATTCTTCTTCTTCTTTAGGATTGGGAACAATTGTTCATAGTAAAAAACTTAAAATACTTTCTACTTGCATCTATGCACTTACATTTATGACTGCACACTTACATTTCCTTCTGCACACTTATATCTCCTTCTATGCAATTACACTTCCTTCTACACACTTACATATTGTTTTGTACACTTACATATTTTTTTGTGTACTTACACAAATCTTTTTGAATCTTCCTAAAGAGATAACTCTCCCCCATTGAAATCTCAACAGGTGCCTCTTTCATATTTTCTCTCCTCATTGCCTAGGAGATGTTTTTCATGTAAATATTCTCTCCCCCATTGACATTAATATCAAAAGTTTCAATACAAGTACCAATTGCTAATTAGCTGCTCAAATCATCAACCAACTTGATTGTCCAAATACACTATTCAATACCAATTACCAAGAGTCCTTTATGATTCAGTACATACAAAATACTCCCCCATACCGGAAGCATCAACATCTAGTCCAATCTAGCAATAGTGCTCTGTACCACTGGAATGATGCACTCCTTACATCATCGACTTTGAAGTAGGTAGGGGCATAACCCCTAACATACCTCTTAGGTGCTCAAAATTATCCGTAGGAAAAGGATTCATAAAGCTATATGCAATTTGATCTTTAGTATTTAAATACTCCAACCTTATCTCTTTCTTTGTTGCCTTTTCTCTCAAAACATAATACTTAATGGATATGTGGTTTGTCTTAGAATGCAACACTAGATTTTGAGACATACTTACTATACTTGTGTTATCACTATAAATGATAATAGGTTCTGTAAACTCATTCCCAATATCCTTCAATATTTTCTTCATCCACATAACTTAATTATAGTTATTTCCTGTTGCAACATGCTTTGCCTCAGCTATACTCTGAGAAATATTGTCCTACTTCTTGCTCAACCAAGAAACCAATATTCCTCCAAGAAATAATGATCCACTACTGGTGCTATTTCTATCATCCATATTGCCTACCTAATCTGCACTAGTATATGCACACAAAGTAAAATCATTTGATCTGTCATACTATATTCCATAGTCAGATGTACCCTTCAAATATCTGACTATTCTTTTTATTATTGCATAATGATACTCTTTAGGATTAACTTGAAATATTGCTACAATCCCAAGTGCATTTTCTATATATGGTCTAGTGTGACTCAGATATTGCAATCCTTGAATCATAGATCTATACTTTTTTTGCTCAACTATAGGTGTTTCATCTTTACTAGATAACTTGTGACCAATTATCATGGGTGTACCAATAGGTTTTTAACTTTCTAAACCAAATCCTTTCAACAAGTCTTTAAAATGCTTGGTTTGAGAAATAAATATCCCATCTCTACTCTGCGCAATCTACAATCTTAGGAAAAACTTCATTTCTCCTATCATGCTCATTTCAAATTCATTTTTTAATTTCTTCAACAAACTTATCACTTTCTTTATCATTACCTCCAAATATTATGTCATCCAAAAATATTGCAATGATGAACAAACCATCATCAATTTTCCTTAAATATAGATTACCATCTATTGTACCTTTAATAAATCCAAGCTTAGACAAATACTTGTCCAACCTTGCATACCAAGTTCTAGGTGCTTCCTTGAGACCATACAATGCTTTCTTAAGTCTGCTTAAAAATTCTTTATCTTCTGTTAGAGGGAATCGGTTAGGTTGCTCAATATAAACTTCTTCTTCAAGTTATCCATTTAGAAAAGATGACTTGACATCCATCTAATAAACCTTGAAAATCTTTCTTGCTACATAAGCCAAGAACATCCTTACTACTTCCATTCTTGCCATAGGTGGATATGTTTATTCATAATCTATACCTTCTTGCTGTGAGTAACCTTTGCAAACAAATCTAGCCTTGTTTCTCACAACTTCTCCTTTCTCATTCATCTTATTTCTAAATACCCACTTGGTTCCTATCACATTCTTGTCTTTAGGTCTAGGAAATAATTCTCATGTCTCATTCTTCACAATCTGATCTTATTCTTCTTTCATTTCTTGTATCCAATGATCATCCTTACACCCTTCATCTATGCTCTTAGGTTCTACTTGAGAAATTAGACATAATTCCTCTGTCACTCTATTCCTTGTCATTACACCTTTATCCTTGCTTCCAATTATCTTCTCCAGAGGGTGATGCTTTGTCATGTTTCTACTAGAGGTAGGGGTTGACATCTCAACTCTTATCTTTTCTCTATGTTCAAATCCCCATTCTTCTCTATGCTCAATGATACATCATTCTAAAAGTTATTTTTAGTCTAAAAAAGAACTTTTGCATTCTGTCTAACAATTCCAAAACTATCCTCTTCTTAATAAAAATTATGATCTACCATCTGCTCTTTGGTACCAAACTTTTCATCAATCCTTACATTTGCACACTCAACTATTGTATTATTTCTATAGTTGAAACATCTATATGCTTTACTTTTTAATGAGTAACCAAGAAACATACCTTCATCACTTCTAGGATCAAACTTTCCAATACCATCATCTCTCTTTATGTAACACTTACTTCTAAAAACTTTGAAATACTTGATTGATGGTGAGTGACCAAACCATAACTCATAGGGTGTCTTGCTCATACCTTTCCTAATTTGTACTCTATTTAGAGTATATACTATAGCGTTAACTGCTTCTCTCCAAAATTTCTTTGAGACATCATTCTCAAATAACATCCCACTTGTTGCTTCTACTACTAATTTGTTCCTTCTTTTGAGCAATACCATTCTGTTTAGGTGTTCTAGGTGGAGATAATTATCTTTTGATTCCATTCTCTTCACAAAACATGTTGAACTCTTTAGAGGTGAACTCTCCTCCTCTATCTGATCTCAAACATTTAATCTTGACACCAAATTCTTTTTCAACTCTATTATTGAATATCTTAAAATTTTCAAAAGCTTCAAACTTCTCTTTAAGAAATTCTACCCACATCATCCTAGTGAAATCATCAACAAATATCATAAAGTACCTTTCACCATAGAATCCTCTGGTTCTTGTAGGACCACCACTTAGATATCTATGAACAATCTCCAATTTATTTGTAGTAGAGAACTTCTTACTAGGAAAAGGCACTTTCCTCTACTTAGCTAAAATATATTCCTTGCAGATAATATTAGTAGGCTTAATAATCTTAGGCAGATCTCTTATTGCAAATGTACTGCTAACCTTCACAATATTGTGAAAGTTTATATGACAAAACCTTCTATGCCATAACCAACTATTGTCAACCTTTGCAACCAAACATGTTATTTCAGTAGGATTCAACTAAAATACATTACCTCTAGATCTGGTTCTAGTACCAATCAGCTTACCATCTTTGTCTTTGATACACAAGTCTTCTCTGTGAACTACAATAGATATCCCTTATCTACCAACTATCCAACACTCAAAAGATTATCTTTCAAACTATAAACGAAGTAAACATCATCAGTGTTAGTTTTACCATCAAGAGTAATAGATCCAATCCCTATAATATAACAAGTTGCATTGTTACCAACTCTATCAATACCTCTATCATGATTTTTGAGCTTAACAAATTTGTTCACATCACCTATCATGTGATGTGAACATCCACTATTAATTATCCAATATGATTTCTTCTCAACTTGGGTAACCAAAGCTCTATCTTCTATAATTTCTCTATCAAGATAATCTTCCTTGATAGTCCCAAATCCTAATTCATCATCACTTTCACTTTGAGCTCTTTCACCAGATTCTTCATCCTCATTAGCATATAAACAATTTCTATCTTTAATTCTTCTAGACTTAAATTTTCCTCTAAATTTTTCTCTCTTTTAGGACACTTAGATGCATAATGACCATATTCATCACAAGTCCTACATTTAAAGATTTTCTTACTATAATACCCCAAAATTGGTTTATTGCCATGATCACCAATTATGGTCTATTTTTGATCAATTCTAAAGTCCTATTTCATTAGGCAAATTCTTGTTCTAACATTCGCTACTTGACTTAATTGTCAAATGCAGAAAACCCTAATTTGCATTCATCATACTCGTTATTTAATCTCTATAGTATGCACTCATATTAGCCATGCTAAACCTATTTGATTGCAATTTAATTTAATCTAAAGTGTTCATACTTTAATAAATTAAATTATCTCCTAAGGCTAATGTGCTAAAGATTAAATTTATTTACTTTAATAAATATGCCTATTCTAATTAATTAAAAAAAATTATTTAATTAAATGGAGAAGCTACTTCTAAATTAATTAAACAAAGTCATTTAATTAAATGGGAACTTATTCCTAAATTAGTTAAATGGAGTTATTTAATTAAATAAGAAAAGTGTCTCTAATTAATTAAATAGAATTATTTAAGTAAATAGAAAAAGGTAATTATGAGAGCATATCTCATTTTATTAAATTAAATATCTTTCCTAATTTTCTCTTCAGCTCCAGGAATGGAAATTCCTAGTTCACTGCTGATCAAATTAGAAGTGGCCCAGATCACTTACTCTCACACTATAGTTTATCTGAGCTAACTGACTCTTATGCTCAGATCTGAGCCAATTAACTCCCTCTAATTTGGGAATCTTCCATCTTAACTAAACCTCATCTTCAATCCTGATCATTGATTGAAATCGATCTCAACCATTGGAGTATTCTAGGAATTCTATTTAAGGAACTCCTAATTCTTCATTACAAAGGTTGAATTTTCATGCTATCAAATTGCTGTTGCATTTTGTACTCACTTAGCTCAATACATTCTAACATATTTTCATTATTTAGCATTTAAAATGTATGCATCTAATATAGTTTCTTTTACAAGTTCTTAAGTTAAGTTTGCATTATACATTTAGAGTAAATTTGCACATTCATATAGCTTAATTGCATTCAAATCCTTCGTTCTTAGAGGGTCTGGTTACCTGCACCTTGATTTTGAGGATATTAACAGGCAAAATCCCTTTAGATAGAAGGCAACAGGTTGACTTGTAGGGCTAATCTTGCATGAATAATCTCATGTTCATTCCAGAATGAATGCATGTATAATGACCGTGTTGAAGTTTCTGTGAGGTTCAGAGGCTCACAATTCACAGGTACACTTACCATCTTTCTCTCTTCTTACTAGAAGGGCTATTCCTTCTCTAATCTTCTTATCTTCTTTTGATCTACTACTACTAGAAAAGTCTCCTCTTTTTCTTTCACTTCTTGATATATTAGGTCAAATGTTTAGAGCACTGAAGGTTGTCTCAAGTCTGGCTAATTCTCCAGACTACCTCATTTTTGCTTCTATAGATTTTAATCTTCCATGCAATGTTTCCTTTGTGAAATCTTTGGTGCAAGGCATAATTAGCTAAATCATCTGAGCTGTTTGTTTGAATGGTGGTGTTAAAATTTTGAAGATCTTCCATATAACCTCATCATCTTCTTTAGTTCCACCAAGAGACTGGATTCTTGTAACAATTTCCAATATTCTTACTACATAACTTTGTTAGGAATAAGGTGTCTCAACCTTGTATAATTCCTATTCTTATTATTTTTTTTTAAAAATGTATTTCTTGCAAATAATGTTGATGTGTCGACATCTTGAATTGTGTGTAAGGAGATCATGACTAAAACGGTTATGAAAGATTCCTATGACACGTAAGAGCTATGTTAGGAAGATTCAATGACAGGTGAAGACATGTGGCAACTAAGATATTTGAGTACTATACACTCTACCTCAATAGTGGGGTAAAATTTTTTGGGGTTCCTATTTTCTCGGAGAATGGTAAAACCCTAATACAGTTTACCTTTTGGGAGTAGCCCTAAAGTGAAGTGCATGTTATAAGCATTTTTAGGGTTGCGAAGAGATGCGATGCGAAAAAGGTGTATTTTTGGTACTGCGAGTAGCTACTGGAGTCTTCTGTTGTTGATGTTGAACTTGCATTGCAAGTGTATTGTAACCTCATGTTGAAGATAATACATTGTGCAGGTTCTGAAGGGGTGGGGTTGTTTTACCAAAAGGTTTTTTCCCACCGGCAAATCCTTGTGTTATGTGTTCCTTTCTCTGTCTATTTTCTGTATGCATGGTTGGCTACAATATTGTTATTTAAATGATATTAAATCTGTAAGTGTAGAAGATTTTAATAGGATTTGCATCATATTTTCCTTATGAGATTAGTGTAGGAAGCTGTTTTCACACCTGAGTTTCCTTACAAGTGGTATCAGAGCTTGATCAACTTTTGATCCTAGTTGTTGGGTAGGGTTTTTTGAGCTAATCTCAAGTTGAGTGGGAGTCTTGTGCAGAGCATCCTGAATCTTATTTTCAGATTGAGATGGCGAGTTTATCATATGGAAGAATGGAGGTGGAGAAATTTAATGGCACTAATTTCAAGTTGTGGAAACTCAAGATGGAAGACATGTTGGAAGATCGTGACCTATGGGAAGTGACTACAAGCGCTACAAGACCAACAACTATAGCTCAAGTAGATTGGGATATCAAAGATTGTAAAGCTAAGGGTCTCATAAGACTCTATTTAACCGACGCAATCCTTCTGAATGTTCTAGATGAGAAAACTGCATATAGTTTGTGGGAGAGACTTGGGGCCGTGTATCAGGCCAAATCTATGGTGAACAAGTTGTTCCTGAGGAAGAAGTTGTATTCTCTATGAATGGAGGAAGGTGGACCCTTAACGGATCATTTAAATGCATTTAATCTATTGGTTGCACAATTGACATCAGCTGGTGTCAAGTTAGAGGAGGAGGATCATTGCTACACACTTTTGTGTTCTTTACCCAATTCATGGGACCATCTTGTGATGGCTCTTGAAAGCACATTAGTCACTTTCAAAATGGATGATGTGGTGTCTTCACTACTATTAGAGGAGATGCGGAGAAAGGCTTCTGTTTTGAAAAAAGAAGCCCTTGTTGTTCGTGGGAGATTCATGGAAAGAGGGAAGAAAAATGACAATAAGTCTGACAATAAGGGTAGATCCAAATCCCGTGGGAAGTCAAAGAATTCCAATAAGTCCAAGGCAAAATGTTGGAACTGTGATAAGACTGGGAACTTTTGTAAATACTGTAAAGAGCCTAAGAAGAAGAAGAAAGCCTCAGATTCTGGTTTTGAAAAATCTCAAGAAGATGGCGATGCATTCATCGTAGCTTTGGCAGCCCATGCATCTGATGATGTGTGGTTGGTTGACTTGGGTGCATCTTTTCACATGACCTCTCATCAAAATTGGTTCTCAAGATATGAAGAGTTTGATGGTAGAAAGGTGTACTTGGGTGATGATTCTCACCTAAAGATAGTTAGAAGCAGAAGGGTCACTATCAAATTTCCTGATGGACGAGTAAAGGGAATCAATGGAGTTATGCACATTCCAGGTTTGGCACAAAACCTATTATCTGTAAGTATGCTAAATGATGTAGGTGTGCAAGTTGTTTTTTCTAAAGATGGATGTAAGATGATGAGAGGAGCTATGGTGCTTGCTAAGGGTACTAGGAGAGGTACTTTGTTTCAGCTTGATGCACACATTTCTCAGTGTAATAGTTCTTCTATTTCAAAGAAGAGAGTAGCTATCACTTCATCCCCACCATCTGAATGAGCAGTAAAGAAGACTATGGTTAGTGGTTTTGATGGTAGTGCAACAAGTGTACCTGAGGGTGCAAACACTTTGGAAGGAAAGCTTCCTGTAGAAAAGAAAATGTCGTGGCATTTGAGATTTGGTCACATTGGTGAGAAGGGTCTCAGAACCCTAAAAAATAAAAATCTCGTTGAGGGGTTAAATGATTGCAATCTCAAGTTTGACTTTTGTGAACACTGTGTATATGGTAAACAAAATCGTGTTCAATTTTACTCTAGTTCTCACAAATCTTCTGATGTTTTGGATCTTATTCATTTTGATGTATTTGGTCCTGTAAAAGTTCCTTCAATCTCCAAGTCTATATTTTTTCTATCTTTCATAGATGATTACAGTAGAAGGACATGGATTTATTTCCTTAAAAGTAAGACACAAGTCTTTAGTCAATTCAAGGAATTTAAAGCCCTTGTAGAGAATCAAACTAGTAAGAAGATTAAGTGTGTGAGAACTGACAATGGTGGTAAGTTTTGCTCAGCAAAGTTTGAACAGTTCTATAAGGAACAAGGTATCAAGAGGCATAAGACAACTCCATATACCCCACAGCAAAATGGAGTTGCAGAGAGAATAAATAGGACACCGATGGAGAAGGCTAGGAGTATGCTTAGTGGAGCTGGTTTAGAACAAAAGTTTTGGGCTGAAGCTGTGGCCACTGCTTGCTATCTGGTTAATAGATCTCCTACATCAGCTCTTGTTGGTAAGACACCCATGGAGGTGTGGTCTGGTAAGAAGTCTTCAGTTAGACATCTTCTTATTTTTGGTTTTGAAGCCTATGCACATGTTCTAATGGAGAAAAGATCTAAGTTGGAAAACAAAGCTGTTAAATGTATTTTCATTGGGTACAGTGCTGGTGTGAAAGGATACAAGCTTTGGGATCCTATGACTAGTAAGGTGTTGTATAGTAGAAATGTTATTTTTAGAGAGCTAACATCTTCTCCTATTGTGCTACAACTAGATGAAAAAGAAAAGGAAAATGATGTTTTTCAGTTACCTCCTACCCTTAAGAAGATTGAATAGAGAGACCATGTTGGGTCTAATGATGAGGAGAGCTCTTGCAGCTTTGATAGTTCAGAAGAAGAGGAAGGACAACCTCAACCTTAGCTCTTGAGGAGATCCATGAGAGAAAGAAAGAAACCAGAAAGGTTTGGTTATTATATGTTAGATTCTATTTATGCTTTTGCTTTGATTACTAACACTGATGAGCCTAGATCTGTGAAAGAGGCTTTGGGCATGGAAGATGTAGGTTCCTGGATTGAGGCTATGGATGATGAGATGGCTTCATTAGAGAAAAAAAAACATGGGACCTTGTACCTTTGCCTAAAGGGAGAAAATCTATTGGCTATAAATGGGTGTTCAAGAAGAAATTCTATGCAGATGGCAGTGTTGAAAGGTACAAAGCTAGATTGGTTGCAAAGGGGTATTCACAGGTAGAGGGAATAGATTATGGTGAAATATTCTCTCCTGTTGCAAAGTTGACATCCATTAGATTTCTATTATCTCTTGCTGCATCATATAATTTAGAGATAGAACAGATGGATGTGAAGACAACTTTCCTTCATGGTGATTTGGAGGAAGAGATTTATATGTCACAACCTGAGCACTACATTATTAAAGGTAAAGAATCCTTAGTTTGCAGATTAAAGAAATCTCTATATGGTTTGAAACAATCTCCTAAGATGTGGTACCTTAAGTTTGATGCCTTTGAGTTGTCAATTGGATTTGTAAGATTGAAATCAGATCATCGTGTTTATTTTAGAATTGAAAATGATCACCTTCTTATTGTTGCATTATATGTTGATGATATGTTGCTGTTTGGGAAGGGTAAGGGTATGATTTCTGATTTTAAATCTTAGTTGTCAACACAGTTTGAGATGAAAGATCTTGAGGAAGCTAGGTACATCTTGGGTATGGAAATAAGTAGAGATAGGTCTAATAGAAAAATTTGGTTGAGTCAAAGTAAGTATGTGAAGTTTGTGTTGGATAGGTTTAGCATGGTAGATTGTAGACCACTATGTGTTCCTATTCCTATGGGAACAAAGTTATCTGTAGATGATTGTCCAAAATCTCCTAGTGAGGTGGAGGACATGAGTAGAGTACCTTATGCTAGTGTAGTTGGCAGTCTTATGTATGCTATGGTCTGTACTAGACTAGACATTGCCCAGGCAGTGGGAGTCCTGAGTCGATTTATGGCTAATCCTGGATGGATACATTAGGATGCAGTTAAGCGAGTATTCAGATATTTGAGGAGTACATCAGGTTACTCCATATGTTATCATGGTAACTCTTCTAGATCTCAGTATTCAGTTTGTATTCATGGGTTTGTGGATTCAGATTGGGCAGGTGATATTGACTGCAAGAGATCCACTAGTGCTTATGTGTTCACTACGTTTGGTGGTGCCATCAACTGGATGAGCAAGCAACAACCTGTGGTTGCTTTTTCCACTACAGAAGCTGAGTACATGGCTGCTACTCATTCTTGTAAGGAAGCCATTTGGCTTAAGAGATTGTGTTCTGATGTTGGTGTTGATGCAGAATAGATTACTATTTGGTGTGACAGTCAGAGTGCTATTTGCCTTGCAAAGAATCCAACTTTCCATGCTAGAACGAAGCACATTGATGTGCAGTATCACTTTGTGAGAGATATGGTGGAAGATGGAAAGGTAAATTTGGAAAAGGTAGATATTGTGAAGAATTTTGCAGATGCATTAACAAAACTAGTGGGCACTAAGAAGTTCAGATGGTGTTCGGAGTCTATGGGCCTTTCATCCTATAGCGGTTAGTTCCTGTTATGTTCCTATTGCTCTTACAAGGTGTTCGACAAGTGGGAGAATGTTAGGAATAAGGTGTCTCAACCTCATATAATTCCTATTCTTATTATTTATTTTGTAAAATGTATTTCTTGCAAATAATGTTGATGTGTCGACATCTTGAATTGTGTGTAAGGAGATCATGACTAAAATGGTTATGACAGATTCCTATGACACGTAAGAGCTATTTTAGGAAGATTCAATGACAGGTGAAGACATGTGGTAACTAAGATATTTGAGTACTGTACACTCTACCTCAATAGTGGGGTTCAAAATTTTTTTTGGGGTTCCTATTTTCTCAAAGAATGGTAAAACCCTAATATGATTTACCTTTTGGGAGTAGCCCTAAAGTGAAGTGCATGTTATAAGCATTTTTAGGGTTGTGAAGAGATGCGATGCGAAAAAGGTGTATTATTGGTACTGCGAGTAGCTACTAGAGTCTTCTATTGTTGATGTTGAACTTTCATTGCAAGTGTATTGTAACCTCGTGTTGAAGATAATACATTTAGCAGGTTCTAAAGGAGTGGGGTTGTTTTATCAAAAGGTTTTTCCCCACCAGAAAATCCTTGTGTTATGTGTTCCTTTCTCTGTCTATTTTCTATATGCATGGTTGGCTACAATATTGTTGTTTACATGATATTGAATCTGTAAGTGTAGAAGATTTTAATAGGATTTGCATCATACTTTCCTTATGAGATTAGTGTAGGAAGTTGTTTCCGCACCTGAGTTTCCTTACAAACTTCTTATAGATTCATCTTCCATCATCTTAGCATCTTGAAATGCACAAATCCAATTTTGCAATCTCATTCTTTTTGCATGATCATCACCTTCAAAAGTAACTTTTAATGCTTTCCAAATTTCATGAGAAGTTTGAAATATCTTTACTTAATTATATTCATTCTCTAGAAGAGTTGATAGTAGGGCTTCTTTGGATCTCATGTTACACATGAGCAGATCTCTCTTTGCTTCACTACATTCTTCAAGCTTTCCTTCTTCCACAATTTTCTTCTCACTCTTTGTCAAGATCCAATAACCCAAACCCATGCAAAATAGATAATTCTTCATCCTTTCCTTCCAAGTATCATAGTTTGCCCCATTGAATCTTGGACTATCCTTCCTGAACATATTCACCATTGATCTCCCAAAGCTGTTAAGCCTTATCTTCAAGGACCTATTACTATGATACCAATTGTTAGAATATATAATCCATTGATATAACTGAGGAGGGGGGAGGGGAGAGTGAATCAGTTATCTAACTATTAGTATAATCACTAACTTTAAATAAACTTTAACTATATGAGTAATATAAATTGAAACCACAACAATATACTCATACTCAATTAACACCATATATCTTAACTAGGGAAACCCTTGATTAGAGGGAAAACCCTTGTGGGGATGGTACCCACAAGATGATGTACTAATATAAATATTCCTTGTTAGAGGATAGACCCTATTAAGAGTCTGTTACAATATTCAGTACTGTTAAGCTATCATTTTGCATGATGCTTACTGACATGAATCCTTTTGAACTCCTCTCTTGAAAAACTAATCTAGGATCATCTCCAAGGTTATGGGTGATCTTGTGACCTACTAGAATCCACTCAGCAGAAGATAAATGTATTTGTTCATAGGGAGGCCTTTGCTAGTTCTAACTGATTTCAGATAAGATGTTGAATCCACTTTCTATCTCAAAAGAATAACCACACAATAAGAAATATATGTTTGTATCTTTTTATTTTTTAATGAATATAGTTTTAACTATGCATCTATATGAATTCCTAATTTAACCAAATGCTTTTAAAAGAAAATAATGAAGATAAGGTAACAAGAATTTAAAGAAAATGACTTGAAAGCTAAATCCCTAATGGACATAAGCCACAAAAACAACATGTCTACAAGTTAAACCTTTGAAAAGATTGGTAGGTAACCAATGAAAATAGGAGCAATGCTTCCTCAATTCCATTGATGTAACCATCGATGGGAATTTAGTAACTGTAAGATGTTTCACTTTTCATTTGATTGCAAGGCCACAAAAAATGTGCTCATGTGAAACAAAAAACTATGCAGGAACAATATGGTGATCTCTTCTCCAACAAAGTACATCAACAAAATTTGTAAACACATGGCAAAGACCAGAAGTAGAAGATCACACAATCAAAATAACACAATAAAACTATTGGCTTAATTACACTCCATGAACATACATTCACAAAATATAACTTACTCAGGCAAGAATAGCTACACTTTGATTGAGAGCACCAATAACATATATTATTGCATCAAAAAAGTTGTTTGGAATACATGTTTAATTCCTTAATCTATAGGAAATCTTCTTCTCAATTTGTGTTGAGAGTGAGAGATTCCTTCATGTAAATATATGTTTCTAAACTAATAAAAAAATCTATTTATGTACAAACTAACTCTATAACTGGTGCTAAGTAGGATTCCATCCTTATTTATATCATCTAATGGATGCATGAGCCTTTACATGTCTTAAAAAAAAGAAAGCATGAGAAAATAAGAAGAACAAAGCCATAAGATGATGTAGGAGTCTTTGAGATGCCAAAAATAGAAGCTCAGCATTCTCTAAATGTTTGTAGAGTTAAATTACCATCATAATGTGTTTTTGATGCATGTAAAGGTCTAAATTTGGAATTGGCAGTTAAGTGTTTGTGCACCTCTAACTTCTTCAAAAAATTCTAACACATCTTTGGAGAAATGCACCTAGTGCACATAGCATACCTTGGAAGCTTGTGTACTTTGGAAGACAAGTCCAAAAAATTCAAAATTTTACCAAGTGTCAAAAGTAAAATTCTAGCTTCTAGGTTTTGTTCCCCTTCATACTAGAGCTATGTCTAGGTAATTTCTCTTAAATTTCTCTATGATCTCCATCACATGGGTTACATCTGACAAATCTAAAGTATCACATTTATCCTTTACTTTTTGCCTATAGTTGCCCACATCTATGCGAGTCTCTACAAAATCTCCCAATTTCACATTCGATTCTAGCAATGCCTCTTCACTCTTAAATGCTTGTCTAATATCCTCATTAGTGGAAGCTTCTTCAAAATTCTTCTAAAATTGTTCAACAACTACTGGTATAGTCATTAGTTTAACTCTTGAATCATGTTCAAAATTGTCCAAACAAGCATCATTGTAATGTCTTTTTGCCTCCAAAATTTTCTCTTGGGTTTGATCCTTGAGCTTATGAATATTCACATGTAATCTTTCCATTACCTTATTACTATCTACAATCTTCTCTATCTAGTCATCTATTTTATCTAACTCATCTGCCATATATACATCTATCAACATCTGATACCTTTGACCTTTTATTGATTATAATGCTTGTACGTCTTTACCACAAGTATGTAGTTCATCCATTAACCCAAAATCTTTGTTCAATATAGCAACTAGCTTATCTACATTATTTTGCATGTGATGTAGTAGTTTAAGATTTTCTTGTATGATTTGCACACCTTTCTCTTGAAAACTTTCTCACCGTTGCTAACAAACCTTCAAAAATGGATCTAATTGTATAGTCTCCTTATCCCTCTTATCAAGTGCCACTTTTAAAGTCTCCTCAGGATTTTCAAGATCCAATAGACCAACTACTTCATTTAAACAACCTCTTAGGATTTCATTTTGCTTCAGAGGTTTAATAACTCAGACTCATCCTATTCTAAATGCCTAAACACTTCTTTGATTCCTATAGTATCCATCAATTTGGTAGTATCCACAGTGGGTTTTCCAAGCAAGACCTCCTTGATTTGATAATCTTTTGGAATCAAATACTCAATATCTACATGTAGAGGAGGAATAGCAACATGGGAAAACAAGTCTTGATTTTGATCACTCATAACAAAGGCCAATGTTTGTGTATCACTAATAGATGGCTCAGGTTTCTTGAGAGCTATTGTGGTTCCACAATGCATGCCCCATTTTTGATAAAAAATGGGGACCCCCTACTTTATTTTTTGGCTTTTCAGGGCCCTAGTCTAGGGTTTGAGTCTTTTTTTGAGATCTTTTAGTCCCCTAGTTGGTGTTTGAATCCCAATCAAGGGGCTTGTTTGTTCAAAGATTAGATATTTGACACTGGAGGCCTTTTTAGCAAATAAAAGGTGCACCAGCACACCTAAATAGATGTGTTGATGCACCAAAATATGTGAGGAAGTACTTTTAGAGTCACACTACTATAGCTGTTGTAGACCTCTGCATTAGATTAGAGGGTGGGGGGCTATAAAGACCTTTCCCTCTCCCTTATTCTTACCTTTTCTTCCATTACCTCCACTAAGCTTGAACAACTATAGCTCTGAGTTTTGTTAACTCCACTTCCTCCCTCACACCAGCTTCTGACCGCACCTATGGACCAAGCTAGGTCTATTTCCCCCTCACTCTTTCTATAAAGCAAACAAACAATCATGATTCCCAAATTGGGTGCACACTAGCACACCTAATTTGGTGCACTAGTGCGCACCCAAAAGGCACACTAATACAAAACTTTAAAAACTTCAAACAAAAATAAAGGTTTACAAGGCCCAAAAGTGGGTGCACATTTGTGCACCTACCTGGGTGCATTGATGTGCACCCATATCCACAAAGGGAACTCTGTCAAACCTTAAAACTAACTTTAAAACCCTTTTGGGTGTATAATAGCACACCTAGTTAGGTGCGCTACTGTACACTTAAAGATATAAATAAATTTTAAAAGTACTTGTGCATTAGGTGCACCTATTAGGTGTGCCTAGTGTGCCAATATTGTTTATAAAAAAAGGTTTTTTAGTAGGGTGTTTTAGGTTGATAAGAAATTGTTTGTTTTATTCTATCTGACTCATTTTTAGGACAATATTATCCATTTTTTCTTCCTCAATTCCAAACTAATGGGCATCTTTTGTGTAGATATAATGCCATCCTCATCATCTTCCTTGGGTGAGAAAATGACACCAAAACCTGTGGTATTTAAGTTCCAAGGCATTCAAACAAAATCACACTTTTAGGATGACAACTCGAAGATTAGGGACATAGGTTAAGGATACACTGATTTGGGAGAATTTTTGAAGATATGTAACAAACCCACCAAGAGGTCACAAATGATTTTTGTGGTCATCAGATTAGGACTTGTCAATGTAGCTTCACACTTGGTATCAGTACAATCTTCGAAACTCATTATCCCACTTGCAGAACACTTTGTCCCTGAGGAGAGGGTTGTGAAAAGAATAATAGGAGAAATTGTCCTTGATCTGTGACCAAAGAATATCAAGAAGGTATTTCATCTCCTAAGGGGAGATTAGTTCATTAGGCTCACCTATGAATAGGTAGAAATTTGGTATCAAGAACATATCGAGGAGGTCTCTGAGATTATTTAATCATCCTACCTCATAGAGAAGACTTCTTTGGGAAAGAAGACTGGCATGGTTGATATGAACAAAGGATATATGATAGAAGACATTAGATACTCCTTCATACTTTTGAGTAGAGTCATGTGTTTACTTGTAGCTAGATACCTTCATCAAAATGATAAGGAAAGTAGAGATGTCACTAGATTGCGCTTCTACTCTCAGTCAAAATTTGTGTGAACAATTGGTGGTGGCAAAGAACTAAAGGAAATTCTATATGACATCATACCTGGTGTACTTGTTGGCCGCAAGAGCAACAAATCATCAGGGGCTTTATAGGAAGGGCAACATGTAGGATCCAAACACATGGCCATATATCATCTATCCTAGCTAGTAAAGAAGAGGCTCTTAGAGTAGAGCAAATAATATAGAATTGTTAATGATGCCTTCATATTCACTATAATTTGATTCATAGAAAGTGGATTATTTGAAGAGATTATCAGATGATATAGTGGCATAGATATCAATACTTGGAGCATACTATATCTAATTCTAAACTTTTACATATTTGAGGGTAGTTGGTATCACCATTAACCCAAAAAAGCTCTCAAGCTATCCTTGTGATAGACTTGTTCTCTTGGAGATTTCTCAACAAATCTTGTTTGCCTATGACAGAGTTAGAAGACAACATAAAAAATGTTGGACCTAGCCATTGACTATAGGACCTTTTTAGGTAGATTGGAGGCAAGACATCCCCTCTTTTGAGTGTGAATGGGATCAATATCCCTTGGAAGAGTACAATTCTCTATGGCCATGTTTTAATAACATTGGGAGAGTACAATATTTGTGGGCAAAATATTCTAGCATGAAGAGGCTATTGAGGATTATTGGATGAATACAACAAATGAATATGATATCTAAATAAAGGATTATTGTAGGATGACTTTGTAGCTAGCAAAGAAGTCCCTAAATATAAAGATTCCATTAAATATATTACAACAAGACTCAGAGGAGTTGCTTGATCCTCTATTCAATAGAGACAAGATTGGCAATAGGCCCATTATGAATGTTGAGGTTGATACGGAGGAGAATTTTGATATCAATCATAGGGTGAGGCATGCTATTAAAATGACATAGGATTGAATTAAGAAACTATTTAAGCTTGATCCAATTCTTGAAATAGTGATCTTTCATGCACAAGCTCACCCAGCCAAAGGAGGAGGGAAGAAAGTCACCGTCCCTACCTTTGTAGATTAGTCACTAGTAAGGCTAGAAACAATATATCGACTTGATAGACTAGTTGGATAATATCAAGCTTAGAGGAGTAGAGGAAGGGGCAAGAGGAAAAGAACTCCTCCAAGGGTTGAGCTAGAAGAGGGTGAAATATCGACACCTCCAAAGCAAGGAGAAGAAAATGTACAAGGGCCAGAAGATAATGGAACCCCACAAGTCTAGGTTGATCCTCAAGTGCCACCCATTGCACCAAGCCAAATAGAGACAAAGGTTGAGATTCAAGAGGTCTCCCCACCTTGTCAAGTAGAATAGTCATCTTCTTTAGCAACGAAAAGAAGGAAGATTAATACTTTGATAAAAAGGAGAGAAAAGGTGATCAAGAAAGTGATCCCTTTCCCCTTAGTCCCTAAACCTATTACAAAGGAAGAGAAAGGAGAAGAGGGTGAGGAGGATGAAAAAGATAATTTACCATTGAGTCAAAGGATGAGGTTGGCCTGAGCTATGGAGTAGGAATGGAGAAGAAGTTTCATGATCACATCATCATGTATCCCTAATGAACCCGTGCAGACCACTATGTTAGAGGATGAAATGCAATAGTGGATAGAAGAGTAGGATGTGGAGGGTATTGATATCTTTAAGATGTCAGATATTGAATTTATGCCTATAGGTATTGAGGTTGTAGGGGATAAGATTAGAGACACACCCACCAATCAACCTTAGTAGGAGGATTGGACCTAGATGCCCCCAAGTCACAAGGACTTGAAATGGTTCCCATATCCTAGTTGCAAGTCACATTTTGTGTTGACAAGGGATCAACCACCCCTCTTCCTCTAGGGATAGAAATTGAATAGGCCCAAATAGAACCTAAAGGAGAGCCACAACAAATATTCACCAATTAAGTGTTAGAAGAGGGACAAATAGGTGAATAGCCTTAGCAAGCTTCCCGGGATATAGAGGTGAGAACTATGGGATCCACTAATATAGGGACTATAGATGAGGAGCTGTCACAAAGGGAAAATAATCTAGAGAAGAACAATAAGAGAAAGAGCATAGCATAGAAAACTCCTTCATCCTCAAAAGGAAAGTCCTTAGCTCAACATGTTCAAAGGTGGCTCTAACAAGAAGTAATCAGGAGCAAGAAGCAACAGTTCACTATAGAAGAGGAGGAGAAAATGGAACTAATAGAAATGCTAAGGAAACCTGATTCACCTCCTAAAGAAGCACAATTGTTGGCCTTCATTAAAATGGAATCAAATTAGGACCTTTTTTCTCATGTAGCTCTTCCTCCTCTGTAGTCAAATGTTGAAGAAATAAGTCCATAGGATTACTAGATCCTAGAAGGCATGCTCAGGAAACCCACCTTGGAAACAACAAAGTTGATGGTAATAACAAGGATGAAGGAAGTTTGCTAGAGCCTAGAATAGGGTGAGGTAGAGTTGGTAACACTTTAGTGCTAGAATGAAATCCTTAAAGGATATTTGAGTGAAGTTGTTGGCTCATTGGACCCTATTGACCCTGAAGGGACTCTAAATGTGACAATTGAAAGGAGAGACAGGGGGAAATGAGATTAGATCCATTTTTGAATGCTTTTCAGCAATGGTGGGAAAGTTTTGAGGAGAAAGGGATACTTATCATCCAAGGGAATCTTAAGCTACTACATGTCATGTAGGAGAATGTGGATAAAATGGTAGCAATTTTGAATCAAGATTTCGGTCTTATGGATGGGGTACATACTTGGGGAAAGGATCTACATGTATTATGGGTGATAAAAGGCCAAAGGTATCACATGCTTATGGATATATATATTGTAGAGGAGTTAGATTTAATTGATGATTGGATAGAGAAGATAGAAGATAGAAATAAAGTAATGGAATTATTACATGTGAAGATCCACTGGCTCAAGGACCAAGCCCAAGAGAAAATTTTGGAAGTTGAGAAACACTATAGTGATGGATGTCTAGACATTTTTGAAGATGATACATGGGAGAATTTGATACCTATAAAGATAGTAGTTCAAAGAGTTAGGAAGGTTTTTGATGAATTTTTTAATGATGAAGATATTTGGTAAGCATTTAGGATGGAAGAAGCACTTTTGGAGCTTGATACAAAACTCATGGATTTTGTTGAAACCTGTATAGAGGTAGATAATTATAGGTAGAAGGTCAAAGATAAATATAATGCCTTATATTTACTAGATGTAGAAAAATTCACTGAAATAATAGAGAAATTCAAGGGAAAGCACCAAAAAATAGCTTTGGTATGAAGGGGAATAGAACCCAGAAGCTGGAATTTCATTTTTGATACTAAGTGAAATTTTGCATTTTTGGACTCTTGAAGTGTGCTGCTACATTGGTGCACCAAGTGCATTGCTGCACTTTTTTTAAAATGTGTTGGAAGAATTTTGGAGAAGTTAGCGGTGCACAGGTGTGCTTCTTCCAATGTGCACTTTTCCAAAGGTGAGCTGATAGTTAACTAGTAGTCCAAAATTAGAGTTTTCCATGCATTGGAAAGACATTTTGATAGTAGTTTAACTTTGAGAAATGCCTAGTGAAGGTTGAACTTCTATTTTTGACACTTCCAAACACTTTTCATCAACTCATGGCTCTCTTCTTCTTATTTTCTCATAATTTCATTGTTTTATGACATGTAAAGGCTCATGCGCCCAATTAATGATATAAAAATGGATGGAGTCCTACTAAGCACTAGTTAGATAGTTAGTTTGTATATAATTAGTTTGTTTTATTAAATTAGAAGCATATGATTGCATTAAGATATCTCTAACTCTCAACACAAATTGAGGAGATGATTTCTTACAAATACAAGATTGTAATATGTAATTGGGGCTGCATTATTTTGCAATAATATATGATTTTGGTGCTCGCATTTGGAGTGTAGTCATCCATGCCTAAATGTGTTATGTTTTGTGAGTGTATGTTCATGTAATGTAATTGAGCCAAAGGTTTATTGCATTATTTCTGGTTGCCCAATCTTCTAATTCTAGTGTTTGTTACAGTTTTACGAATTCAACTGACATATCTAGTTCAAGAAGAGATCACCCATTTTGTTCCTACAGAACTTTTTGTGTCGCATGAGTGCACTTTTCATGGCCTTGTAAGTTGATGAAAAGTTAAATATCTTATGGTTGCTAAAAAAATCCCATCGATGATTGCATCAGTGGAATTAAGGAAGTGTTGCTCCTACTTTCATTGGTTACCCACTAATTTTTTCAAAGGCTTAACTTGCAGACATATTGTTTCCATAGCTTATATCCATTAGGATTTTATTTCCATGTTATTTACTTAATTTTATCATTACCTTATCTTCATTATTTTCTTTACTAACCCCTTGTTAAAATAGGAATTCATATTAGTTGCATTATTAGATTGCATCCATTTAAAAATAAAAAATACAAAAACATAGTTTCCTTTTTTGTGTTTCATTCTTTTGAAGTGGTGAACAAATTTCACATCTTATCCAAAGTTATTAGAGCCAACAAAGGCCTCCTTGTGAACATTCACATTTATCTTCAATTGAGCATTTTGTAGTAGATTGCAAGATCAACTGGAACCTTGAAGTTGATTTTTGGATTAACTTTTCAAGAGAGGAGTTTAAAATAATTCATGCCATTAAGCATCGTGCAAAATGATAGCTCAACAAGAGCTTAACCATTTAACTCATTCCCTCTTCCTTAGTACCATACAACTAACTTTTGTGTCTAATCATCACCTCTTTCCTCAACCATCTTGGAGTCTCTTCCATTAGAGATTTATCTTTAGATGAAGATGGAGCTTGTACCTCTATGCCTTTTCCCTTATCACTCCTCTCTAGAGTCTTCTCCTTTTGTGAGAGATCCACATCAGGCATCTTTGTGTCTTTTGAGTCCATAGTCTTGATCTCTACATCTTGGGAAGTCTATTAAGGTTCTTCATATATTTGTTCCTCCTCTGATACTTGATCTATGAATTTTTGTTTTGGCTCTTCTTCTTATTTAGCTTGCACCTATTCTTCATTACCTAGAGGGAGAGGAGTAACTAAACCTTTATCTAAGCAAGATAAATCTTGACTTGATGATGGTGGAGAAATTTTGGGTCCTTGTGGTTGAAGCAACAATTGAATCCAATCCTCTTGTGGAGGTTGATTTGTTGGGGTATCCCTTATCTTGTTTCCTACTAGCTCAGTGCCTATAGGCATGAAATTAGAATATGACATTTGAAAGACACCAACCCCTTGGTTCTCTTGCTCATCAATCCATTGTTGTAACTTATCCTTCAAAGTTTGTAGCCTAAATAAGATGTGTAGGAATGGATGGTGGCATTATAGTGGAGCTTCTTCTCCATTCTACATCTGTAGCCCTAGCAAGACAAGTCCTTTGACTCAAGGGTAGGTTATCCTCTTCATCTTCATCATCCTCTTCTTCCTCTTCTAGAATAACTTCTAGGACTGATGGAAAAGGAATAACCTTTCTTATCACCTTTTGTCTCCTTTTCCTTCTAATCATATTTTTCTTCTTTCTTTTTTGGGAAGCCCTTGAGGACGCTTCTTCCTCTTGTGTAGGTGAAGACACTTCCTATGCTTTTATTTCAGCTCCTTGCCCTTGTTCTGGTGGTGGCACTAGTCAGTTATCTTGAATTTGGGTGGCCTCTTCATTTTCTACCCCTTGTATATTCTTTATCCCTTGGTGCTATAGTGCTTGAGTTGCCTCTTCTTTAGGCTCAACTTGTTGAGGGGAAGTTCTTTTTCTTTTACCTTTACCCTTTTGTGCCTCAAAGTATCCAACTTCTCTATCAAGCTAATGCACTATTTTTGGTCTTACTGGAGACTAAGCTATGAATGTTGACACTGTCACCTTTGCTCCTCTACCTTTTAGTAGGTAGGATGTAGCTCAAAAAACTATAGTTTGAGGAATTATATCTAGCTTGACTGGTCTCTTAATCTAATCCTTGGTTAACTAGATGACATGACTTGCCCTATGATTGATATCTGAGTTTTCTTCTCTATCAATCTTTGCATTCATAATAGGCCAATCATTTATCTTATCTCTATTATATAAGGGATCCAAGACATCTTCAGTATCTTGTTGCACTATCTTTAATGGGATCTTCATTTTCAAGGCACTGCCTACCAAATAGAGAGTCATCCTACAATAATCCCTTATTTGGATTTTGTAGTCATCCACTACCTTCATCCAATGATCCTCTATGGAATCTTCATGTTGGAATTGTTTTCCTACCAAGTATTGACCTCTACCAATGTTATCAAAATAGAGACGAGGATAGTTATAATCCTCCAAGGGATACTAATCCCGCTAAGACTCAAAAGTCATAATATCTTGATTCTGACTAGCACTAAACAAACCTATAGTGATGGGCTGTACCTAGATCTTCTTATGTTGCTTCCTACTCTTTTATATGTAGACAAGAGTTGTCATGTCATCTCCAATAATATAAGTGTGTCACACGGATACCTAAGGAGTTTCTTTGGATTAATAGTCATACCTGTTACCCTCAAATAGTTGAATGTTTTAAGTTGGATGTAATAGGCATTGACTTCTATAATCTTTTCTGCTACCTCTTCTGACATCCTTTTTGCATAATCTCCCTCAATGAATCAAATGACTATGAAAATGAAGGCATCATTCACTATTCTATATTCTTTACTATGATCTGATAGATTTTTCCTTACCAACTAAGGGTATACCACATAAGGCCATGCATTTATATCTTGCAAGTTGCCCCTTTTGAACAATCCTAGATAATCTATTTCTCTTATAGCTAATAGGTACATCAAATAGGATATCATATAGAACCTTTGGTTATTCTTGACTACCACCAGTTTCTCATCTAAATTCTCACTAAGAATTGAAGCCTAATCAATTGGCATCTTTGCTCTTTTGATGGTCTGAATGATGTGTACCATCCATATATTCAGGTGTCTCGCTACTGGTAATCCCATGACTCTACTAAGGAGCACTATAGAATGTCCGATATTATCTTTCATATAGTCTCTCATCATATCTACTTTACCTTCTTTTGTCCAAGAGGAGTCTTATCAATGAGATATTAGGATTGAATTATTTTAGATGCTTCCTCTCCATGCTCTCTATACCACCTTTCTGCTTGATGATATGTTAACCTAATGTGCTAATCTACCCTTGGGAGATGAAATAGTTTCTCAATGTTCTTACGCCTTAGATCCAAGATGATCTCTCTAGTTATTATTTTTAAAACCCTTTCCTCTAAAACATAGTTTTCTACTGATGCCATAACTAACTCTAAAGACTATATTGAAACTAGGTGTGACACTGCATTTATTAGTCCTAATCTTATAAGTGTAGTTACCATAGGGGATCTTTCATTTGGCTTCTTTCATAGCACCATGAATGCATTCCAGTCAATATGACCTATGTCAACATCTTAGATTTTTGAATATTCATCTTGGAAGCATGACTTTGATGGAACACCTTGAAATTTGAAGACCACTGGTTCCAAAGCCATCTTTGCAGCAAGGGAGGATGAGGAAGAAGCCATTTAATCTAACCAAAAAAAACATTCATTAATCCAAAGATAAAGAAAAATCAACTTATATAAACCCTAATTATGACAAAAACAAACCCAAAAACCCTAAAAATCTACTAAAACATCTAAAAACCTTAATTTTCTAACCTTTAATGAGAAAAACATTAGTACACCTTGCGCACCTTGGAGGTGTGCTAGGTGCACCTTATCTCTCTAGGAAACCCTCAATACTAAGGGTGCACACATAGTGCACCTTATGAGGTGTGCTCGGTGTGCACCCTTATAAAGAAATCCTTTGTGTTAAAGAGGGTGTGCATATAGTGCACCTTTTGGGGGGCACTAGTGCGTACCCTTTCTTTGCGTAAGGGGATGGTTTTGCCTTTGATAGGTGTGCACATGCACACCTTTATCTTAGGTGAGAGTTTTTTGTGTTTTAAGTTTTATTTAAGTATTTATTTTTTAGGTTAGTGTAAAAAAGGTGCACACTTTGCACACCTTGGAAGGTGCACACATTTACCTTAATTATTTTTTAATGTGTTTTCTTAGTGTGTGCAAGAGATGAAGTGGGGATGAAGTGCACCTAGAGAGGTGTAGAGGTGCACTTGCTAAAGACTCAAAAGGAAATAGTGAAAAGGAGGGAGGGGTCCCAGGATTTTATAGGCCCAGGCTAGAGTGCACCTTTGGAGGTGCGCACCTGTGCATTTGCCTAGGTGCACACTTCCAAAGGGAAATTCTCTCACACTAGTACTCTTAGTGCACTAGCACACCTTAAAGGGTGCACTAGGCATGCTAAGTGTGCTAGTACACCCTCTCTTAGTTAGAAAATTATTTTTTTCTCCTCAAAATCTCTAGTTCTTTGTAATTGGGTTTTTTGAAAGAGAGCTAGACTAAGCAAAAAAACTACAAAAAACCCTAAAAAAGACTCAGACCCCAAACTACAGATTTGGAAAGCTAAATATTATACTATGGGGTCCCAATTTCTAGGTGAAATGGGACATGCATTGTGAAACCAAAACAAGTACATATGAGTCCTTGTTAGGAGACTTTAAATCTGTATTAGGAGATTCCAACCCTATTAGGAGTTGTGCCAACCTTGTTAGGAGTTGTCGAAGATAGCTGGACCCACTGCCCAAACAACTTCAAGGTTAAGATCAGTGAACCCACTATTTAAATGATCTCTTTATTATTCCTTGTAGAATAATAAAACTAAAATGTACTTCTTTCCTTTGTCTCTATCATGTCAACCAGACTTTTTCTCCTTTAGATCTTGTAACCAAATCTCATATTACACATCCAATGATCATTTATATCCCTTAGAACTCTATTTTCCAATGCTCTATTTCTATACTACTTCTAGTAAATCAAGTGTAACTTCCATAAACCATTGACTTAGACTAATTCCTCTTAGCCATGTTATTAGGACAACCTCAAGAACATATCCTATACTGTGCATCATCTAAAACTTCCTCAACTTCTGTGTATACTAAGATTACTGACTACTATTCTTCTAGTTCTTACTTAACTACTGCTATGTTGATGTCAATGACAAATATAATCATGAATGTAACATGTCAATACTCTCTAATGCTTAGGAAACTCCCCCAATGTAGTATCATTAGCATTCATGCTAATAGTTCCAAGTAGAACCATCACAACCACCACCTCATTCACCTCCTCCACCATCAAATCTGACACCACATTTCACCAATTACTTGGTCATGCCTTCCAATGCATCTAATGAAGTTGTTCCACTACTACAATTCAATTGCTAATGGTGGTAGTCCCCTACATGAAATATCTCATGCCACATGCCATCAACACCCAAATGCTACCACATGCAGACACACATCCATTATTTATTAGAAAATGCATGGCCTCACAATCTAAGGGACCACCTTACCAACCTTAATAATATTTACCAACCACCAATCCCCAAGCATAATATACATATGTACCACCATCATCGACCTATCCTTTTGTGCACCCACAATAGCCACACAACTACCTAGCATAGAAATACTTGTCAAATCCCCATAACATAAAAAATACATCCCCCATTTGCAACACCCCAAAAATCTTGTATTTGTTAGAGGTAATTCATCCTTCTAACCCCCTCCCATTACATGCACTAAAATCCTTCATACTCACCCACTCCATTAGATACTTTTCCTATACCAGAGAAAAACAACTTGGGGGTACCTCTTGAAATACTTGACAATTTGGAATGGGAAGAAATGAGGAATACCATAAGGGAATTGATAGGCAATAATGATGCCAAAATGTTCAAATTCAAAGAGGTGTATCCTTATCCATTGAATTAGTCTATTACAACAACACCCTTTCCTAAGAACTTTGAGATAACTAAGTTTAATAAATTTGTGGGAAGGGTGATCTAGTTTCATATGTCAAAGAGTTTTACATGAAATACTAAGAAGTGGCCTATAGTGATGGGATCCTCATGCATATATTTCCCAAAATTATTAGGCACCTTTCTCTCAAATAGTTTTATTGAATCCCTTATGGTACCATTTCCATGTTTGCAGAACTCTCAAAGAAGTTTGTAGCATAATACACCCATCTTGTTGAAAATGAGTTATCAATGGTTGTCTTGTGCCACATAAAAAAAAAGGGAGGAAAAATCCTTGCCCACTATTTACAAATATATAAAACCCTCACAACTTGAGTATCATATGACTTCTCAGAGAAATATATTGTTAAAATGCTCAATGAAAATACACATTCTAAAATTACTTATCATGTGCACATGAACTTCTTGGAGACCTACAAATATATAAGAGAGAAATGCATGGACCTTGAATGTGGGCTCATCAAACACACATTCACCAAGATATACAAGGAGAACCAACAAGAGAGGGGTCATTATAATGCCAATAAAAACCATTCTCTCAAAAAAAATAATGAAAAACTTATCTCCACTATAGCTCTCTATTCTAATAGGTCCAGATAAGTCTGTATGCACAAGTTCTAAGACTTCCTCAAAATAATAGTTCTTGCTTTTGAAACTAGTCTTTCCCATCTTACCAATTTGACAATTCTTTCATAGATCCATATCAAGCTTCTTACTCTTCAATGTTTGCTTATCTTAACTAGATTATCAAAGTTTACATGAGATAGTCTTTTGTGCCATAACCAACTTTCTTCTACTTGAGCAATAAAACATGAACTTTCACTGAGATCAAGATAAAATTGGTTACCTTTTGTTTGTTTTCCATATCCAACCAAATTTCCTTTTCCATCCATCAATTTGGCATTCCCATTCATAAATTCTACCTTGAATCATGCTATTCAACTATGACACACTCAATAGATTATACTTTAGTCCTTCAACCTAATAAGCATTATCACATATAAGTTCATTAGTTAATGAGATACAACATTTCCCTTTTATGCAATAAGGTTCATTGTTTCTAAATCTTACACTACCACCATCATAATGCTCCATATGTTCAAACTTTGTTTTGTCTCTAGTCATATGATTTGAGCAACCACTATCAATAATCCATGTATCATTTTTGCTATCATGAGAGATAAGTTCCATTTTATCTCCTTCATCATTAGATTCATCTTTTACAATAATATATACCATTTCATCTTCACTATTATCATAATCCTTAGCCATAAAATAAGATTTCTTACCTTTGTCCTTGCAGTCCTTGTAGTTTTTGAATTCCTTCTTGCCATTGTACTTTTTATTTTTATTTTCATTGTTTTCTTATTTTGGGCACCTTGCAACAATGTGACAAAATTCTTCACAAGAAAAATAGATTAGAGGAATATTACCTTTGTACTTTCCTCTACCTTTGGAATATTTTTTTGCAAGTAGGGCTTCAATAACTTCAAGATCACTGTCATAACTTTCTTCTATTTCTGCTTCATTTCCTGATTGATTGGCCTTTGATTTCTTACTCTTTTTCTTGAGTGAAAGCTTGGCTTCAAATGAAAACTTAATACCTTTAGAACTAGGAAAATAGTTATCATAGTTATCCAAGTCAAACGCTGTCAATCTTCCAACTTGAGCATCTGAAGATATTTTTTTATTTGGATCACATCTTATCTCTTGAATAATAGATACTCTAATTTCATAGATAGGAAGAATGGTTATGAGTACCTTGCTTACAGCCATTTTATCATCAATGTCTCCTCCAGATGCTTTGATTACATTCATACTTGCTTTGATTCTTTCCACATATTTTGCAATGTTTTCATCTTCTCTCAGTTTCATCTGATCAAATTGACCTTTGGGAATTTTTTCTTTGGCTCTTCTTACATTTTCATCTCCTCCATAAATATATTTTAGTTTGATCCACATTGCATGAGCTATTTTGTAGTCTTTTACTTCATCAAATTCAACATAAAAGCAGATGCAATATCAATCATCATGATGTTATGATTATTCTTTTCAACAATGTCTTCAACTAATATTGTTCTAGTAGGAGTTTTCTATTTAGCATCAAGATATTTACAAATTGAATCATTGATAGTTGCTAGATGTAACCTCATAAGTCCTTTCCATGCTACAAAGTTATCTAAGTTCAACTTGGGAATCTCTCTTCGGTAAGACATCTTGATCTTTAGCTTATAAGGTACTTGAAACCTTTTTTGCAAGCACCAAAAGATCTGAGACTAATTGTTGGAAATATAAGAGGAGTAACTAAGAGGGAGGGGTGAATCAGTTACCACTAAAATAAATCCCAAATCCCTTAGATGTTAGTACAAAACAAACTTTGAAAACTGAACTTTGTTGATGCTCGACAAACACACAGAAAAATGTTGTAACTCGGTAAACACTAAAATTTCTTGGAAAACACTTAACATGAAAATATTAAGATGTTATCTATGATTAATATTACTTTAACTTAGTTGTAAACATATAAGAGAAATGACATGATTGTTGGGTGATGCGACGCACTCCCCTGCCCACAGGTGGTTAATTATGTGGTGTTCCAAGTTCACTAATAGTCATGGCTTTTGGTGCAATGGCAAATGGGCCCTACAATGGTCAAGAAGGCACCGGGGAGATTTGAACCCATGACTAGGCCAAAACTAGGCTCTGATACCAATTGTAGGGCCCATTTTTCATTGCACCAAAAGCCATGACTATTAGTGAACATGGAACAACACATAATTAACCACCTATGGGTAGGGGAGCACGTCGTAACACCAAAAAATGAACACATTTGACACCAAGATTTAACGTGGAAACTTAATTTGGGAAAAACCACCAATTGCAACTAGTTATTATTTTTTGCTCTTCTAAAATGAGCCCTGTTAGGAGCCAACCCTATTAAATCTTACAAAACACACTTTTAGGTGTGACCCTATTAGAGGATTTAATCAGCCTATTAGGAGTGGCCATGTTAGAGGTCTTTAGACAATTCAATAGAAATTAACTTGTTAGAGGGTTTATAAATAGTTGTTAAGCCAACTCTATTAAGAGATTTAGATCACTGCTACAATGGTTAGAGAGTAACAATGAGATGACCTAATTCCTAATGCAACTGAATTTCTTGATTACAAATCTCAATTTTGGCTTGTATTCTTGATCCTTCTTGATGAAATATACCTTTTCAACTCCACAAGGATTTTATATTTATCCTTCTGATTTGCTTCCTCTTAGCATCATTAAACCTTCAATTCTCTTCCATGCATTCACAATTGCTAATCCTCAACTTGACCTTATATTTATATCTTTTATTTTGTCAAGTCAGTTAGAAAACAACTTAGAATAATTAATATTCATCTTCTCATTTGGCTAGAACTAAGAGATAAATCAATTGAACTTAATATGCTAAAATAAGAAAATCCTTCATTAGCCAACCTGGCTCAGTATACACTAACTTAGAAATTATTTTCTTGGTCAACACATTTTAATAACATTCCCTCAAAATTTCTCCACCATAAATTGTTCCCGACAATTATTTACTTGATGACTTGTAATTTAGTACTCCTCTTCTCATTTTCAATCAAATGGGAGGGAGCTTCCATGTGTTGTAGATAATGGATAACATTAGCACACCACTCACAATGATCCATGTCACATAAATCGGATCTGAGGTCATCTACTACCATATTTATCTGATTAGCATCCAAATTAGATTGAATCATAAGTTTGGCTAAACCTTGACCTCTTACTAGTTTTATTATTTGTATTTCAATGTTAAATTCTTGGATCCTGTTGATCCACCTACATCTTCTCCCTAACACTTCTTGTTGAGAAAATATGTCCTCTATAGCAGCACTGGGTACAAATGCAATGACAATAGCACCTATCGAGTAGCATCTAAAAGCCTTAACAAATTTTAACAAAGCATATGCTTTCTTCTCATTTATCTCATATTTTATTTCAGCAAGTTGTAATGATTTGCTGAAGAATGCAATTGGCTGTTCATATCCTTCCTCATTCTTCTCCAAAAAGACTACGGCTATAGTATGGAAAGATGCAAAAGAGAATATGTCCATTGGTTTTGTGTAATCTAGAGTCCTCATGATTGGAACATTCTTTATGGAAATTTTAATATCTTGAAATGCCTATGAGGGTTCACCATCCTAGTTAATAGTAGCTCCTTTCTTGAGCATTTTGGAAATGGGTTTGCTAATCTCAACAAAGTTTGTAACAAACCTTCTTAGAAAGTTAACTTGCCCAAAGAAGGATTGTATTCCTTTCACACTCTTTGGATTAGGGAGCTTATCAATAGCTGCCACTCTTTTAGGATCTATCTTTACTCCATCCTTTGATACTATATGTCCCAATAGTTTACTTTTAGTTATCCCAAATGTACACTTCTTAGGGTTTAATGAAACTCCATATTCCAAGGCTTTGGTAGAGATCTAGTTCCCCAAATCCCTACAGTAGTCTTCAACCTCTTTGGAATAAGCTATCAGGTCATCTTGGTATACCACCATGAACTTATCAATATACTCATGGAAAGCTACATCCATATCCCTTTGAAAAGTAGCACTAGCATTGATCAACCCAAATGGAATTCTCACATATACATAAGTTCCCTAGGGAGTTGTAAATGCTATCTTAAAATACTCTTCTTCTTTCACTAGAACTTGATTGTACCTTGAGAACCCATCCATCATGGACATAAGTTTAGACCTAGTGACTTGGTACAACATAGCTTTCATGTTTGGCAACCCATAATTATCTTTTAGATAAGCAATGTTCAGATTTATGAAATCTACACACAGTCTAATATCTCCATTCTTTTTCCTAACAAGTACTATATTTGAAACTCAAGTGGAATTTCTAATAGGTTTGATTATCCCTCCATTCTTTAACTATATCATTTCCTCTTGCATTTTAGGGGCTAGAGTGGGATTGACTAGTCTCTGTTTCTACCCAAAAGGTTTTACATTATCCTTCAATGGTATGACATGTTGGGAAAGATCCTCTATAAGCCTTTAGGTCATCATATGACCATGCAAAAACATGTTTATATTTCCTCAGTAAGTCAATCAAAGACTTTCTAATTTTAGGTGACAAATTCTGAACAATATAAAATTTCTTAGGGGCCTCATTAGTACCCAAATTTATCTCCTCTAGCCCTTGAGGTTTACAATCTTTAGCCCTAGTCTTTAATCTATCTTGGTTATCAAACATGTTCTCCAAAACAACCAAAACTTTGGGTACTTTATTAGTCTTTAATTGTATAAACTCTTGACCAAAGATTGTTTCCTTCCCATCTATGGTTTCAACCAAATCACTACAATCCAACTCTTGACCATGGTATTTATCTTCATTTAATAAGAAGTTCACAATGTCTTTGTCATCTTCAAATACTTGCAAATGTTCAATATTATCAAGTATTTAGGGTCTATTCTGGACCTCAATCTATGAAACTCATACAAATGCTACCTCTTGTGGTTTAATTGCTACATTTGCTAATAAGTTAGCCATCCTATCTCTCCATGAAATACCAAATGCATCAAATAATTCTATCCGATCCTAGACAACATCTCTATACTATTTAAATCTTTTATTTTTTAGATGCATCTCCTTTATTTATGAAATAACCATTTCCAAATCACCTATAACATGGAACTTTTTAATTCTGTGGTGAGTAGAAACTTTCAATCCTAACAACAAGGCTTCATATTTAGCTATATTATTGGTGCATGAAAATTTTTGGGTGAAGGAGTATCTAAAAGTATTCTTTTTAGGAGAAACAAAAATTACTCCTACCCCTGCACCTTCTTTAGAACTAGCCCCATCAAAGAACATAGTCCATAATATTGGTGAGTCCATACAACATTCAACTTCATGCTCAATCACAATAGGTAACTTCTCAACTTCTTAGATAATTAACTTAGCTCTTAATGCATTTACACTCATATCTAAAAAACAAGTAGCATCTTGGTTAGTTTTTCCCCCAAAATATGACTTTTCTCTCTGTTTACTTTAATAACCTTATCTCCTATGTGAAAAGTTGCATAGGTTAGGTCACATTATAGGCTACATGGCATAGAAACACTCCTTTTTCTAGAGAGAAACATTCCATAATGTGGAGGAATATCAACTACAAGGACTGACATGATCAACTCTACCTCAGGGTATGCAGCTAGCTTAAATGGTAAAGAATTTATGGTACTTATAACTAGGACTTCTCTAGCATCCATACCTCTGCATTTTCCTTGCTTAGTATCTACTTTCAATCCTAGGGATTCCATTACTTTGAAAGGCATGATGGTGTTAGAAGCTCCTAAATCTATCATGCAATTTTTCAGAGTTTTTCCCTTTATAATTAGACTAAGAAAGAATTGGTCAATATCTTCTATATATGCTACTGACAAATCATCCAGGAACATTTGGGGAATTTGAGACATAATACCACTATCTTCTACTACCAATGGGGTTTACTAAGTGGCATTTTGTTCTGCATTGTTGTTATTATTTCCTATCCCTCCCAATCATGACAAGGCTTTGCTCTTATGCTCTTAAACTCTAAATAGTTTAGATAAAGGTACTTTAATAGTAATTTGGGACAACATGGATATCATGTCAATAGGATCATATATAGTGGGTTTCATAATTATGCCTGGAGTATGAACCTTTTGAGCAGTAGGGACTATTATTTGCTTGATAATATTAGATCCTAATCCCTTTTCTTGCATGATTGCTTTTGTTGTCTCATTTGTTTGAAATTGAACTTTCTTCCTGGGTTTCCACTTCTTGGTTTTTATGTCTTTAATCTTAACTATATCTACATTAGCCTTCTTGTCTTCATCCTTCATCTTATGTGTAACATCTTTTATAAATATACTAGAAGGCTTCCCAATATCATTGTTAACTATTCAATTTCTCAAATCGTAATTGCTATGTACTTGGGAGATTATCTCTATAGTGATCCTATCAATTTCCTCTTTAGAAGGAATTCTTAAATTTACATGACCAACTTCAGAAGATGTAGCACATACCTAATCTTCATCATACCCTTCATTTTCTGAGAACACTTGTTGATGGTGTAGCTGATAGGAAATTATCTTATTTTCAAGATCAATTTTAGTCTCTTCCAAATCAAAATCCACACAATCACTACACATGCTCACCATGTTACAACTTACATCATCATGGCTTTTTTTTTCTTCTTCCTCCTCATTTTGTGCACTATGACCTAAAGCAAATGACTGAGCAACTGCACAATACTCTAAAGAGTGAGGTGATTGAAAAATGACACACCATGGTAGATCATCATTCATATTAATAGAGCTTTTTTGTAAAGGATCTGGTGTACCGTTTTCTTTTACATTTTGGGTTTGGCTAAGAATTGGCTTACCATCCTTCCATTGAGTGGTATAAGGGTAATTCTACATTCTGGGTTGTCTATTGGAATTGTTATTGTTCATTGGGGCTTTCTCACCAAAAATTTGGCTTACATGTATTGAAAGTAGTTGGATTCATCTTTTTTAGCAATTCCAATACTTGACCAATTGTGGGTTCTTCAGTCTTCTTTCCTATGGGGGTTTTATCAACTTCTTTCTTATTGTTATTTTTTGGATTGAACAACTTTGAATCATCTCTCCTACCGAGCTTGCTAGATACTTTCCTATTATTTTCAATATTCAATGCAATCTTATATGCATTCCTCAAAATTTTAGGATCTTTATCCCTCAACTGGTAACCCATCTTGTTGTCAAAAGCATTGAAATAGGTTGTAAGGAAAACATCTTCATTCAACCTCATGACCTAGAACAATTTTTACATACCCTTTTGGAATCTTACATTAAAATCAAATGTAGACTCATTAGGGTTGTTCTTGATGTTATTGAATTCATTTAACATGAACCCAAAATTAGTATTATTTCCATATTGTTCTTTGAACAACTTCTCCAAATGACTCCATGAACTAATGCTGTCATCAGGTAACCTTTTGAACCAATCCCTTGCATCCTTAGTCAGTAAATGAATAAATAACTTCATTGCCACATCCTCATGTTCAAATTCATAGTCATTTATCATATCTATGAAAACTCTTGTGCTCTTTGCCAATAACAACATTATTTCTAGAGAACTTGACAACTTTATCTCTTAAATAAAAAGATATAGGATGTGGAGCACCAGGGATACCTACAAATGAAATTTGTCTATATTTTCCATGTAGATGGGTTTCTTCTGAAAACCAACAATATTTGAGGTGGTTACTACATTGGCTTGGTTAAGAACAACACTTTGAGACTGTTGAGGTTGGACAATAGGGCTTGAGTACTAATGCTGGATGATGAGGCATGGGCAAATTGAGATATTCCCTAAGTTGGAATTACTGAACCACTAGCTGATACATAAGTTGTAGCTAGGGTAGACAAATTTGGCCATGAAGCCAATGCAGAATTAGACTTTATGAATTGGATTTTCCTCCTAGTTTCTATGGCTTGGGCTTCATTCTCAACCTTTTCAAAATCTTCTTTCTCTTTCCTAGCCTTTTCCAGATCTATATCTAATTTTTATATTGGGGGTTTTATAGATTTACTGGTTGCTACTTAAGGCTCATTTATCTAGATTCCTATAGCTTTTCCTTTTCCTTTGTCTATCTACTTGATAGTAGGTTGTACCTGGTTACTTGTTTTTGGCTTAGGAATTTTAATTCCTCCTAAACTTTGGCTCTCAAGCTATCTACATCTCCAAAGACATCAGCATGAAGGATTAAAGTTATTTCTTCTAACTTCTTGTTTTGTTCTTCTAATGTATCCATCCTTCTAAGCAAATTGTCTCTTTAAACAAGGGCCTCTAGGGTGGCTTGCTCTCTTTCCTTTTCTAGACGAGCATGTTTAGCCTCTTCCTTAGCAACCTATTTCTTCAAAACTCCTATCTGTGATCATACTTCTTTAGGATCTGTAGAAGTGGCTTTTGAATTAGCAAGATCATCTAGGTCTATAAGATTAGTTTTCGCTTATGGGACAACTCTGGAATTAAAAGGATCTCCAAATGAACTTTTGAGTCCTAGCCTATGAATCATCTCAAATACCAGATCTGGCCTAGGGAATGCATTCCCTACTGGTGACATATCTTTGTCTTGATATGTTCTTTCATTTGGTAATGGGGTACTAAATATTCCTCCTAAAAGCCTTGTGGTTTTTGATTCATAACTGAGTGAAGAGGATTCTCTCCCTACCATTGGTTGGCATTGAGAATTGACTGACACACTACCTCTTGGTTTTTAGGTGGGGTTTGGTTCTACCTTTTTCTTATTCAGGTTCTTCCTACCACCTTGAGGTAAATTAGTATACATTGGTACATTAGGATTGGCTCTTGTGTAAGCTCTTGTGTTTTTTCTCTTGTCAGCCATATTTGTTATTTATCAAATAAGCAATAGCTTCAAAACCTTGACTGAGTCACCACTCTATTCTAGGGAAAATATAATGATGAAAAGTACTCCTAACATTAAGGAAAGGATACAAGACAATATAGAAATATTTGACATATAGATGAGCCAATCACTAAGATCATAAGACTGCAACTCTTGCTTAATAGATAAGACACTTGAAAAGGTTGTATACGTCAATGTACATCCATGGAATTTAGGTTTCTTTTTCCTTTTTTAAATTCTCAAGGTTTGTCTCTAAAAAATGTCCATTATAACCACAAGCACAAAGTTGACAACCATGTACACAACAAGACCAAATAAACTACAGTATTTCTTACACATGTGTTGGACAACTCCCCAGTAGAGTCACCATTTTGTTGGTGTTTTTGCAACTATTGAATAACAAAGATTCAATACCAAGATAATAATACTCACAAATATAAGGATTAGCTACCTCCTTTTAACAATTATGCTTGCATATTATTTGGAACCAATTTCAACAAAACTAGGACTAGCTTTCTACTCTTTAGGCTCTGTAGAACCAAGGTGGGTATACCCAAGGGATGATTTAGAATGAATGCTAGTGTATAAAGATTTTATTAGTTTCATTCTAATTCTCATCTTATATCTCTAACATTATATATCATTTATCTAATCTTTGACATTTTTGGATGATATACATCCCCTTATAATCAGATTTGGTCACAATTCTTCTTAGATTTGTAAGTATTTCCAACAATAGTAGCTAACTAAAGATAAAATGTTAGATGAAAAAAAGTGTTGACCATCTTTGAAACTCTTCAAATAGTAAAGTAAAATTGATTTTGATTTTAAACTTGATGCTTATTCATGATCTACCTATCTACAGATTGGATTAACTAGATCAGTGCCTATTCTGTTGGGATTCAGAGTCTATTCCAATTTATAAGTTTGATTTGTTGCATTACAACAAATATTAACAACAATTCTTATTGGAATTCATTCTTATTGACATCCTTTCTACTACCACAGCAATCCCATCAAATTCACTAAAGTATTTACTTAATTCATTGAATCAATAGCAACAATGAATTGACATACAACCTAAGTGAATTGCATTCAAGTGGACAAGCTTTGCTCATACAAAATTAGAATAACTAGGTAATAACAAAGGAGACAAACTTTAGCAAGAACAAATATGGGAATGGTTCAAAACTTGTATTAATTTTCTTTGAAAATTCTATACAATTGTAATAAAACTTAGAATGACTCAGAAAAAGACACAAGGATCACATAACATCAATGTATTCTCAGAAGATTTGCAGAGAAGATACATCATAAAGTTTGCTACCATAACTAGACAAAACTATACTTAATATAGACTCAAATTGTATTAAAAATTGAACCCTTCTCTAGCCTTGGAATCTCACTTATATAGTGTGAGATGCAACAAGCTTTAGGCATAGAGAACTGATAGGTCTCCTTTTACAAAAGATATTTAAATTTTTCTAATAGTCACAAAAGGACAAAAGATTTGTGTAATAGAAAGTTAATATATCAAGTAATTCTTTGGTGGGTCCCTTTTCTATTACATCTTTGAATGCTAAAAATCTCATGATTAGCCTTTATTCACTCTGAATCCTCGGCATATGTAGCTATCAAACTTGCCAGTGATGTGTCAGGCTCTGATTCCTGCAACTTCACCTCTGCTCTGGAATTTTCACTCATATCATCATGTACTACCAAGGTGATAGTTACATTTGGTTTCATTTTTGCCACATCATCCATTTGATCCACTATATCTTTCACATGAGATAACTACCCTTCTTTGTCTTCTTCTTTCCTGGGTACCGATGGAAGTGAGTCGATGATCTATATTTCATCTTCATGTGTTTCATCATCATCACTTTTAGCTTCTTCCAATTTTTCATCAGAAGCAATATTTGCCATCCACTTGTCAAAAAGTGTGTCATCTAGCCAATCAAATTGCAGAATATCTAGTTGCTTCTTGATAACATATTCACCCTCTTTGTCAATATCAATAAATTCTTGTTTCAAAGAATCAAATAATATTTGGGATTTTACCATTTCTTCTATTGTGGTGGCCCACCATGCATGTCCTATTTCATTGATGATTTTTTCATTCTTAGACAAAATAACTCATCTAATTCCTAAGACCATTCATCTTTATTCTTTAATTTATTCTTTCTATCTGAAGCACGAGGGAATAAATCAAATTTTTGGATCTTATATTTATTCAAGTAGCCAACTATTCTTCTTTGTAGGTGAACTCTTTTATCATCAAATTCTAGAAGATCATTAACAATAGCATAGGTTTTTTCAATCTAATAATGTGAATACCTTATGACAAAGTAGCACAAGAATGTCATTTCTTTCCTTCTCTTTCCCCACTTATTCACAATAGGCTTCAAGGCATCATCATTGGCTTTCATTTCATCCCTTATGTTTATTGTTCTTGCTAGTTGATCATAAAATAATGGCCATTCAATTTTATCTCCCAGATACATGAGAGATTTTCTCAATTTCTCTACATATTGCACATTTAACTCTACATGTAAAGTCCACAATTTTCTCTTTTCTTCTTCAAAATCTTCAATTGTGTAATATTGTGGCCTTTGTTGGGTATTTGGCATCTCTATAAGAGGAGTGAATTTAAAAGGTTCCACTGGAAGACCTCCCTATTACCTTATTTTCAAGTTCAATTCTTTTTTGAACTTCTTTATTATAAGCCTCCAAAACACTCTCATACTTACTCTACAGTTCAAAAATTGTCTTTTCTTCCTTTTTCTGTAATAGCCAAAACAAATTGAGATGTTTGAACACCCATGTGAGCTTCTTGCACATGGGAGGTAACTGTTACTATTCTTACAATGATATTTACCATCAATCCTGAGTCATCTGGCTGTGATGAAACAACCCTAGATCCTTTCCTTAATGACCATATGACCAAAGTGGCCTGGTCCTCATTAAAAGTAGTACCTATGAATTTCTTTTTATTTTGGTCTTATAAATCCAATTTATTTGAAATAGAATTGAAAATCAGAGCATCAGCTATATCCCAATTGGGTAGAAATAAAATATTTGATGCTTTTAGCATCTGCCTCCCTTCTTCAAGAGTTATACTTTGGAATTCTTGCATCATTTTTTCTTTTACTTAATTTTGCAAGGTTGCCTCCTCCAGCTCTAGATTCTCTATTCTAAACTTAGTACATCTTTCTTCAAACTTCCCTATGTTAGTTCTTCATGTAAATTGCTGGAAAGATCTAGACTAAATAAAACTATCATCTGACAAAAATTATTGACTAGCTTGTTCTATTATAGGGTCTAATTCCCTTCCTTTAAAATCTACTACTGTCAACTCTAAACTTAGCATAGGAGGCTCCTAGGGGTTTACTTCATCTATTTTTGCTTAGGTAATGAAAACTCCTCCTTGGGACCCCAATTGTTCAATTTTCTCACCAGTAAGCTATTCCTCTTCAATCCTCAGAGGGGTCTGTAAAGGTGAATATTCCTTAATGTGAGGATCTTGTTCCTTTATTATTTTTTACCTCTTAGGGGAGGGCTCAGGAGGTCTCTCTTCCTAAACAACAGTAGTGGATCCAATTACTTGTTTTCCTTTTTCCACAGCGGTCTTCTTATTTTGAATGATAGTATACCCTGGCCTTTTCTGGATAGTCAATTGACCTGCCTTTAGATTGGGAGTGAATCCTAGTCTCCTCGTTACCTCCTTGGCCTTGTCTGGAAAAGAATTAATAAAAATTTGCTTCTTCTCATTCATAGTTTCCATTGTTTCAAGGAAAGTAAGCATGAGCTTATTTATTCTATCTGTCTCTATAATGGCATTACCTAGAGGACTATAATTTTCATTTAAACAATGAACAAAATCCAAAACCCTTTAGAACACTCTCTATTTTTCTTTCTTAGTATCTTGTTCTTGCAAGGAGTATTCATTTCTTACATTGTCTTCAGGAAAATAAAATTCATGATCAATTTTTTCAAGCTTAACTCTGTGTCTAAACACCAAGTTATAAAATCCCTCAGTGTCACAAAAATGAGGATGAGAAACAACCATCTTATACTGATCTCATATTTTGTGTAGAGAAAGCCAACCCCCTTTTGTGATTACAAATTGATGGGCTATAGTGCAAGTGGGGAATATTGACCTTCTTGAACTTTTCAACAAAAAAGTTTCCTTTAATCATCCTACCTGCCAAAAAAAATTAGCTACTCCTACCTTTAAAGGCACTTGGTAAGGTAACACATGGGGAGTACCTCTAAAACCATAAATCCTAATGATAGTTCAGACTAAATATGGGATGATGTCTCCCTAATTATGTGAAACTTTCAAGCCAATAGGATTTTCTAGGGGCCTAATAAGACTTTCCAATGCCTTGGGTACTTTGGGATTGTCACTTAATAATAGACACCTCAACTTTGAAGCAAAGTACCTATCAAACCTAACAAAACTAGCTTTTTCTACTTCCTAGGTCATATCTGCACTCCATAATTGGACTGGCAGTGCTTCCCCATCCTATTCCTTGTTCAATTTTATCTCTTTACCAAAATACATTACTCCCTTGAACAAAAACATATGCATAACAAATAATAGTGACCAAAAATCTTCTCCACCTTGCCTTTCACAATCCCAACCAAGCCATAATGAATTTCTTCCACTAAATAAGAGGTAAAATTAAAAATAATGTCCACACCAAAAGAGGAAATCTGAGTGATCATGTACATAAAACCTATGGGCATGAACTCCTCTTCATCTTCACCAAAAATGCTACACAGAGTCCTGTATGGCTCCACAACCTTGGTATTGAAATATGCCCTTTTGAAGAGTTCCTTGGAGGATACTATTATTGCTGGCAAAGTTTCAATTCTGCCTATATGTACCCTCAATGCACCCTTCTTGATTGCATCCTTCTTTGACATATATTCCTTTTCTAATTCTTTTAGGTCAATGGGCACATGATAGTTAGTGAGAGGCCCTAAACCAAACACCTGTTGGATTTCCTCTGGGCTGATTATGATCAAAATCTCACCATCAATTCTTCTCACCACTCTAATTGCTTGATCATAATTTTTTTCCCATAGCTTCAAGTAGGTTTTAATCCATAAAAACACTTGGAACCACTAATTTTCCTAAATTAAAACTCCAAATATTGGCATGTGGGGCAAATAAATTTCTTTCTAAAAATCATTTCTCGAATAAAGAAAGACCAGTTTGAGAAGTTTTGGCATCCTAGACCCAATTCCCCTTATCATATAACCCATCTATGATTTCAAGCCTAGGGTTTAACGAAGTTAACTTTTTTACTTCCACAGTTTTAGTGGTAGATTTAGGGAGAAATTCAAGCAAGTCATCATGAATATTCCTAGCTAAATAATCCTCTTGCCCAGAGAACACCTTCTTTGGAGGCATACTAGATAAAGTTTGCAAAAAAATAAATTTCTATAAAGGTTATAAAATAATGCACTTACTTGATTTTCTTGCTTGCTCTATAATCCTACAATGTCTCGCGAACAAATGAGAAACTACTTCACATTCTAATCAAGCTCAACACAAATTCTTACTTATCTGTTCTGCTCAAAAAGCTTGAGATCTTATTTATGTGAGATGAGAATGGTGAGATCTTCTACAATATACTCTATTTTTTGCTCACACACAAAGATTTCATTCCTCATTAATGAACTACAAGTGAAACAGAGTGGCATTACCTTCCCTCAAATCTACACCATTGATCTCAGAAAATCCTATGATCTAGGAGTGAAAACAAGGATGACTCATCTTCCACTTGACATGTTGGTAGTCAAACCAATGAAAATTCTCCATATATACTTTTCTTTTACTGCTGGTGTTTCAAATTGGACCCGCTAATTCTTGAGGACATGTGTTGCCTAGTTTCTATCTTGCTACACATAAAGAATGAGCATGTTACCTATGCAATATATCAGTGACCATTGATTTCATCTTGATTGAGTGGAGGAAATTTGGTTTAGTACTTAATACAAATGTGGTGGGTACCATATCTATTTTCCTTATTCACTATGTTGCTATCCTTAAAACTCAAGCAACTCTTCATAGTGACGAAGTGACAACCATAGATCTACACTTAATATGAAGGTGACAAAGATGCATTATATCCACATAGCTATGGTGGGTCCCTTGGTCACCATGTCATGCTGGGTAAATAGTGTAATACCCAAAAATTGGCTCATTGCCATTATACCAATTTTGGTCTATTTCTGATAATTTCAAAGTCCTATTCTAATAGGCAATTCTCATTCTGCTATTCGTTGCTTGACTTAATTGTTAGATGCAGAAAACCTAAATCTACATTCATTATGCTTATTATTTAATTCCTATAGTATTTACTCATATTAGTCACATTAAACCTATTGATTAATATTTAATTTAATTATTATGTATTTATACTTTAATTAAATTAAATTATAGCCTAAGGCTAATGCACTATGGAATTAAATTTATTTAATTTAATAAATACGCCTATCTTAATTAATTAAATGTAATTATTTAATTAAATGGGAAAGGTATTTCTAATTAATTAAAAGAAATTATTTAATTAAATGGAGTACTTACTTCTAAATAATTAAACAAAGTTATTTAATTAAATGGGAAGCCATTCTTAATTAATTAAATGAAGTTATTTAATTAAACAAAAGTGTCTCTAATTAATTAAAGAATATTTAATTAAATAGAAAAAGTAATTATGAGAGCATATCTCATTTTATTAAATTAAATATCTCAACAAAATCTCTCTTCAGTTCAAAAAGGGAAATTTCCAGTTCACTATTGATCAAAAATGAGTTAAATTAGTTAACTCCTTTTTCTACTCAAATTAAAACAGTTAACTCCTTATTTTACTCAAATTAAATTTGTTAACTCCCTTTAATTTGGGAATCTCCCTTTATGACTGAAACTCATCTTCAATCCTGACCGTTGATCTGAATCGATCTCAATCGTTGATGGATTCCAGGAAAGCCTATTTAAGAGACCCTCATCTCTTCATTTTAGGGGATGAATTTGGAGAATTTGCATCGAATCGTTGCTGAAATTCATGCTCATATTTACTTACATTTCTTGCATACATTCTCATTCTTATTTTAATCTCATTTTAGTTGAATCATGCATATGCTTAATCTAGTTTGCTTTATTTGTTCTTAGATTACATTGCATCTTTCATTTTAGATTAATCTGCATACTTGTTCTTAGCTTAATTTCATTGTCAAATCCTTCATTCTTAGAGGGTCTAGTTGCCTGCACCTTGATTCTGAGGATATTAACAGACAAAATCCCTTTAGATAGAAGGCAACAGGTCACTTTGCAGGGAAAATTTCAGATGAACAATCCAATGTTCATTCTGAGATGAATCCACATGTAATGACCATATTGAAGTGTGTGTGTGTTAGCATAGGCCACATTTTCACATATACATTTCTGGCGCCCACCGTGGGGCATGAAAATCAATTTTTTTGGCCTCTTTCTGTATTTTTTAAATCATTTTTTTGTTCTCTGTCCGTACTGTTCCGTACAGATTTGAGAATCTTCATGCGAAACTATTCATTTTCGTGCGAGGATCTAGAATCTTGACGTAAAGATTCTTTTTGCATCGCGTGAGAAAGTTCTTCGGCATGCAAAACTTCGCGTGAGACCTGTTTCTTCACGTGAGCCAAATTTAATTTCGCGCGAGGCGAATTTGATTTTGCGTGGGCCGTAAAAACTTCTTCGCGCAGACTTTCAGGAATTTTGCGTGAAACTTTGCTGACAGAGGCAAATTTTTTGCATTAATTTGCGTGTTTTCTTATTTTTTTGCTGACTGTTCGTGATTTCTAGTGTTTCTATGTTTTCTAATTTTTTTGAACAGCATAGCAGTGGTTTGTGGGACAATGGGAAAAGCGTGCTAAAGTTTCCAAAAATAGGTAAAAATCTACTAAGCGCATTGCGAGGATCACCAAGTAATCTTCCTCAGCTGATAACACTTCATTTGGATCTAAAACAAACATCTTTCGTGTTGAGCTTGTGTGTTTCCTTCTTTATTTTCATTTTACAACACATGCATAAATTGATACTATGGTGTGATCTCTATTAGTACTCATTTAGCAGGCTTAGTCTTTAGTGATAGATCTAATTAGCTATCTTGGGTTATTGGACTCGCTAATCTGCCGACCCCTCGTTCCACCCTGTGGTTGCAAGCTCAGCACCACGTTAAATAGGGGAGGGGTCTATAGGACATAAGCGTTAAAGGCTCCACAAGGCAACCCTTTTGTGCTTTCTAGAACTCACTAATTTCTGAGTTGTGGATTTGTTTTGGCTTGTGTGAGGGGTTAAATGTTCCACATCTTTGGACTCACCTCACATTAGTTAAAGCGTTAAGTGTACCACCTTGTGCTTTTTGATTACTTTTAGATAGATTTATTTTTAGGAATTAACATCTGTACACACATAGTAATTAAGCCCCCATGAACACTATTCGTGGATCTTGAGGGAGTGGGTTCCTAGTGAAACTCCTCTCTAAGACGGATTCCTTATGGGTGGGGAGGATACTTTGAGCATCTCGTAGATAGATGAATCTTTGACTTGTTGATTAAGGCATCCTTTCTTTGAAGAGGTTGATAGATCACAGGAAGATGATATCATAGATCTTTAAGAGATAATCTTAGTCTAGTGTGTCAGATTAATCTGTTTGTTTTGATTGGGCTAAAGGTGAAAAGGTGTCAAAACCTTGAATCTGGAAGCTAAGTCCCCTTGTGGTATACTATTGTGAGTCGATCACCTTTAGAGAGGGTTAACCGTAGCAGACAATCCCTCTATAGGGAAAATTGCGTTGATGGAACCTCGAGCGGTAATAGCCATTTTTGCCATGGTAGTGACAATCACTATATAAATGTCCTTGTGGATGAAATCTCCATGGGTGTGGTTCATTGTGGGTTGTCAGATCTCCCTAGCAGCTCTTGAAGATTAAGTTCTCAGACTGTGTCAAAACCTCGGTGTGCCGGGATTGGAGGTCACCCCTGTGAGTCATAAAAGTTGCAGAGTCAAACCATTATTAAATACCTTACAATAGCCAACTTTTATTTTCTAGGAATGTGTGCAATGATTGCAAAACTCTTTGAAAACGTACACAAATAACTCTCTTAGGGATTAGCACAAACTAAGTCACTTGATTTTTCATGTGCAAGGTTGTTTTTGCCCTTGCTCATTATTTTTAGACGTGCTTGAAATCACTTGCTTGCTGTTCTACATGCCTGTTTATCTGCCTGGTTATTGGAACGATCAAAATTTTTGTCAAAATCAGTCACTGTTGTGAAATTGTTCTATCCTTTCACGCGAAATAATTTTGGTCTCTCGCGAAATCATTTGGCTCTCGCGTGAAATCATTTTTCTCTCGCACGAAGCCATTTTGTCCTTGCACGAAATTAAAGTTCTGTTGCGCATCTTCGCGTGATCCAAAAAACATTCTTGCACAAAATTAAAAACTGTTACTGATCTTCACGTGAGACAGAAACATCTTCCCGCGGGTCGTAAAACTTCTTCACGCAGTCCGTAAAGGTTTTTCATGCAAGACTTTGTATCAACATTTACAATCTGGGTCTGTTCTAGCTATTTGCGGCCTGCACGCTGTCCTTTTCTGCATCCGTTTATCGCTCTTTGTTTGCAAACAATCCTAAAATAGTGACACTTCGCTTAACTAAAAACTTGTGTCTTATACCTTGACTAGTCTCATCTCATACGTAATCTTGGTCCTCGTCTTAATGCTTGTCATACTTTGTGCCATAGTGGTCATAATCTCTGGCTATTTTAGCCTTTAAATCAAACCATTTGTGCCTTAGTGAACATCATTCTTGCTACTATCTTGTCCTTTTTGAGACTCAATTTTAGTATAGTCCTTGTCTAGGTTCTAGCTTCTTGTCCTTGCCTATGACTGTCACAACCAGAAGCGGCAACGTGTTTTATCTTGATAAAATTAGACGTGGTCGTGCTAGGGGTCATAATCATGGCAGAGGTAGCTTACCTTTTGCTATGCAATCTATATCCAATTTGGCTAGTGAGGCGTCTTCACAGTCTTCCTCACCTACAAGGTCGTCTCAAGTTCAACGAACATTTTCCAATTTGCAACAAATTAGGAATCCTTTTTACCAAAAGGATACTAAGACAAGTAGGAGTCCTGCATTCTCAAACAAAATGTATGATCCTTTCTCCACGGACCCTTTTGAAACACAATGTATGAAAACTGAACAAGTTCCTATAATGACTAATCATGAACCTGAACGGGGTAGTCATAGTCGATATCAAGAACAACCTAGGGATGACAAGGAGAAAGAGAAAGAAAATGAAACTGATGAAGAACAAGAAGAGGTGGAAATCCTTCTTGAAAAAGTAGCAAGATGTCAAAGAGACAAAAACTTTCAGAAGGTCATGGGAATCCTACTCAACGAAGAGAAAGAAAAGTACTTTCTCAAACTTGCCCAAGAGGGAGCTAAACTGCCCACACATTTTGATCTGGAGACCATTATCACACATGAAGAAGAAACTGAGACCACTAAACTCCAAAAACAACTAAAAATTATGCAAGACCAATTGGCTCAGATGATGCATGAGAAAGAGAAACCCAAAAAGACATACACATTGGACGCTCTTTGTTCATTTCCATTTGACAAAAGTATAAACATGCCGCCTTTCCCAAGAGGTGTAGAACTACCCAAATATGATAAGTACTTTGGTACTACTGATCCCTAAGATCACTTGTGGGAATTTGGTGCTTTGTTTATGGAGTTTATACACAATCAAACGTACCTCATGCGTTTATTCCCTAGAAGCCTAGGTGGTCAAGCTTTGGAGTGGTTATCACATTTACCTCTTGGTATCAAGACATTTGATGAAATTGCTAATTCATTTTTTCAGCAATATTCTCATAACATTCAACATCTTGTAAATATTCGAGATCTATGCAACCTTAAATAGAAGGTTGGTGAGCCTTTTCTCACTTTCCTCCAATGGTGGAGACAACTTTATACTAAGTACTCCCGTAAAATCACAGAAATGGAGAAGCTTGACATTTTCACTGATAATCTCTTACTTGATTTTAGGTATAGAGTCCAACTACAAGGTCCATGTACTTTTGAAGACATGATTACATAGGCTATCCGTATCAAAGAATTTATGGTCAAGAAAGGTGAGCTCACTCTTCAGAGAGACACAAAACAAGGTTCCACTTCCAACAGGGATAAAACCAAACATGTCAACAAGAACCGAGAAATTGTACATGATGGGGTTGTTGATAATATCACACCAAAACTTGCTAAAGCAGCATTTAATCTCACAGACTTCTTCAAAGCGGCCAAAAGTGTTGAGAAGCCTCCTCCTGACAATAAGGCATCTGGGAACAAATCGAGAAACTCATGGGCAACACGACCCAAGTGAGATTATAACCCTTAGGAGAACCTTTGGATGTGGTTTACAAAAAATTGCTACAACACAAGCTTATCTCACCAATGGATAACCCTCATCCCTATGATCCACAAACATGTCCACCATGGTGGAATGAGACCTCATTTTGTGAGTATCACCAAAACAAGGGACACAAAACCAGCAATTGTATAAACTTGCATCATAAAGTTCAAGACATGATTGATGCTGGCGAACTTGTGGTAGATGGACATAACAAAAACTCGAACCACAAGGCATTTAAAGAGCCTTTCCTAGCATATGAAAAAGGAGAGACTTTGAAACCAGAAGCCTACAATAAGGTCAACTATACATATTCCAATGATGACAATGTCATTCACATGGTTGAACTTGTAGATTCTAAATACTGCAACGTTATTACTATAAAGGGGAAGCAAGATAACGATAAACCCAAGACACCATTTGTCTTGAGAGGCCCTACTTCCAATAACATGTATAATACATCTTCGCAACACTGTGCTAACGCTGTTACTCACTCTCATGCAAAATTGGTACTCAAAGGCCCTACACCTCCTACTTCAAATCTCGAACAACACAAGGACAAAGCCCTTGTTGGTCCATCCGGTAAAGGTGCAAAACACAAGATGAACTTGACTACAACTAGTTATAGTGTTCTAGATTAGTTGAAACAAACCAATTCTCACAATTCCATATTTGAGCTGCTTAAAATCTTGCCTGCTCACAGGAAAATTTTGGACAAAGCCCTCATTGAGGAAAATGTTCCTCAAGATCTTGACCTTGAGCGATTTCAATCCATGGTAGGTCACCTGACCTCACCTAATCTTATGACCTTCTCCGAGGAGGATGACAACTCACTCAATCACCCACACAATCAGCCTCTACACATTGAGGTTATGATCCACCAGAGACGTGTTCGTCGGGTACTCATTGAAAATGGCACTGGCCTAAATATTATTTCTACTAGTCTGCTTAGACAATTGGATTATTCTAAGGACTCTGTTGATCCTCGATGAAAGATCACTATTAAAGCATACAATGAAGTAGAACGAAAGTCACTAGGTCTGGTGACTTTACCAATTTGCGTCGGTCTTGTCGAAAGGGATGTCACCTGTCAAGTACTTGACATTCCCTTAGCCTACAACATTCTGTTAGGATGACCATGGATACATGAGATGCGCGCTATACCATCCACATACCACCAATGCATTAAATTCCCATTTCATGGCTCCGAAGTTACTATTCCTGCTACTACTAGCTACACTTGCAATATGCTCAAAGCTGCTGATTCTTTCATCCCTACTAACTGTGAGTCTACTGATTGTCATGACAATAAGCTGAAACAAATTGAGTAGTAATTTAAATTGAAAGAAACTGGTATGGGAGAGTACCACATGGAACCAGTGTTATCATTAACATCTATTCCAGAGTCCCCTCGACATTTTGGGAGACCCTTAGTAGCAAAGAAGCCATTCGTGTTGACACCTCAGACCAAGTTTAATGGCTCTTTTGTCAAAGCTACAGTTCCCTTAGAAGATGAAAGAAAAAATAGAGCCATTGCTACATGGATTTACAAAGAAATACAAAGAAGAGTCTCTAGTAGACCTAATAGAACAAGCTCGAGAAATCACTCCTAAGAAGTATGGACCTGGTCTTAAGCTTATGAAGCATTTTGGCTACAAGGGAATCGGCCCTATTGGGTGCAATGACAATGGTTTAATAGATCCTATCAAAGCAACAGCTCGAAGCAACATTGACACAACTAGCCTAGGGTTCAAGAAGGTCCCTTTCCATTTGGGATCCAATAAATTCATACCCGTACCTGAGAGTTCATCTGAAAGTGAGTCACAATCTGAGTCAGGTACTCAAGAGGAAGAATCTGATGATGAGGATTCTTACCCTCATCCTATTCCTTATGATCTTGCTAAATTCTTTGCTGAGCCAGATGAATTTGTGCCACGTGTTAGCACTGTGTATGATACTAGTGATTCTTCTAAGGACAATACTGAGCAACTCAAATATCATTCAGAAAAGGGAGAATCTAGTCAGTCATGTCATATTGAGTATTTGTGTAAGAATCCAGAGGCTGAAGGAGAGTATGTCCCTATCACTGTTGGGGAGTTCTATAGTCTCTCACCATGTAGCACCAATTCTCATGAATATGAATTTGAAAATCTTTCAGAAGTAGCTACTGATAAAGACATTGACCAAGTACATGTCTATGAAAATCAAATCGAAGTGAGTGAAACATATAGGGATAGGTCACAGGGGTCTGATCCAACTAGTGTCCTAGAGTCGTCAATTACTAACATTCGTACTTTGTGGTGTTTGAATACACCTATGGGTGAGGTCGCCATAGGTCTCAAATTGCTGGTCCACGCATTTAATGACTATACTATGAATGCAATTGAACCAGCCACTACTCTCTCACTCGCACATCCCAAGCTTATAGACTGGAACCCCAATGCATCTAATGAAGTCCCCACATTCCAGAATGACTATGCTCTTGCCTATTACCTAAACACTATCAAACCTGTAACGTCTTCCACCAATGAGCAGAGTGTCAACATGATTGAGGTCGACATCAAATATCTCAGTCACAAAATTAAAAAGAAAAAATGCAAGAGGTCCGAAGGTGAAAACCACATTGTGGTAGTGTCGGATCCAAAAAAAGTAAAAACAAAAGACGTATCCAAGGGTGAAAACCTCTCTAAGGCACCCGCGGATGAGATATTTGATGTCCTTCCCAGTCACTTTTAGGAGAGATCATCAGTGTTAATAGAGCCAACACAGCTGATTAACCTAGGCACAGAAGAACATCCCCATGTGATACATCTGGCTCAGTCATTGTCAACTGAAGAAAAGGAACAATTCATTGCCTTTTTCAAGGAGAAGAAAATAAATTTTTCCTGGACATATTCTGACATGCCAGGATTGGATCTTGATCTTATCATGCATCACTTGTCCATAGCACTAGGCATCAAACTAGTTAAACAGAAGCTTCGAAAAATGCATCCTCATGTTGCATTGCTAGTCAAAGCCGAATTGGAGAAACTTTTGAAAGCTGGTTTCATCCATGCAATTGATTATGCTGAATGGATATCCAATATTGTCCCTGTGTCCAAGTATGATAAGTCTATCAGAGTTTGTACAGACTTCCATGATCTTAACTTGGCATGTCCTAAAGACGATTTGACACTCCCTAATATTGATATGATTGTGGACATGACGGCTGGCTATGAGATGTACTCACTTATGGATGGTTTTTCTGGATACAATCAAATAAAAATTGTGCTAGAAGATCAAGAGAAAATAGCTTTCACATGTGCATGGGGAACCTTTTGTTAGAATGTGATGCCATTTGGTTTAAAGAATGCTGGAGCTACATATCAGCAGGTTGTTACTACAATTTTCCATGACATGATGCATAGAACTATGGAGGACTATGTTGATGATACCTTGGTCAAAAGCGCTAAACGCAATACTCATTTGCATGATTTGGGACCAATCCTAGATCGTATGGAAAAGTTTAGTCTTCAGCTCAATCCTAAGAAATGCGCATTTAGTGTCACATCAAGAAAACTATTAGGATATATTGTTTCTAAAAAGGGAATTGAGGTAGATCTAGAAAAAGTACAAGCAATAATGGACATGCCTCCACCTTGAAACATCAGTCAGATGAGAGGACTATAGGGAAGGCTTCAATCTATTCGCAGGTTTATTTCACAATTGGCAGACAAATCACAACCCTTCACAAAGATCTTACATAAGGGTGTGAAATTCAATTGGAGCCAGGATCGTGAGCAAAGCTTAACACAGATTAAACAATATCTTGTCAATCCACCAATCCTAATGCCTCCTATTCATGGGAAGCCTTTGCTTTTATACATTTCAGCCACTGAAACATCTTTGGGGATCCTGTTGGCTTAGGAAGATAATGATAACAAAGAAAGAGCTATTTATTACTTGAGCCGAACATTGGTCTTTTATGAGAAAAATTACAACATTATTGAGAAAGCTTGCTTGGCAGTTGTCTTTGCTTCCCAAAAGTTGAGACACTACATGTTTGCCCACACTACACGGCTTATGGCTAAAATAGATCCATTAAAGTATTTGCTCAGTAAGGTAGCTCTCATAGGAAGATTGGCTAAATGGGTCATGATACTAAGTGAGTTTTACATCCAATATGTTGAATGCAAAGCCATAAAGGGATAGGAAATTGCAGACCAGTTGGCCGAGGCACCCATACAAAGTCTTCTACCAATCAACATTGATTTTCCAGATGAGTCAATTCTAACACTCACTCATCATACATGGGTTATGTTCTTCGATGGATCCTTCACACAACAAGGATCAGGTGCTGGATTACTTTTCATCACACCACATAGATACTCATTGCCCAAAGCATACAAGATTCTATTTCCTTGTACAAATAACATTGCTAAATATGAAGCTTTGATCAATGGTATGAAAATTGTAGCTGAATGGAGAGTAGATCAGTTGGATATCTTCGGTGACTCTCAACTTGTCATCAACCAAGTAAATGATGTGTATCAAATAAAGGATGAAAAACTAATCCCTTAAAAATACATGGTTGATGACTTGACAAAATATTTTGCACACATCACCTTCCAACAAGTTCCACGTGCAGATAATAAAGTGGCTAATGCCATGGCCACTCTGGCCTCCCTTCTACAAATGCCAGAAAATGATCTCTAACACAAGTTCTTGGTGGAAGCGTTACACTACCCAGCCTATGACACACCTGATTCCAAGATGATCTGTTCTATTATAGGACAATAATCATCTCGCTACCATCACATCTATTCCTACCTTCACAATCAAACCATTTCAGAAGGTCTGACTCAGAATGAGAGACATTACCTAATCCGTAATGCTTCACATTATGTCATTATTGCTGACGATTTGTATAGGAGAGGTCTCAACAGAACACTCCTTAGGTGTTTAGAACCCGACGAGTCCAAACGCGCACTAATTGACATTCACGAAGGCATTTGCAGATCTCATTCCAATGTCCTAACACTAGCTCGCAAACTCCTTTGTGCTGGTTACTACTAGCCTAAAATGGAGCAAGAAGCTATTAAATATGCTAGGTCCTACAAACAGTGTCAGCTACTTCATGCTCCAGTTAGAGAGTTGATTCCCTCTACTACAACATGGCCATTTCAACAATGGGCCTTTGACTTGGTGGGACAGATTCACCCAACCTCTTCTAATGGACATAAGTTCATTATCATCGCTACAGATTATTTCATGAAATGGGTAGAGGTAGTCCCTCTCACAATTGCTGATGGCAAAATTGTAGCACTTTTTATCACAAACTACATCATCTGTAGATATGGAATACTGTCCTCAATCATTAATGACAATGGAGGACAGTTCAAAAATAAAGACCTTAAGGAACTGTGCAAGAAATTCAAGATTACACAACATTGGTCTTCCATTTATTACCCCAAGGGTAATGGCCAAGTTGAGGCATCCAATAAGGCGATCCTTAAAATTCTTCATCGCACAGTTAGTAAGTTAGGGAGAAACTGGCATCTCTAGATCAATCCAACCCTGTGGGCATATAGAACAAGCATTAGAACTTCAACGGGCATGACTCCTTTTGCGTTGGTATATGGGGTGGATGCTGTGCTTTTAATAGAGGTCGAGATTCCTACCTTGAGAATCTCTATGAAAGGTCTTATCATAGATGATGACTATAGGATAGCCTAGCTTCAAGAGCTTGTGTTATTGGATGAATGATGACAAGTGGCTTGTGATCATCTACGAGCATATCAACAAAGAATGGCATGAAGTTACAATAGGAGAATTAGGCCACGTGACTTCCAGTTGGGTGATCTCGTCCTGAGAGAGAATCCTAAGAATCAACAATAACGAATGCAAAAGGGAAAGTTTGAACCAAACTGGCTAGGTCCTTACATCATTACTACAGTATATGGATTTGGCGCCTATCAACTTTCCACAACCAAAGGAGAAGTGCTTAAAGAGCCTATGAACACTCTCCACCTGAAGCGGTTTTACAGTTGATTCAGTCTCAGCAAGCTCTCTGTACATACCTAAATGTCTTGAAAAAAATCCTAAAAATTAGAAAAAGTCCTAAAAAAAATTATTACCTTGGTAAAAAAATAGCAATAGGTGCCTTCGTAACACCAAAAAAATTGAAAAATCTCATAAATACCAAAAAAAAAAAATCAAAAAGAGAAAAATACAAAAAAATTGAAAAACAAGAAAAGTGCCATTGGTGAAAACCTGGAAACAGGCATCATGGTAGCAAAAAAAGGAAATCCTACCAAGAAGGTGAAAACCTGGTAAACATGCGCCTCTTGTTCCCAATGCTCCATCTTGCAGCACATCTTCTGGCTACTCTGTATAGTCGCTTTCATGCTTTCGCTTTCTTGCTTTTTCTGCTCATGTATACATGGATTGAGTCTTGTCATAGCTTGGGGGCATTCTCCCCTTAGTGTCACTCTTTTCAAGATTCTCCTCATAGAATCTCCTTTGTGACAGTCACCAGTCATTCTGACTGTGTCTGCCTACTGTCGCCAGTGTCACTCTTTTCGAGATTCTCCTCATAGAATCTCCTTCGCGAGAGTCACCAGTCATTCTAACTGCATCTGCCTACTGTTGCCAGTGTCACTCTTTTCAAGATTCTCCTCATAGAATCTCCTTCGTAACAGTCACCAGTCATTTTGATTGCATCTATCTACTATTGCCAGTATCACTCTTTTCGAGATTCTCCTCATAGAAACTCCTTCGTGACAGTCACTAGTCATTTTGATTGCGTTTGCCTACTGTCGCCAATGTCACTCTCTTCGAGATTCTCCTCATAGAATCTCTTTCACAATGGTCACCAGTTGTTTTAGCTATGTCTTCCTATCGTTGCTCGGGTCATGTCTCAAGATTTCTTTATGGAAGATCTCTTTTGCGTCAATCACTAGTCATCCTGGCTATGTCTATCTACTGTCACTTAGTCCTTCTTAGGTTCTTCATCATGAAGATTCTTCTTTGACCTCAGTCACCAGTCGTTCTGACTACGTCTGCCTACTATTGTCACCCTACTGAAGAGATTTCTTTCTTACATGTTTTGGACATTGACACTTGACATCAATCCCAAAAACATTGAACTCAAAAAAAAGAATGATATACTTGTTTGGATATGCTGAGCATTTTCTTTGTTTTCTTTGTTTCGCTTTATCATATCTCCTTGAGCAACTTGATGATGTCATCTTCAACTAGAGAAGTAATGACTGGGAGCATGATCTTTTTCTTTGCTTTCTATTTGTAGTTTAGTTATAATAAGTTGATCTATTCCTATAAGAGGGGTGTCCACTATAAGAGCCTCCATCTCGTATTGGATGGCCATGTGTACCTTGACTCCTTTTATACTGAATTTTGTCTCAGGTTACAAATGCAAGGGTCATTGCAGACAAAATGAATACTGAATACTTAGCATAAGAGGAATCTCCCATGTGTTTGGTGTGCCTATCATGCAAGCAACATTCAGGTTATCCTAGCATTCATGCTTTGATGCTTATGTTAACTTGCTACATTAAAAGGGATAAATGTTCTGGTCATTCTGGCTTCTTGTGCCTCGAATGCTTACATTTAATCCCGACATCCCAATAACGTATGTTATATTCATATTTTCATGATTGAAATGTCAGTGGAAATTGTATAATATACGAGCCTTATTTTATATCCAATGATGATAAATCGTCGAAGCTTGGTAACCAGACCTAGGGTTGCATTTAACATAGTCTTGCATTACATACTCCATTTGCATTAACACACAATTCGATGGTAATTCTGTTCATACTCCACATGCATCAGATTCTTCCACGGCTGCACAAGCGTTTGGTTTGTCGATTCTCGCTCCTCAATGGAATACCTGTGACTGTCAAACAAAAAAATGCAACACTACGTAAGATGTCAGTTCATACATATGCGTTCTATCTAAGTACAACATACATCTCATGTACATCAAAGCAAAACAAAAATAGACAATGACATGTACACAAGAATACTCAGCTCAAAATCTCATATATATATATATATCAAAGAATGGGTCAGTACAAAAATGGGTGCTACTCAAGTGCAATCGATCAAAAGTGATACATGTGGTTCTGGCACACCAATCGATACATAGCCAGAGATCAAAATCAAAAATTAGGCACAGAGCATCTAACTCTATCCTAAACTCTTGCCTCCAGGAGGAGCAGGGGCACCAAATGGTGGAGGCGGTGGTGGCATATCTAGCCTGACAAGAGGTTGTGCACCTCTAGACTCTTGCGCATACTAAGAGAATCACTGCACCTACAATGTCTCATCAGGTACAATGCTGGTGTATGCAGCATAATAATATGTAGCCCGAGTAGACTAGAAGCAGATCTCATCCTGTGCCAACTCTAGCCTGCGCTATGCAGTCTTCGCGTGCTCTCTTTGATGGTCTGTCTCTCGCTGTCACTCTATCAGCTATGCATCCCTGACTGCTAATGCAATCTGCAACTCTCCCAACTGTCGAGAGGCCACACGAACTTGCTCTTAGTACTACCGTACCACATCCTATACCCCACTTGCCGGCTGATCTGGCATATCCTCATCAACCATCTCTGGTGGAGTTACCTGTGGCTATGGAGGCACTTGCTGCTGTGGGACCTCTTGCTAAGGGGCCTGCTCCTCTGTCCTCTACCTCCTCTGCTGACTATGTCCCGCCCCACTACCCCCAGCACCTGGGTCTGATCCCATCTAACATGGAGGAATAGGTATCTGCTGTACCCAGTGCTAGACCTGTGGTGGCACCTGTAGCTATGCGTGCTACTGCTGGGGCACCTGTGCTTGCCCCTGTACCTTCCCTACCATCCCTAGTGGATTTGTGAAGTGTGGGAAAGGATGGCTCATCAAAAATGCCTAATATGCAGGCATCATCCCTGCATCTACTACCTCTGGCAGGTAGTCCCGCTGAACAATAGCCAAACTACAAATATCTATCATGGATCATCCTGGATCCATCTGTGGAGGCCATCTCCACTCAATATCCTTTTGCACCCTGGCATAGGCACAATACTTAGCTGAAATGTCTTGTGGTCGGTCGTATTGCCGCCACACTCGTGAGATCACAAATCTCTCTATGACAGATGTCGTCCTGCCTACTAGTGGTTGAGAATTAAACATCTAGGGTAGCTCTCTCGGGGCATCATCCCAGTCCTCTGTCTCTCTCCAGGGTCGCCATATAACAGACACTAGGTCATCGAGATGAGTCTGCTAGTGCTCAGTCTTACCCAGGTGGGCTTGGGTAATATGCCCTCGATATCTGCAAATGTAGGGCTCCATGGGCTCCCAAGAATCCTCAAAAATCAGCCTACATATAGGGAGATGCTCCCAGGCCCAGATCTGTAGCACATACACACCCGCTGCCATGGTCTTCTTCTCATGGAAGATGACCTCATGAATCTCATGAAAAAGATGGCCCAACATGCATTGACCCCACCAAAGATCTCAGGTGCCTCAACCATCCTACGGAGCATGACACCCTATCCACACTCCAATCCATGCTATCCCCTGTCAGGACATAGGAAGCAGCTCAAGAAAATACCCAGCATGGATGCCAACCTATGTGTGGGTCCATAGGCATGCATCAACTCATCCCAAATGATGGCTGTGCCTCTCGGTAGCTCTCTCCTGAATACAATGGAAAGTGCCTCTGTCCCTAATCGAGGCACTATATCATAGATGACTCGGGCACCGTGAAATGGGATCCTTAGTATCCTCCAAATATCCTCTGGGGTAATCATCATCTCACCCATCGGCAAATGAAATGTGTTCATCTTTGAATGGAAACGCTCTAACAAAGCAGTCACTAAGTCATGATTCACCATCACGGCTAGAATTCGGGATAGTGAAGACAAACCCAATCGGGCAATGTGTGCCCGATCTGCATCATCCAAACTTTGCAATAACTCTCCATACGGCGGATAATGAGATCTGAATGAAATGTCTCCGAAGACCTCTTGCACGCACAACAAAAAAATGACAAAGAAATGATCAGTATCAAGTCGAAACGATGCATCAAAACGAAATAAAATGCAATTTCTAAGTGCGAAATCACAAAACTGTCACGGGATTTGTCGCGAGATTCATGAAATCTCGCACAAAGACATACAGTTTCATGCGAAATAGTTCTTTCTTCACATGAAAAAAGATCTCCTCGTGCGAAGATAGATCTTCTCACCTGAGAAAAGAGGTTTTCGTGCGAAACACGAATTGCCTCGTGCAAAGAATCTCCACTTTTGCGCGAAACCAAAATTGCCCTGTGCGAAGATCCTTGGCCTCACACGAAGAAACAATGCATCCTATTTCTTCGCGTGAAGAAAGAATATCTTCGGGCGAGAAGAGATTGGTCTCACGCGAAGAAAGATTTCACAAACCTAAAACATGCTAAAAATGTGCATAAATGAACTCGAAATGCGTGAAAATGAAAGTATGAAGATGGGAAATCGATGACTCACCGGTGGTCTGTAGTTTGCTGGCCGACTGTGTTGTCTGGAGTGCTCAAAATGATGATATCTCATGTTCACTGCCATGTCTCTATCAAAGCTCAAAATCACTACAACACAAAAGCAAAAATGAATTGAAAATGACCCTTCGAGCCCTTATATAGGTGTTGACCAAATTTTTCAAAGTGCTCGAGTTTGCGCAAAAATTGCACTCCTGGCTAATTGGACTGTTCTGGATCCATTTTTGAGATCAAATTCAAAATCTGACACACCTAAGAGCCTTAAAAATGCATTTTAAAATTTTGGGGACCGACGTGATCAAACGCTTGTGCAGCCCAAATCTTTCTGATACTTTATGATTCTTGGAATCCTTTCAACTTTACATTCTCCATATTTTCAAAATTCATTTTGAAAATAGTCAAACTTAAGTCAACTGTGACTGAATTTGGTCAACTTTTGGTCAAACTTGGTTTTTGCGACTTCGCAATAATTTCAAATCAACCCTCAATTTTCTTTAGATCGTTCTGATCTCTTCTAGCTTCTGCTGAATCACAAATTTCTTCTATATCTCATGATGTACTGCTTCAATCATATTTTTGGTGTGTCATATTTCAATTTCGCTCCCAAGGGGGCAGGATGATTACATCATTAAATACTTATTGCTCGGGGCATCTAGTTCGCATCTTATGTCCTAGTCACTTGGGGCATCTCATCACTTGGGGCATTTTGTTCCCTTCTATCTGGCATCTCTTCCATCTATCTTATCTTTTCATCAAGTAATCAATCTTATAACAACTCTTCTCAAGAGTTCGATGGACAGGTATTGGGACAGTCTAAGCCCTGACTCCTAAGGATCAAGCCTCGTTCTAGGGATGATTTTATGACTCATGATGAGACCTTGTTATCTATTATCAATCTTAGGTATCTAGGTGTTCTATCTGGATCCTTTAAGATTAAACTCTATCCTGAAGATAATCTTTTAAATGCTATCAATTTCAGGTATCTAGGTGTTCTATTTGGATCCTTGAAGGTTAAGCTCTGTTCTGGAGATAATCTTCTAAATGCTTATCAATCTTAGGTATCTAGGTGTTCTATCTGGATCCTCGAAGATTAAACTTTGTTTGGGAGATAATCTTCTAAATGCTATCAATTTTAGGTATCTAGACATTCTGTTTGGATCCTTAAAGATTACGCTTCATTCTGGAGGTAGTCTTTTAAATGCTATCACTATTAGGTATCTAAGTGTTCTACTCAGATCCCTTAAGATTAAGCTCTATTCTAGAGATGGTCCTTAAAAAGCTTATCAATTGGTCTCCGTATCATCACCTTTGGAACCAATCTCATCTTTGCATCATGCTTTCTGATTTTCTTTGAATTGAACATGCTGCTTGCACATTCATTCAAAGAGGGGCAAAATGTAATACCCCAAAATTGGCTCATTTCCATTATACCAATTCTGGTCTATTTCTGATAATTTCAAAGTCCTATTCTAATAGGCAATTCTCATTCTGCTATTCGCTACTTGACTTAATTGTCAGATGCAGAAAACCTAAATCTACATTCATTATGCTTATTATTTAATTCCTATAGTATTTACTCATATTAGTCACATTAAACCTATTGATTAATATTTAATTTAATTATTAAGTATTTATACTTTAATTAAATTAAATTATATCCTAAGGCTAATGTGCTATGGAATTAAATTTATTTAATTTAATAAATACACCTATCTTAATTAATTAAATGTAATTATTTAATTAAATGGGAAAGCTATTTCTAATTAATTAAAAGAAATTATTTAATTAAATGGAGTACTTCTAAATAATTAAACAAAGTTATTTAATTAAATAGGAAGCCATTCCTAATTAATTAAATGAAGTTATTTAATTAAACAAAAGTGTCTCTAATTAATTAAAGATTATTTAATTAAATAGAAAAAGTAATTATGAGAGAATATCTCATTTTATTAAATTAAATATCTCAACAAAACCTCTCTTCAGTTCAAAAAGGGAAATTTCCAGTTCACTATTGATCAAAAATGAGTTAAATCAGTTAACTCCTTTTTCTACTCAAATTAAAACAGTTAACTCCTTATTTTACTCAAATTAAATCTGTTAACTCCCTTTAATTTGGGAATCTCCCTTTATGACTGAAACTCATCTTCAATCCTGACCGTTGATCCGAATCGATCTCAACCGTTGATGGATTCCAAGAAAGCCTATTTAAGAGACCCTCATCTCTTCATTTTAGGGGATGAATTTGGAGAATTTGCATCTAATCGCTGCTGAAATTCATGCTCATATTTACTTACATTTCTTGCATACATTGTCATTCTTAGTTTAATCTCATTTTAGTTTAATCATGCATATGCTTAATCTAGTTTGCTTTATTTGTTCTTAGATTACATTGCATCTTTCATTTTAGATTAATCTGCATACTCATTCTTAGCTTAATTTCATTGTCAAATCCTTCATTCTTAGAGGGTCTGGTTGCTTGCACCTTGATTCTGAGGATATTAACAGGCAAAATCCCTTTAGATAGAAGGCAATAGGTCACTTTGCAGGGCAAATTTCAGATGAACAATCCAATGTTCATTCCGAGATGAATCCGCATGCAATGACCATGTTGAAGTGTCTGTGTTAGCATAGGCCATATTTTCACATATACAAATAGTGCACAACTTCTCATAGTGACTTGGCGATGATCATTGATTTGATCTTTGATCCAATGATTACAATCTTTCATCTAATTTCTGACTTGCGCATGTGTCCTCGTTACTAATGACATGGGAATGTCCTGTCAAGTTGGCACATAAATCAATATTTTAATCCTAGCTGCATCACTACGTGATTTAGGTCCCACCACATGCACATTTTTAGGCTAGGTGCTATGTCGCTAGCAACGAGGCACAAAGATTTTTTGATCGTAACACAACAATCTCTAGCATTCTTAAAATTTTAGGTACATACATGTTTCCAGAAGGATGCCACCATGTCTATGAGGTTACGTGGTTCATTTCTGATAAAATATTCATTGGGACCCACCTTTTGGAACTAATGTCACATTCTTATTTTTTGTGAAGATGCTATGTCACTAACGGTGGAGATCTTTCATTTTCTGACCATGACATAGCAACCTCTTTAAGGGTGTAGAGATTTTAGTGCCGAGAAATTTTTTTAGTTCCACCATCATTACTACAATCAATGCTCTTGAAAAAGAAATAAAGTCACATGAGCAATATTAACGATAGGAATTTTGATGCCCGTCCATTTCATAATCTTCCATCTTCCTCATTTTTTGGCAAGGTGCTATGTCACTACCAATGAGATCCATTATTTTTTTGGTAGCAACATAGTAACCACAAGGATATAGATGAAATCCAACATCAAGAAAAACTTTCTAATCAATCATGATTACAATAATTAATACCTTTGACATAGTAATAAAAATGCACATCCACAATGCCACTTGGGAACTTTCATGGTCACCGGGTTTTTAAAAGTTGCCACCTTCTATATTTTTCATTGAGGCACTATGTCGCTAATGATAAGATATAAACTTTTTTTGATCGTGACATAGTGACCCATTAGAAAAACTAGATTCTGGTGATGCCACTTGCACTTCATTATATTTGGTTCCTTTTTCGGTTATAACAACTCTGACATGAAGCACATGACTGAAACCTTTTGAAATAATGCATTTTCTAGTCACTGCACCTCTGACACCACCAGTCAATTTCACAGTAGTTGCTATGTTCCTATGATTAAAACACTTGCATCTTCACATAGCGACAATGTGATTATCGTAGATCTTATAAATATTAGATGGTGTGAAATAAAAAGGGAAAAGGCACTTGGGGGCACTAAATATTTAAATGGGTCAAGGAATATTCATAGTTTGAAAAGCTTAGTGCCCAAATACATTTAAAAAGAATGCAAGACTTAGGGTTTAACAAGTTTTTCAAAGGTTATTAAAATGCAAGGCCAAAGAACCAAAAACCCTAGTAGGCAAACAATGAATTCAATTCTAATTTTTAACCTAAGGTTTGGAAAAATTTATTTTGTAAAAATCAGACCAACACTATCCTTTCATCCAACCTTTCCTTCATCAAGATCAACTACCAAGTCTATGGTGGATATAGCCTTTCAAATATATTTTTAGTAGGAGCCTTTCCCCTTGATCCCCATATACAAGGATAGGTGCAAGGAATGAATGATAACTAGGGCCAATGACTCACTTAATCATCAACAACCTCACACAATTAACAAAAGAAGCAAAGAGAGAGAGAGAGAGATCTACATAATCAATATATTTCATTCATTAAACTTATTACATGTTAGGTAGTGAGGTCTTCCCATTTGTAGCCAATACAAAAGATTCATTTACAAAACAACCCACAATCTTTATGTATGCAAGATACCCAATTCATTCCCTTCAAATTGATCTCCCTTAACTAATGATCTCCTAAACCTAGAATAAGACTCCCTATTAATACTGCCAAAATAGCTTACATAACTTTCTAAATTCACATTAGAGAAATAAACATATCAAATATGGGCTAGAACACTTCCCAATGATCAATCCCTTTATTAAATCACAACTAGAATCAAATGCATAGGTCAACCAAAATAGTGAAGACCCCTCAGTGAGGCAAAGAGCCAAGCAATACCAAGTAATCGAACAAATTGGTGAACACATACAACAAATACAAACTTAGCCAACTCGGTGAATGAATACATGATCACTTTATTGAGCCAATGCCAAAATGTCTACCAAGCAAAACCATAGTGATAATTGAGTGCACACCAATTAAGCATGATTGTTGCAAAACCAATGATGCTCTTGCATAAGACACTTGGGGTTAAAAGATATGATTCTTTGAATCATGTAGGTCACAACTTGAGTTGAATCAAACTCTAATTGAGAAATCCTTGTAGAGTCTCCAACCATTCTATTCTTCCACTTCACCAAATATTCCATGTAGTATTTACCTCTTGTGATCTTGCAAATTCCCTATTCTAAAATCTATTCAATTTCTTCCATCTACTTCTTAGGATAATCTCTTGATGCTATCACTTCCTCATCAGGTTCATGATACTCATAAAGATCGACAATGTCGAATATAAGTGATATATTTATGTCATTAGGCAGTTCCACTATCAAATCTTCTCAATATCCTACAAGGACCAACTCTCTTCATCTTCAACTTACTATATGTTCCAACACAAAATATGTCTTTCTTCAAATAAACTATCACTTCATCACTAACAAAAATCCTTATGTCTCCTTGATTTATTTGCATTATCCTTGTACATCTGATGACTCAGCTCCAATTTAAATTTTAATTCCTAATTTAATAACTCCATACATTTGGCAAATGCTTCCCCTTCAGTACTTATCTTCTCTTCTTAGGCAATATCTCTTAATTATGATATACATCTCAGTTGTATGCTAATAACAATATCAAAAGGTGTTTTTCAAATACTCTTATTCACTAAATTATTATATGAAAACTTTGATTGTGTTTACACATAATCCCACTGTCATGCCCAAAACATAAGGGCAAAACACACACAACAATTTTTTTTTTAAGAACAAAGATAAAATAAGATAATATGGTGGAAAAAGATTTAAAAAGTTTAACTATAATGGAACTAATTTGTTCGAGAATTTTTAAGTTCAGATATTTAGGGTACTATAAGACTAGATGCAAGTTCACCATTGATTTAAAAAGGTTACAACATAGTTTGAACATTAACATTTACTGATCACATAAGGATAAATACATACATCTCAATTTAATTATGAACAACAAGGTTTCCACAATTAGCACATAGGGATCAGTTCTATTCCTCTGTCGGGTTTCTCGGCTAAAATATCCTGCACACTCATTACACACATCAGTAGTCCCAAAAAAATACATGCACATATGTATATACGTATCAGGAAGTCACATAAGTTAAAACATATATCTTCCAAATCAATCAGGGTTTCTCTCAATTCTTAACCATTAAAATCTCATAATCCAAGTGTTAATCCTATGTTCTACTTAATTCATCAACATACATATACATAAAACATTAATTGACGAACATCAAATATCTAGAAGTAACATCACATAGCATGAAATAATATAATATGTTCAAACCATCAGATAATGTCTCGACATCTTGAGTCGTGAGTATCAAAATAATATTAATGTAACAACTAAGGCTACGAAGGGTCAGGGCGAGGCCTCACATCCTCCCTCACTAGGCATGAACTTCCTCTCAGAGTTCATCAAAAGATAAGGGTACTAAGATCGCATCCATGGCACATCCTCCCATGAAGCCATGACCTCATTGTAACAAACCCATGGGACCCTAACCTGGTCCAGCTCTTGACCTCAAAGTGCTAAAGTCCGTTGGGCAATAATACAGTAGATTCTGGCACTAACTAGCTGACCAAATCCACCTGTAGCCTCAATCACTGTAGCCTGATGCTCAGTCTGGCAGTTTTTCAACCGCTGTAAAAACTCTCACTTACTCAATTTATCTATAACTAAGCATCTCAACATGTCCCAAAATCCTATTTAGAATCTCTATTTGTCCATCAATTTGTAGATGAAAAGTAGAATTCTAGTTTAACTTAGTATCCATCTTGTTCTACAAAGTCTTCCATAAATATCCAACAAACTTACTATCTCAATTAGAAATAATACTCCTTGGTAATCCATGCAATTTGGAAATTTCCTTAAATAAAATATATTCTACATGCACTACATCTAATTTTTTCCTACAACCACAACCACAACCATCTTAGAAAATGTTCCATCTTAGAAAATCTATCCACAACCACAAAGATGGAATCATTACCTTTTGCTATCCTTGATAAGACAAGAACAAAATCCATGTTGATATCATGTACATAAAACCTACAGGCATAAAATCATCTTCATCTTCACCAAAAACTCTACACAGAGTCTTGTATGCCTCCACAACCTTGGTATTGAAATACACCCCTTTGAAGGGTTCCCTAAAGGATGTTGTTATTGTTGTCAAAGTTCCAATTTTTCCTATATGTGCCCTTAGTGCACCCTGCCTGACTACATCCTTCTTTGACATATATTCCTTTTCTAATACTTTCAGGTCAATGGGCACATGATAGTCAGTGAGAGGCCCTAAACCAAATACCTGTTAGATTTCCTCTAGGCTAATTGTGATCAAAATTTCACCATCAATTCTTCTCACCACTCTAATTGCTTGATCATAATTTTTAGCCACATGTTTGAGGAGGTCCTAATCCATAAAAACACTTGGAACCACTAATTTTCCTAAATCAAACCTCCAAATATTGGCATGTGGGGAAAATAAATTTCTTTCTGAAAACCATTTCTTGAATAAAGCAAGACCAGTTTGAGAAGTTTTGGCATCCCGAACCCAATTCCCCTTATCATATAACCCATCTGTGATTTTGACCCTAGGGTTTAATGAAGTTAACTTTTTTACTTGCACAATTTTAGTGGTAGATTTAGGGAGCAATTCAAGCAGGTCATCATTAATATTCCTAGCCAAATAATCCTCTTGCCCAAAGAACACCTTCTTTAGAGGCATACTAGATATAGTTTACAGAAAACTAAATTGCTATAAAGGTTATAGAATACAAGCACTTACTTGATTTTCTTTCTTGCTCGGTAATCCTGCAATGTCTCATGAACAAATGGGAAACTACTTCACATTCTAATCAAGCTCAACACAAATTCTCACTAATCTCTTCTACTCAGAAAGCTTGAAATCTTGTTCATGTGAGATGGAAATGGAAAATTCTTCTACAATATACTCTATTTTCTACTCACATGCAAAGCTTTTATTCCTCATTAATGAACTACAAGTGAAACAGAGTGGCATTACCTTCCCTTTTCAAATCTGCACCATTGATCTTAGAAAATCCTATGATCCAGGAGTGAAAATAGGGATGACTCATCTTCCACTTGACATGCTGGTAGTCAAACCAATGAAAATTCTCCATATGTACTTTTCTTTTACTATTGGCATTTCAAACTGGACCCACTAATTTTTTAGGACATGTGTTGCCTAATCGCTATCTCACTATACATAAAGAGTGAGCATGTTACCTATGCAATATAGTGATGACCATTGATTTCATCTTGATCGAGTGGAGGATATTTGGTTTAGTACTTAATACAAATGTGGTGGTACCATATTTTTTTGCCTTATTTGCTATGTCGCTATCCTTAAAGCTCGAGCAACTCTTCATAGCAATGAAGCGACAATTGTAGATTTGTGCTTAATCTAAAGGTGAGGAAGTTGCATTACATCCACATAACTATGGTGGATCCCTTGGTCACCATGTCATGTTAGGTAAACAATGCACAACTTCCCATAGAGACTTGGTGATGATCGTTGATCTGATCTTTGATCCAACGATTACAATCTTTCATTTGACTTCTGACTTGGGCTTGGGTCCCTATTACTAATGACATGGGAATGTCCTTCCAAGTTGGCACATAAATTAATATTTTAATCCTACCTGCATCACCATGTGATTTAGGTCCCACCACATACATGTTTTTAGGCTAGGCATTATGTCACTATCGGTGAGGTACAAAGATTTTCTAATTATGACATAGTGATCTCTGGTATTCTTAAAATTTCTGGTGCATATGTGTTTCCAACAGGATTCCAATGTCCATGAGATTACATGGTTCATTTTTGACAATGCATTCATTGGGACCCACCTTTTGGAATTGTTGCCACATTCTTGTTTTCTGTCAAGGTGCTATGTCACCAATGGTGGAGATCTTTCATTTTGTGACCATGACATAGTGACCTCTTTAAGGCTTTAGAGATTTTGGTGCTAAGAATTTTTTTTAGTTCCACCATCATTACTGCAATCAATGCTCCTAACAAAGAAATAAAGTCATATGACCAATATTAATGATAGGATTTTCGACACCCATCCATTTTATAATCTCCTATCTTTCTCGCTTTTCACCAAGGCACTATGTCACTACCAGTGAGATCCATTATTTTTCCAGTTGTTATATAGTGACCTCACAAATATAGATGAAATTTGGCATTGGGAAAAACTTGCTAATCAATCTTGATTAAAATAATTAATACCTTTGACACAATAATAAAAATGTATGTCCACAATGCCACTTGGAAACTTTCATGGTCACTAGATTTTTAAAAGTTGTTGCCTTTTATATTTTCTATTGAGGTGCTATATCGCCAACGACATGATATAAATTTTTTTCAATCACGACATAACGACCCATAAAAAAAACTAGATTCTAGTGACACCACTTGCACTTCAATATATTTGGTTCCTTTTCCAGTCCTGACAACTCTGACATGAAGTGTGTGACTGAAACCTTTTGAAACAATGCATTTTCTAGTTGCTGCACCTCCACTTCATGACACCACTAGTCAATTTCACAACAGTCACTATGTCACTATGGTTAAAACACTTGCATCTTCACATAGTGATGAGGCAACTGCCATAGATCTTATAAAGATTAGATGGTGTGAAACAAAAAGGGAAAATACACTTGGGGGCACTAAATATTTAAATGGGTCAAGGAATATTCATAGTTTGAAAAGCTTCACGCTCAAATAAATTCAAAAATAACGTAAGACTTAAGGTTTAACAATTTTTTTCAAAGGTTATTAAAATGTAAGGCCAAAGAATCAAAAACCCTAGCAGGAAAACAATGAATTCAATTCTAATTTTTAACCTAGGGTTTGGAAAAATTTATTTTGCAAAAATTAGACCAACAATGGCTCTATCTAGGGATGATAGACTACTTGAGTCTATGCAAGAATATAGAATCTATAGTTGAGTAGACCACATACTTGACTTTCATTAGAACTTGACAAAACTGATAGAGAAACAACAAGAAGGAAAAGACTATGCATAGGAAACTACACAAAGACCAAAGAATTTACAAATGTACAGAAAAGAAAACCTAGACTACTGTTCATGGAAGAAATAAGTATTTTAAAGGAAAAATACATCTTCAAGAACTGTCCATGAATTGGCAGTTCAAGAATGTTGCCTGACAAATCCTTGAGAATATAAGAGTCTTTTCCTCATGTATTTTCAATCAGATAGGGACCTAACCATATAGGATCAAACTTACCATGTTTTCCTTTATCCTCCATCCTAGCATTCCACATGTGTACTAAATCTCCATCTTCAAATTTTTTTCTCATTGTCCTTTTATCATATAATGTCTTGACTTGTAGTTGCAACTTTTGGTTTCTGAGAGATGCTTCTTTCCTGGTTTCTACTAGTCCTACAAGTTCATCCAACCTTTCTTGCATATCATCAATGATATCTTAAACATACATTTGAATGTAGTTATATAAGATCATTAGGTTATTTTGAGGCATCCTTTCCTGAATTCCATATACCATATCAAATGGGGCTACACCAATGGCTTTCTTCATAGTCACCTTGTCAACCCATATGGCTAATTACAATTTAGAATCTTAGGCTTTCTTATTATCATCTAGTATCTTTTTATTATTTTCAACAAACTCTTATTTTTCAACTCAGCTTGTCCATTCCCTTTTGGATGGTAAGGGGAAGAAGTTGATCTTGTAATTCCATATTTATCACAAAATTTCATGAACTCCTCAAACCTAAAGCACATTGCATTATCTGTTACAATTTTGTAAGGACAACCAAATTTGGAAATGATGTTATTTAGCAAGAAATTGTTGACAAATTTACTAATTGCATTTCTTGTAGGGACTATTTCTACCCATTTTGTGAAGTAATTAGTAGTAACTAAAATCTAGGAATAGCCAGTACTAGATTTAGGAGAGATTTCACCTATGAAATCCATACCCCATTGCTTAAATGGTGCTTGAACCTCAACTGGCTTTAATGGAGTATTACTTGAGAACTTTAGTTTTCCAGCAAACCTTGACAAGCATCACATTCCTAATCATGGTTTGAGCATCTTTAAAAAGGGATGGCCACCAAAATCCAGCTCTCATTACTTTGTGCGTAGTAGTTTTGGCCATATAATGTCCTCCACAAACTCCAACATATTTAACACTTCTTTTGACTTTTTTTGGTCAACACATTTTAATAACATTCCCTCAAAATTTCTCCACCATAAATTGTTCATAACAATTATGTACCTGATGGCTTGTAATTTAGTACTCCTCTTCTCATTTTTAGTCAAATGGGAGGGAGCTTCCATGTGTTGTAGATAATGGATAATATTAGCATACCACTCCCAAAATCCTATTTAGAATCTCTATTTGTCCATTAGTTTGTAGATGAAAAGTAGAACTATAGTTTAAGTCAGTATCCATCTTCTTCTACAAAGTCTTCCATAAATAACCAAAAAACTTACTATCTCAATTAGAAATAATACTCCTTGGTAATCCATGCAATCTGACAATTTTCTTAAATAAAATATATTCTACATGCACTACATCTGATTTTTTCCTACATGGTATGAAATGTTCCATCTCAAAAAATCTATCCACAACTACAAAGATGGAATCATTATTAAATCTAGTATTTTGATGTACTCCCTTTGCAACTTGAAACACTCCACAACTCTTCACAATTTTTTTAACATCATTATACAACTAAGGCCAAAAATACCTTTCCTTAAGAAAATTTAGTGTCTTATCAATTCCAAAATGACCAACCAAACTACTACTATGATTTTCCTTTATCAAACTGGTTCTCATTGATCCTTTTGACATACATAACTAAATTCTCTTGAACATCATACCTTCTTGAATGAAATAATCTTCACACTTATTCAGTTGATTAGGTATAGGTAGTATGCACATTCTCTACAACTCAAAAAAATTAGGGCCATTTTTATACAAATTCTTCATATCTTCAAAACCAATAACCTCAACTTTCATTCCAATCAACAATGACCTCCCACTCAATGCATTAGCAACTTAGACTCTCCACTATGATTTTTGATCACAAATGTGAAAATTTGTAAATACTCAACCTTAGTTCAACTTGATTTGGCTACCCAAATACTGTAAAGCCTTATCATTAGTATATTATAACACAAACTTCTTTGGCATCAAATAATGCCTCCAATTCTTCAAAGATTGAAACAATATCATAAAACTCTTGATCATACACATAATACTACCTTTTAGCATCATTCAACTTCTTACTAAAGAAAGCAACATTTTTACCTTCTTGACTCAACACAACTCTTATTATACTACCACTTGCATCACATTCAACTTGAAATACCTATTGAAATCTGGTAAATCTAACACATGTAATTCAACAAATTTATTTTTGAAAGTCCCAAAACTCCTATTAGCTCCACGATTCCACTTGGATTATCTTTTATCTCCTCTCATTATTTCAATCATAGCATTGAAAACTGAGCTGAAATTTCTGATAAACTTTCAGTAAAAACTTGCTAAACCATGTAATGATGTTATCTTACTAACATTCTTAGGTGTAGGAAATTATACAATTTCTTTAAACTTCTCAATATCCATCTTCAAACCATTAACTAAAATTACAAAGCCCAAATACACAATCTCCTCTTTTACGAAGGAATATTTTTTCAAATTAATCAATAACTATTCTTCTTTCAATCTCTATAACACCTATCTAATCTAAAACAAATGGTCTACTCTAGTTTAATTAAATATTATAATATCATCTAGGTACACAATAAAAAATTTACCTAATAATTTCTTCAAAACCTCATTCTCTAATCGCATAAACGTACTCGGTGCATTAGTTAACCAAAATGCATAACCAACCAATCATACAAAACTTTCTTTGTCTTGAAAGGTGTCTTCAATTCATCACCTTCTCTGATTCTAATTTGGTGATATTCACTCTTCAAATCAATCTTGGTAAAATATCTTTCTCCACTCGAACAATCTATAATATCATACATCCTTAGCATAGGAAATCTATACTTAATTCTTATCTTGTTAATAGCTCATGAATCAATACACATCTTCAATTCTCTATTCTTCTTAGGTGCCAATACAATAGGTGTTGTACATGGACTAACACTTGTAGGATTTGAGCAAATACGCCAATCAAATCCATGAAGCCCAAAAAAACTTGGATGTAGAAAACTTGTCATGGAGAAGAAAAAGACAAGAAGAGGCAAGGGTTTGATCTGAAAAGCATGCAAAATTGTATTCAGACAAAGAAAAATATTATTCAACGGATTCAAGAATTTACAAAGAGATCAATCCTTATAAAGGATATTGAAACCTGAAAAGGGTAACCTAAAGCCTAAAAAGGCTAGGGTTACACATTATAATTAATAAAATATTAATTATATGTACGTACGAGATAGCTTAAGAAAACTAGAGTAATAGGAAACTTATTTAATTAAATCAAAGTGATTTAATTAATAAGTGAAAACAACTAATTACTCTAACACCCCCACCTTAAGTGAAGCTTAGGAGGTAAGCTAACCTAGCACAGCTTTGAAAGTAGAAAAATGGGTCCTAACAACAAGGCTAGATCAAGTATCCAATACAAGGAAATCTCTGTAAATTGGAGAAATAGAGAAAACCACATGGGAAAAACCCTACTCCAAAAAGAGATAGTAAAGAATGTTCTAGAAGATAGGAACAAAGAGAGATCATGAAGAGAACCACTAAAGCATGAAAAGCTGCAAAACTCTGTCAAAAGGTGCTAATTTGTAGAACCTCCATAGAAATAGAAGGAATGAACTGAGCGTGTCTATATGGTAGATGATCCATCTCACCAAAATGCATAGGTAGCTAGCCATTGCAATCACCTAGTATGTAGGATCAGGTACTAAATACATAGCTCACACTAACAAACCATTGAACCAAGGAAGCATTAGAACCAACACTATAACCCCCCCTTAATGCAGATAGGGTGAGGTGATAGGCAACTGAAAAGGTGGGCCAAAATTCTCCTACAACATAGGAACCAAACACATCAAGAGTGAGGTATAGACACCTATAAAGGCACATGTCACCGACACTACATGAGGCAAAAGAGAAAGAGGGCAAAAAATGGCAAACAAAAATCCCCCCCCCAATGGAACTTTATAAAATAGTGCAAGTACAACAAATCACAATGATGAAAAGGATCCCAAAAAGCAATAGTGGCACTTTATCTCAGTGGGTTTGCATAAAGATACTTACAATGAATATCAACAATGATAAAAAAAAAGGATAAGACTGATACAATAGAAGGTACAACCCAAAAGGAAACATCTTAAGCAACAAAATTGATTCCTAGACCTAAAACAACCAAGATATCCACCAGAATGAAAAAATTCATAAGACTAAATAAAAAGTTACTAGAGTAGAATCTGGAACAATAACTAGCATCACTGAAAAGAGCATGAAAACAACTTTCTAACGATATAAAGAAGTCCAAAATCAGAGTTCAAATGCTCAAGATATGCCTCCCATAGTGCAAAAAAAACATACAGATTTGACTACCAAAATAGGCAACCAAACTGCATCAAAACTCAAAAAAACCTACACAAATATCTTTGTCTTGGAACCAGCTTTTTGGTCCAATTTTTAGATCAAAAAAATACATTCATATGCTCAAGTTACGGAGAAAAAATGACACGGCCTTTGAAATGCATGAAAAAAATATTTTTTTAAATAAAAAAAAACAAAAAAATAAAAAAATTCAACCATCGCCATGCCACCGCTAGAGTGGCAACCGAGGTGGTGGGCTAGTGGAGGACCACCTTGGGTGGAGCTATGGTGGGGTCATGGCGGGGGCCTCTAGTGGAGGCACTGCAGGTCACTAGCGGACCGCCGGTGGTTCCACTATGGTTTGCTGATCGCCACAGCTAACAACTATGCAAAAATAATTTTTTTTGCGATTTTTTAAATTTTTACCTTGGCGTGCATGCTAGGGGCCATACGGGCCTGCTCGCCAAATTTTTTGCATCCCAGATCAACGTTGTCCAAATCAGACAAATTTTATATGGAAATGGGTGTTTTAACACCTTCTGAATCTATCTATGATGTCTGTTTGGCCTCAAACTACTCTAAAAATTGGTGACCCCCCTATTTTTTGAGAAAAAAATTGAAAAAACACCAGATTTGATCTGCCAAACTCTTGTTCTCCCTTTTTCTTGAAACACCAAACAAGCTATAGTAGATCTGGCTCTAATACCATGTAGGATTTGAGCAAATATGCCAATCGAATCCATGAAGCCCAAGATAAACTTCATGCAAAAAACCTATCATGAAGAAGAAAAAGACAAGAAGAGGCAAGGGTTTGATCTGAAAAACATGCAAAATTGTATTCAGACGAAGAAAAATATTATTCAACGGATTCAAGAATTTACAAAGAGATCAATCCTTATAAAGGAGATTGAAACTCGAAAATGGTAACCTAAAGCCTAAAAAAGCTAGGGTTGCACATTATAATTAATAAAATATTAATTATATGTACCTATGAGATAGCTTAAGCAAACTAGAGTAATAGGCAACTTATTTAATTAAATCAAAGCAATTTAATTAATAAGTGAAAACAACTAATTACTCTAACAAAACTTTCTCAAATTAATTCTTTCTACAATAACTCTTGAACTTGTTGGTTAAGCTCCTCATTCTTGGTATGTGTTAATTAGTAAGGTGCCTTATTTAGTAAACTAGCTCCAAGAATGAAATCCATATAGTGACTAATACTCCTCATCGATGGAAAATCATCAAGTACATAGTCTAAAATGATCTCTTTGCACTTGGTGAGAAATTTCTCAACTTTTTTTTGAACTTAGTCTTTTGTCTTCTCACTTTGTTTGTTTGGATTGCAATAAAGAAAACAACATTCTTCTTTATACCCTAAACAAATTGTCTTTCCTTCTATTAAAAAACCTCTCACAGATGTACATATCTAATGTATACATCTTCAACCAAAGGTAATAAGATATGTCTCTTTCTATTATCCCAAAGTGATGCAGGAGCATCCAGAGGTATAAGGGCAATCCTGTGTCACCCAAAAAAATGTACTTAGACTTAGTTTCTATTTTATGTCTTTGCATTTTTGGATACCCATTTGGCTCAAATAAAGGTTCCAACTCTCATACTTCAACTATCAGTTCATTTAAAAATCCCGAAAAAATAGGAGCATGCAATTTGACCATCATTTTGGTGACCTAGAAGGTGTGACTTGGCCAGCTACCACCATCAATGATCACATCACAACATTTATCCTCACACTTGCATCTGGTACGGAATAGACTCCTCCGTTGCCCTGGTTCATTCTCCCCACTTAGTAGGACTCTTTCATTTACCAAGGCCTCTCCTCTTTCTGCATCCTCTGAATGTGATGATTGTGCATCCTCATCCACATGAGCAACCCTAGCTTGGCCCTCAGCTCTCCTATCTGTCCTTCCTTGTCGTTGAGGGCATTCAAAGGCACGATGACCTTCTTCATTACAATGGAAACAGGTACCACGGAAGCCTCCTCTTCCCTGTCCACGTCCTCTACCTCTTCCTCTTTGATTTCCAAAATCTTGATCACGGGAGCGATTGAAACCCTCATTCCTCTGGTTCCTGCTAGTACCCTCATCTTCATTTTTCTTTTGAGTTTCATTGCGGCCTCCAGATGATCTACCGCTTCCCCTTCCTCCTTGACCGCGCTCTCTTTGTCTTCCTTCAAACCTTTTACTCAGCTTCTCTTCAACTCGTAGGGCAAACTGGTATGCTTCTTCAACGCTGGTCATTCTTACCAGACTTAATTCCTCCTGGATGCTAGGTCGTAACCCACTAATATAACGAGCAACCTTCTCCTTATTTGCTTCTGCATGCCCCGCTCTAATCAGGAGTCGATAAAACTCCTCTGTATATTCTTGGACTGATCTTCCTGCTTGCTTTAACCCATGCATCTTCTTAAACAGATCAAGCTCGTAGTCCACAGGAATGAACTGCTTCTTCAATTTGTCCACCATGCGATCCCATCTTGTGATCTTCTCCTTTCCTCTTCTAAGTCTTTCCAGTTGAACCTCTTGCCACCAGATTTTGGCATGGCCTTTTAGTTTGGCCTTTGCAAACTTAACCCTATCTGGGTCCCTTATATCCTCATACTCAAAGTATTCGTCCAGTTCATTGATCCAATCGATCAACTCATCTGGTTTCAAATTTCCCAAAAATATACCCACTTCAATTGTAGGTCTTTTTCCAAACCTAGAAATGGCCCTAAAAAGCCTTTCCTCTATAGGATTCAAAACTTCCCCGTCAACTTCCATTACTTCCTCTTCATTGTCATCCTCACTATTATCATCTGCGGCAATATTTGCTCCTCTACGAAGCTCCTCTTGCAATGCTTGTACCTGTCTCTGGAGGGCTCTAACCTCCTCAGGATCAACAGCTCTGGCCCTTCCACCACGCTCTCTTCGTGGAGGCATCTTCTAACTCGAACCCACAACCACACAGTCCTGGTGCAAACTGCCTCACAGTCGGCGCTCTGTCTACACACTCAGGAAAACTAGGCTCTGATACCACTTGATGGGGACAGGACTCAACAACCAGAATAGACACAATAGAAAGGGGAAATTATATTAACTGAGAAAATAAGCTGGTACAAACAGTGCAGAGAAAATAAACTCAAAACATGCCCTGCGGGCTTACAATAGCATAAATCTGGAGAATATTTCTCCTTTTAGCACCTCCTCTCAAGCTCCAATCCGAACTGCCTTTTACAATGCCATAAACCTCCTTAAATAGACCCCGGAGGGTTAAGGACTAGGAGTACATTCTAGAAAGTGCTAGTGGGCATCCACCGACAAAATAGAAGGTTCCGGAAGCTGCGTTAGAAGTCGGTGCAATTCTAGAAGAATCTAGAAACGGTAGCCGAACTTCCGGGAGGCATAACTTTTGAACCGTAACTCCGATTGACGAACCGTTTACATTTTCGGAAAGCTCTCGAAGTGCTCTATAGCCCTATGGACAGCTTTGCTCGTCCCCCATTTTTTGACCCTTTTCGAGGCCATTTAATGCCCCAAACTTGACTCTGAAGCATTCTTAGGGGGTCTCCAAAACCCGAAAAATTGCAATAACTTTCAAACCGTGGGGCCTTTTGACCTGATTCTTTTTCTGGAATGCTCTAAATCTTGATTACATTCAGCTGGCCAAGTCACACCTTCTAGGTCACCAAAATGATGGTCAAATTGCATGCTCCTATTTTTTCGGGATTTTTAAATGAACTGATAGTTGAAGTATGAGAGTTGGAACCTTTATTTGAGCCAAATGGGTATCCAAAAATGCAAAGACATAAAATAGAAACTAAGTCTAAGTACATTTTTTTGGGTGACACAGGATTGCCCTTATACCTCTGGATGCTCCTGCATCACAAAGAGTATATTTGTGTAATCTCCCATCATATAAAGCATGTTTATCATATTGTCAAGGTCTCCCTAACAAGATATGACAAAAATTCATGGGCATAATATGAGACAAAACCTTTTCATAATACTTCCCAATATTTAGATTTACAAAGCATTGTTCACTTACCATAAGTGCATGCTCATCTTTGGTCCATTAAATGTGATATGCTCTTGGGTGCTTCAACCTCTCATGTTGTAACTTGATAACCATTATCTTGGATATAAAATTTTCTAAACTTCCACTAGATCAATGATTACTTTCTAGACTTTTTTTGTAACTCTCTATTTTTTCTTGAATAAAATATTTCTCACTAGATTCTCCTTATTCCTTTCACTCCATAATGCTCTTCTGACCATCAAGTTCCCTTCCTTCTTAGGCTCATTCAATGAGTCTTCTTGCACCAAAGTATTTCTGCTACTACCAAGCCTCTTTTCTTCTTTCTTATATTTAAATGATCTATATCCCTCTTCTCCAAATTATAAAAAGTTCATCATAATCTTTAATGAGGAGGATCTTTATCTATCTCCTAGTCTCCTCTAGGACACTTATAGGATTCTTTCTAAGCCTCTTAGGGTTCTCTACCTAACCCTAACTCAAGAGGAATATATACTCAATTTCTTGTCTCCATTGATCCTCACCTATCAAGCAAATACTTCTTTATACTCTTCCTACTCCTTGGCAATCAATAGACTAAGTCCATCTATAACCTAAGGAAAATTCCAATGTCAAGTGGTTTGTAAGGGCTTCTTCACTAGTCAATTCAATAGCTTCTAGGGTCATTTGGATCTCAAGAACCATATCCTTCCTAATGATCTCTTCAAACCCCTTTGTAATAGGGCTAGTAGCCTTTTGTCTCAATTAGCCCTCCTATTTGGTTTTTTAGGAAACAACTTTGAAAGCTCCTTAACAAAGGTCCTAACACCTTACATTTATAAATACCCTTTTTAGGGTTCTTGAAGATTTTCTTGGTCTCCAATCTCCAAGGTGTCCCTATAATTTGTTCCCTAAATATAGCCTATTAATAAGGGTTTCATTCCTTGTTTGATTGTAGTCTCTTGGATGGCTTCAAAAAACATTGAAATGAATTCAACTCAACTTGTCCTTTGTTTTACTACACCTTCAAAGGATCCTCTTTCATCCCATTCACTTGGATTGACCAAAACAATCTATTCAACCATACATTCTATTGGTATCTCTAAGTCTTGTTATCTATTAGTGTCAAATACTTAGACATATATAAGGCTGAGTTAGTCGGTCATCATTGCGATCGAGTTACTCTATATAGGTTGAGTCATGTGAAAGACTTGTACATAAATATGTATATGCTAAGCTTTATAAGAGCCAAAAAAGTCTTTTGGTCACCAAATATTTTTAGTATAAGCCAAGCATAGTGAATGCCAAGCAGCCAGAGCATATTGATGCCGAGTATAGTTGTGACCGAGAAAAATAATGAAGAAAAGTTAAGGCCGAGCATCATAGATAGTATATGCCAAGCAACATAGAGTTGACATTCAAGTCAGAAATAATATAAAATCTAAGGTAAACCGGTTCAAGCCAACATAGACATGATATTTAATATTTGTAGAGTTTGTTATAGAGGTTTTTATGCATTTTGACGTGGATCACAAATCCCTATGAGTGATGATCAATAAATCAGACAAAGAGACAAAAAGGTAAGTATTCAATTTTTTTTATAGAAATATTTAAATAGATAGATCTAAACCCTATTTTTATGAGAGAGATGTATGTGTGGAGATTGAATGAGAAAGTTATGCATGTGATCACAAAGTATATCAAATTGTGAAAGTGCAAACATTATAAAAAAGGAAATAGTGTTAAGTTTTATTATTAAAGAACTAAGATAGAAACCTTATCAAGAAGTAAAGGACATAACATAGACATATCAAATTGAAGATTAGATCATAACTAAAGAGAGGAGATCCATAATGAGCAGTAGAGTGTAGACCAAGGTATTAGGTACTAAATCATAATTGAGTCAGGGATAATCTCTTAACTGAGTCCTTACTTTATTGTAATTTTAAAATTATCTCACAAGGTAAGACCTAATAGTCTTAACAACCTTTTACAGGGTAGACCCCTCATAGGGTAGATCATAAGAAGTGACAAAAATTGTAATCATAATAGGTTAACTTTATTACAATAGTAGTGGAGATTTGTGGGTGTCATCCTCACCCTAGTTTTACCTTCACCTTGGAGGGATTTTGGGTAACCAAATCTTTGTGTTATGTGTTTACATTTTAGGCATGTGATTGATAGTTAGATCAATATGTTATAACATTTGATTTTATAAGTTATGTTATGCATAATTTAGATGTGAGATTGTAATTATGGTGAATACAATAAAGTTTTTTTAAGAGATAATTTTTTTTATAGGATTCACCCCTCTTAGTGTCTTGATTCCCAATTAAGACTTCCAACATGTTCATCCTTTATTTTGACTGGTTTTTCTAGCCAGGTGACTCCAAACTCATCTAAGGCTTATTGGTAAAAATAGTAAACCTACACAAAAAGACCTTAAAATGTATATCTATAAATTTTATATAGTGGTCTAATATTTTCCAATAGGATGTATAGTTGCAATCATTAGGCTTCAAGTTATGGCCATTTTATTGATGATCACTCTATGCAAGCTAATGAATAGGCTACAATGAAAAGATTTAAAAAAAACATATCAAAACCTAGTAGCAGGAACCCAATTTGTAGTATGAGAGAGATAATTCAAATAAATAACTATACATTACCTTAGTTAGTCCAAGTCAATCTATTATTTTATAGATGCTTTGCTTCAAAGGTGACTGAGCCAAGAATTCACAAGTAAACAACTACTTCTATTACCAAAATCCATACCATATGAAATCCAACTATATATTATGCTCTAAAATGAGCTCATATAGCTCTCATTACCATGCCATAACCAATTCCTTTGACCTACAACTGATTCTTGGGTGGTTTTTGTAAAGTTGTTAATGTTGTCATGATAACATTGCAAAGCTGCAATGTTGTCATTGACAACTTTTACATTCTTGGCATTTTGATGACTCTAACATCCATGAAATCTTCAAGTGGGTCTAGAATGAATTTAATAGACTATCTAACACTATTCCAATCGATTCCTTACACTTTGGAGTACATTCAGCCCTTGACCAACTTTGATTCCTGTTGACAACTTGTTGCTTATACCCTTGGGTAACTAGTGGTACAACTAAACAACCTATGAACTAACAATAAATAACACACTTGGGACTTTATAATAGTCCTTATTCCATAGTTTTTGGCTAAAGCACTTAAAAGAATTTATTTTATTGGATCTACAATAAGACCCTAAGCACTCCTGCATTATTCTCCCTCATAATAGGAAAGTTAAGTTATCTAAGGAGTTAACTATTCTAAACTAATTCCAAAAATTCTAAAAATAACTTTTTGCTACCCATGTAGCCTTTCACTTAGGCTGATGTTTCCATTTGATAAGGTGCTCCATGTATATCTAGTATCTTGTCTTCTTTTTAGCCCTTGAGTGAAGGACTCTCTCAGCTTGTGGCTTTACTTGGACAATTATACTAATGTCTTTAACTTCCTTATCCACCTTTGAACTTCTCTCCTCATCTACTATATCTTGGATTTTGTATTTGAATAGATCTTGAATATTGAATATAGGGGAGATTGACAAGTCTTGAGGAAGATCTATCATATAGGCATTTTCCCCATACTTGTCCAAGCTTTTACATGGCCCCATTCTTCCCATCTACAACTCACTTGGTATCTTATTTTGTAGTCTTTCTTTGTTGAGATTTACTAACACAAAATCTCCTACTATATATTGTAAGTCTTTCCTTCTCTCATCTACCTTAGGCTTCAACTTTTGGTTAGTTTCCATCAGATCCTTCTTAACTTGGTCATGCACTTCTTCCATGGACTATGCAAAGTCATTAGCATGTCCACTAACCCCTTCATGAGTCTTCAACTCCCTAAGTTCACAAAATCCTCTAGGATGAAGTCCATAAAAAACATGAAATGGAATCTTCTAGTAGCCCTATTTGTGCTATCATTGTAGGAAAATTTAGCTTAGGAAGTACTTGATCCCATACTTGACCATATTCCTTTGTTAGGAATCTTAAACGATTTCCAAGTACTCTATTAATGACTTCTATCTAACCATCTTTTTGAGGATGGTATGGTGAAGTATGTTCCAAATTTGTATAAAACCTTCTCCATAGTGTTTTCCAAAAGTGCCCCATGAACTTCACATCTCTGTCTGAAACTATACTGATTGGTAAGTCATGAATCCTTACCACTTCTTTGAAAAATAGTTGAGCAATATGGCTAGTGTAGTGCCTCTCTCATTTTATTTCTATAAATCATCTTGATGGGCACTACCTTGATGATCTTTTTTTGTAAGTGATCGTCATTGGGACCATGAGTGGTCTACACCCTTGGGGTGATTTGATTAATATTGCATTAGCTGGTTGTTTATGCCTATGTCTGATTCATGAGATTATGGTTCATGATTATTGTTGGATTTATTATGATGTGCTTAGGTTAAATATATTTACATCATTCTTGTAGTAAATTTTTACTATAGTGAAAATGAATGATTTGAATAGATTATTTTAATGACATTAATTAAATGATTATTTACCCAATTTTGTGCACTGTTGCTTTGACTATATTATTATTGTGCATCTACACTTGATTAGGTTGTTTATTGTGCATGACTTATATGCCTGACATTGGCACATGGAGTTAGTGATGTGATTATTCATACTGAGCCATTGTTGTCCCTATATGGGTGATGTATCATGTTAACTTAAACAATAAACCCTCTAGTTAATTGGTAAAACCAGACTCATTATGCATTTGTGGCTAGACTTGTGAAGTATCTATGCATTTAGGAATCCCCAAGGGTTGTGGAAGTTATTTAATTATTGTAATTTACTAGTTTAATGAGAATTTTGTATTTGATTTAATTTACTGGCTAATTTTCCATAGTTTAATTTCAATTCAATTAGAATTGATAAAATAATTAGGGCTAAGGGAGCTGATTAGATTATTTAATTTAAATAATATAATTTATATTTTACTTCTAAAAAGTGCTTATATTGGCTAAAAATGAGTTTATTCTAATTTATCATGTGGAAATTTAGGATTTTGGAGCAAATCCTCCAAAATTCTCTTGCGAGAATTTTGAACTTTTGTTGTTGTAAGAGCTACACTTCTTGGATCATCATGAGGATAGGATAGTTGGATTTAAGGTAAAAAACTCCTTCTTTTCCAAGTGTTCCATTTCCATTAGAGCTCTTTTTATTTTGTGGAATCCATTCTTGTTTTAGCCCTTTTGGCTGCAAGGTAGGACCTTCTCATTTTATTATGTTGGCTTCATTTTAGTTCACAATTTCAATAGTAATTTACTTAGAGATTGATAACTAGTGTTCCCCTCTATTTTGGTATGCTAGTTCTACATGGTTAGGTGAGTATGAACATTTTAGTATTTTTGAGGGTTTTAGCAATAAAGTTTTGAGCTATTATGCTGGTCATTTTTGTATACAAGCCCAAAACTCAAATTTTCTTTAATTTTTGGGAATTTGGAAGCAATTTGGATAATTGGTTTTAATTTCATGAATTTTTTATAATATTGATTTTTGGGTGATTTTCACATTGCATCATTTTGTGTCACTTAATTTTATTAGGTATTTCTTGGCATTTGTCTTGGTCATGGATTTAGAATGTATATTATGTTTCCAATATGACCATAGGTTTCCTTTGCATCATTCGGAATCATGTAGAATACATACTCCTAAATTTAGGTCTGTTGAGTGAATTCATGATGTTTGGGTGTGTTGTTGCCTCATTGGGATTCATGTTGAATATGTACTCTTGGATATAGGCTAGTTGAGTGAAAGTTTTAATTATTTCATTTATTTTATTTCTCATATCTAACCCTTGCATTAGTATTATGTGATTTCATTTATGAAGCGGGTTGTGCCCACACATGAGTATGTGCACATGTGTACGCCAAGATCTTATGAGACCCAAACTCTCAGATATAGGCTAGTTGAGAGATTGTTCACTTGGGGGTTAGGTTGGAAACTTGCATTGCTTACAAGAACCCATCATGAGATGACCATGGGTATGCAGGGTAGGTAGTAGAGTGGCTTCTCTCATGTACTCTAACTAGGAAGTGGTTGATAAGGTAACATGAAGAGGTTCTTATAAGTGAAAACCAATTTAACTTATGCAAAAATAAACTAAATGAAAGATAAAATTAAGCAACACCTAGCCTCCTAAGGGATTTGATCAAAGATGTGTGTCTAGCCTCCTGAGGGTGTTGATCGAAGGAAAAATATCTAGCCTCCTAAGGGAATTGATCAAAGATATATTTTGAGTCTAGCCTCTTGAGGGAGTTGATCAAAGGCTTGAAGTACTAGAATTTCCAAATGGAAATAACTGAATCTATACTCCCAGATATAGGCTAGTCGAGTGAGAGTTTTACTTGTTTCATTTATTTTATTTCTCATATCCAACCCTTGTGTTGGTATTATGTGATTTCATTCATGCAGTTGTTTGTTCCCACACGTGAGCACATGCACATGCATATGGTAGGATTTTGTGAGACCCAAACTCTCGGATATAGGCCAGTTGAGAGATTGTTCATTTGGAGGTTGGGTTGGAAACTTACATTTCTTACAAGAACTCATCATGAGATGACCATGGGTATGTAGGGTAGGCAGTAGAGTGGCTTCTCTTATGTACCTCAACTAGGAAGTGGTCAACAAGGTAACACGAAGAGGTTCTAATAAGTGAAAACCAATTTAACTTATGTGAAAATAAACTTAATGAAAGATAACATTATGCAACACCTAGCCTCATAAGGAATTTGATCAAAGGTGTGTGTCTCACCTCCTAAGGGTGTTGATTGAAGGAACAATATCTAGCCTCCTAAGGGAGTTGATCAAAGATATATTCCGAGTCTAGTTTTTTGAGGGAGTTGATCAAAGGCTTGAAGTACTTACACTACCAAATGGAAATATGTGATGCTCCACTTGAGTCCCTACATAGTTATCCTTAGTGGTTCTAAATAGTGACCTAATCTACTACATTATCTTCACGATCATATAGATGTTGGTATCATGTTCTTGATTGACATGTACTATTGGTGATTATTTTATGTGATTGTGGTAAGGTCATTATCTCCATGAGCATGATGGATTTGGGCCTATGGGTAACATGTGGTTGGGAGGTGTAGAGCTACCTATACCACTACTAGGGACTAGTGTACAAAGATGGACTACTTCTAGTTTGAGGTAGGTGCTAGATATTCACTTGGTACTTTGGTGTATTTGTAGTATGTTTCCTTGTGATTTATGCTTTGTCTTTGATGCATTGATACCATTTTTAGATGATTTTTAGTAAGTTACTTGATGCATTCCTTTATAATGATGTTGTATCATATTTCTAGACGAGGTTTGTTACCACTATTTTGGATTAGTGATGCTATTGGTAGATTAGCATGTTGGATGTACTTGTTCTTATGATGTTAGTTAATGGTTATTTAGTAAGAACAATCTCATGAGACAACTCCAACTATCTTGTTGGTAATTTGAGATTCATGCTCAAGGGTATGGTTAGGATCTCTGAGATCTCATGATTCCATTATGGTAGGGAGGAAATACACATGGTTGTATTGAGTTGGTTATATCATATTTAGAGAGAATATCTTATTGTTCTTTATTCCTTATTACTGTGATGTTGCTTACATTCATGTTTTTGTTATGTTTCTATAGTTTAGATGGAAAAATGATTTTCTTTTTCATTATCATATGTTAGGGTTATTTGATCTTCTTTTATGAATTCAAGTGATTACTCCTCAACTTTGGTGGTTCTAGTACTCCCCAATGTGGAGGTTCTAACCCTATTTTTACTCTTAGTTGGCCAATTAGATTTATGTTCTAAATCTGAGTAACATTTATTCAGCACGGTGTGATACTGGTAAAGTATCACATGATAGTAGTGAAAATTATCGTACAATACTAATTAAATATTGTATGGGTAATATATGAATTATTTTATTATTTTGGTAAAGTAGCAGACATAATCTTGAGGAAGACTTGCTCAACCAAATTGTAGGTACTTTTTGACTTGTCCGGTGTGTTCTGGAAGTTGTTTTGGATAACCTTTTAGGAGTGTTTACTCCATTTAGTAAAGAGATATATAAAATATATAATTTAAGATAAGTTGAAATTTTCTTCTTCCTTCTTCTTCCTTATACTTAAGATATATTTTATATAAATGCGATGATTCATTTGAGATAGGTTCCAAACATCTCCAAGATAAGATAAAGATTCTAGAAAATTTTAGGGCTTCAAGATTTTAGATTTAGCCAATTTAAATTTCAACGTGGTGCCTAATAGAGGAGTGGTTGTAACCATGATCCCTCTTCTCGTGCATGACTATTTGAGGGTCTCTTGTAATTCATGATTATGTTTTGGTTAGTTGGAAATGGACATGCATGTTTAAACATGCTAGGAACTTTAATTTTAGGTTTTAAAAAAAACCTCCTTGGTATATTCTCATGATTTGTGTGATCTTTGGTTTGTAAGTTATGGTTTAGCACTTGGGGATCTTTGGAAGTGTTTGTAAGACTTTCACTTGTGTAAGTGGACATGTGAGTTTAGCCATGTTTCTTATTTTCACTATCTTGATTAGATGTTTCATTCTTGCACTTGGTTACTTTATGTTGTTGTTAAGTAACTTATCTTAAGAAAATAATTATTTAGTGCATGTTTTATCCTCGTGTTCCAAGGATCTCTAGGCCAGGCATTACAACTAGCATCATGAGATATTTTACAAGCTATGAAATAACTCATTTTTCTAAACCTATCTACAACTACACACACACAATCAAAACTAGTACTTGTCCATGGTAAGCCCACTATGAAGTCCATGTTGATGCACTCCCATGGTCTATCAGGAGTAGGTAAAGGTTGGTACAATCTTGAATTTTATGAGGTCCCTTTTTCCTTTTGAAAAATCACACATTGCTCTATATATCTTCTAACATCTCTTTGCATCTTTTTCTAGTAATAGAACCTTTCAACTAGGGCCAATGCCTTATTTAATCCAAAACACCCACTAAGACTACCATTATGATTCTCTTGTTAAAGGTTTTCCCTCATTGACCCCTTGGGTACACAAAACTAATTACCTCTAAACCATAGGCCATTTTGAAAAGTATAGTCAACAAATTTACTATGAAAATAATTATTAAAATCTAGGCATACCTTGTAGGATTTTGAGAAGTCATCATCTCCTGCATATAGATCTTGAAATCCTTTAATCCCCATGCTTTGAAACTAAATTTATTGAATAGTGAGTAGTCTTCTACTTAGTGCATCTACAACTTTACTTTTTTCCCCTTTCTTGTGTTTGATGGTGAATGTATAAGCCTGCAAGAACTCCATCAACTTGATATGCCCAAGAATCAACTTTTCTTGAGTTTTTATGAAGTTAAATCTTTGTTTTGATTATAAACCAAAAACTCCTTAGGCAAGAGATGGTGGCTCCACTTCCCGAGATCTTGGACTAATGCATTAATTTCTAAGTCATAGGTGTTGGTTTTTTGAAATGTTACGCTACAAATTACCTCGATGAGAGCATAATAAATCTAGAGGTAGCTACTTCCCATCTGAAACATATCATTTCAGATACTAGGCCAACTATAAGGCTAGACACTTCTTCTAGTTCAGGATCTACAAAACCTAGGTGGGTGGACATATAGATTCTTCATATGGTACTAATATTCAAAGCATACACTAAATCTAAAACAAAGCAGATAAAACCCTTATATATTTTGTACTTATGCAAAGATCATAGACATGAAATACCTAATAACATGACCTAAGAAATTGATAAGCTAAGTGAGGGCATTCTTTCAGCTCTTAAAGAGAAAGGGAAATAAATGATTATAATTTTGATTTCAGCAAATCCCCAAATATGCAACAATAACAACAAGTTGATCTTGTAGCTGATTAGTGCCTGATCTATTGGGAAATTCCATAAATCACACACATACATCTATGATACTGGTGACATATTCCATAAATCAAGATATTAGATCAATCTTATCACTTTTTGAATTAGACATCGATATTCATAAAGATCTCATTCTCATAAAATATCCTTCTCAAATAACCAACAACCTTATCAAATACATCAAGCATTTACTTGTCTCTTTATTCTAACAACAAAACATACTAGACATACAACCTCAAGGGGATGCAAATGAGTCTAAGTTCTTTGTCCCTAAACCACATAAAATTGTAGATTATAGAGATAGGAGATGAGAATTAGAATGAAACTAAGAAGATTCTTGCTCATTGTATTCGTTTCTTTGAAACTGTACATTCAAGATACATGTAAACAATTCATAAAATCACTTAAAAAATTGAAACTATCTATATTAGCTTAACTACTACTATTCATAAAAGAGAAATATGTTGAAGAGAATGGTATCACAGTAGTGTAAAATATCAAAACTAGAGCCAACCCTTACAATGAATTAGGAAGAGAAAGTTATAGGAAAGGAATGTAATCCCAAATCTGATCTAGAAGTGACATGTGTCCACTTGAATCTTCATTCCCTACTATTAGAATACATCTCTCATCTTTCTACAACCAAAATCTAATATGATTCTCATCATTGCCTGTAACAAAGTTGGAAATATCTCTTCCTTAATGATGAAAACCCTTGTTTTGCCAAAATATCTAAAATGCATCTGAAATGTCAATAATACCTTCATCAAACTAACTTGGAAGTGAGAAAAACCACCCCTAACTACATTCTTATTATCTTTGGTACACATTCAATCCATCATCTTGCTAGAAATCAAATCTGAACTTCAATACTTGTATGTGATTGAAAACTGAGTACCTGAGACAAAACCTTGTATAACTTGAACAAACAACTTCCTTTGCAAAAAAAAACTCCAAAAATGGAAAATCTGTTCTCTCCTAGTTTTGATGATATATAATAGTACTATATTGGTGTATCAGAGATGCCCCAAATCTCAAAATGAAAAATAGGCTCCTGGCATGGCTTTCTAGTCTGCATTTACTTGCAAGCATTTAAAATTTTCTAAAGTTTGAACTATATATTATAATTCAAATTTATTTAAAAGACTTGTACGTTGAAAACTAGAATAAAATATTATTTTCCAAAACTTAGGGTTTTCCCTTCAGTTATGCATTTTAGGTCAACTCAAGTTTGATTGCCTCTGCCACATTGTAGCATACTGTTGGTTGGGGTCTGCCATGTCACCTACCACCTTAATGCTATGTGGCACCCTCTAATTGGTCCACTAGTCACCTAATATGCTACCATGTGGTAGCTTCCCATTAGACCTCCTACCACTTAGTCATCACCACATCATCTCTTATCAGGCACCTACCACCTCACTACCACGTGGCACCTTGAAATTTGCTGGAAACCTACACATGCCATGTTAGTGCTGACTGAGGCTTATCACCGCATGTCAGCTAGGCACTTCCTGATAGCTTCCCATTGGACCTCCTTCTGCTTAGTCATTTCCACATCATCTCCTGTCAGGGTCCTGCTACCTCACCACCATGTGGAACCTTGCAATTTGCTAGAAACTTGCACATTCCATGTCAACACTGACCAGGACTCGCTACCACATGTTGGCTAGGCACTTCCCCACATTGCTTAATGGTTGAGCAGCTTCACAATGTAGGAAGGCACCAATTGTTGGATCTTGGCACATGGAAAAACCTAGAGCCTTGATCTCCGATTTGCCATGTCAACATCTCTTCTCAAAGTGCCTGCCAAGTGTCACTTTTAAGTTGGTTAGTTGTCCAATAATCAGTGTTGATGTCATCATTTTGGTTCATGTGTTTTGGTCAAAATATCCTTGGTTTTCCTTTGGTCAAATGGGTCCAGGCATGAAATCTTTGGCTTCAAAAAGCCTATTTTCTTAGAGACAACCAAGGTTTAGCGTGTCTTGGTATTTAAACAATTGAAAAAAACTCTGCCCACTGAATGTGGGACTAAATGTTTTTCATATTTCCAAATCATTATGGTAGATTCTACATGCATTAGTTGGTCATGAGTCTATCTTTTTAACTTTGAGCTTTCTCATTTTTGCAAATGCCCAAACTTATTTCTCTTTTCAAAAAATCATGAGATGCAGATGGAGATTTTAACTTGGCTTCAAATCATATGCCATAGTTTACTTGCTCCTCTATATTTTTGAACTCTAAAGATTTTGGTTCCATACTTATTTTTATTCTAGGGGAACTCTTCACATTGGCTTGATTTGTCCATGAATTTCTTATTGTGGTAAAAACAAAGTCCACGTCTTATTGACACATTCATATTCCTTCTCTCGTCAATGCATTCATATCACTACTTTGGCCAATGCTCTAGTGCACACTCCCTTACATGAATGAAGGCACCAATGGCGGAGAATGAATGTTAATAATCTATAATTTACTTTCAAATGCCCTTCCAAAAAAAGGCCTTACTTCAAATGTTACCACCACTCCTCATTTGGTTAATCAAATCATTTTGTTGCCCCACTAGCATCCTTCCTCTTGATTCATCCAATATGGCTTCCATGAAAATTAAAGGTGATAGTGAATGTTGTAAATAACTTTACCCTACATGGTTTCATCAAATGATAGCTAAGGAAATCATTCTTTCTCAGGTTAATGGCTATTAGCAGAGTCATATTGGATTATCAGGCAGCTGCCATTGTATAATGTTTTTTAAAAATGATGCCTCTATCTTATAAGACCAAAACATCCATTAGAATGATGACATGCCATCAAAATCAATTGGATTTATCTAATGAAGGGATCTCTATTCCTTTCCAAAACATGAAAATGGAAGAACTCACAGGCACCTTGGTGAGGAGTAACTCAACACTTAGGAATCTTTATCAATCAAAAACCTTACTTCAAAAAGGAAAAACTCTTAAAATAATGGTGTAAACATTTGTTAGAAATGAAGAATGCTTTGATTCATCAAGTGACTATCAGATAAAAGGCCAGAGACAAAAAACCTTGGATCGTACTTAAATGTAAAACCCCTTTGTAGAATTATTGAATAAGTACCAGGATAGACGAAATCATAAAAAGATAATGAAGGATCTCATTCTGTAACCTGATATAAAATATTTTTCATTTGATGAGTCATAGCCTTTACTGCCAAAAATATAGCTTATACTTCTTCAAAATACATCATGGCATTGAAAAGGGCATATTGAGGTATTCTAATGATCATAACTTCTTCTTAACCATTTTCAATCCTCATAGTGCTTAATTAGGCTACTAAATTCAGTCGGATCCAAAAGTGGATCTGGCTAAAAAATAATTTTGAACTAAAACAACTAACCCCTTAAAATGACCTATTAAACATCTGGCACTAATTCAAAACAAATTTGACCACTAGATACATTTAAAGCTCATTTCACCTCTTTCTGCAACTTGTTAATTTCATGCCAAGGGGTCCTTTGACTAGCTTTAAAAACTAACAAAAGCACTTGATTGAGCTCTAAAATTAGACATGCTAATTCTTTACCCCACATTATCTTACCCCGTCAAATTTTGTTTCATGAAGACCTATCAGTCAAAAGATATTGACCATCAAAGTTGCCTCCATAAAACTGCCTGCAAGCAAACATGTCAAAACACCATATATCACATTCAATTTTGGCTTCGAAAGTAAGGCAAAATGACACTTGGGGGAACAAAAATTGAAGCATTAGTTCATTGTCATGATGAGACTATAAATTTTGGATTTGGTCTCATGAAAAATAACTAGCAAAATTTGGAGAATAGTCAAAGTGGGCTACCTGGATTTGTAGGACTAGGAACAGTGGCAGAAAAGTGATTTTTACAAACAGAATGGACCTCAAAAAGTGTATAGACAGATTTATCAAGACTTAAAAACTGACACACTTAAAGAATTTTTAGAGTATAACACAATGGTACAATCCATTTGATCTCACCTATCACAAGTTCAGAGATATGACATCTTGAACATGGGTACTAACCAATCTACATTTCTTGACACCAATAAAACATCATAAATTGCATTTGGAATCACATTTGAAAAATGAACAAATGAATTTTATCATAAGTTCAAAATTTAAAAATAACAAGTCTTTGACCTCTAGAATCCAATGCAAAATGAATTTTATCATTTTGGTCAACTGGGTCAAAGTTATAACTAGTCAAATAGGGCCTCCCAAAATTCTAAACAATTTACATCAGCCTAACAACAATAAACAATCAACTTTGAGGGAATCAAAACCTAGTCAAAACATGTTAAAATGACTTGAAATATGAAACATAGGTTCTTTGATATACATATTAAACATTTCCAAAAATGGCAAGTCATGAAACATAACCGAGTGCAAGATATTCAATTGCAAACTAGGCCTCTTGTCATTGGTTGATACAAGCAAAAATACAGATTTGGACATTGCTCAAAATAGAGCTTCACAAAATTACTTAGAATGAAAATTTATCTTCATGGGATGCATGGACATGCTGAATTTAAGGTTTTAGAAACATTAAACACCTTTTAAACCTCAAACAGATAGCTGGATACATATGCTTAAAAATTGGCTCATAGGGGTCAAAAGCTTGGAATGGTACTCAAATTGGGAAGGCAATTTTGAGTCCCAACAATAGGCTAAGTACCTAGGTTTGGCTTCATTCAACATTTAACTAAAAAATTCTATTGGCATCCTTTCTTGGCTTAGGACTACTCCCACAACTATGTTGCTTGTATCACATTCCACAATGAATAACTTATCAAAACTATTTAACCTTAAGATAGGTTGTGTAGCCACTTCTTGTTTCAAAATTTCAAACCCTTCATTAACTCCCCTTGTCCATTTTAACTTGTTTTTTAGTCCTCCCTTAATAGTGTCCAATATATGTGTGCATATCTCACTAATTTTTTTGACAAAATTCCTACAAACCTAAGCTAAACCATGAAAACTTCTAAATTTAATCCCTATTTTAAGAGTGGACCAACTTAGGATAGCTTCTATCTTTCTTGGGTCTAGTTTCAAATCACATTGGGAAAATATAAAGCCTAGATACTAAAGCTCTTGCTTCAAAAACCCACTCTTCTCTATATTGATTGTCAACTTTTCTTCTTGTATTCTCCTCAACATAATCTCCAAGTGTTTCATATGCTCCTTAGTTAAACTGAAAATGAGAATATCATCAAGGTGTACTACAACAAATATGCCTATGAGTCTTTTAACACTTCATTTATTATCCTCATGAATGTTCTAGGTGTATTAGTGAGGCCAACTGGAATTAGTAACCATTCATAAAGACCCTCTATGGCTTTGAAAGCCATCTTCCACTCATCCCCTTCCTTTATTCTAATTTGATGATACCCACTCTTAAGATCTATCTTAGAAAAATACTTAGAACCTCCAAGACAATCCATTACATCTTCTATTATAGGAATAGGAAACCTATATCTAATAGTTATCCTATTTATTTCCCTAGAACCAATAAAAATTCTCCACTTACCTCCTTTATTACATGCCAAAAAAATTGGGGCTACACATGGGCTAATGCTCCTTCTAATTAAGCCTTAGTGTAGGAGTTCTTGGACTTGTATTGTGATCTCCTTGTTATGATGTAGTGTCATTTGATATGCAACCTTGTTAGGAAATGATGCCTCTGGCACAAAATAAATTTTATGGATGAGTGATCATGTAAAAAATCCTTCCTACTTATGAGAAGTATACTTGGATCATTGGTGTATATGTTCCTTCTTCAACAAGGGACTAGATTTTGTAAGTCACTCCATCTTTCTTAAAGATATACACATTTTTATTTCCATGGTTTATGGTATCCCTATCATAATTCCATGGTCTACCTAATGTTAGATGGAAAGAATCCATGGGTAGAACATCACATAATATCTTGTCTTGGTACTCTTTAATAGAGAACTCAACCCAAGCTTTCTCATTAATAAGTACATTTTGTCATTTGTTTAGCTATGTGAATTTGTAAGGTTGTGTATGAGGAATCTTTGATAGTTTGATTTTTTGAACAACCTCCTCTGATAAGATATTATCAGTTGAACTTGATGTTAGCATGAATGCTGAAAATATTCCTTTGGGGAAGTATCCTAAACATTGCTAGAACACTTGGGGAGATTGTTAGCATGATTGACATGTTGCATTAATGACTATATTTATCATTGATGTCAACATAGCATTGAATCTATGAAGATTGGTAGAGTAGTAGATAGAGAATGAGATCATATCAATTGTATATTGTTGTTTAGGTCAAGTTTAGTTTAGGATTTTTTCTATACTATATCCCAATGACATGGATAAATATGCATACATATAGTCAAAGCTATGAAAAATATATTCTTGATTTATAGAATATAGTAAGAAGAAAAAGTACCTAATAAGTGGTTTCTAATGATTAATTTGGATCTCTTAATAGGGATAAAATTGTGATGAGCATAGCTGGATAGTGATAATAGAAAACCTGATGATGATTTCAGTGAGTGTGTAAGGTCTGAGGTTGCATGTGTGGAAAGTTGCAAAGGTTATGAGTTGACAAGTGATTTATAATTATGAAATTATGCAATATTTTATAATATCTTAATGAGATCCTATTATAATTAATTCAAAAAGCCTTAAGGCAAACTCAAGGAGTTATTTTTGAGGATAAGGTATAAAGGAAGGTTATTTTCCTTTTGATGATATGTGAGTTTGGCAAGTGAAGTACAAATTGTGGAAGTGTTATACAAAGTTGGTAAATGCATGTAAATGATCCAAGGTATTATTTGGATGCAAAACTAGTGATCTGGTATTGAGATTACAATAAGTTTGGTCTAGTCAAGAGGACATAGAAGGATATGAAATTATTTTATTTCTAATATTCTACAAGGAACAATATAGAGATTATTTGAACAATGAGTTCAATGATCTTTCCCTTGAAGTTGTTGGATAGTGGGTCCATCTACCTTCTACAACTCTTAATAGGGTTGGAATATCCTAATAGGGATTCAAAGTCTCCTAATAGAGATTGATATCTACTAGATGCATTTCATTGGCTCCTAAAAAAGTCCATCCTCTAACAAGGAACATTTATATTAGTATATCATATTATCAGTAACATCCCCATCAAGGTTTTCCCTCTCATCAAGGGTTTCCCTAGTTAACATATTTAGTGTTATTATGTATGAGTATCTTGTTATGGTTGTTGATTATATTTTAATAAGGTTGATTATCTTGCTTAAGGATTAATAAGGTTGATATATATTTTAATAGTTAGCTAACTAAGTCAGCTCCACTCTCAATTATCATGGTGGACTTTACTTTCTAACAATTGGTATTAGAGCCTTAGGTCCTTGAAGAAAATGTTTAACATATTTGGGAGATCAATGGTGGGTAACTTTAGAAAAGAAAGTCCTAAATGTGATAGAGATACTTTTGATATTTAAAAGATACAGTTCCTTGGTGAGATATCAAAATTATGTATAAAATAGAACATTGAGCCTCTATATCCAAAATCTTTTTGTTGTATACAAAAGAATAAACCTACAGATGTTGTTCACAAAGAATTTGTTATATTTGTTATAGTTAAGAAGGAGAACATTTCTTTTCTTAACAAGAAGTTCACTACCACAAAAAAATTGGAGGTTGTTCATAGAAATTTGAATGTTCCTACTAGAAGAAGAGGATTCTATGGTGAAATATACTTTATGATTTCTATTGATGATTTCACTAGAATGATGCGGGTAGTCTTTCTTAAAGAAAAATCTTAGGTATTTGAAAAAATTAAGTTGTTCAAGAATAGATTTGAGAATGAATCTAGTATAAAAATAAAGTTTTTAAGATTAGATATAGGTGGAGAGTTTACATCTAGAGGGTTTAACTTATTTTATGAAGAAAATGGTATTAAGAGACAACTATCAACACCTAAGACTCTTGAGCAAAATAGGATTGCTGAAAGAAGACATAGGTCTATAACAGAAGCAACAAGAACAATAATGTTTGAGAATGATGTATACAAGAAATTTTGGAGAGAATAAATAAACACAACATCATGCACCATGAACAAAGTGTAGATAAGAAAAGGTAAACAAGACTTCTTGTGAATTATGGTTTGGACATGCACCATTAGTAAAATATTTCAGAATCTTTGGAAGTAAGTGTTACATAAAGAGGGATGATGATATGGGTAAGTTTGATGCAAGAAGTGATGAAGGCATGTTTCTTGGTTATTCATTGAAAATAAAAGCTTATAGATGTTTTACTTAGAGAACTAAGACAATTGTCGAGTGTGCAAATGTGAAAGTGGAAAAAAAGCTTGGAGTTAAAGAAAGAATACTAGATTATATTTCCGATGAAGAAGAAGATAATCCTAAAATTGTTAGAGAGAATATTGAAGCTTTATTTGAGACTAACAATGATTTTTAGAATGATGTTCAAATTTTTGAACAAGGACATGAGCATAAATTAAAACCAAGAGAAGAAGTGAGAGTTGAAATAGAAACTCCCACACCAAACAAACCCTTGACAAAGAACCACCCTAAGAATTAGATTATTGGAAGTAAAGAAAAATGAGTAATGAAAAGAAACAAAGTACATGAGGAATTATGTTTGATTTCTCAAGTTGAACCTAATAGTGCATATGAGACATGCAAATTGATTAGTGGATTCAAGCAAGCAAGGAAGAACTAGATCAGATTGTGAAGAATGAGACATGGGAATTGGTTCCTAGACCTAAAGATAAGAATGTGATAGGAACTAAATGGGTATTCAGAAATAATATGAATGGAAAAGGTGAAGTTGTCAGGAATAAAGTAATATTGGTATCCAAAGGATATTCATAGCAAGAAGTTATAGATTATAAAGAGACATTTTCCCCTATTGCCAGAATGGAAGTAGTAAGGATGTTCTTGGATTATGTAGAAAGTAATAAGTTCAAAGTGTATCAGATGGATGTAAAGTCAACATGTCTAAATGGAGAACTTGAAGAAGAATTCTATATTGAGAAGCTTGAAGGATTTCTCTTGATAGAAGAAAAGGATATCGTATGTAGATTGAAGAAAGCATTATATGGTCTAAAGCAAGCACCTAAACCCTGGTATGCAAGATTTGACAAGTATTTGGAAAAATTGGGATTTGCTAAAGCTATGATAGATAGTAACCCATATTTGAAAGAAATTGAGAATAGATTATTGATCATTCTAATATTCGTTGATGACATAATTTGTGGAGGTAATGATGAAGAAAATGATAAGTTTTCTATTGAAATGAGGAATGAGTTTGAGATAAGTATGATTGGTGAGATGAAATTTTCCTTGGGTTTATAGATTGTGCAAAAAAGTGATGGAATTTTCTTATCAAAAGATAAGTATTTGAAAGACTTATTGAAAAGATTTGGCTTAGGAAGTTGTAAGCTTGTTGGTATGATAACTAGTCACAAGTTATATAGAAAAGATGAGACACCTACAATTGAGAAAAAGAATTATAGATCTATGATTGGAGGTTTTTAATATCTGACCTAGATGAGACCAGATATAGAAAATGTAGTTGGGATAGTAGCAAGATTTCAAGCTGATCTTAAGGAATCATATTATGTACCAATAAAAAGAATATTTAGATATTTAAAGGGTACACCTAATTTTAAACTATGGTATGACAAATCAAGTGATATTAATTTCTATGCATATACTAATGTGGATTGGACAAGCAGTATGGATGAAAAAAAGAGCACTCGTGGTGGAGCATTTTTCCTTGGAGGAAGATTGGTTTCTTTTCTAAGCAACAAACATGATTGTATTTCATATAGTACAACAAAAGTAGACTATGTAGCAGCAAGAAAAAATTATAATAAGATCATGTGGATTAAGTGGATAAAAAAGGACATTGGGATAGATTATTTTAGAACTTCCTATCATACATCATGGTAACACAAGTATAGTGAGTATGTCTAAGAATCCTATGTTGCATTCTTAGACTAAGCATATATCTATCAAGTATAATGTTTTGAGATAGAAAGTTGTAGATAAAGAGATCAAACTAGAGTATGTAAGCATAAAAGAGAAGATTATAGATATATTCACAAAGACTTTGCCTAAAGATGCATTTGAGTATTTGAAAGGTATACTTGGGGTTATGCCCCTTCCTACTTTTGAGTAAATGATGTAGAAAGTGCATCAAACAAGTGGTACATAAAAATTTTGTTACCTAGATTAAATCTTGATGCTTCCTATATGGAGTAGTATTTGAGATGGGAAGAGTCATCAAGGACTCTTGGTAGTTTGTTTAGAATAGTGTCTTGGACACTTGAGATGATTGAATACTTGGAGGAGATGATTGACATAATGAAGCCTTTATCATTGATGTTAATGGGGAAGAAGTATAGATGAAAAAAATCTCCTATGAATGGTGGATAAGTGTCTCCTATGTATTGGGGATAAGTGTTATAAATGGAGAATATAAGTTCTCTAACATAATGGGGAGAGAGAGATTGAAATTAACTAATATTAATGTAAAGAAACATTGAGTTACATCAATGGGGAATAAGTTGTGAATAATTGATGTCCATGCAAGAAATAATGAGGAAACTCACATGATATTATTTTCATATTTGATTGATGAAGAGGATTTCAAAATGAGAGAACATTAGCAAAAATAATAAATTTGGATTTGGTATTCTTGGAACTTAGATGTTTTCATCTATGTTACCATCAATTCCAATTTGGGAGATTATTAGCATGAATTCTAATGATATTACTTTGGGGGAGTATCCATTAATTTATAGAACACCTGGGGAGATTATTAGCATGATTAACATGTTTCATTCATGAGTGTGTTTGTCATTGATGCCAATATAGCATTGTTTCTATGAAGACTAACAGATTAGTAGATAGAGAATGAATTTGTATAGACTATGTATTGTTGATTAGGTCAAGTGAGGTCAAGGATGTGTTCTACACTATATCTTGATGATGTGGATAAGTGCACATATAGAGAGTTGAAAACATGAAAAAGATATACTTGATTTACAAAAGATTGTAAATAGATAGAGTACCTGATAAGTAGTTTCTAATGATGGATTTGTATCTCTTAATAGGGATAGAATTTTGATGAGTGTAGTTAGACAATGAAAATAGAAAACATGATGATGAAACCAATAAGTGGACAAGGTATGAGGTTGCACATGTTGAAAGTTGTAAAGACTATGAGCCAATAAGTGATTTGTAATTATGAAAGGATGTAATTATTTCCTATTATAATTAATTGGGAAAGCCTCAAGGCCAACTTAAGGAATTATATTGAGGATAAAGTATAACGGAAGGTTATTTTACTTTTGATGATATGTGAATTTGACAAGTGAAGTATGATTTGTGCAAGTGATATGCAAATTGGTAAATGTATGTAAGTGATCCAAGGGATTATTTCAATGAAAAATTGGTGATCTAGTATTGAGGTCAAAAGAGGTTTGGTCTGGTCAAGTGGACAGAGAAGGATATGAGATTATTTCATTTCTATTATTATACAAGGAATAATACAAAGATTAGTTGGATAGTAAGTTCAGTGATCTTTCCCTTGAAGCTATTTGGATAGTGGGTCTAGCTACCTTCTACAACTCCTAATAGGGTTGACATAACTCCTAACAAAGTTATCACAACTCCTAATAGGGTTGACAGAACTCCTAACAAGGTTGGAATCTCCTAATAGGGATTCAAAGTCTCCTAATAGGGATTGATATGTACTCAATGTATTTCATTGGCTCCTAATAGAGTCCATCCTCTAACAAGGAACATTCATATTAGTACATCATTTTGTGGGTATCATCCCCACCGAGGTTTTCCCTAGTTAACATATCTGGTGTTATTGTGTATGAGTATCTTGTTATGGTTTCTAATTATATTATTCACATGCTTAAGGTTTAATAAGGTTGATAAATGTTTTAATAGTTGGTTAACTGATTCATCCTCATATTAGTTATCTTGGTGGAATTTAATTTCTAATACTTGATTCTATAATGACTCTACAAACCTTGTCAAGTATCTTCTAGTTCACCTTAAATAGTTCCCTCCTTTTCTTAGGTTCTTCCTTGCTATGTTCTTTGAGAAAAACCCTTCTAAACATCAAGTTATTTCCACTTTCTAAATCAAGGTTCACCTCTAAAGTTTTTGTGCCACTGACCACTTCTTGAGCATATGCAATCTTCTTGTCCCATTGAGAAGATGAAGCTTTATCAAGGAACCTATATGTAGGATGGCCTAAATTTCCATAATGTTAGCACAAATTCCAATGATATTCCTTTGGGATAGTATCCTAAACATTGGAGAGCATGTGGAAATATTGACATGTTGGTTTCATGAGTTTGTCTATCATTGATGTCAACATAGAAGTAATTCTATGAAGTCTGGCAGAGTAGAAGACAAAGATCATGGTTGTACAAATAGATTTTTGATGGTAATGTGAAAAATAGTTAAGGATATTTTCCACACTATGTCTTGCTGACGAGGTTAAGTTTACATAACCTAAGTCAAAGACATACAAAAGTTATACATGATTTATAGAAAGTTGTACAGAAACAAAATACCTATAAAGGAGTTTCTAATGATCATATTATATCTCCTAACAGAGATATAATCTAGAGATGCAATTTTAGAGAGTCATAGAGGATAGTCTAATGATGACATCAATGAATGCACATGTCCCAGAGTCACATGTGTGAGAAGTTGTATGGACTATGAGTTGAAAATGCTATATGGTTGTGAAATAATTAATTATCTTATTATGATCCTATTATAATTAATTTGGAAAGTCTCAAGTCCAACTCAAGGAATTATTTTGAGGACATGGTATAAAGGAAAGTATTGTCCTTGTTTGTGTAAAGTAGGAGTATGCGAAGCGATCAAGGAAGTTCCAACATGAGAAGAGAGTCTAGAAAATGTGAATACACGATCTAAGCAATTATTGGATGCAAAATATAGTATTAAGATTAGAAGAAGAAAAATTCTAGTTGATAGGACAAGGAAGAGGCAGGAGAAGTTTAGTTCATTCTATTATTCTACAAATAATAATACAAATATCATTTGGATAGTGGGTTCATTGGTCTTTCCCCTAAAGCTATTTGGAAGTGGGTCCATCTTCCTTCTACAACTTCTAATAGGGTCAACACAACTCCTAATAGGGTTGGAATTTCCTAATATGGATTCAAAGTCTCCTAACGAGAAATATTTATATTAGTACATCATCTTGTGGGCACCATCCCCACCAGGGTTTTCCCTTTGATCAAAGGTTTCCCTAGTTAACATATCTGGTGTTATTGTGCATGAGTATCTTGTCATGGTTTTTTATGATATTTCTCACATGATTAAGATTTAATAAGGTTGATAATTGTGATAATACTTGTATAATTGATTCACCCCCCCTCTTAGTTATATTGGTGGACTATATATTCTAATAATTGGTATCAGAGAATCAAGTCCTTGAAGAGAAAGGATAACAACTTTGGGAGATCTAAGTCCTAAGTTAGATAGAGGAAATTTTAACACCTAGAAGATGGAGCTTCTTGGTGAGATATTAGAACTATGTACAAGATTGAGCATTGATTTTCTAAATAAAGAATCCTTTTGTTGCATACAAAAGAAAAGAAACAAAAGTAAAGATAAATCCATATCCAAAGAAGATAAGAAGATCAAAGAAGGTATTGATCTTCTTATGAAAAGGAAGCCAAAATGTATGAATTATTTTGTTTGTTGGACATGTAAAGAGTTTGGTCATTTTTTGTCTAGATGTCCTAAGAGAGTAACAAAAGGTAGAAAGAGTTCACTTTCTGGTGATGATGAATAATTTAAAGAAAGCATGGAAGTATTCTTGAATGACTATGATGATAAAGATAATGAGCTTGAATTGGTTAAGAAAGATGAATTATTAGAACAAATAGCTTTGGTAACTATAGAAGTTTATAGATTGTGCAAAATAATGATGACATTTACATTTCACAAGCTAAGTATTTGAATTACTTGTTGAAATGATTTGATTTGGAAAATTGTTATAGTGTTGGTACACCAATGATAACTAGTCATAAGTTATCTAATAAGGATGAAACACCTAAATTTGAGTAGAAGAAGTATCGATCCATGATTGGAGGTTTGCAATATCTAACTCACACTAGACTAGATATAGAAAATGTAATTGGGATTTTAGTTAGATTTTAAGCTCATCCTAAGGAGTACCATGATACAGTAGTAAAGAGGATATTTAGATATTTTAAGGGAACATCTGATTGTGGGATATGGTATGATAGATCAAGTGATTTCACTTTATGTGGTTATATTGATGTGGATTGTGTAGTCACTATGGATGATAGAAAAATCACTAGTGGTGGAGCATTCTTTCTTGGAAGAAGATTAGTTTCTTGGATAAGTAAGAAATAATATTGTATTTCACAAAACATAGCTAAGGTAGAGTATATAGGAGCAACAAATAATTGTGATCAATTCATATAGATGAAACAAATGTTGAATGATAGTGCAATAGAATTCTCATAACCTATTATCATATATTATGATAATAAAAGTACATAAACTATGTTTGATAATCCTATATTGCATTCTAAGACAACATATATCTATAAAGCATCATGTTTTGAGAGAGGAGGTAGCAAAAAAAGAGACCATATTGGAGTATGTCAGTACTAAAGATCAAATTGCATATATCTTTACAAATCCTTTTCCTAAAGATACATTTGAGTACTTAAGAGGTATGCTTGGGGTTATGCCCATGCCTACTTAAGAATAGATGATGAAGAGATTGCATTAACCAACTGGTATAGTGCACTATTATTTGATTGGATTGAATGCTAATGCTTCCTATATGGGGGAGTATCTATGATGAGAAGAGTCATTAAGGACTCTTGGTAATTGGTCTTGACTAGTATCTTTGGAGACTTGAACTAGTTGAAGACTTGGAGTAGAGAATTGACATAATAAGACCTTTGAAAATAATTTTAGTGGGTAAGATGTATGGATAAAAAACATAACAATATATCCTAAATATGGGTGAGATAAGTATGAATGGGAAGGTTAGATGAGCATATCTTTATTAGGGAGATTTAGAAAGATTCATGTAAGGAGAAGGAATATCTCTGTGGGGGAGATATACAACATGAAGAGTTATGATGTATGGGAATGAACCTAGGAGTTGTTTAATGTGTGAACAACTGATGCCAATCCTAGAACATGAAATGTAGAGTGGTGTTCTAGAGAATTTCAGATTTGATTGATAAAGAGGATTTGAAAAGATAAGAACATCAACAACAATAGAATATTGTTTGGTATTCTTGGATCCTAGACATTTTCCATATATGTTTCCATAAGTTCTAAAGGGGGAGATTATTAGAATGAATTCTGATGGTATTCCTTTGGGAGAATATCCTAAGAATTGGAGAGAATGTGGCAGTACTAACATGTTACATTCATGACTTTGTTTATGATTAATGTCAACATAGCAATAATTCTGTGAAGCTTGGTGGAGTAGGAGACAAATTTCATGTCGTAGAAATAAATTTTTGATGGTTAGGTGACAAGTAGTTAAGGACATGTTCCAAACTTTGTCCTAATGATGAGGTTCTATTCACGTAACCTAAATCAAATACACACAAAACTTATAAGTAATTTACAGAAAGCAAGATAGAAATAGAGTACCTAAAAAACAATTTTTGATGATCATATTATATTTCCTAAAAAAGATATAATCTAGAGACGCAAAGTTAGACAATAATAGAGGACATTTTGATGATGATGTTAGCAAGTGTGTAAGTCATGGAGTCACACATGTGAGATGTTTTATAGACTATGAGCCGACAATGCTATAAGGTTGCAAAATAATTAATCATCTTATTGTGATCCTATTATAATTAATTTGGAAAATCTCAAGGCCTATTCAAATTTTTTTTTTGAGGACTTGGTATAAAGGAAAGTATTTTCTTTGTTTTTGTAAAGTAGGAGTATGCGAAGTGATCAAGGAAGTACAAACAAGAGTAGAGAGTTTGGAAAATGTGAGAAAGTAATCCAAGGGATTATTGGATGCAAAGTTCATGATCTAGTATTGACATAAGAAGAAGTAGAAGTCTAATTGATATGAAAAAGGAATAGGAAGGATAAGTTTATTTCATTCTATTATTCTGCAAAGAATAATACATAGATCATTTGGACAAATGGTTCATTGGTCTTTCCCCTAAAGCTATTTGGACTGTGGGTCCATATTCCTTCTACACTCCTAACAAAGTTGTCACAACTCCTAACAGGGATTCAAAGTCTCCTAATAGGGACTATTATGTAATGAATATTTTCATAGACCCCTAACAAGGTCCATCCTCTAACAAGGAATATTTATATTAGTGCATCATCTTGTGGGTACCATCCCCATTGGGGATTTTCCCTCCAATCAAGGGTTTCCCTAGTTAACATATCTAGTGGTATTGTGCATGAGTATCTTGTTATGGTTTCTAATTATATTGATCATATGGTTAAGATTTAATAAAGTTGATAATTGTGATAATAGTTGTATATCTGATTCACCCCCTGCCTCTTAGTTATACTGGTGGACTGTATATTCTAACATAGTTATAACACTTCATGTTTGCAAAATATGAGCTTCTTCCAAAGCTCCCAAATCTACCTCTCCCTATTTTCATGAATTATAATGGTATTCCTTTGGGAGAGTATCCTAATCATTAGAAAAAATGTGGTAGTATTGACATGTTGTATTCATGGATGTGATGTCAACATATCAGTAATTTTGTGAAGATTGGTAGAATAACAGATAGAGATCATGATTGTACAAATAGAGGTCTCATTATCAGATGATGCAAAGTTAGGGATGGGTTCCTCATAGTGTCTAGATGATGAGGTTAAGTGTGTGTAACCTAAGTTGAAGAGATATAGAAGTTATATGTGATTTGCAGAGAGTAATACACAAATAGAGTACCTAAGAAACAATTTTTGATGATTGCATTATATCTTCTTGTAGAGATATAATCTGGATATGCAAAGTTATAAACTGATAAAGGATAGTCTGATGATAAAATCAGCAAGTGTGCGAGCCTTGAAGTCACACATATAAGAAGTTGTATAGAAAATAGTGATATTGTAATTGCAAAATAATTAATTATCTTAATATAAATAATTGAGAAATATTCAAGGTTGACTCAAGGAATTATGTTGAAGATAAGGTATAAATGAAAGTATTTTTATTGTTTGTAAATGTGGATGGAGTTTGTGAAGTGATCAAGGAAGTGTGAACAAGAGTAGAGTATTTGGTAAATGTGAGTAAGTGATCCAAGGGGTTATTGGGTGCAAAGTTCATGATCTGGTATCAATATCAAAAGGAGTAGAAGTTCAGTTGATAGGATAGAGAAAGAGGAAGGGGCAATACAATTTAATTCTATTATTCTGAAAGGAATAATATAGAGATAATTTGGATAGTAATTTCATTGGTCTTTCTCTTGAAGCTATTTGGACAGTGGGTCCATCTACCTTCTACAACTCCTAATAGGGTTGGGACAATTCCTAATAGGGTTGGAATTTCTTAATAGAGATTCAAATTTTCCTAATAGAGACTGATATCTACTGAGTGTATTTCATAGACTCCTATCAGGGTTTATCCTCTAACAAGAAATATTTATATTGGTACATCATCTTGTGGGTACCATCCCCAGTGGGGTTTCCCTAGTTAACATATTTGGTATTATTGTGCATGAGTATCTTGTTGTAGATTTTGATTATATTGCTCATATGGTTAGGATTTAATAATGTTGATAATTGTGATAATAGTTGGATAATTGATTTACCCCCTCCCCCCCTCTTAATTATATTGGTGGACTATATATTCTAACAATTAGTATTAGAGCTTTAGGTCCTTGAAGAGAAAGTTTAAAAACTTTGGGAGATCAATGGTGAGTTATTTAAGAAAGGATAGTCCTAAATTTGATGGAGTCAACTATGATAGTTGGAAAGAGAAGATTAAAACTCATCTTCTATGTATGGGTCTAGGATATTAGATCTTGGAAAAAGACAACAAAACAATTGTGGAGGGAGAAAAGCTTATACAATATAGTGAAGTAGAAAGGTATATGTTCATGTGCAATATGAGAGCCAAAGAATCTCTACTAATAGATCTTCTTGATAATGAATAAACTTAGGTAAAGTCACTTCAAATATTTGATGAGATTTGAAAAGCTTTAGAATCTATCTTTGAAGGTGATAAACATACAGAAAGAATAAGATTATAGAGTTGGATATGCTCATTTAAGGATGCTAAAATGATGGAAGATGAATCTGTAAGAAGATATGTTGGTAGGATATTTGAGATTTTTGCAAGAATCAAATCATATGGTGGAACCAAGGAAGAAGATAAGGTTGTGAGGAAGATCTTGAAAAATTTGACACCACCATTCAAGAAAGTAGCATAGATGATTGAACTTTTGATACCCTATATAGAGAAGTTCATTAGGGAAACTTTTCTTGGAAGATTGGAAGCAAAATAATCAGGTTTGAGACAATCTAGAGATTTGATGAGAGTGGAAACAACTTTCAGTGTCTTAAGTGTTTGTCCATGTCTATCTAGAAGTGCAAGCACTCATGGAGACTTCTCTAGCAAAAGTAGAACTAGATCTAATGAAGAGAGGAAGATTGAAGAAGGTATAACCCTCCTTATGAGAAGAGAACTAGGTGGTAAGAATATCTTTAAATGGTGGACTTGTAATGAATTTGGTCATTATGCATCTAAATTTCATAAAAGAGAGAAAAAATATAAGGAAAAGTTTAAGCCTAGAAGACCTAAGAATTGTTTGTATGCAAATGAATATGATGAATTTGATGAAAGAGTTTAGAGTGAAAGTGATGATGAGCTAGGATTTTTAGCCATTAAAGAAGATGATATTGACATAGAAATTAGAGAGGGTAAAGCTCTAGTTTCTCAAGTTAAAAATAAGTATGATTGGATTATAGAAAAATGGATGTTTGCATCGCATGACTAGTGATATGAACAAGTTTTTTAAATTTAGGAATCATAATGGAGGTATTGTTAGAGTTGGTAACAATGTATCTTGTCACATAACATGGATGTGATCTATTACTCTTGATGGAAAAATTACCACTAATGATGCTTACTTTGTTGATGGATTAAAGAATTACTTGTTGAGTGTTGGACAATTGGTGGATAAAGGTTATCAATTGCAATTCATAGAAAAGACTTGCATTATCAAAGATAAAGATGGTAAGCTTATTGAAATAGGTACAAGATCTAGAGGTAATGTATTTCAGTTGAATCTCACTAAGATGACATGTTTGGTTACTAAATTGTATAATAGTTGGTTATGGCATAGGAGATTTTGTCATATAAATGTTGATAACATTGTGAAGGTTAGTAGTACATTTGCAATTAGATATTTGCCTAAAATAATAAATCTTACTTTGTTCTTTGAAAAGAATGTATCATGGCTAAGTAGAAGAAGGTATCATTCCCTAGCAAGAAGTTCACTACTATAGAGAAGCTAGAAATTATTCACATTGATTTAAGTCGCCCTATTGGGACAATAGGATTCTACAGAGAAATGCATTTCATGATTTTTGTTGATGATTTCATTAGAATGATGTGGGTAGCATTTCAAAAAGATAAATCTAAATTATTTGAGAAGTTTAAGATATTTAAGCATAGAGTCAAGAATGAATTTGGTATTAAGATAAAATGTTTAAGATCAGATAGAGGAGGATCTTTTAGCTCTAGGAAATTTAACATGTTTTGTGAAGAGAATGGAATTAAAAGGAACTTATCTTCACCTAAGACCCCTAACTAGAATGAGATTGTAGAAAGGAGAAACAAATTAGTATCAGAGGAAACAAGAGCAATGTTGTTTGAAAATGATTTATCCAAGACATTTTGAAGAGAAGCAATCAATACAACAATGTAAACCATGAACAGAGTAAAAATTAGGAAATGTATGAATAAGAATCCTTATGAATTATGGTTTGTTCATTCACCTTCAATAAAGTATTTTAGAATCTTTGGAAGTAAGTGTTACATAAAGAGAGATGATGATGTTGGTAAGTTTGATCCAAGAAGTGATGAAGGTATGTTTCTTAGTTATTCATTGAAAAGTAAAGCTTACTAATTTTTTAATCATAGAACCAAGACAATAGTTAAATGTAAAAATGTAAAATTTGATGAAAAGTTTGGAATTAAGGAAAAGATGATGGAATGCAATTTTGATGAAGAAGAAGATAACACTAGAATTGTTAGACGAAATGTAGAAGTTTTCTTTCAGACTAAAAATGATCTATAGATTGATTTGAAAATTTTTGAGCAAAGAGGAGAACATAAATTTGAACCAAGAGAAGAAATAAGAGTTGAGTTAGAAACTACCACTTCTAATAAGAACTTGATAAAGAATCACCCACTAGAGAAGATAATGGGATCAAAGATAAAGGAGTGATGACAAAAAAGATAGTTAATGAGGAATTATGTTTGATTTCTCAAGTTGAACTAAAGAGTGTAGATGAACCATGCAAAGATGATCATTGGATTCAAGAAATTAAGGAAGAATTGGCTTAGATTGTGAAGAATGACACATGAGAATTAGTTCCTAGATCTAAGGACAAGAATGTCATTAGAACTAAATGGGTATTCAAAAACAAGATGAATGAACAAGGTGAAGTCATAAGAAAAAAAGCTAGATGGATATGCAAAGGATATTCATAGCAAGAAGGAATAGAATATGAGGAAACTTATGCCCTTTTAGCTAGAATGGAAGTAGTGAGAATGCTCTTATCTTATGAAAGAAAACAAAAAGTTCAAAGTGTATAAGATGGATGTCAAATCAACCTTCCTAAATGGAGAACATATGGTATGCAGATTACAAAAATCTCTATATGGTCTAAAGCAAGTTCCAAGAACCACTATGCAAGCTTGGACAAGTATTTGGTGAAGCTTGGATTTGCTAAAGGAGTGACATATAGTAACTTGTATTTGGAAGAAAATGAGAATGGTTTGCTAACAATAGTAATATTTGTTGATGACATAATATTTGGAGGCAATGATGAAGCAAGTGATAAGTTTACTAAAGAAATGAAGAATGAGTTTGAAATGAGTATGATAGGAGAGATAAAGCTATTCCTAGGTTTGTAGACTATGTAGAACAATGATGATATTTTCATTTCACAAGCTAAATATTTGAATGATTTGTTAAAAATATTTTTCTTGGAAAATTGTAAGCCTATTGGTACACCGATGATAACTTGTCACAAGTTATCTAGTAGAGATGAGAAACCTACAATTAAGAAAAAGAAGTATAAATCCATGAATGGTGGTTTACAATACCTGACTCACACTAGACTAGATATAGAAAATGCATTTGGGATTGTCACTAGATTTCAAAATGATCCTAAGTTGTATCATTATGTAGAAGAAAAGAGGATATTTAGATATTTGAAGGGAACATCTAACTATGGAATATGGTATGAAAGATCAAATGATTTCACTTTATGTGCTTCTACTGATGTAGATTGGGTAGGCATATGGATGAAAGAAAAAACAAAAATGGTGGAGCATTATTTCTTGGAGGAAGATTGGTTTCTTGGCTAAGTAAGAAACAAGATTTTATCTCATAGAGTACAACTGAGGCAGAGTATGGAGCAACACCAAATAATTGCAATCAAGTTATGTGGATGAAGAAGATCTTGAAGGATATTGGGATATAATTCTTAGACCCTATTATCATATACTATGATAACAAAAGTATAGTGAGTAAGTCTAAGAATCTTGTATTGCATTCTAAGACTAAGCATATATCTATTATCATGTTTTGAGAGAGAAGGTAGCAAAAAAGAGATCAAATTGGAATATGTTAGTACTAAAAATTAGATTGTAGATATCTTTAAAAAGACATTACCTAAAGTTACATTTGAGTACTTGAGAGGTATGCTTGGGGTTATGCCCCTGTCTACTTCAAAGTAGATAATGTAGAGATTGCATTTGTCTAGTGGTACAAAGCACTATTGTTTGACTAGATTGAATGTTGATGCTTTTTTGTATGGGGGAGTATATGTGTTGAGAAGAGTCATTAATGACTCTTAGTATTTGGTCTTGAATAGTGTCTTTGGAAACTTGAGCTAGTTGAAGAATTAGAGTAGAGAATTGACATAATTAGGCCTTTTTCATTGATTCCAATAGGGAGACATGTACATGAAAAACATATTCTATTTGAATGGGGTATAGAATGCATCCTCTAGTTGAATTGGGGATAGATTGCATGAGAAAAATTTCCTTAGTATGGGGGAGAAAATCTCTACTTTATTAGGGAGATTCAGAAAGATTCATGTAAGAAAAGAAAAGGAATATCTCTATGGGGTATATATATAGAATGAATAGTTCTAATGTATGGAAGATAAGCTATGATTTTTTTAGTGTGGAGTGTTGTAGAGGATTTCAAATTTGATTAATGAAGAGGATTTGTAAAGATGAGAACAACAACAACAATAATGTATTGTTTGGTATTCTTGGAACCTAGATATTTTTCATCTATGTTGCCACCAATTTGAAAGGTGGAGAATGTAAGTGCAAATGCTGATTGTATTCCATTGGGGGAGTATCCTAAGCATTGGAAAGCATCTGGTAGTATTGACATGTTGCATTCATGACTATGTTTCTCATTGATGTCAACATAGCAATAATTCTATGAAGACTAGTAGAATAGAAGACATAGATCATGTTTGTACAGATGGAGGTTTGATAATCAAATGACAAAAAGTTATGGATGAGTTCCTCATAGTGTCTTCATGATGAGGTAAAGTGTTTATAACCTAAGTCAAAGAGATACAAAAGTTATAAGTGATTACTAGAGAGTAGTAGATAAATAGAGTTCCTAAGAAGTAGTTTCTAATGATTTTATTATATATTCTAATAGAGATTTAATATGGATATATGAAGTTATATATTGATAGAGGATAGTTTGGTGATGATGTCAGTGAGTGTGCAAGATTTTAAGTTGCATGTGTGAGAAGTTGTATAGACTATGAGCCAACAGTGATATTGCAATTGTGAAATAATTAATTATCTTAATATAATTAATTGGAAAAGCTTGAAGGTTGACTTAATAAATTATGCTGAATATCGGGTATAAAGGTAACTATTATTCTTATTTGTAAATGTGGATGGATTTTGTGAAGTGATAAAGGAAGTGAAAACAAGAGTAGAGTATTTGGTAAGTGCAAGTAAGTGATCTAAGGGATTATTGGATGCAAAGTTTGTGATCTCCTAACAAGATCAGAAAGAGCAGAAGTCTTGTTGATAGGACAGAGAAAGAGGAAGGAGTAGTATAGTTTGATTCTATTATTCTACAAGGAATAATATAGAGATCATTTGGAAAATGAGTTTATTGGTCTTGCCCCTAAAGCTGTTTGGATAGTCAGTCCATCTACCTTCTACAACTCCTAACAAGGTTGGAATCTCCTAACAAGGATTCAAAGTATCCTAATAGGGACTGATATATATTGAAGTTATTTCACAAACTCCTAATAGGGTGTATCCTCTAACAAGGAATATTTATATTAGTACATCAGCTTTTGGGTACCATCCCCAGTGGGGTTTTCCCTTTAATCAAGGGTTTCCTTAGTTCACATATATTGTGTTATTGTGCATGAGTATCTTGTTTTGGATTTTGATTATATTTTTCATATGGTCAAGATTTAATAAGGTTGATAATTTTGATAATAGTTGGATAAATGATTCACCTTGCCCTCTTAGTTATATTGGTAGACTATATATTCTAACACTTCCACCATTAGTGAAACCTCTTCCCTTATTGTAGTTACATCTCCCACTTGTATCAATGCTTTTTTGAGTGAGTTTGGAGTCTCCTTGTCTCTTTTCTTCACCACTCTTTCCACCATATCCACCCCTATCATGAGTGCTTCTTAAATCTCTTCCTCTACCTTTGCCCCTAGAACTATTATCTTGTTTCTTTTTATTCTTCTCCTCTACCTTAAGTGGAAAGTAAAAGAATTTAAGTACAATAGTAGGGTTCTATAAACTGATCTCTTCTTGGATGCTCCATCTTAGTCCTCCCAAGTACCTTGCTATCTTAATACTCTTCTCTTCTTGAACCTTGGATCTCAAGCATAGCTTTTGGAATTCTTTAGTATAGGAGGCAACATCCATGTATTTTTGTTCCAAGCCTTGTCTTTTCTTATGCAATTAAATCTCATTGTCTTCAAGTAGATAGCTCTCCCTTATTTTAGCTACCATAGCCTTCCAATTAGCTATTGGCTTCTTACATTATCTTTCCCTCTCTTTTAGGAGAATTTCCACTATGTTAGGGCTGGTCTCCTCAATCTTGATTTAGCAACTTTCACTTTTTGATCCTCTATGACTCCCTCACATTCAAAATGGTTTTTTATTCTCTCTATCTATTCCATAGCTACATCTAAATGCATCTTACCATTAAACAAGGGTATTCACACAATGTTTTGATAGTCTTAAGGAATGGTTCTTCTTATAATGGAGGATTAGGTTCAGAGACTATATCCTCTTCATCTACTTCCTTCCCCTTGTCTTCACCATCTTCCAATTTCTCTTTCACTTTATTAGTTTCCTTTCCAAATTATCAAGTTTTGTGTTTATACCCTCTATGGATTTGTCTAGGAGTCTATTCTTCTCCCTTTTCTCTATCCCTTCTCTAGCTAGATCTGCATTTGTGACCATGGTAGTTTCTCCCACTAACTCACTTCTAAAGTTTGACATACAACTAGGCTATATTTTTCATTGGCTCTAACACCAATTTGATGGGGATGATATTTATCTAGGACCTACTCTCCTCTAGGAACCTTTTAGGTTTCTTTCTAAACCTCTTAGGAATCTCCACCTGACCCTAACTCAAGAGGAATATATATTCAATTCCCCTTCACCACTTGTCCTTACCTATCAAGAAAACACTCTTTATACTATTCCTACTACTTGAAAATCAATAGATGAAGTCCTTCATCTATAACCTAAGGCTAATTCTAATGTCAAGTGGCATGGAAGGGTTTCTTCACTGGTAAATTTAATAGCTTCTAGGGTCATTTTGATCTCAAGAACCATAGTCTTCCTAACAATATCTTCAAACCCCTTTGTAATAGGGCTAGTAGCCATTTGTCTCAATTAGCCCTCCTATTTGGGTTTTTAAGCAACAACTCTGAGAAATCCTTAACAAAGGTCCAAGAACCTTACATTTTGATATACCCTTTTTAGGGTTCTTGCATATTTTGTTGGTCTTAAATCTCAAGGTGACTATATAGTGCTTTCCCTAAATATAGCCTATTAATGAGGGTTTTATTTCTTATGTGGCTATATTCTCTTGGATGGATTCAAAATGGATTGAAATCAACTTTTACTTTCATTCACTACACCTTCAAAGGATCCTTTGACATGCCATTCACTTTTATTGACCAAAACAATCCATTCAACCATACATTCATCATTTTCATTGACTAGTTTGTTTAGCCAGGTGACTCCAAACTCACCTAAAGTTAATTGGTAAAAATAGAAAACCTACACAAAAGACCCCAAAATGCATATTTACAAAGATTATATAGCAACATAACATTTCCTAATAGGCTATACATTTCCAACCATTGGGCTTCAAGTTATGGCCATTTTATTGATGATCTCTCTATGCAAAATAGTGAATAGACTATACTGAAAAGATTCTAAAAACACCTATAAAAACCTACTATTAGGAACCCAACTTGTTTAATGAGAAGAGTATTCAAATCAAAAACTGTCCATTGCCTTAGTTAATCCAATTCAATCCATTATTATATATATTCTTGGCTTCAAAGGTGACTGAGACAAGAATTTACAAGTAAACAATTACTTCTATTACCAAAATGCATAAAATATGAAGTCAAACCATACATTATACTTTGAAATGAGATTTTATAGTTCTCATGCCTATGCCACAACCAATTCCTCTAACTTACAATTGATTCTTAGGTGTTTTCTGGAAAGTTATCGATGTTGTCATTACAACATTACAAAGTTTCCATGTTGTCATTGACAACTTTTCCATTTTTTCCATTTTGATGACTCTAACACCCATGAACTATTCAAATGGGCATATAATTACCACAATGACAACCTAACATGATTCTAATCAATTCCTCATACTTTGGAGTACATTTATCCCTTTGACCAACTTTGACTCCTATTGACAACTTGTTTATTATACCCTTGGGTAACTAGCGACATACCTAAAAAACCTATGAACTAACCAGAAATCAAACACTTGGGACTTTATACTAGTCCTTATTACATAGTGGTTGGCCAAAGCCATCTACATGACAAAATTTTATTGGATCTAAACTAAGACTCTATGTGCTACTGCACCAATCCTCCTCTACTATAGCCACCTCAATTATTACTACCTCTTCCATGGGATGCACTTTCACCTTTCCACTCAGTCCTTCCTTTATTATGACTTGTTTTATTTGTCTTGTCTATCAAATCTATGGTTTTCACCATAAGATCTAACACTTCATCTTGGGAATTGACTACCTCTTTCTCTTTGTATTTTCTCATGCCTTTTATTCAATTTATCCCTAGCTTAAATTTTTTTTAATAAGCTTCCTCAATACTTTCCATCTTAACTAGGGTGATCTCTTCTTGGATAGAAGTTCTTAAACCATTCAGGAATCTTGAAACCCTCTCTACCTTATCTTCAGTATGTCTAGACCAAATATCCAATCTATAAAAGTCCTTAGTGTAATCCTTCACATATCTATCTTTGTTCTTTAGAATTTGCATCTTCCTTAATAGGTTAATATGGTAATCACAAGGTAGAAACATAGCCTTTAACTTGGTCACCATCTTGTCAATTTTTTTTATTTTGGTTTTCTTTTTCTAATCTAATTGGACATCCTCCCATCATAGGGATGCATGACCTTTCAAATTTTTTCTTGCACTTTTCACCTTCTTTTCCTCTGTTATGTTCTCATACATAATGTACTTCTCCATTTTGGTGATCCAATCCATCAATTCAATAATATCTAACTTTCCACTACACTTAGGAGGGTTAAATTGTAGTGTAGATTTCAAACTTGTGAATGCATTGATTATCCCTTTTTCTCTTAGATCCATTTTAGGTTTAGATGTAGTAGCATTCTGCACTCCATCAACTTCATCATCACTAGTATCATCAAGATGTCTTCCATGATATTGGGCTATCTCAATAGCTTCCAAGAAAGAATCAATTTTCCTCAACATAGTAGCTAGACTTGGTTCTCCATCTCTCCTTCCATGAGCCATCTTGAAATCCTCTAGAATTACAAGTCATATCACAATATGATACCCCACCAAAATCTACCAACTACGGTTTACAAGAAGGAACCTTGCTCATAGATTTAGACTCATAAACCTAGATTCAAACCTCCAATTTGATACAACCCAATGCAAGGAATGAATTATAACTAGGGCCAATAATTAACTAATTACCAAAAACCTTCCACAAACAAAAATAATTCAAAGATAGAGATCTACATAATTAATATATTTCATTCATTAAACTTCATACATGCCAAGCTATATGGGCTTCTTGATTGTGACCAATACAAAAGATTCCATTATAAAACAACCCCCAATCTTCATGTATGCTAGATTCCTAGTTCACAACCTTCAAATTTATCTCCTCTAACTAATGACCTCCTAAACCTAGAATAAGACTCCTTATCTCTACTTCCTAAAATGGCTTACAAAACTTTCTAGGTCTACATTGGAAAAATAAATGAGCCAAATATAGGCCAACATGCTTCCCAATGATCAATGACTTTATTAAATCATGGCTAGAATTAAATTAATAGGTCAGAAACAATAGAGAAGAACCCTTAGTGAGAGAAAGAGTCAGACAACACCAAGAAACATAACAACTTGGTGATACAAGAACAAGACATCAGTAAGTAGTTATATACACATTCACAAAAGGCACTCAATGAACACAAACAACATATACAAATCGATCCATCTTGATGAATAAATATAGGATCAATCCACTAAGCCAATGACTAAATAACTATTAAACATAACCATAGTGATAGCCAAGCACACTAACCAAGTAGGATTTCTACAAAATTGAAGATGTTCCCACATCAAGGACACCCTTCACATAAAGGCCCAAGAGAAGATAAAGAAACTCAAATAAAGAATATAGGGTTATTCATTTTTGTATCCAATAATATTCTAAATAGTAAAGAGATGGTCCTTAACATCAACAATTAGCTTTATAGAGATCCCCCTCCAAGAGATGAGGAATTCCTCAGCTATTTAAAAGAAAAATATCCCAAGTCACATAGATTAGTCACTAAAAAATATGATTATCAAGGAGGTGGCTTATGCCATAAAGAAACTAGTATTAGAGACCCCTTGGATTTCAATATTGAACCATGTGATCAAGGCCTTAGTTTTAGGCTACCCACAACAAGAGGTGCTAATGATGAAAATATTATATTACCTTCTTAAACATATAAGGTTGCAACCTAAGTTCCAACACAACCCTAAAAACTTAAAGGGGAATCAAGCATGTTGATCCTTTCAATCCCAATTATAAGGTAACAAGATCAAGGAAGACTAGTGCTAACCAAGTGATAAAGGAGAACTAATGCAAGACAAGATATAGTGGTTAAAGAATTAGGGAAAGGATGTAAAAGTCCTTATAACCCTAGTTTTGCAAGAGATATGAAATAAAATTAAAATACTAGATGTAGGAAGTAGATATGTTAACACAAATAAGGCAATTAGAAGACTTTCCATAAGAATGAAAAAAATTGAATTTGATTTTTTGATGTCTATGCAACTCCAATTTATGAATAATCAAGGACCTACACTTGAAATTGTGAGTTCTCTTAAACTCAAAAATTATTCATTTATTTGGTGGAGTCAACTTTTCTCAATAGGGATGACTTTAGGTAGTAGGGATGTAGTGTGACTCTCATCAACAATCTCTAAATATATTAAGAATGATGAAAAGGGTATCCAAATTGACAACATATTCTTCCTTCTAAGATCTGAAACCTACAAAATTAAGTGGTTTTTTTAAAAAAAAATTTTTATGGGGTGTTTTCCTTTTTCAAACCCCACTTTAGGGATTAATCTTGAATTAAAATAATTGAAATGCTGAAATGTAAAGTAAATGCACAAATTCACCTTAAAATTGTAGGGTCTCTCAAATTAAATGTAATGAGCTCACTTTACCAATTGAATTGGATCAAGAGGAATGCAGATGAATGGATTTAGAAGATACAACAAAGGACCTTGAATATATTGAGGGAGATCTAGAATTATAGATAAAAAATTTCAATTGTTTGAATGCCTGAATCCTTGATCTTCAGTGAAGGAATAACTTGAATGCTTGAGAACTTGAGTTCTTGAGTGTGATACAATATTGTGAATGCATGATGCCAAATGGAGTAAATGGAAGGGATTTTAGAGGGCTTAGATTAACTTTCTCTTGCAAACCAACTAGACCTTGAAATTAACATCTCGGATCAATCTAGACATGAGATTTGAGAAGTGGACCCAAAATAGGGCCCAAGAAGGGACACATTGCATCACTAATTGGCCCAATAAGGATGCACTATGTACCTTCTAACCAAGGCCTAGAACTCTTGGGATCCTAAAAGAGGTCCTAGATCCTATAAATCAAGTAGAAATTTTGAGACAGGACTATTACAATGTGAAACATAGATTTTGAGTGATTGGATCAAGGGAAGGGAGGACCTATCTTAGAAGGGATATGAGATGAGAAAAAGGGGAAGAAAGGAGTAGACATGCAAATAAATGATGATCCTACATTAAGTAGCTGCTAAAAGATCATTAAATTGAAGTTCTTCCTATTTAAAATGGCACATTTATCCCCTACTTTAGTGAGAGTGTGGACTCGATCCAAACTCTTGGTAAAGTAGAACACAAGACATAAGATGATCTTATCATAATTAAGGAGATAAAGAATCCATCAAAACCCTAATGGATTGAGTATTTGCTAAGTCCAAGATCATAATAAGAGATAAATTACTAACTTAATGAAGAAGAGAGGGAAGGGGTGTTATTAATTTACCAATGGGAAATGTATATCTCATTATGAACCAAAAAGTGAAAATAAAAAAAATGCATTAACCATGCATGGGATTTAGCATGTTGTGATTGAATGCATTGCCTATATATGAGATTTATAGAAATCCTATGCATTACCCCTATATAAGATCATACATGTCTAGATTCATTACCCATAAATAATATTTAGCAAGCTTATATGAATTAGCTAATCTCAAGGATTCTCACTTCCTAAATTAAAGGTGTACATGGAGAATCCTTTATTTAGGATTTTTCATAATCCATAAAGGGACTTACAAGATGTGTGCCAAAAGTAGATGAAGAAGAAATGGATATATTTGAGGAAAACCCATAATGCATACCAAGCACCCAAGGCTAACATACTCTAAGCAATACTTAGAATCTGTATTTACCACTCCATGATTGTAAGAAAAAATGAGCATAGTGCATATCCCCACATTGCATTAACTGCTAACACTTTGACAAAAGAAATGGCTTTATGATATGAATCATTTTGTCAATTTAAAGGACAATACAAAAATAATTAATATTGGTATTGTAAGTTCATAATAAACCATATATATTGACTTCTATTCATTCATAGTATTAAATAAAATTTCATACAATTGTGGACAATCTTGTAAGTGAGATGTATGCCTACAGATCAATCAAATTGGAATAAAATCATGGTGGAGTTGTGTGTTCGAGCTCATAAAAGTTGGGCTATCTCATGAATGAGATGTATACACATCAACTCTATAGGAGTTGGGAAATCCTGTGGTTGAGATGTCTGCCCATGAACTCCATATGTAAGATCTAATACAAATTGGAAATCTCAAAAAATGAGATGTATGTCCATATCCTTCTTAAATTTAATTTGAGCCTCAATTTATATATCTTCATGGAAGTTGAAAGGTTGCACCATTAAAATCCTCATTAGAAGTTGAATGGACAATTCAAAATTGAAAAGTCATTACTTAATAGATTATGCCAGCTTCATTATGATTATTCCTCCCCTCTTATAAGGAAATGGGCCCTATTTCCTTATCACCTTCTAAATGATATGCAATCAATAATGATTTTTTTTTATACAACATGAAAATAAGATATGTTGAGATAAATTCTTTCTTGGTAATACCCTTTGAGTTCTCATGATCTTTCAATCACTAAAAGGAAGAAATGACTAGAGGAATGTATTTAGTAGCACCAATTTACTAAATGAAGGTTGGACCAAGAAAATTGATGAATTGGGTTAGATAGATCCTCCTTGGGCTCTTTGATCTATTAATCTCAAACCCCTCTGCAAAATGACAACTATACTAGATTGTCTGCCATGGGAAGCTAGGTCTCAAAGTAGAAGAATGCCCTCCAACAAAAGTGTATCCTAAAAGGTCTGCACAACATGGAAGTAGTGGATTTCCTGGGCTTAGAGTATACCACAGTAGAAAAATATTGAAAGGAATGGATGTCAAAGATGGATCTCAACTCAATTCATATCAAAGACATTATCTATCCAGGAACCTATGATTCCACCACTGACAAGATGGGGATCCCACTAGTGTCTTGCTTGCTTGCCTAGTGCCAAAAATGCTTTTATCTATAATCAACTAATGGGTGAAACAAGAGTTTTCAATATCCGCATCGAGGGATCTTGGTGTGTCTACCACAAGATATTGAAGAGAGATTGTGTAGATTTAGTCATCCAGGATATCAAGTGTTTTCTATTGAAGAATCAGTTGGAGTTCCTAATTGTGTAGATGAGGATAGTATGAGCATTAAGACTCACTAGAGATGGAGAAATGGCTGAAAAAAAAACTTGGGGAGTATCTCATACACCAAGACAACCACATCTTTGATAAAAATCTAGCTAAGCTTTTGTTGGAAAGGGTAATCTACATTTGGAAATTAATGGCCAAAGGAAGTCCTCCAGACCTGGGCTCTACCCTCTGGAGCTCCACTTAATTGAAGGATGAATGGATTGATACTGATTTTCCTTCCACCAAGTTCAAGAAAAACTTGACCAAACTTGTGAGCCATCCACTTATCTCTTTGTGCAAGTATTTCTACTAGGTTGAGAACACAGTGACCCCCCAGGCTAATAATCGAGCAGTTTGTGTAAAGTCTTATTGGAATATCTTTTTTGCATCTTTCATTAGCTAGGAAATACATGTTGCTTCTTAGATATTATCCCTTGAAGGTTGGTTAATTTGTATTCACACTAACAATCATGATAGGCTGGTGGAGGAGGAAGCCAACACAAAGGGCTTTCATCAATGGACAAGCTTCACCATGCTATCTAACTACCTCATCAACAATTATAAATGTAATTTAGGAGAAAGTGGATCACCATGAGTTGGTTTTAAAAGAAGACCAAATTTCATGGAGAGGTGGAGCAGATAGGGATGCTAGTATTTAGCAATTCCTTTCTTAAAAATATACTAGACTTGGAGACACCATCATCGATCTTGTTATAGGGATATGCACTCTTCTAAAGGTGACCTCTAATTTAGTTCACTATGCTTTTAGAATTGAGAGTGATACTAATATCTTAGAAATCTATTATGACCATATGCAAAGAAGACTATGGGATGGAGGAGGAAACCAAATTTGAAAACTATAGCTAGAAGAGGAAATTGAACCTGGCTCTAATACCATTGATCTGAATTGTTTTGTCAATTTAAAGGACAATAGAGAAATAATAAATATTGGTATTGTAAGTTCATAATAAACCATATATGATGGCTTCTATTCATTCATAGTATAAAATAAAATTTCATACAATTGTGGACAATCTCATAAGTAAGATGTATGCTTGCAAATCAATCAAGTTTGGACAAACTCATGGTGGAGTTGTGTGTTCGAGCTCATAAAATTTGGGCTATCTCATGAATGAGATGTATGTGCATGAACTCTATAGGAGTTGGGAAATCCAATGGCTGAGATGGCTACCCATGAAATCCATATATAAGATTTGATACAAATTGGCAATCTCAGCAAATGAGATGTATGTCCATATCCTTCTTAAATTTAATTTGAGCCTCAATTTATATATCTTCATGGAAGTTGAAAGGTTGCACCATTAAAATCCTTATTAGAAGTTGAATGGCTAATTCAAAATTGAAAATTCATTACTTAATATAATATGCCAACTTCATTCAGATCACTTTAGTAGAGTATACACATATCTAGTAAGAGACATTTCTATAATGAAATTACCTCAAGAGAAGATAAATCAAGGGAAATTATCACATAGCATATAGAGAACAAAAAGGGGTCTACTAACTTTGGGGTTAGAATGATCATATGATGGTGCAATGCAAGGTAGGAGTATCCCCAAAGGAGATGTCATATCCCCCAGCTATGCAACCATGTAGTAGAAACACAACAACAAGAAACAAAAATGCAAGATCTGACACCAAATCACAACTCTTTATTTATAAAATAACTATTACATGCAATGTAGCGGGCTATAAGGTCTTCCTGATTACGACCAAATACAAAGCAAGTAATAGTTTTGCAAGATCCCTCAAGATCCAATCCAAATCCTAGCTAGTCTAGATCCACACTTTGGTAGAAACCCCCAAGGAAGATCTCAACTTGTGCTCGCAAGCCTCCAAGCAACCTCCTAGTTTTCCAAGCCACAACTACTAGCTCTTCTCCCAATTTGCTCTTCCAAGCTCCTACACCTGTCCATAATGGATGAATTATGCCTAAAGATTCCCTAAAACTCCTACTTATACCAATCTAAGCCACAAGTTAGATAAGAAGACAAATTAAATAAAAATACATAAATTAAATGCCGCAAGTCGACCAACAACAATAATTAAATGCCAAAAATCAATGTCTTAATAAAATTGTTATATCTCCTAGCTCCAAATAAATTAGACCTTGAGATTCAAACCATAGTTATCAATCTAGGCCATCTTCAATCCATAAAATTTTCATCCTCTAAATCATTGTGGAAAATTAGTTACATGGCCTGCAATAGGAACCCAATTCTTAAGCAAGTCTGAGCTCCTCCTAGACCATGTCAAGCAACCAAAGGCCATGCCGAGTGACCAAAGACCATGCCAAAGTCCCAAGACCATGTGAGAAACCATAGAACATGCTGAGAAACCAAGGACCATGCCAAGAAACCATAGACCATGCTAAGTAACCAAGACCATGCCTAGCTCCAAGACCATGTCAAGTTCCATAGACCATGCCAAGCTCCACAGACCATGCCGAGTCCCATAGACCATGCCGAGCTCCTAGAGCATGCTAAGCACTAGTCCTTCTTTGATTGAGTACTAGTCCAAGAACCCACCAAAGAAACTAATAAGCCTCCTCCCAAGAACTCTAAAGTAGTCATTGACCAAACCCAAGATGCTCTTGCATCATATGATAATATGCAAGTTGAATAGCAAGTATGAAATATCATCATTCCCTAGTAGGAGTAGAACTGCAACACAATGGACCACCATCATGGAGACCAAAATGTGGTATGGATAAAATAGTTACTCAAAGGAATGAAGGAGGAAATTACTGAACCTATGTTACTTTATTATGACAATACAAGAGTTATAAATATATCAAAGAATCCTATGATGCATACAAAGACAAAGCACATTGCAATCAAGTATCATTACTTGAAAGAGTTGGTTCAAGATAAGGAAGTGAGAATCAAATATGTAAATATAAAAGAGTAGATAGCTAATATATTAACAAAATCTTTACCTAAGGATGCACATAAATATCTTACATGTAAACTAGGGGTGATGCCCCTATTGAAAGATACTTAAGAAGCTAGAGTAATGCCTTGCATCAACTAAGTTGAATGATATATTTTATAAATTAATATAGTGGATCTTACTTTATAACCTTCTTAAAGTAAGGAAGGAGTTGAAATAGAAGATATAAAATCACATGGAAGGTGATAGAGGGAGAATATGAATTGATTATATCTGCATGTATAGATGACAAGTCTTTGTTATTGTTGTCAAAGAGGAAGATATAAGGCTAAGTGAGATATAAGAGTAAGAGGAAGAGATCAATGAGAATATATTGATGGAGAAATTAGAGGAAGAGATCAAAAATTAGATGAAGGTTTAGATATTGATAGAGGGAGAGATTTCAATACAAGGTATAACGTTTCTTTTTGGTATTGTTGTTGGTATTGGTTTGCCATCAATGCCAAAGAGCGAGATTGTTGAAATGAGATTGTTGAAGTGAAGAAGTTTGATGAAACCTATCATGGAACAATAATTATTTTATCACTAATGTCAAACCTACTACTTGTTGGTGAGACAGTTTCTTACTTTGGTCTAAATGCTATCATTTGTTTTATTGATGAAGAGGATTTGAAAAGAAAGGATAACAAGAGAACCTAGAGAAAGGTTGAGTTATTTGGTGTATAAAAGGAGTACTAAGACCAAGCAAGACATTGATGATATAGTGTATTTTTTATCTACTTAAGTATATAATGAAAGTATACTTGACCAAAGACTAGAAGAAAGCTATGTAAATAAAAGTGTCTACCAAGCTTGACCAAGAAAATAGTGCAAGCTAAGAAAAGTTAGTGCAGGCCGAGTAGAAAATAGCTAAAGCCAAGCAACAAAGTTTAGTATGTGCCAAGTGAAGAAAGTTAGTATGAGCCATGTAAGAGAAATGTAGTTGGTGCCAAGTGAAGACAATTAGTATGCACTAAGCACTAGTAAAGACCTAGTGGATGCCAAGCAACCTAGTGTTGGCTGAGCATCAAAACATAGTATTTGTCAAGCAACTAGAGTGTTATTGCCGAGTGTCAATAAAATGTGTTAGATCAAAGATTTAACAAATATGAACCAAAAAATTTGATTTCTTGAATTGTGTGAAGTGTGGAATATTTCTATGATTAGCTGGTGTCACAAAATTCAAGATAAACCATTTTGAGGTGAATTCAAAGAGGATTGTAGAGGAAGTTTCAAGAAGAGACCAAAATGGAAAAGTTGGTAGATTCATTTAATTTTACCTAACCATAGAATGAATGATTTTGGTTAAGCAGAAAAGACCTAAATTATCTATTTATAGAGATAGTAGCCCAAAAGCAATAGTTGTCATGTGTAAGAACTTAAGGAAGACAAGGAGTCTAGGGTGTTGCTTTATATGTTGGCCAAATAGAAGAGTTTGCAATGGGCATACAAAGAAAGAAGTCTTAAGAGAATGAATTCTTGAAGGGTGAACAAGGTGTCAAAGATGAAGAGGATGAAAGCCAAGTAGAATGGAGGACTAAAAGTGATATCTATAATATACAAGTGAGTTTCTATTATTATTAGATCAAGTCCTAATATTACTCTCTAACAATTGTGTTAGTTTGGATAAATCCCTTGGATTAAGATTGAACTGATAGTCATTAGTAAATCCTTTAATATGGTGATATTCTAATGAAATGTTCTAAAGTCCTCTAAAAAGTCTCACTCCTAATAGGGTGATTGAAATCCTTTAACTAGGTCACATTTAACAGTGTGCATTGTAACCTTTAATGGGGTTGGCTCCTCACATAGCTCACTTTAGAAGAGTGAAAATTGGCAACATGGTACCAGTGGCTTTTCCCAAATTATATTTCCACATAAAAATCCTTGTGTTAAAATGTGTGATTGATTTTGTGGTTTTTCATATTTACATTTCTGCAAAGTTATTTTTGACATATGACAATAATATAAATATGTTTAATTTATTGAGTGGTCAATGCATACATAAGGATAAGTTGTAGCACTAAAAAGTGTTATTTGTATATTTGGACCTTGGGTAATTGATTCACCCCCCCTTCCCCCTCAGAGTTATTCTAAATTATTCCAATAAGCATTAGATGGCAAAGGTGGGTTTCTATTTTAAATGAAAGGATTAGAAGAAATAGGTGTAGAAGGTATAGGAAAAATACCACAAGTAATATATCTAGGCATACTCAACTTAGAAATATTTTGACATTTATGAGCTCTATATTATTGGAAAAGATAAAAAATATGTATAGGATGTATAGTATGAATAGCAAGCCAAAAAAAAAAAGGGTAGCACAATGTATAAGCCTAGAAGGATGTGAAAGACTATCATTGATTGCCTTAATCTTAACACCATGAGGACATTTAATGCACTGATAAATAGGAGAGGAAATAAATAGCATTGAATTCAACCAAGATAAACCAAGATTTAGTTGGAATTGATCAAAAGTAGGAATACCAACAAAGTTACTATTCACCACTTTACTAAAGAGATCAACAGTATTGGAAATGGAACCATGAGGGGAATACAAAAAATATTACAAGTCTAAATCTATGTATTAGTTCAATCATAGAAGTCACAATGCAATTTCTTAGAAAATCAATGTTCCTTAGTGATAACATTAATTAACTATATAGGCATGCTCAATAAGACAACCATAAGAAGGATAATTAGAAACACTATTAAAAATATAAAGTGGACCATTAGGATCATGAAAAAATGTTTGAGTCATCAAATGAAATAGTAAGTTCTCTAGCATGCTTAAGAGTAGATTTAGGCTTAGGAAGATCATGAGATTTAGATGAAAATTGAGGTTTAGGTGGAGGTGGAGTTGCATATTCCATAATGTTAACATCAAGGTCATTATGTTATTGTTTCTTATCATAAGTAATGTTTGAATGAGGGGAAGAATTGGTAGAAAGTAAAGTCCACCAAGATAATTGACAAGGGTTAGGGGGGGATGAATTAGTTATGTACTCAAAACAAGTCTCAATATATTTATTAATTAAAAAAATGTAAAAAATATATACAAAAACCATAGAAATACAACCATGCACAATAACACTAGATATGTTGAATAGGGAAACTTCTAATCAAAGGGAAAACCACAGTGCAAATGATGCCCACAAGATGATGTACTAATATAAAAGTTTCTTGTAGTAAGATAGAATCTATTAGGATTCAATGAAGTAAAATCATTACATATGAATCCCTATTAGGAAAATTTGAATCCTTTTTAGAAGATTCCAACTTTGTGAAGAGTTGAGCCAACCCTATTAGGAGTTGAAAGGAGGAAAACTGGACCCAGTACCTAAATAGCCTCAATCTATCTTCAGCAAAAAATCTTTAAGATAATATATCCAAGTTCTAAACTAATTATACAAGAAATTATTTGTGAATACAATTCCTTATAATCTCAAAGTGCATGCTCAACATTAATCTCTACTATGATCAAATGTAAACTCACATCAAATTTTGCATAACTAAACACCACAATGCATATGACCACATTTGATCTCGTTGATCTACACTACCACAAGGAAATAAAATTTGCTTTATACCAAGTCCCAAAAAAAGTATTGATTTGACCTTGAGGCTTTCTCAATTTAAAATAATATTATAGACACCATTAAGATATTGCAATATATGTTACATCACAATTAAATTCTTTCCATAATTTTTACTTATCAATAGTTAGCTCACAAGAAGAAATATGTTGACTAGATTTCATAAGTCATCTCAAACTATAAATATTATTTCTCCATTTTGATCGCAACATCTTGAACATGTCTTTGAGAATCTCGTAATTATGATGAATATAATTCCATCTTAGTCAAAAGATACATCCAATTTACAAGTACCTTCTTTCCACAAACTCTCTATGAAAGACACCTCTAGAAAAATATTGGAAATATTAATGGGAAAAAAGATATTGAGAGGGTGAGGGGAGGGGTGGGGGAGGTGGGGTGAATCAAGATCTATAAAAAATTTCACTCCTAAAAAATTTAACTATATTCACACCTAATCCATCTCATATCTTAGATCTCATACCATATAATCATAAACTTGTAATTCTAAAATGATATATATATATATATATATCTAAGTATAACATCCATGAAAATATAAACTCATAACACAATGATTTTAGTAACCTAGAAACACTTCAAGTTGAAGGTAAAACTAGGGTAGGGATAAAACCCACAAATCTTTGCTACTGCAACAAAAAATTTTGCATGTTAGGGATATAATTTGATCATATATGATGATCTACCATGTGAAGGTTTTTCTCTTCTACAAGATTTAGAGATGGTTAGGTCTTACCTTGTTAAAGGATTTCACACTAAAGTAAGGAATATGTTAGGAGATTTAAATAAGGTCTATTAGAACCACTCTATTAAGATATTTTCCCTAACTCAATCTATTAAAACTAATTTAGTACCTAATCTTTTAGTATGCTCTGAAAGATAATTACAGATCTCCTCTCTTCAAAATCTCAATTTGATCTCCTTATTTGATATCTCTATTCTATCCTTCACTGCTCTAGTTTCTTTCTCTAATCTCCTTTTATACTTAGCTTTCCTTCACTCTGTATTTAGATTTTTTTTCTTCTTCATGCTTGCTCCCACTCACTCTCATGATCTTAGGGTTGGAACCCTTATTAAATAGATAATCGTAGAAAGTTATAAAGCTCAATCAATGATCCATATTTCATCCTTTGGCCATTTTACCCTTCTAATATTTTGATTGGTTAATATGCTTTTCTTGGGATTAATGCCTTTTGACAAAATGCATAATCTTTTCCTTAATTACCTTTACAATCATTAAATGTCATGTAGAAGTTAGCTAAAATAATTTATGTAATTATTTGTGCAATTACAAACTCTTATGTCAAAATTGGTTTACTTGACACTTGAATCTTTTGACACCCATTCATAATTAACATTAATGCTATCACTTAGCTTTTATATCCTCAACATATATTGATTCACTCAAAATTAATAGACTTTCCCAAATGCTTGTCCTCCTTTGTGCTACATGGCATGTATGCTGACTTAGTCTACACTAGGGTGCTTGACAACCTTTGATTTTATTTATATATAATAGAATATAAACAAGTCTTATGTAGTTCTATCTTCTATGGATGGCTTGGTCATAGTGATGACCACCCAACACTACCTTAGAAATGACTAAGTGTTAGACACTAATAGGTAACTTGGGCTTAGAGATTAAGAAGAAAAATCCCATAACTCTATCATAACTACATATTTCTTTTTGCACACTTAACTATAGCATTTAAACATACCAAAAAAATATGTCTAAGAGTGCACAGCATAACTCATTAACCATTGACCATGCCAAATGAATCTACTTTTGCAACTCTGGAAATATTCATAGAGTGCAATATATGTTGACATCAATGACAAAAAAATCATGAATACAACACATAAGAACTAAATCATGTCTCCATTAATGATAACATAATCCCTCACAAGAATACCATCAAAATTTATTCTAATAAGAAGAAGGTTGACCAATAATATTATTAGTGTGTTGAGGTAAAATATTGGAGTAGATTTGAGGATTTTGATTAGGAGGATCCATAAATTTGATTCCATTATTATGAATATCACCAAACAAAGCATTATAATCAATCAAGGCTTGAATCTTATACTTCAAATTATAACACACCTTAGTATCATGGCCAAGTTGATGATGGTGTTGACAAAAGGGTTTGGAATCAAATTAAAAACTTAATCTAGTAGAAGGAAGAAGTTGTATAATAGAAGGAAGTGTAATAATATTAGCAAAAACTAACCCTCCCAAAATTGAAGGTAAAAACTCATAAAGAGGAGTAAAATTATAGATCAACTACTTGTTCATCCACTATATTCGTGGCTTTTCTTATCTTGAGATAGTTATTATGTTTGTATAATTTATTATTTCTAGATGTGACATCACTCTTGCCAATAGGTATAAGATCCATTGGAGTAATTATCTCAAACTAAATCACTTGTAATCAGTAATAATTAAGTCCTACAAGAAGTTGTGGAAAAGAAGAAAATTCAAGAAGAAAAATATTATCTCTAATGGCCTTTTATAATTTATGTATAAATATATATTGAATATCAATATGAGGTGCAATATAAGAATTTTGAGCATGTAAATTCTTACATCTACCAATAAAATTAGTCACTCTTTCCTTAGGGCCTTGGTTACAATGCATCAAATAATTCAAAGATACTTGAGGACTAATGTTATTTTGAATTTTTTGAATAAAAGAACTAGCAAGTTTGTGAAAGGAATCAATATAATAAGGTGACAAAGATCAATACCATTGCAAATATTTGTAATAAAAAGTGCAATAAAAAAACTTATCTAAAATCCTATTATCATGAGCTTAATCACTACATACAACCTAAATGGTTTTATGATGAGTTATAGGGTCACCCTTACTATTATAACTAAAATACATAGCAACCTATTGAGGGGTAGTGATGCAAATAATATCAAAGGAGAAATGACTACCCATATCACATGTAGGTACATTGAACTTAGATTGAGTAAGGGAAGAAAGTTGTTGTTTCAAGGAAGAAACAATTTGAGAATGATTCATGCTAGTGGAATAATTAGAGGAAGTAGGTGAAAATGACACATTTGAAACACTAGGAAGAGTGTATGAACTATCTATAATAGAAGGTGTTATAGGTGGAACACTAGTAACCACAGTAGGAGGATTAGGATAAGTGTAAGGACTACTATGTATGAAGGTTGTGAGGTAGGAAATGAAGTGGGTGCAATAATCATAGGTAGAGAAGAAATAGGAATACTTATTATAGGAGGATTAAATAGTTGAATAGAAGTATTCACAATAGGATAAACATAGGTAGGAACTCTAGAGATAGGTGTGGAAATAGGCAAGTTGAGTTAAATAGTTGTGATAGGAGAAACCATTCCTATTTTAGATGAAGCTTGAGCCAAAGGCTTAACATGATAATGGAAAAGGTGAGTAAGACCACATAAAATATTAACACCATGTTCATCATTATGGACCACTTTCTTAGGAGCATCGAAAGAAGCAATAATATCGATATTGTGATTCTCTCAAAGAAGCCAGTCATACATTTTATCAATCTTAGTAGAAAGTCTATGAATTTTTTTAGGAGGAGCCCTTAAATCCTCATCTTTGTCATGAGATAAATGAGAAGAGTCATTATCCATGGAAGGATTAGGATAATGGGAAACCATAAGATGATTAAGGTTCCTAAAATGAGGAGAAGAAGGTTTTGGATCAAATGGTTCCATGAGTCTATTTAATTCTCCTAATGAGAACACTAAAGGTAGTTCTTAAGGTAATAAATCAAAAACACTAAGGAAGACAAGATGATACAAAAGGACTCTAACCTTTAAGGTATGAACTAAATCACAAAGAATACAATTGAAAAGAAATATATAGATAAGTAGGAGAAATTTTCCACAACAAGTAAACTTATGATATTCTCATGTAGGAGATATTATCACGAGAGATGGATTCATGTGAATCACTACTCATGAAACATGTGTTAGTGAGTTTGAATCTAAAAGTACACAATTAAATATTGATAGAAATTTCATAAGTAGTATATATGTATAATCAAGGTATATAATTGTTGAAAATATAAGAGGAGTAACTTAGAGGGGAGGGGTGAATCAACTACTACTAAAATAAATCCTAGATCCCTAAGATGTCAATATAGAAACATAAACTTTATTAAAAATGCTATTGCTTGACAAGCACACAGTCACTTGGTTAATACTAATAATATACTATAACATGGTAAATTCTTAACATGCAAATCTTATGATATTATTTGTGATTAACCTTACTTAACTTAGTTGCATACATATAAAAGAAATATCATGAACACAAGTAACACCAAGATTTAATGTGGAAACCCAAATTGGGAAAAACCACCAATTGCAATTAGTTACCAATTTTCACTCTTCTAAAGTGAGCCCTGTTAGGAGCCAACCCTGTTAAAGGTTAAAAAACACATAGTTAGGTGTGACATATTAGAAGATTTAATCACCCTATTAGGAGTGGCCTTGTTAGGTGTGACACTTCAATCTAGAAATGCCACCTTGTTAGAGGATTTACAAATAGCTATTAATCCAACTTGGTTAAATTAAGAGATTTAAATCATTGATACAATGGTTATAGAATAATAATGAGATGAACTAATTTATAATGCAACTAAATTTCTAATTATAGTTCTATGTTATGGCTTGAATACTTGATCGTTCTTGATCAAATTTATCTTTGTAGCTCTACAAGGATATTCTTCTTATCCTTCTAATTTGCTTCCTCTAAGCATCTTCTATCCTTCCATTCACTTCCACATAGTCAATCCTCAAATTGACCTTATACTAATACCTTATGCAATGTCAAGTTGGCTTGAATACAACTTAGAATAATTAATATTCATCTCCTCAGTTAGTTAGAACCAACAAACAACTCTATTAAGCTTAATATGCCAAAACAAGAAAATCCTTTGTTAGTTAACCTTGCTTAGTATATACTAACTCAAAAATGATTTTTCTGTGTTAACCATGTGAACTTAGTTAACATTGTATCTTCACAAACTTCCTTTGGTAACTAACTAGGGGTGGACTTTTTTAATCTCTATATTTATATGCTATAAAAATTTTGGGTTTCAGGATCCTTGTAAAACCTATTTTACTTAATCAAAAACTAAGTGAGCTTAGTTAATACTAGTTCCATCCAACATTTCCTTCATTAATTGAGTGATCTCAGTTAACACTCAACTTTTGCTAACTTCTCTTTTTTTCTCGAGTGAACTCAGTAGCTAATGCCTTTTGAACTAGAATGCTCGATAAAAAAATGAAACTATCTTCATCACTTGAGTGAGCTTGGCATACATTGACTAGTAAAGATATGATATTTTGTGTAACATCAAAGACAATAAATAATTAATCAATTGTTTTCAACAATCTCTCTATTTAGCATTGATGGCAACACAACATGTCATGATACAAAGAAAATTTAGAGCAAAATAATAGTAAGGAAAATATCATTAGTTTCATTCTGATTGTCAGCCATGAGCACTTCCTCTGTCAGTGTGAACTCCTGTAGAGTTCAATTTCTCCCTTTGTTAGAAAACTCTAACTTTTTTATATCAAACCAAGTTCTTCCTCTTAGACATCTTGAAACAAAATTTCTATGATATGACACAACAAAATTCTCCCTCTTTGCCATCTCATGCCAAAGACAATATTAACTTAATATCAATGTACCTCATGTACTAATTCATATGCAATTTTTCCTTTTAATACTACATCAACTTGACTAATCTTCAATCTGCTCTAGTTGATGCATCACTAAACTTCATTTACTGAGCTTCAGATAGGGAAATAATCCCCAACTTACCTCTTAGATACACAAATTCACCCTTAGGTAATAGCTTAGTAAATATTTCTATAATTTTTTCTTTAGTGTTCACATATTCCAATATTACCTCTTTATCTCGCACCAATTCTCTCAAAAATTTATGCTTAATTATGTGCTTGATCTTGGTATGGATCACAGGATTCTTTGATATATTAATTGAACTAGTGTTATCACATAAGATAACCACTAGATCCTTGATCTCTACCTTCATACCTACCAACAGTTGCTTGAACCAAACAACATTTGAGCAATTAACTATTGCTACCATATACTCTGCCTCTATTGTAGATCGAGAAATGTAGTTTTGCTTCTTACTTGTCCAAGACACTAGTCTTTTACCAAGAAATAATGCTCTAGCACTAGTTCTCTTCCTATCATCAAAACTTCCTACCCAATCAACATCTATGAAGGCTTTTAAATCTAAACTACCTCCTTTCTTGTATGATAATCCATAGTCTCTAGTACCCTTCAAATACCTCATGATTCTCTTGATCACCATCATGTGGTTTTCTTTAGGATTTGCCGAGAATCTTGCCAGCATACCAACTGCTAATGCAATATCAAGCCTTGTATGTATTGTATATTGCAATTTTCCAATCATTGATCTATATGTAGTCTAATCTACCTCCTTGGAATCATCATTTTTTGAAAGCTTATGTTTAGTAGACATAGGTTTTCTAATTGGTCTTGAATCTTCCATTACAAATTTTTTTAGTAGCTCCTTGATATACTTGGATTGAGTAATGTAGATACCATATTTCTTCTGGTGAATTTGTAATCCAACAAAGGATTTTATCTCTCAAAACATGGACATCTCAAATTCTTTACTCATTTCTTCTGAAAAGGCTTTTCATAAGTCATAATTTCTAGTACACAATGTGTCATCCACAAACATTTCTACCAACACAATATTCTTGTCTAGTCCTTGCTTGATAAATAGGCTGCTATTATCATTTGTTCTTTGAAAACTAATCTTTATCAAATAGTTATGAAGACTTTCATACTAAGCTCTAGGAGCTTGCTTGAGACCATACAATGCTTTGTGCAATATCCAAACCATATCCTTTTTTCTTGGATCTACTAAACCTTCTAGTTTTTCTATGTAAGCTTCCTCTTCAAGAATGCATATTTTACATTTATTTAATAAACTTTAAATCCTCTATGTGCAACATAAGTAAGTAAAGTCTTAACACCTTCTAATATTGCAACAAGAGAAAAATTTTCACCATAAATAATACCTTCTTGTTGAGAATAACCTTTGCATACTAGCCTTGCTTTTTTTCTTGAAAATTCTCCATCTTCATTTAGCTTATTTCTAAAAACCCACTTAGAGCCAATTGCATTTTATCCTTGGATCTAGGAACAAGAGTCCAATTATTATTCCTCTCTATTTGTTCTATCTTTTCATTCATAGCTTCAATCCAACTTTCATTATCCAAAGTATCTTTCATTGATCTAGGTTCAAATTTAGTATGCAAACATGTACCTTTAAATTTGTTTCTTTTCATTATACCATCTGACTTATCTCTAATGATTTGATTAGGTGCATGGTGCCTTCTGACATATATTTCTAACAGAGGTACTTTGGATTTAGAACTTGTTCCACTATCCTCACCATGATCTTCTATATCAAGATCAGGTCCCATTGTCTATGACTCAGGTCCTTCAAACTCAGTTTTCTTTGGCTGTAACTTAGTAGCCCTTGATTGTGACTCGGGTCCTTCAGACTATAACTCAAGTTGCACTAGTTACAACTTGGGTGCTTCTAGAGATTTTAGGGACTTATGAGGTCAAGTCTCCTAACCTCCAAATAGATTTTTTAATGTATCAGGTTCAACATAAATAAACCTTCTGTAGTCCTCAGGTTCTTTGCTACTCTCTTCTTTACTCTTTTCTGCAAACTTCTCAATTCTCACATGTGCATTTTCTATGATCTTATGAGTGGATAAATTCAAATATTTATATGCTTTACTTCTACTAGAGCATCCTAGGAATATGCCTTCATCACCTTTAACATCAAATTTACCTTTCTTAGTCTCTTTCAAAATATAACATTTTCTACCAAATAATTTCAAGTAACTTACATTGGGTTTGTAGCCATACCATAGTTCATAAGGAGTTTGATTTGAGTATTTCCTTAGCTATAATCTATTCAAGGTATGCACTACAGTAGTTATTACTTCTTTCCAGTATTTGATTGCAAAATTATTTTCTATCATCAACATTCTTGCACAATCCATGATGGATCTATTCCTTCTTTTAGCTATACCATTTTGTTAAGGTGTACCAGGGGTTGATACTTGTCTTTTGATTCCTCTTTCAGTGAAAAATTCATTTAATTCATTAGAGATGAATTCAATATCTCTATCTAATCTCAAACACTCTAGCTTCTTTCCAGTTTCCTTCTCTACTCTTGCTAGATACCATTTAAACTTTTGAAAAGCTTCTAATTTTTCTTTAAGATACATTACAATCATTAGTCTAGAATAATCATAAAAAAAAAAGAATAAAATAATTATCACCCCAATAACTTTATATTCCAATAGGTCTACATAAGTTTATATGAACCAGCTCTAATATTTCTTTAGAATGATAGTTCTTGCTTTTGAAACTTGTCTTGCCCATCTTACCAATTTGACAATTTTTGCATAGGCCGATATTTGATTTCCTCAAACTAGGAATACCTCGCATCTTTTTTTTTCTTATCTTGATCAGATTATCAAAGTTCACATAACATAACCTTTTATGCCATAACCAACTTTCTTCTACTTGATCAATGAAACAATAACTGTCAGTGAGATCTAGGTAGAATAGATTACCTTTAGTTTGTTTACCACACCCAACTAGATTTCATTTTCCATCTAGTAGCTTGGCCTTCCCATTCATGAATTCTACCTTTAATCCAATGTTATTCAGCTATTCTACACTTAGTATATTATGCTTTAGTCCTTGAACTCAATAAGCATTATCATATCTAAGTTCATTAGTAAGTGAGATACAACCTTTTCCCTTTATGAAACATGGTTCATTGTTTCCAAATCTCACACTTCCACCATCATAATGTTCCATATGTTCAAACTTTATTTTGTCACCAATCATATGATGTGAGAAACCACTATAAATAATCCATGTATCATTTTTTATAACATGAGACATAAGTGTCATTTTATCTCCTTCATCATCAGATTCATCTTTTACAACAATATAGATCATTTCATAATCACCACTACTATCTGAATCTTTGCCATAATGCAAGATTTCTTACCTTTGTCCTTATAGTCCTTGAATTTCTTGAAATCCTTCTTTCCTTTGAACTTGTTGTGCTTCTTTTCATCTTTTTCTTCTCTTTTTGGACACCTTGCAACAACGTGTCCAACTTCTTCACAAGAAAAGAATATCAAAGGAATTTTAACTTTGTACTTTCCTTTGCATTTGGGATACCTTCTTGCAATTAATGCTTAAATGACTTTAACATCACTATCAGAACTATCTTCCTCTTCACTTTTAGATTATTTTCTTTTAGAAATTTTAGCTTTTTTCTTGAGTGATAACTTGGATTCAAATGTAAACTCAAGATTACTAGAGCTAGGAGTATAATTATCATTGTTATCTAGCTCAAATGAAGTCAATCTTCCAACTACAACATCCAAATTTATCTTGTTATTTGGATCACATCTCATCTCTTGAATAGAAGAAACTTTGATTGCATAGATAGGAAGAAGGGCTTTGAGTACCTTGCTTACCACTGCCACATCTTCAATTGTCCTTCTAGAGGCTTTGATAACACTGCCACTAGCTTTGATACTCTCAACATATTTTGTAATATATTCATCCTCTCTTATCTTCATATGATCAAACTAACCTCTCAACTCTCAAGATTTCTACCTTATCTCTTTCCACATTATCTGTTGGATACAATTAAGTAATTGTGTATTGTCTTTGATGTTACACAAATGCCATATCAGTTATCAGACAGAGTCTACCGAGTTCTGTCGGTCAGGAAAACAGTTTACAGAGTCTACCGAGCTCAGTCGGTCAGTAAAGCCTTTTGCAGTGTATACCGAGCGTTCTTGTATGTCACACGGTGAGTTAGTGTTAACCGAGTTCACACGGTAAGCTAAGGAAAGTTTAGTTCTTACCGAGATCACTCAGGTATCAAAGGATTTTGTAGCAGACGGTTAGTGTTAACCAAGTTTGCACGGTAAGCTAAGGAAAGCTTAGTTTTCACCGAGCTCACTCGGTAGTCGAAGACAACTTTTACCAAGTCTAGTCAGTTTCCAAAGGAAGTGGCAGGTTTACTGAGTTCCCCGGTAATTATAGTTTTTACCGAGTTCTGCCGGTTAACACAGGAAGCAATTTTTTTTTGTTTTGTATTGACCGAGCAGCGTCGGCCAGTGAAGAATTTTGTTTTGATTGTTAGTTCAAGTCGACTTTGGAATATGTTTTGTCAAGTTGGTTGGGCCGACCTGGTATTATGTATAGTATATAAAGAGGTGCTCAAGATGCAGAAACGTGTGGAATAGAGAGTGTATACGGATAGTGCAAGGAAGTGCAAGGAAGAGACTTGTGTGTCCCTAAGCAGAGTTGAGCAGAGGGAAATCTTGGAGCTGCAAAGATATATTTAATCAGTAAGGATCTTGTGGAGCTAAACTGAGATCTGTATTCAGCAAGATAAGTTGCATGTATTTTCAGATCATTCATTGTTGCTTTCTAACCATTGTAACAGTGATTCCAAAATCTCCTAACAGAGTTGGTTTAACAGCCATTCCATAAATCCTTTAACAGGGTGGCAATTCAGTTGAATTGTTCTAAAGACCTCTTACAAGGCCACTCCTAACAGGGTGATTAAATCCTCTAACAGGGTCACACCTAACAGTGTGTTTTGTAACCTTTAATAGGGTTGGCTCCTAACAGGGCTCACTTTAGAAGAGTGAAAATTGGTGACTAGTTGCTGGTGGTTTTTCCCATATTGGGTTTCCATGTAAATATGGTGTCTACTGTGTTCATGATTACTTTCTTTTGCATGGTCGCTTATTTCAGTAAATGCTTAATAAATTAACTAAACATCTATCAAGTTTTAAGCAGTAATTTATGTGTTTACCGAGTAGCAACAGTAACTAAGTTTAAGGCATCTTTGGGACTGTTGAATTTGTTTTTGTGGTAACTGATTCACCCCTCCCCTCTCAGTTACCCCATCTTTATTTTCCAACAATTATCATCACCTTCATAGATATCCTACAATTTGGTCCACATGTCATGAGCAGTAGCACATCCTTTGACTCATTAAATTCAACATAGTTAAGAGCTAACACAATTTCAATAATCGTGATGTTATGATTTTTTTTTTTAGCAATTTGCCACAATCAATGTTCTAGTAGGAGCCATGAAGCATTTTCAAGATTTTTCAAACTTGAATTACTGATGGTTGCCAAATGTAACTTCATAAGTTCTTGCCATGCCTCGAAGTTATCTCTATTTAACTTGGGAATCTCTCTTCTGTAAGACATCCTGATCTTTAGCTTAGGTCCTTGAAACCTTCTCTACAAGCACCAAGAAGCTCTAATACCAATTTTTTGAAATATAAGAGGAGTAGTTGAGAGGGGAGGGTTGAATAGGTTACCACTAAAATAGATCCTAAATCCCTTATATGTCAACATAGAAACATAAACTTTACTAAAAATATTGTTGCTTGGGAAACACACAGTCACTTGGTTAATACAGATAATATGCTATAACTCGGTAAATGCTTAACATGAAAATCTTATGATATTATCTGTGATTAACCTTACTTAGCTTAGTTGCATACACATGAAAGAAATAGAATGAACACAAGTGACACAGAGATTTAATGTGGAAACCCAATTTGGGAAAAACCACCAATCACAACTAGTAACTCATTTTCACTCTTCTTAGATGAGTCCTATTAGGAGCCAACCTTGTTAAAGGTTACTAAACACACTATTAGGTGTGACCCTATTAGAGGATTTAATAAACCTATTAGAATATGCCTTATTAGAGGTCATTAGACACTTCAATCTAGAAATGCCATCTTGTTAGAGGATTTACAAATAATTGTTAAGCCAACTCAGTTAAGAGATTTAGATCACTACTACAATGGTTAGAGAGTAACAATGGGATGACCTAATTTCTAATACAACTAAATTGTTGATTACAAATATTTGTTATGGTTTAGATACTTGATCCTTCTTGATTGAATGTATCTTTGTAGATCTATAAAGATATTCTTCTTATCCTTCCAATTTGCTTCCTCTAAGCATCTTCTATCCTTCCATTCACTTCCACACATTCAATCCTCAACTTGACCTTATAATTTATGCAATGTAAAGTTAGCTTAAATATGACTTATTATAAGTAATATTCATCTCCTTAGTTTTTTAGAACCAACAAACAAATCTATTAAGCTTAATCTGCCAAAAAAAGAAAATCCTTCATTAGCCGACGTTGCTATGTAGACACTAACTCAGAAATGATTTTTCTATATTAACCAAGTGATTTGGGTTAACATTGCATCTTCAAAAAATTCCTTTGGTAACCAAGTGAGATTGGTTAACACTGGTTCCATCCAATATTTCCTTCATTAACCGAGTGAGCTCAGTTAACACTCAACTTCTGCTAACCTCTTTTTATTGCCCAAGTGAGCTTAGTATACACTGCCTTCTAAACTAGAATGCTCGACAGACACAGGAAACTATCTTCATCACCCAAGTGAGCTCGGTATACATTGACTAGTAAAGATATGAGATTTTGTGTAACATCAAAGATAATAGACAATTAATAAATTGTTTTTAACAATAATTGAATAAAAAACTCTAACTCTAAAAAGAAAATATTCTAAATAGAATACAAAGGTTAAGCTAACAACAAATCAAAAGTGGAAATCTCACTAGTCAAGTTCACAAAATATGTTTAGGGGAAAATCTGAAACAAGTAAGTAAACCTAAGTTCATCACATAAACCTAAAACCTAAAAGGAGAATCAAGGAAGTTTATCCTTTCAAACCCAATTCTATGGTAGCTATATCAAGGAAATATAGAGCTAACCAAGATATAAAGGAGCACTAATGCAAGCTAAGATCTAGTGGTTATATATTAGATAAAGGAAACAAAAGTGCTTAAAATCCTAGTGCAAAAATAGATATGAAATAAAATTAATATAGTAGATGTATGAAGTAGACATGCTAAAGAATAGAAGGTAATTAGAAGAATCACCTTAAGAATGAAGAACTTTGGATCTATTTATATGATGTTTATGCAACTCTAATTGAAAAATAATCCAACTCTTGAACTTGAAACTATGAGATCTGTGAAACCTAGAAATCATTCAACTATCTGGAAGAGTTGAATTTTCTTATTAAGAATGATTTCGTGTAGCAATGATACAATGTGTCCCTAATCAGTAGTTCCTAAATGTGAATTTTCTTTTGAATCTTCAAAGAATGATGAAAATGGTATCCAAATCTGCAACTTGTTCTTCCTTTCTGAGATCTAAACCCTACAAAATAAAGGGGTTTTTTTTTTTATTGATGGGGTTTTCCTTGGTCAAACCCTAGTTAAGGAATTAAGCTTGAATTAAAATTATTGAAATGTTAAAATGTAATGTAAATGCATAAATTCACCTTACAATAGTAGGATCTCTCAAATAAAATATAATGAGCTCTCTTCACCAATTGAATTGGATCAAGAGAAATGTGGATGAATGGATATAGAAGATGAAACAAAGGGCCTTTAATGTATTAAGTGTTATCTTGAATTCTATATAAATTCCTTCATTTTCTTGAATGTTTGAATCCTTGATCTTCAATAGAGGAACCTCTTGAATGCTTGAATGTTTGAGAACTTGAGTGCTTGAGCATGATGTGATATTATGAATGCATGATACCAAATAGATAAAATGGAAGGGCTTATAAAGGGCTCAAAAATTTCTACCATAGGCTAAATGGACCTTGAAATTAACACCCTAGATCAATTTAGACATGGGATCCAAGAGGAAAACTCAAAATAGGGCCCGAGTAGGGTCACACTACTTCATTTATTGAGTAGGGATGTACTACAACCCTACTAACTAGGGGAAAAAATTCTTGGGATGCCCTTAGGGTCCCAAAATAGGTCCTGAATCCTAGAAATTAGGTGCATATTTTGAGATAAGATTGTTATAGTGAAAATAGATTTTGAGTGATTGGATAAAGGGAAGGGAGGACCTAGGTGATTATATCCTACCTTGAGCCTTATTACATGAAAATAAAATGATTGAAGAAGATCCTATTAGGTCCTTCCCTAATGTTTCCTAGGAGAAATGAGAAGAAAGAGGAAGAAAGGAGGAGAGATGCAAATAAATGATGGTTATGCATTAAATAGGTGCTAAACCATCATTGAATTAAAATGTTTCTACTTTAAGATGAAATATATTGTAAGGTGAGTTCATGTATTTACTTTACATTTCCAATATTTTATTTTCAAGGTAATTTCTAAATTGGGGTTTGACCAAGGAAAATCCCTAATCAACATAGTAAAACTACTTTTATTGTAGGTCACATATATTATAAGGAAAAATAGATTGCAAATTTGATACCCTTTTTGCCAAACATCATAGACTCAAAAAATGTTTCATGATTAGAGATTTCTAAGTAGGATCAAAATTAATTCTTGTTTCCAAAAGTTAGTTGTGCTAGAAAAAGTTGACTTTGCATAGTAGTCAAATAATTTCTAGGCCTTGGAGATCTCATAGTTTTAGGTTTGGGGCTCGAACTGCTTGCTAATTTGAGTTGTGTATATGTAATAAAATTATATCTAATATTTCACTTTATTTTCAAAGGGAGTAATGTAATTAATTTTAAATTTTGTTTTAGCATACTATAATTTTAAGGAATTTTGTATTCTTTCTCTAATTCTATAACCATTAGATCTTTTCTTGTATTAGTGCTACTTTATCTGTTGGTTAGAACTAATCTTCTTAGATCTAGTTACCTTAGAATTGTAATTAAAATGACTAACCTCCTTGATTTCCATTTGAGGTGTTAGGTTATGTGATGAACTTAGGTTTAATTCCTTGCTTCACATTTCTCCCTACAAATATTTGGTGAATAGTCTTAAATTAGAAGCACTACAACTTAATGATGATTTAGCACTTATTTAGTGAGATTTATTTCTAGTTTTTTCATATAGTTTTTATTTATTCTTATACTATTTTAAATTGGAAGCACCTTAATTTAATGATGTTTTAGCATCCATTTAATGCAATTTCATCATTGATTTGCATTCCTCATCTTTTCTTCTAATTTACCCTAGGAGAAATTAAGGTAGGGCTAATAAATCCTCTTTAATGCTCCTATTTTCATGACATAAAACTTGAGGAAGAATATGACCACCTAGATCCTCCCTTTCTTTCATCCAATCACTTAGAGTATTTATTTTGCACTATAACAATCGTATCTCAAGTTTTGCACTTGATTTTCAAGATCTAGGACCTATTTTCAGTTCTGGGCCCTGGTTAGTAGAAACATAGTGTGTCCTTGCCATATCAAGGATGTAGTTCATCCCTATTAGGCCAATTAGGGACATAGTGCATCCTTTCATGGGCCTTATTTTGGGTTTTCTTCTTGGGCAACATGTGTAAATTGTTCTAGGGTATTAATTTCAATGTAAGTTAGCCTATAAGAGAAAGTTGATTTTGAGCCCTCTATCAACCCATCCATTTTATATCTCATCTTATATCAATAAATCATAAGATCAAGCATTCTATTATGAATTATATGCTCAATCTCTCAAATTTTTAAGCATTCAAGACATTCAAGAAATCTCTCAATTGAAGATTAAGGATTCATGCATTCAATCAATTGAAGGAGTCTATGCTAGATATTTAATATCATTTTCAACATTAAATATATAGTCCCTTCATACAACCAAGATCCTTTTTTGGATCTTCTACATTCATCCTCTCAAGATCTGCATGCATCCTTCCATTCATTCCTAAGGAATAATTAAAGCATATTCATTCAAGAATGTTTTTCTTTTATTTTGATTTCCTTTCATAGAGTTTTTGAAGTTGATTCAAGGATATTTCATCTACATACTTGATTAAATTATAAATTTAAGAGCATATTCATAGATTTACATTTCTTCATATTAGATCTATTCCTTCTACTTGCTAGCATTCTATAATTTTCTGTCTCAATTCATGGTTAATTCCCAAAATAGGGTATGATTGAGGAAACCCCCCAACCCCTATCCACCCCCCCTCCCCCCCACCAAATAACAAACCCAAAATCCTTTATTTTGTTGGTAGTGGATCTATAAAATGTGAATAGGTTATAGATTTAGATATTGTCATGCCCAAAAATTTGAACAAGACACACACACACATACATAACTATTCAATATAATTTTGAAACACTTTAAGAATTCAACCAAACATTTTCAGTAATTGCTAAAATTTAAAATACATTTAATCATCTTCAAAGAAGCATTTAAAGTGAAATGTATTCACAACATTGAATTTTCTCTTCTAATATTACAATAATAGTTGAATCTTTACAACAAATCAAGATACATAAATGAAGATCTACATGTGATCTTTACAATACAAAACTTTTACAAATACTCATAATAATTCATCTTGATAACTTCAATAGAGAATGAAATCTCCCAAGCTTTTCTTCAATACAAATATATTCTAAAACCTAAAGAAACAACAAATAAAACTATGGAGAGATCACCTCCCAACCTAGGCCTTTATGATACCACCCACTGAGCTTGGAGAACTAAGACCAACTGGGTAAAAATCAAGCACAATCACAAATACAACAAATATAGGATACAAAATTTAACACCCTTTTGAGCTTACACAATAGGTTATCCTAGCAACCAATAGAATGGGTGAAGGTGTACCTAAAACCCTGAGGAGAAGCCAAATATAGAAAACTAAATTTGCATTCAAGAGTCATACAAAATAAATACCAAGCCCATACTACATGCTTATCCCTCTTCCTTCTAGGGAATGGAATCTGCACTAAGGGGGATATCCCAACTAACCCCTTCACCCAAACATGAATGATTCCCTCCCAAGGGTGAGTGATATTCTTCTACATCCAAAAAAATCATACTCTTAAAATCAAGGTAAAAAGAAGACAATAAAAATTCATCCATACCCAACAACAAAACATGGACAATAAACAATACAAATATGCACTATTAAAATATGTACACAACACTTATACCAAAAAAGAATACAATACATAATATCTAAAACATGGAAAAATCTCTACCGTTTCTACAAGCTATGTCAAATGATCCAAATTGAGAAGAGCACTATGCCCTTCCTAGATGGAATCTCCAAACCAAAAATTTCTAAAAACTAGAGAGTGGGTGGATGACAACTCTATTTTCAAATCCCCCTCCAATAGGAAACTAAACTCCTACTTTTTCTCCATCATAAAAGAGAAATATCTCTTTAACTTGACCTAAGTTTCCCTATTTTCTTAGAACTCCAACTCATTGAAGATATTGTGGAAAGTTGGGTAAGACTTATTCCATTTTCACAATACTTGAATAATGGGATTTTAAAAGGGTTAGAAAAGTGATTTAAACTAAAGTAAATTCAAAATTAAAGCCCTAACATATAGTACTAACATGCATGTAACTTAATCTCACTTAAGAACTAACCTAGGACTCCAATAAAGTCCTCTGAAGTCACCCTACTTGAAGTCCTAATTTAATCTAATTAAGTCCTTCATACAAAAATATTATATAATAGGATATAACTTAAACATTTTGAATTTCTTACAATTAAGTTTGGGTATCTTTTTCCAATATATCAAATTGATTTTCCACTATACACATAACATCACAAGTGTTAGGTGATAGTATAAAATATACTTTACATTACGAGTGAAAAATAAATTTTCACAAAAATAAATTTAGTTTGAAACAATCATTCACATTACATTCACAAAAATAAAATTCTAAAAAATGAGGTTAAGATCTCTTCATTAGATCTTACCTTTGCATTCTCAATTAATACAAAGGTATAGTCTTGGTTCTTCATTTTTCCATGGTTGTTTCTTGCACACTCAAAATGCATATTAGTAGTCCAAGATAATAAATAATATGTATATATAGATTCTAAATTAATTCTATATTCATAACTGAATCAAAACATAAAGCATTTCTGAGTTGAATTTCAAATAACATTGTGCATATATACTAATAGCATGATCAAACTAAACATGATATGACCATTAGCAACATTGCATGATATTCAAATATATAATCCATCTAAATATTTGAATTCAAATATAATTTCATACTCCTCAATAAAATAACTGACCAAGTACATGGATATAAATAATCATCAAGAATAATCAATAAGTTCTAACATCGTAAATGATCACCATAAAAATAAAGCATCCAATAATTTCAAATAGTCTGAATAATAGTCCAAAATAAGTCTAACAGATAAAAAGGTCTCAAAATATAAAGTATCTAAAATATAAATAAACTAATATGCTATGCTATGATGGGCCAAGGTGAGGCCTCACATCCCCCCCAGGCATGAACATCCTCTTGGCGTTCATCAAAGAGGTATAGGTATTGTGCTCTCATCTATGTTGCATCCTCCCATGAACCCATGACCTCATCATAACAAACTCACTAGAGTCTAGCCTGGTCTATCTCACTACCTTAAAGAGAAATGACCCATCAGCCCAAAATGGGAGTGGTCTCTAGTGCTAGCTTCCTATCTGACTCTACTTGCAAAAAATCCCAATCTATAATGTGAGACTCATCATTAACATAATTCCTCAATTTCAAAACATGAAACACATTATGGATGCATGACAAGCTAGGTGGTAAGGATAAATGGTAGGCAACTAGTCCTATCCTCTTGAAAATCTCAAAAGGTCCAACAAATAGAGATTCCAATTATGAGCCTTTTCCAAAATGAATTGGGATCTTATGCAGATACACTCTTAGGAACACTCTATCTCCTACCATGTACTCCTTGTCAACCCTCTTAGTATTTGTATACTTATTCTATTTATACTAAGCCTCTCTAAGATGATGTCTAAACAAATATACTTGTTGCTCCATATCCCTAACCAACTATGGTCTAATAGAGACTCTATCCTTAATCCTATCCAAACTCAATGGAGTCTTGCAAGGTCTACCATACAATGTCTGATAAGGTGACATACCTATAGAATATTACTACCTATTATTATATGAAAAATCTACCAGATCTAAGTATTCATCCCACTTGACCTGATTTTCTGTTACATACATCCACAATATATCTTCCAACATGGGATCTACCCTCTCTGTATGTCCATCTGTATGAAGGTGATATGTTGTACTAAAATTAAGTCTAGTACCCAAATTTGTTTGAAGCTTACTCCAAAATGAAGAAGTAAACAAAGAATCTCTATTAGAAATGATCTTACAAGGAATGGCATGAAGTATAAAAATATGTCACAAGAACACCCGTGGAACCACTGGTGTTGTGAAAGTAGTACAAATTGGTGAATAGGGCTGATTTAGATACCCTCATCAATTTGCAAAATTGCAAATTCAAAATCAAGTTCAAACATAGTTGATTAGGAACACACTAATGTCTTGTTTCAGGAAAAAGTTATCCTTGCACAAAAGTCACCCTTCCCAAATCACCAAACTATTTATGGGTTTTGTCTATCTTTATATTTTTGGCCCAAATTATAGTATTCACCCCTATTATAGGTCATTTAATAGCACTTTTTCTAGTTTGTATCTTGAAAGGTATAACATGTCTATTTTATCATCTTATTCTTCTTATATTTCAGTCTTACATTACAAATCTACTTTCTTAAACCCTCTTAAGGTGGAGGTGAGAGGAAAAAAATATGAGTAATTCATCCTTTTGCATTAGTTTATACATCAAAACTTTCTTTTGTATTAATCAAACCTATCTCAAAAGTTGGATCTTGGTTCTCCCCCTTTCATAATTGTTGGGGTGGTTGATTCCATTCCCCTCCTACACATCTTTGGTGAGCTCAACACACTTATAGCTTTTGTTTGATTTTATAATTAGATTTCATTTTGGTTTATCAAGATCTACTTTGTATGCTTTTGTTTACATTAGTGGTATTTAGATCTCCTTTGGGAAATGCTTTCATATAGAAATTTTTATATTTATTTCCATTATGAAAATTCAAAACAATCACACCTAGTCTGATTCATAATAATTGTACTTCATTTCAATGGCATTATTATCATTATTTTCAAGTTTCATTCATGACATTTAAGATATTCCATTTCATGCATATTATGAGAATTTTGTTTTTTGTTGCATTGATCTTCATCTCCCTCCCAAGGGAAATCTTTTCAAAGATGATGTTGATCAACCTTTAGTGATTTACAATGTTCCTAACCTTAATTGTGCTACTATGTGGGATGAACCCTTGGATAGGAATATTGACTACTCTCTCTATCATGAAGCTTCTTTGAGTCATTCCTCTAGCGAGTGTCTTCTTCCATCTTTGAGTGAATCTACTATTTGGGATGATGCTTTAGATAAGGAAATAGATTACTTTCTTCCTCATGAGACATTTTTGGATGATTAAATGGTTATTACTCCTATTTATTAGCCAATTTCTACGAATTTAATTGATATACCTTCTATATATGAGGATTTGATGATTTTTGTTTGTCCTTCTCCTACAAGTTCCTTATCTCTAGAAGATCACAACCTTGACTCTTCTTGTTTCTTTCAAGATACCTCTAAATTCACATCAAGTCTTATTGAAAAAGATAATCATTATGACCTTCCTTTCACTCATCCACACTTAGGTCATAAGGATCCTACTTACATTGACCCTATAAGTGGCTTCTCAACTCTTCAAGATTGGACAATGTTAGATTTCATACCAACTTCTTATATTCTTGATTTTGTGTGTCAAACACCTTTATTTGATGAGTATATTCATATTTAATGTTTCCCTTTATATGTCCATCTAATTAAATATGAGAGATCTACTTTTTCTATTCTTTATCAATTCCTTTCTTATGTTATGTTTCATATGACTTGCAATGATGAATGGTATCTTTTTCATGATCATTATACTTGATGTATATACATCTCTATTATGTTGGTACTAGCTATGTGATATTTTTAGCCTATCTTTTGGGGGCTAATTGTCCTACTCTAGTCATTTTTGTTGTCTCTTCACTTGAGGAGAGAGGGCTCTATTTCCTTTTCCTATCTATACCATATGATCCATTATCTCCCCCTGTTGATATTTTTTACTTTGATATGATTCAACATTTTCCTATATTCATTTATTGTGATTATTTGTGGATTAATATCCCAAGTGAAATCTTATGTTTTCTTTATCTATCATACCATATATATTACTTTTTTTGTTTTCTTACTCTAACAAAGAATATATTTATCAATATATCTTTGTGGGCATCATTCCCACCAAGGTTTTCCCTTGGCTAGGGTTTCCCTAGTTAAAAAAATATGGTGTTATAAGTTCTATTTGTGCATGGTTACTCTTAATGTAACGCCCTACCAAGGGATCCAAAGAATTAACCTAAAGTTTCACTAAGTTTGGTAGCATATATATATATATTTTGAAACATAAAAGTAAAACTATTCACATCATGCACACAATAACGGAAGTAATAACAACAATTCAAGTGAAAGTAAACATAAAATTACATAAAAAGGTTACATTCTTCAAGGATCCCTTAACACTGAATCACATCTAAACTAACTATTAATGATTCCATCTAATACTACATCCACATGAAATAATAATGAAAAGTCCAACATTCTTAAATTACATTTTTGATTGCTTGATCATCCACTGTACATGCTAAAGGGTATGAAAGGCTTAAAAGAATATGCATATGTGAAAATAAAGTACATCATTTTCCTATACTAATCCATGATGAAAATGAAATAAGTAAATGAAACCACATATCATACATGATACATCATCATAAGAGATATAAACATCCATCGTAATAGTTAACCATAAATCACAAACATAACTAAGTGCACAGTTCCTCCCAATTGTAAATAACATCATTAGACCATCATGGTGGGCCCTAGCCATCCCTTCGTACGTAACATCCCAAATCACCAAAGAGATAATAAATATTAACATAGTAGGAATGTCACTCCTAAATCATTCTACATCATATGCAGAAAGAAATCTAACATGCAAGATAAAGCATAAGATAACATCATCTAACAGATGCAAATCATCAATATAAGGATACATGTCCACCATCATAATCAAAGAGTGTGTCAGCCATAGTGTCTCAAATGGATCTCATATGGTAAGAGTGAAGAAGCACTACCACCCAATTGTGTGGAACCTAAATGGTCCACTCCCACTATGCTGAGGAGATAATCTCAAGTCCCAAACAGGTTATCAAATCACATAGCACAAATACTCTCTAAGTCCAAGAATTCTAAAAGTATACTAACTCAAAGGTTCCAATCACAAACCAACATCTATTCCTAGAGGCACACAAAGACATGTACAAAACCTACTATGCAAGCGAGAAAGTGTCATCACATAGATCACGCTAGAGTTACCGTGGTAGTCTTTCAATAGACCTTGACCCCCTAGTGATCCCTATGTGGCCACTAGTATCCTCTCATATAGATGAGGCATACTATGGAATGCAAGGTCGCAACCAATCATTCTCTCTACTCTCATCCTAGTCTATACTAGCACTCGATGCATGGGAAAGAACAAACAATTATCTTATTAGGTTCATTTAAGTCAGTATTAGGTGTAATGTTTTCACTGATTAAAAAAACTTACAATGAGTTACCCTGGTAGCCTTTTAGGGCCCCAACCCCCATTCCAAGTCACTTCCCAACACTACATGTAGATAACCTACCCTAAGCTCATGGAATCATAAATCACAAAATCACCACAGTCCTATACAAGCAACTGAAAAAATACCAAAGATAATCCATAATAAAAAATCAAATCTCCATGAGCAACTGAAAAGCATCCATAGATAATCATGACCACAACAATTCTCTATTGGCAACTGAAGGTATAACTGATAATCACTATATCCATTGGTTCTCAACAAGCAACCAAAAATTATCTCAAAGTAATACTGATCGAAGACTCCAAAATGGTCAAGTCAAAACATGTGACATCATGATATCATCAAGATCAGATAAACAATTCAATTCCATCAAAGTGTTTGGAAAATAATCCAAATACAACTGATCCACAACTCATAAAAAGGTCACATATATTACAGCTTACACAATGAAGACTGAAGACAATATCAATCAGCATGCCATCACATCACCATGGTTCAGTTTAAAAGATTGAGATCAAAAGACATCATCATGACATCACAATCATAACCCTTGAGCCTCTGGTAGACGTCCTATAACTGGTCAACAAACTAGTCAACCCAAAAACTCCAAACATATAGCATAGAGAAAACACAAAGTGCAAGCACAAGTTTGGGTTCGTTAAAATCTTATAATTGAATTAAGTGTGGAGGTTTTAGTTTTCATTTTCAAATTTAGATATCAAGTGGTGGAATTTGTACATTTTACCTAACCCATGTATCCATTTGATAGATAAAAGTACTTTTCCCCAAAACCCATTAAATCAATATTTTAAAACACTTCTAAGAGTATACAATATTTGAAAAAGACCCCCCCATCGTGTTCCAATAGAACATATAGAGAATTCAATGTAAACAAATACAATTTATCCTCATTTATCTATCCTTTATTTAAAACCTATTAAATTAGATTTATATTATTAAACTAAAATATTATAAAATGATTAATAATCTATTAATAAATTTTTTATTTATAATATAATAATTAATATTATATAATAATTAATATTATATAATAATTAATATTATATAATAATTAATATTATATAATAATTAATATTTAAAACATATATAATAATTAACATTTAAAAGTTATTAATATTAAATAATGTTGCTACCCAACAAACTTGAAATATCACCAATCTCATATAACAGTATCATAATTTAAAAAAAAAACATAACATAATTTAAACCCCCCCATAGCATACGAGTCATATTGTACAATATTAAAAAAAGAAGATAATTTTAATCACTAATGAATTTTCCTTTAAAAAGGCCGTGTGTCCCTACCTACCGTCAAAGGGCCTGCGACAGTTGTTGTAGTACCTGTGACTGTAGGTACGGTGCTGCGGCTCGACAGTAATAAGCATGGGGTACGGGAGGGGGGTATATCCCACCCCTCCCATTATAATTTTTTTAATAAATTTTTATAAATATCATTTTTAAACAACAATTTCAAAGCGTTTCAATTTTTTTATAAAAACGTTGTCTAATAAACGTTTTGAATAATTCATTCCACTGTCATTTTTTTAAAAGCAACATTTTTAAACAAATATATATATATATATATGTATATATATGTATATACTTATATGTATATATATACATATATATATATATACATACATATATATATATATATATATATATATATATATATATATATACATACATATATATAGATATATATATACATATATATATGTATATATTTATCTATTTATATATATATCTATATATGTATATGTATATATATATCTATATATATGTATGTATACATATATATATATCCATATATATATATATATATATATATATATATATATATATATATATATATATATATATATATATATACACACGTAGTTTGTTATCAAGCATTACTACATTATATATATATATATATGTATGTATGTATGTATGTATATATATGTATGTATATATATGTATGCAGATTTAATATATATATAAAAAGAGAACATATACCTAGTTTTGAACAAAAAGGGCTTTCCAATTCGATGAATTGAGAATTTCTCCTAAATAGTAATTATTTTCTAAATTTACCCATTAACTCTTTTAAATAGGTTTGTCCATACACATCTGAAACCCTAGCCCCATAGTTTCCTCAGATCTATGCATATGAAAATTTCTTATATAGAATTTAACTACCCATGACAAAATGCATACAACCAAGATATAAAAATTCTCAAAAAGCATTCAGAAGACACGAAGAAGACAAGAAGTGCAAGAAGAAAAATATCATAAGCCAAAATCACAAGTGTCTACCTAGACACTGATGCTAAATCACTTCTCCTCATAATTCTGTAGAGCAAGCTCCTTCCTTCTCCAATGTTCCCGGGTCCTCCAAACACACTCCCCAAGCTTCTAGGAGTGCCTGAATATAAAGAACTCTCAGGAAGCACCTAGAATGTCTCTAGAAACAACCAAAAGGTGTTGACAACTAAGCACGAGTCTTTTCCAACCTTCTAGATGAGTCACAAGGTTGTAAACACCATGTTCTTAATTTGTGTGCTAACTCCTGTGTTGTTGACATCTGTGCAATCAAGAGAGGCGCTTACTCCTAGGTAGACTTATAACTTTTATTTTAATTCTTTTATTATTTATATTATTATTATTTATTTATTATTTTTTTATTATTATTATTAATTTTAATTTCTTTTATTTAATTCTTTTTCCCAATTAATTCCCCATTTAATTAATTGAAATCAAAATATCAAAATATCAAAATATCATCACATTATATTAATCTTCCAAAATAATTAAATCATTAATTAAATCTTTTAATTTAATGACTTAATTAATAGAAAATTCACCATAGACCTCCAAGATAAAATATGAAAACCCATCATAGAACAATCCATACATAATCAGTCTAAAGGGTTAAAATCATGAATTATGTCATCCAACACATTCGAAAGGTAAAATATCTCGGATACTTGTCCTACCTTTCTAGGAGAAATGGTTTAAGGGTTTAGGATTTGGACTTGAGAATTTATCTCCCCTCTCTTACCATTGAGATAGTGCGACAGGGTACGCTCGTCCTGGTAATTCAGGGAAGTCGATACCCAGTACCTACAACCTACATAAAAACCATGCATGTGTACATTATATATATATATATATATATATATATATATATATATATATATATATATATATATATATATATATATATATATATATATATATATATATATATATATATATATATATATATATATATATATATATATATATATATATATATATATATATATATATATATATATATATATATATATATATGCTAAGCTAAACAGGCAATGGTAGGAAGTGGTGCATCGTGTAGATCCCGACTAGCAGGTGACTATGACTCCCTTCCTTAACCATATTAGAAACACCATACAATAAAAGAAAAAACACACACCATACACATGCAAGTATGGGGTAAGTATCCATAAGAAAGGACATGTGATAATAACCATCTAACTAATCATCATCAATAACTAAAAGCAATGTAATAACCATCATACATACATGAAATGTAGAGTTTAAGTAATCTCATCATATATCAACTGAATCCATAACACAATATCTGATAGTCTCAAAAAAATGCTACTAACCATCAACATAAAACTAGTCTAATAGAGTTTGACCATGATAGCAACAATGTATCTAGAAATACATAAACGAGGGTAGGAACTACACTTAATGTTCAACATTACTTGTTTATTTTCTTATGCATGGTTCAAAGTAATAAATAATATCTAGTTGGTGAAAAAAGTTTGTAGAATACTGATTCACACCCCCTTCAATATTCCCTATTTTTAACAATTGGTATCAGAGCATAGTTACTTAGAAGAGGCTTAATAGCTTGAGTAAGGTCCCTATGGATATGCAATAGATGATGAAGAACCTTGAAGAGGCACTTGAACAAATTGATCTCCTTACTAAAGAAAGAGAAGTTAAAAGATAGATATGAAGACTCCAAAGTATACATTGGAAAACTAAAGGACAAGATTGAATATCTGAAATTGAAGCCTAAATCTACTAAATCTGAAATTGGTGATGATGAATATTCAAAACTGAATCTAAAGTACAAGATCTTGAAGCATGAATTGAAGACTACCAATCTAAAGTTGAGTTTAAAGAGTGATCCTAGAAAAGTTGAATCTGATTTAAAGACTTAAAATTTAGATCTTAGAGCCAATCTAGCAAAGAAGACATCCAAACTTGAAGCATTAAAAGTAGATCATGAAAAAATTCAAAAGTACAACACTATTTTGAAAGGTGAACTAACTCAAAGCAAGCTACATCTTGAAAAGATTTATACTAGTAGAAAAAAGCTTGATGAATCAATGTCAATACAAAGACCTACCTATGATAAGACTACTCTCGGTTACCTATTTAAGATGTCTATAAAGAAACTTGAAAGTGGATTAGATTTGAGAGAAAAATATAAATCTAATGATAAGATTAAATATAGTCAATCTTTTGATAAATCCAAAGAAGTTGGAGAGAAGAAAACTGAGAAATTGGATGAACCTAAGAAAGTAAGAATCTCCTAAGGAAACCCGATATGAATTTTGAGGTAAGTGCTTTTCATGTAATGAAATAGGTCATATGAAAAGAGATTGTACAAATAAGTCATTTAATCATGTTATAAATTTATATTGTCATAATTTTTATGGTATTGGTCATAAAGAAATTAATTGTAAGAAATCTAAATATGATAATGATAAAAGAAATAGTAGAATGTTTGGAAATACTAACCCTGCATATAGAAGAAGATCTAATGAGAGCACATCAAGAGAAAGAAGGACTTATGAAGAAATAAAGAAAATCATGTTTTATAAGTTTAACAACTTTGGACACATAGCCTAGAATTGTCAAGCACCTTCAACATAATCTTCGAAGCAAAACCCCAGTATGTCAGTTATCAACAACTTCAGACATACAACAAAGTACTAAAGAATGGACAAAAGGAACAATGGAAGAAACTTTGGAAATGATAGAAGGAATCATGAAATAAAATTTGAAAATAGAAGCAACAATGAAAGAAACTTCAGAAATGAAAAAAGGAATCATGAAAGTAATTGTAGAACTAAGAAAGATAATGGAGATCAAAAAAATGTAGTTAGTTAACTTTGAGAAGAACTCGACGAGACATTTATAAATGGATTAAATATTTCTAAAGAAAATTTAGATGATGCAAAGACATGAAGATTGAAGTTAGGAATTGATTTTAATTCAACCAAGTTGAATTAAGCTTGTTCACAACACCAGAATTTGAAACTTCATTTAGATATTAAACTATGAGTAGCAAGGTTAAGAGAAGATGTATCTAGATGATTTTAGATTATAGCTAAGCTCACTTTCAATTTGGAGCTTATCAAAACAAGTTACAAAGGAAATAAGAGTTATTGTTATGACAACAAAAGCTTATTCTATGACAGAAGATGAAATCTATGTTTTCACAACAAGTTTCATGGAGAAAAGTTTTGTTGAGTGAAGTTCTTTTGAGACAAGTTGAAGGTTACTCCTATGAAACCCTTAGAATAAAACCTTAATTTGACTCTATCAACAAATTTTAACAACATAATATACTTGGAAGATGTAGGAAGTTATTTAACTAGCAAGTTTGAAACTATTGGAAGTGAATTTATGAATAAGGATATGGAAATCATTTTCAACCATGATATGACTATGTAGCGCAAATTTGAACATTTGAAGGATTTGGACTTATTTAGATATCATTTCTACCATGAAATTGATAATGAAGAATGGACTTAGATCATATTGAGCATAATTCATAATGGAAAGTTATGGATGGAAGATAATGTAGTTGACATTTTAGTCAACCTTATTGATTAGGTTATTGGTCTTAGAAAACAAGGCAATGTACTTATTAGTGAGAAATTAGTTAAGGAAAAGGTTGAAAGTTATATTAAGGAAATTTATAATGGTAAGACAATGGTGATCAGCACCATCAGACAACATGATGTGAGATTCTTGAGCAGAATCATTGCATATTCTATTTTGTACAAGTTCTAAGAGTAATGAGTTGTTAGCATGATAATTTATGTAGCCTAAAAGATTTGTGTTGATAAAGAACAGGTGGATTTGATTGAGATTTTGAGAGTACAACTCCTTGAGAATTTGGAGAAGATTAAGAGAACTAAGAATGGTGTATTTAGATTTCAATCACTAATCAATCATATTTACTTTCATGTACTTAAGAGAATTCCATTTCTATCAGTTACAAAGATTATGAGCAATGAAAGTTCGACTATCGATTAGATAACAGATGTATGTAGAAGGTATCCTGTAGATAAAATTTTGGACAATAGAAACCTAATTATGAGAATATTCTAGAATGAGATGAAATAGAGGTTTAGAATTGTACCTACAATTGTTGATAGATTTAAGGATGATATACGCTTTATGGTGTATATAGATCTAACACATATTGAAGCACTAGAACCTCAATAAACATTTCTTGATCCCTTAGGTTATGAGTTGAGTGATGATGTAGCTATTGGTTACATTTATCTATTGTTGAACTCTAGAAAGGACTAAGCATCGACTTACAAATTTGGAACATATGAGGAGATAACTCAATCAGCTTATGAGGCCTTGGAGAAAGCATCTCATAAGAAGATTGAGCCCATAATGAAGAAAGCATCAATTGAGGCCGATAAGTTAGAAAGTGAATCACAGGCAGTTAGGAAAACTATCTCTGGACTAAAGAAAATTGGTGAACAAGGTGTGATGTATGTAATACCTCTATCAGTTGGGCAAGCATTAGGTGTATCTATTGCAGAGCTCCTACAAAGAAAAGTATTCCATATGTTTCTATATCAGCCAAGAACCTAGTAAACCAAAGAGGAAATCTAAAAGGTTAGTAGAAGTTGAGACTCATAAATCAAAGAGAGTTAAGTAACTAGCTACTAGACCTAGGAAAAGGAAGAAAACATTGTTGACAATTGAAGATTCCAGTGAGGATGATGATGAGGAACAAGAAATTAAAAATCATGAAAAGGTTATTGTCTCTAAACAATCAACAAGTAAAACAAGACAACCTTGGAATTCTAAGATTGAAAAGATCAACAAAACTATTGAAAATGAAGGAAACTTTGTGCAAATGAACAAGTTTTATGATTTGTACAGTGATATTGAGAAATAATAGATTGATATCTCTACTATGAGATATATGATTCTTAATAACTTGAAACTTAAAGATATTGAGGGTATCATAAATTAGAAAGTCTATGGTAGGCTTATAGTTAAGAAGGCACTAGCTCATGAGGAAGACATGGAACTTTGGAAGTTAGTGATAAGGACTATGTGTAAAATTGATGATGAAGAAGAAATCAAGAAACTTATGAACAAACTAGCACCCTACTTAAGAAATAAGATGAGGCCATTTTTGTTTATGGGAGATGAGAAGAATGTTATAAGAAGTGAAACAACTACAACTATCAACTAGATGATGTCTGAATCAAAGAAAACATGCACCTCAATAGAGAGAAATTTGGAAGCGTTAGTAAGTGGTGACACTATGCAAATTGATCAAACTAATGTTATTATTTGCATTGACGAGAATCCTTTTGAAAGCTTTGATAAGCCTGAGTCTCAATTTGAGGACATTCAACATTAGTTAAAATTGATTGAAGAAGAAAAGAGGCAATTAGAGAAAGGTAAGAAGAAGATTGAAGTAGCTAAGAAAAGTTTTCTTAAGGAGGATAAGAGGTAGAAAGAAGAAAAGAAGAGGAGAGAAGAGGAAAAGTATAAGAAGCTAGATGTCATGCCCAAAAAAACACAGGCAGAAACACACAATTTTTTTATAGAAAGGTAATAACTAAATTTCCTAAGTTCGATAAGTTTAAATTAGTTTAAACACATGCACATAGTAAAACAATCAATACAATTTCCCCTAACAGTGTCTTGACAATCTAAAAAAAAAAGTTTTACAACCAATGGATTTGAATAGATCGTTAAAACTGAGCATTCGTCATTACTTTACTTTAAAACAAATATACAATTGCCATTTACCTTGCAATAACCCTTGAAAAATTAAACTAATAATTCATTCTAGGTTAATTGATGCAGAAGCATCCCGAGGTATAAGGGCAATCCTGTGTCACCCAAAAAATGTACTTAGACTTAGTTTCTGTTTCATGTCTTTACATTTTTGGATACCCATTTGGGTCAAATAAAGGTTCCAACTCTCACAGTTCAACTATCAGTGTGTTTGAAAATCCTAAAAAAATAGGAGCATGCAATTTGGCCATCATTTTGGTGACCTAGAAGGTGTGAATTGGCCAGATGAATATAAATGTGATTTAGAGCATTCCAGAAAAAGAATCAGGTCAAAAGGCCCCATGGTTTGAAAGTTATTGCAGTTTTTCGGGTTTTGGAGACCTCCTAAGAATGCTTCAAAGTCAAGTTAGGGGCATTAAATGACCTCAAAAAGGGCCAAAAAATGGGGGAAAAGAAAAGCTGGTCCATAGGGCTATAGAGCACTTCGAGAGCTTTTCGAAAATGTAAACAGTTTGTCAATCGGAGCTACAGTTCAAAAGTTATGCCTCCCGGAAGTTCAATTACCATTTTTTGATTCTTCTAGATTTGTACCGACTTCTAACGTAGCTTCTAAAACCTTTTATTTAGTTGATAGATGCCTACTAGCACTTTCTAGAATGTACTCCTAGTCCTTAACCCTCCGGGGTCTATTTAAGGAGATTTTTGGCATTGTAAAAGGCAGTTCGCAGTGGAGTTTGGGAGGAGGTACTAAAAGGAGAAATTATCTCCAGATTTATGCTATTGTAAGCCCTTAGGGCATGTTTCAAAGTTTATTTTCTCTGCACTATTGTACTAGCTTATTTTCTCAGTTAATATAATTTTTCCTTTCTGTTGGTTCCATTCTGTTCTTGGGTTGTGTCTCCATCAAGTGGTATCAGAGCTGGTTTTCCTGAGTGTGTAGACAGAACACCGACTGTGAGGCAGTTTGCACCAGGACTGTGTGGTTGTGGGTTTGAGTTAAGAAGATGCCTCCAGGAATAGAGCGTGGTGGAAGAACCAAAGCTATTAATCCTGAGGAGGTTAGAGCCCTCCAAAGGCAGGTACAAGCATTGCAAGAGGAGCTCCGTAGAGGAGCAAATGTTGCAGCAGGTGACAACAGTGAGGATGACAATGAAGAAGAAGAAATGGGACCAGAAGGGGAACTTGATGGGGAAGTTCTAAATCCTATAGAGGAAAGGCTTTTTAGGGACATTACTAAGTTTGGGAAAAGACCTACAATTGAAGTGGGTTTATTTTCAGGAAATCTGAAACCAGATGAGTTGATCGATTGGATCAATGAACTGGAAGAATACTTTGAGTATGAGGATATCAGGGACCCAGATAGGGTTAAGTTTTCAAAGGCCAAACTGAAAGGCCATGCCAAAATCTGGTGGCAAGAGGTTCAATTGGAAAGAAACAAAAGAGGAAAGGAGAAGATCACAAGATGGGATCGCATGGTGGACAAATTGAAGAAGCATTTCACTCCTGTGGACTACGAGCTTGATCTGTTTAAGAAGATGCATGGGTTAAAGCAAGCAGGAAGATCAGTCAAAGAATATACAGAGGAGTTTTATCGACTCTTGATTAGAGCAGGGCATGCAGAAGCAAATAAGGAGAAGGTTGCTCATTATATCAGTGGGTTGCGACCTAGCATCTAGGAGGAATTAAGTCTAGTAAGAGTGACCAGCATTGAAGAAGCATACTAGTTTTCCCTATGAGTTGAAGAGAAGCTGAGTAAAAGGTTTGAAGGAAGACAAAGAGGGCGCAGTCAAGGAGGAAGGGGAAGCGGTAGATCATCTGGAGGCCGCAATGAAACCCAAAAGAAAAATGAAGATGTGGGTACTAGCAGAAACCAGAGGAATGAGGGTTTCAACCGCTTCCATGATCAAGACTTTGGAAATCAAAGAGGAAGAGGTAGAGGACATGGACAAGGAAGAGGAGGCTTCCGTGAAACCTATTTCCATTGCAATGAAGTTCATTGTGCCTTTGAATTCCCTCAATGACAAGGAAGGACAGATAGGAGAGCTGAGGGCCAAGCTAGGGTTGCTCATGTGGATGAGGATGCACAATCATCACATTCAGAGGATGAAAAAAGAGGAGAGACCTTGGTAAATGAAAGAGTCCTACTAAGTGGTGAGAATGAACCAGGACAACAAAGGAGTTTGTTTCGTACCAGATGCAAGTGTGAGGATAAATGTTGTGACGTGATTATTGATGGTGGTAGCACTGATAACCTAGTATCAGAAGAGATGGTCTCTAACCTGAAGCTCAAGAGGGAGAAACATCCCCAGCCCTACCGGATTTCTTGGGTAAAAGATGATCATAAGGTCCTGGTAAGTGAACAATGTTTAGTAAAATTCAAAATTGGGAGTTACCATGATGAAGTTCTCTGTGATGTTATTTCGATGGATGTTTGCCATCTATTGTTGGGTAGACCATGGCAGTTTGATAGACATGCAATACATGATGGACATGCAAACACATACTCTCTGACAAAGGATGGAGTTCGCCACAAATTGAAGCCTATGAAAAAGGAAGGTGAAAAGGTATGTAGCAGTGCTAGGATTTTTCTTGTTGATGGAAGGAAGCTTTTAGATGACATGAAACATCAGCATATGTGCTATGCTTTGATTCCTAGGAAAGATAAAGAAGGTAGTAGTGAAATACCATTTGAAGTTTCAGATTTACTAAGGGAATTTGGAGATATTATCTCTGATAATGTTCTAGATGGATTGCCACCAGTAAGGAAAATCAGTCATCAGATAGATCTGATTCCAGGAGCTAGTTTGCCTAACAAGGCTGCTCATAGGATGACTCCTACTGAAATAAAGGAGCTAGATAGACAGGTTCAGGAGCTGTTGAGGAAGGGCTTGATTCGAGAGAGCCTGAGTCCATGTGCAGTACCTACAGTACTTGCACCAAAGAAGGATGGAGAGTGGAGGATGTGTACAGATTCTCGAGCTATAAATAGGATAACCATCAAGTACCAGTTTCCTTTACCAATGATGGATGATCTTATGGACTGCTTGAGTGGAGCTCAGTACTTCATAAAGATAGATCTGAAGAGTGGCTATCATCAGATACGGATTTGAGAAGGAGATGAGTGGAAAACAACCTTCAAGACTAAGGAGGGTCTTTATGAGTGGTTAGTCATGCCCTTTGGATTGACGAATGCCCCAAGCACCTTCATGCGGCTCATGAATGAGGTACTTAAGAAGTTCTTGGGAAAATTTGTTATTGTCTATTTGGATGATATTTTAATTTTCAGCAAGACTTTGGAAGAACATTTACTACATATTCATAGTGTCCTTGAAAGGCTAAGGGAAGAGAAATTGTTAATTAATCTAAAGAAGTGTGTCTTTGAAAAAAGGGAGTTAGTCTATTTGGGATTTTTTATATCACCTGAAGGTCTCAAAATGGATCCAGAGAAGGTAAAAGCCATCTTGGAATGGCCTACTCCAAGGTCTTCTACTGAGCTAAGATCATTTCATGGTCTGGTTAGTTTTTAGAGGAAGTTTATTAAGAATTTCAGTGGCATATGTACACCCCTAACTGATACAATACGAGGGGATAGAAAAGAGTTCAAATGGACTGTAGCAGCTGCGAGAAGTTTTGAATTGCTGAAGAAGAAGGTGACAAAATAGCCTATGTTGGCACTTCCATATTTTAGAAAGGTTTTCCAGGTGGATTGTGATGCTAGTGGCAGCGCTATTGGGGTTGTATTAAGCCAAGAAGGTAAGCCTATTGCATATTTTAGTGAAAAATTGAATGATGCAAAGAAGAAGTATTCTGTTTATGATCAAGAGTTCTATGCAATAGTTCAGGCCTTAAAGAAATGGAGGCATTATTTATTGCCAAAGGAATTTGTTTTGTATACTGATCATCAGGCATTATAGTACCTAAATAGCCAAGGTAAATTGAATCAGAGGCATATGAAGTGGGTAGAATTCTTGCAGAGTTATACATTTGTGTTGAAGCATAGAAGTGGAAAATCTAACAGGGTTGCAGATGCACTAAGTAGGAGACAGTCACTGCTTACAGTAATGCAAGTTGAAGTAGTTGGGTTTGATGAACTCAAGAATTTGTACCCTGAGGATCCTGATTTTGCTGAAGCATGGAAAGCTTGTAAAGAACCTGTTGTTGTAGATAGAACCAAGTGGTTAGACTATTTAATTCAGGATGGCATGCTGTTCAAAGGTAGTCAATTGTGCATTCCAAGGAGTTCCATGAGGGAAAATTTGATTAAGGAGAAACATAGTGGAGGGATGGCAAGACATTTTGGTTGAGATTAGACCATTTCCATTCTTATAGAACATTATTTTTGGCCTCAAATTTCACAGGATGTGAAGAAGTTTGTACAGAGTTGCCAGGTTTGTCAAGTTGCCAAGGGGTTTAGTCACAATACTGGCCTATATCAGCCACTGCCTGTTCCATGAAGGCCATGGGAGGACATAAGTATGGATTTTGTTCTTGGATTGCCAAGGACACAAAGGGGTAATGACTCAGTATTCATGGTGGTTGATAGGTTCTCCAAAATGGCACATTTCATTCCATGCCTCAAAAATCATGATGCTGTCCATATTGCAGACTTGTTTTTCAAAGAGGTGGTAAGACTACATGGTCTTCCAAGGAGTATAGTTTTTGATAGAGACACTAAATTTGTGGGGTATTTCTAGAGGACATTGTGGAAAAAGTTGAGAATGGACTTGAAATTCAGTTCCATGCATCACCCACAAACTGACGGTCAAACAGAAGTGGTAAACAGAAGTCTGGGCAATTTGCTAGATGTTTAGTTGGGGATAAGCCCAAGGAATGGGATTTGATTCTACCACAAGCAGAGTTTTCTTATAATAACTCTATAAATAGGAGTATTGGAAAATCACCATTCCAAATTGTATATGGGAGTAGCCCAAGGACTGCACCAGAGCTAAGGAAGGTAGAACAATGGGAGAGGACAAGTGCTGAAGCTGAGGAATTTGCTGAACATATCAAGCATCTACATGAGGAGCTTCAAGCACACATTACCAAGATGAATCAAGAGTATAAAGCTAGGGTTGATCAAAGGAGAAGACATAAGGAATTCCAAGTAGGGGATTTAGTCATGGTGCACTTACGAAAAGAAAGATTTCCAGCCGGTACTTACAACAAGCTAAAAATGAAGAAATTTGGCCCCTGCAAAATTTTGAAGAAACATGACTCAGGAAATGCATATGAAGTGGAGCTGCCAGATGGTATTCAGATTTCTCCCATTTTCAACATTGCAGATTTAATAAAGTATCATGATGATGGTGCAAATGAGGAGCTGGTGTTAGAGCCATCTCCAATTCTTGCTTCTAAGAAGGAGGAGATAGAAGACATTCTGGATCATCATGTGGGTAGGAGTACCAGAAACAGGCAGTATGAAGAGTATTTGGTCAAATGGAAAGGACGACCAATCGAGGACTCAACTTGGATTTCAGTAGCTGAGGTTTCCCATTTGGGATTTCCTCTACAATCCATAAAGTGACAAGGTCATTTTTCAATCTACCCTGGGTGTCTGATGCAAGAGCATCCAGAGGTATAAGGGCAATCCTGTGTCACCCAAAAAATGTACTTAGAATTAGTTTCTGTTTCATGTCTTTACATTTTTGGATACCCATTTGGGTCAAATAAAGGTTTCAACTCTCACAGTTCAACTATCAATGTGTTTGAAAATCCTGAAAAAATAGGAAGCATGCAATTTGGCCATCATTTTGGTGACCTAGAAGGTGTGAATTGGCTAGATGAATATAAATGTGATTTAGAGCATTCCAGAAAAAGAATCAGGTCAAAAGGCCCCACGATTTGAAAGTTATTGCAGTTTTTCGAGTTTTGGAGACCTCCTAAGAATGCTTCAAAGTTAGGTTAGGGGCATTAAATGACCTCAAAAAGGGCCAAAAAATGGGGGACGAGCAAAGCTGGTCCATAGGGCTATAGAGCACTTCAAGAGCTTTTCAGAAATGTAAACAGTTTGTCAATCGGAGCTACAGTTCAAAAGTTATGCCTCCTGGAAGTTCAGTTACTATTTTTCGATTCTTCTAGATTTGCACCGACTTCTAACGCAGCTTTCAGAACCTTCTATTTGGTCGGTAGATGCCTACTAGCACTTTCTAGAATGTACTCCTAGTCCTTAACCCTTCGGGGTCTATTTAAGGAGATTTCTGGCATTGTAAAAGGCAGTTCGGAGTGGAGTTTGGGAGGAGGTACTAAAAGGAGAAATTATCTCCAGATTTATGCTATTGTAAGCCCTTAGGGCATGTTTTGAAGTTTATTTTCTCTGCACTGTTGTACTAGCTTATTTTCTTAGTTAATATAATTTTCCCTTTCTGTTGGTTCCATTCTGTTCTTGGGTTGTGTCTCCATCATTAATCCAATTATTTGCTTTCAAATTAAAACTAATTATTTCTCTAAAGGTAAATACTAACATATTTATTAAATCTAATATAACAACATTTATTAAAATCCATGCGAATATTATAAAATCAATATAGTTAATTAAATCATAAACAATAATTCTACATTATTTTAAATCAATTCATCCTCTTTATACTTATCCCATAATTAACATAATGCCAAACAATAATCATATAAATCTTAAGTTTAAATAAAACAACCAATAACAAAGCTAATTAATTTTCAAATGAAGTCTAACATTATTATAAATCTAACATTAATTATCCAAATGACATATATGAAAAACCCTTTAACTAAACCAAAAATTAATATGAATAACAACATATCCTAACAAACATCTTAACTAGAACTAACTATCTCCAAGGACTTAATAGCTAATGTTTAAAAACAAATAAATACTAATTAATTAATATAAAAATAAAATAAATTACTAAAATATGTAACTAACTAAAAATTAAACTCACATATACTAATTTCCTTCTTTCCTAAACATTCTAATCTATGCTTAACCTTAACAACCCTTAATCCCCCTTTTCACCTAAAGTGCTTAATTTAATTAAGCTTAGAATGTACTAACTATAATTTAAAACAAAACTATTATAATGATAAAATATTTAAAACATATTAAACTAACTTACACTAAATTTTAAACTATCTTAAAACTAATCTAAACACTATAAACTAACATCTTGAAACTTTATCTTACTACATAATATAAAAATCTTAATATAACAAATAAATTAACATAATAAAAACCTAAACTAAACCCAATACTAACCACTTATAACCCCCCCCCATACCCAACACAACTCTTCTTTCCCCCTCCACGTCACATCCTATCTCCTCCAATCTCTTGCACATTTCCAAGTGCGTTGCCCCAGACTGCAACATGACAGTCTTGTCCCCCTTGGCATGCGTGAGTAGCTTGGGCGCTCCAAGTTTTAAACAAGGCAAGTTTGAAATAAATCTAATGAAACCTCCAAAAGACAAAGGAACATCAGCGCATCCTCCCAAGTGGTTGACTATGGCAATGAAGTATGGGAGAAAGTACAAGGTGTTGTCACCCAAGATTAGACTTGTTTATTTTCTATTAAAACATTGGCATAGATTAGTTTTTGTTTCTTTTCAAAGAAGGAAGAAGTGATTGCATAGACTAATATAGCATTAATTCTATTTGACTTTGATGCCAAGTATGACACCTTTCCCCCTTCTCATTTGCTAACACTAATGTCATGTCAGGCCCCTTCAAAAAAAATCAAATACATTTAATGTAAAAAAGGTCAAAAAGGTCTGTGCCCATTTTTGGTAGAGAGTTAAGTTTAAAAAGTAAATTAGGTGATTTGGTTATGAAATGATAAGTTATAATATTTTGTTTGTTTTAAGTTTCATGTAATTTATATATATATTTATTCAAAAGTTAATTTATTTATCTTTTTCAAAAGGGAATATATAGGAGAATCCTTAAAGATTCTCTATTGCCAAAGAGGTAATAATTCTTTTTCCCATACAAAACCAGAGAGTTTTTACTCTCTTGGAACTTTTTTTTTTGTGTCTTTATTTTTCTAAGTATGAATTTTCAAGTTGATTTAATAACCAAGAGGGGATTTTCTTTAAAAAAAAAGTAAATTTAATAGGACTTCTTGCAACTAAATAAACCAAGAGATTTAATTATCCATTTAAACCACAATGCAAGAATTGATTTAATTCCAATAATCACAAAAACTGAACCTTCATTCATAACATAATTTTTTTGTTTTCAACATATAAGGAAACTTGAAATTTTTCCTAATTAAATCAACATCATTTCATCTTTTTTTTTTGATGTGCATCACGTAACGAAAGGTACCAAAAATCTCATGAGAAACAATAATGCTCAATCACCATTTTATTGGCAAACCTGATTCAAAAGCTCAGCCGAGAAAGAACCAAGAAGAAAACCTGGCTTCATTGCCATTACAACAAAGTTATTAAATAAAATTTTCATAGGATTTCAATCCCAAATTTCAAACATCAACTAATTTCCTTTGTGTCCCTTATCAAGGGATCCACATCATTTTCTGGAACACATTGCTAAGATCGTGGAGGGAACAAAATATGATCAGGTGTCAAACAAGCATGACCAAGAGACAAAATCAAATGCGCATATTCATACTAGGTTTTCACAAGGGGGTTCGCAATGAATCAAAACTAGGGAAAGGTGGATTTTTCCAATAGGATATGTCAGACACAACACCAAACTAAGTGCCCAATCGGGGCTATAACTCAAGAACTTCTGTTCTTCCATTCTTACATGCCAAACTCATACGTGGTTTGTGCTGACAGGTAGGGGCCCATAACACCCTACCCTCTCTCCCTCTTCTCATCCTTAGAAGAGACTCTACACTATTGGAGTCCAACTAAAAGGACCTTTCCCAAAATTGGTCACTTATACCCTATCCAAGGGTGAGTAATACCAAAACACCCATACAAGAAAACTTCAAACATAAACATGAAAGGAAAGCATTCAAGAAACATGGTTGCAATCCTTCCCAACACATACCCAACATACATACGAGCATATCAATAACAACACAAAACCATAAGCATGAAACAAGCATGAACAAACTGAAAACAAGGGGATGAAGAGCTCCTATCTTCACAAAGAGGTTATGGTAAATGATCAAACTTGAGAAGAGCTTTTCCTTCCTTCCTTGCCTTCAACCTTCCAAGGCTCCTCTTTAAAAGTAGAGATTTGGTAACCACCAAAACTACTCCAAGAAGGACCTCTAAATAAGTCCCAAAATCAACCACCAAAAAGGGCAATAACTTCTCCCACCCACCTACAAATCTAGAAGTTTCTAACTCAACCCATACTAAGGTTAACCACTAAGTGGAGGTGAGGTGATGCAACTCATGGTAGCCACTTACAATTTTCGCACAAAGGAAAAAATAGACTTTTTGAGTGACCTCAACAGTCAATAAAAGGGGCTTAGGGGTTGGAAAATGTCCCCAACCCATACCCATACCCTTTGGGTATAAAAAATTTCATGTTTTAAAGCCTTAGGAATAGGTTTGGAACCAAACAAAAGCTAGGAAATATTTAGGAACATCTGACAACTCTAAAAATGTAGATTAAGCACTAATCCAGATTAAGGGTGACTAAGCTCGATTAAGAACCAAATTAGCAAAAAGACACTAATTTAATTTGACTTAGGTCCAAAGGTTACACAGCTAACCCTAGCTAGCATGCTAGAATGCATATGTAAATTCATGAGTGTCAAGCGACACTAAAGAACACAGTTACGAAACATAACATTTATTGATCACAGAAAGATACATTCATACATCTCACAATTAATTTAGTTATGAACAACAAGGTTTCCACAATTAGCACATAGGGATTAGTTCTGTTCCTCCCTCGGGTTTCTTGGCTAAATATCCTGCACACTCATTGCACACATCAGTAGTCACATAAAATCACATGCACATATGCATATATATGTATCAAAAATCACATAAATTGAAACACACATCTTAAAATCAATCAGGGTTTCTTTCATCCTACTTATATCCTTAATCATAAAAATTCCATAATCAATGTGTTAATCCTGCATTTACTTATTTTGTCAACATACATGTTCATAAAGCATTAAATGACGAACTCAAATATCTAAAAGTAAACATCACACAAAATGAAATAATATAATATGTTCAAAGCATCAGAAAATGTCCCGACATCTTGATTCGTGAGTATCAAAATATTAATAAGGTATCACTATGCTACGATGGGTCGGGGCGAGGCCTCACACTAGAATAAGAAAAGAAAGAATAGGAAAGGAAAGAAAAAGAGGAGAATGAAGAGAAGAGAGAAAAGTAAGGGAGATAGCTAAGAATAAACTAAAGAAAGATGAGACTAAAACATCTAGCTCATCTAATCCACTCTCTCTTGCTGACCTTATAGGTGATGATGATGATCAATCTAACTTAATCCAATCTTTGAACAAGTTAATGGAGAAGAACAAGAAAGTCAAGAGTCTAAAAAGAGCATTAATGGAAGTGACTAATAGATTACACAACACTCTGGTAGCCAAACATATAGAAGCAAGCCCCAAATAGAGAGCCAAAACTGTAGTAAAATCATTTGATGATGAATTTACTAATTTTTTGAGTGTAGCAAAATCTAAGGCTCAAATTTCTCATGATGCTAATATTTTTAACACTGTGTGTTAGAACATAAAGAATGATTTGTTGAGTATTGATACTTATATCAAGAAATTCCAAAGATGTCAAAAAGATGGCAAGATACTATACATCAAATGTACTTTATCTTATAAGTTGACTAAAGTTTTGGAAAATAAGAATGTAAGAGAAGCTGAGTGAGCTAGAAGCTCTAAAAAAGTTAGCTACAAAAACTTTCTAGTAGAGTTGATGATTTTGAAGGACAAGTTGCCAATATTCACATTGACATCAGAAAATTGAAACTTGAGAAAGAACTAATTTTAAGAAGAGTATCAGATTTTAGAGAGTCTATAGCTTTGAAAATATCATCCATTGAGAGACAATTGGAGGGTTGTGTCAAAGCCAAGGACACTTATTCCAATTTCATATACTCTAACCTTAATGTAGTTGAGATTACATCATATACCTTATGTACAATTCTCACTACGGTCAAAGTAGCCAAGGACACATGGGAGAAAGGTATCGATAGTCTAAAGGTAAGTTTTGATGATTGTATGAGGATTTTATTAGCTTGATGCAACAAGACAATTTTATTATTATTTTTTGATAGTAGTTAGTAGAACAATTTGACAGTGTTTGGACATTCTAACCTTTATCATTGATGTCAAAGGGGGAGATTTTGTACAAGAAAATTGTAAGTAAATTATGCATTTTGTATTCATGTCAAAAGGGGGAGCATTTGTAAGAATGAAATATTTGTAATAAATGGAAAGAATAGTAATGTTGCAAGTTTTGGAAAAGTTTTTGATACTTCACCAATTTTCCTACTTTTTTGCCATCAATGCCAAAGGGGGAGATTTTTTACAATTGGATATATGTAGATATGTAAATATTTTCATTAATGGAAACACATGATGTAAATTCTTGTAGTACACCTTAGAAATAAAGATACTTAGCTTTTTGGTACTTAGAAAATTGTCTAAGTATGAAAATGGTTTACAATAGTGTATTGTTTTATGTATAACTTGTTTATATGATGTTACTTTTGAGAGAGATGTTAGATGGAGATAGTATACATGTTAATGATGATGTGTATAACCTCATACATCAGTATAGATAGTACATAAAAGAGATATGTAATATTTACAGAACAACATAATGAAAGGTAAACAAATTATTTTGTTTACAAAATAATTACTTGACTAATTAGGACATACATCCTAGATGTTTACTCTAAGTTGGAAAAGTATATTGTGGTCCTAGCCCACTCAACAAAAATTTATGAAAAGGCATGGTATTTATGCAAAAACATCTTGTGAAATTATGTAGAAGTGATTTGCAAGCAATATGAATGCAAATTTTTGTATCTTATGAAGTGAAGCTTTTGAGAACCTAATTTTGTGATCTGAGATTGAGCTAAGATTAGAGATTAGCTAGAAAGAAGGTACAACATCTATATTCATATATTTGAGGAACTTGAGGACTAATTACTTATTTGAACAGTGAGCTCTTCTTGTATTTTAAAGTTCATGTTTAGGAAGTGAACTCTCCTAATCCATTCTCAATTTATTTAAAATATAAGTTACTATCTATCGTACCTTTAGAAAATTCCAATTTTTCCAAATATTTGTCCAATCTTGCATACTAGGTTCTGGGTGCTCACTTTAGACCATACAATGATTTCTTTAATTTTCATATGATGTCCTTTTCTTTTGTCATGGGAAATCCTTTAGGCTGCTTGATGTATACTTCTTCTTCAAGTTCTCCATTTAGAAATGCTGACATTACATCCATCTAATACACTTTAAACTTCTTACTTGATGCTTATATCAGGAACATTCTCACAACTTCAAATCTAACTATAGGAGCAAATCTTCCCTCATATTATATGCCTTCATGTTGTGAATATCCTTTGCATACCAATATTTCTTTATTCCTTACAACCTCACCTTGTTCATTCATCTTATTTCTGAAAACCCATTTAGTTCCTATAACATTATTGTCTTTAGGTCTAGGAACTAGTTCCCATCTCTCATTCTTCACAATCTAATCTAGTTCTTCCTTCATTTCTTGAATGTAATGAGTATCCTTGCATGTCTCATCTAAACTCTTTGGTTGAACTTGATAAATCAAACATAATTCCTCATGTACTTTTTTTCTTGTCATAACTCCTTTGTCTTTACTTTCAATAATCTAATTATTAGGGTGGTTCTTTGTCAAATTCCTATATATTGTAGGAGTTTCTACTCCAATTCTTATTTCTTGTCTTGGTTTAGATCTATGTTCTTCTCTTTGTTCAAGAATTTGAACATCATTCTACAATTTATTTTTAGTCTCAAAGAAAACTTCAATATTTTCTCTAACAAGTTTAGGATTATCTTCTTCTTCATTAGAAATATAATCCAACATTCTCTCTTTAACTCTTAAATTTTCACACACTTTCACATTTGTACACTCAACAATAGTCTTAGTTCTCCAATTAAAACCTCTATAAGATTTTTTTTCAATAACTAACCAAGGAACATACCTTAATCACTTCTTGCATCAAACTTACCAATATTATCATCTCTCTTTATTTAACACTTAATTCCAAAAATTCTAAAATATTTGACTAAAGGTGCATGTCCAATACCATAATTTATAGGGAGTCTTGTTTGTACCTTTTCTAATCTACACTCTATTCATGGTGTATACTGATGTGTTGACTACTTCTCTCCAAAATGTCTTGGATACATCATTCTCAAACATAATTTCTCTTGTTGCTTCTATTACATATCTATTTCTTCTTTCAGCAATCCCATTTTTCTTAGTATTCTTAGGTGTTGATAGTTGTCTTTTAATACCATTTTCTTCACAAAAGATTTTAAAATATCTTGAAATAAATTCTCCACCTCTATCTAATCTCAAACATTTTATCTTTACACCAGATTCATTCTCAACTTTGTTCTTGAACAACTTAAACTTTTCAAATGTTTCATACTTTTCTTTAAGAAATTCTACCCACATCATTCTAGTGAATTTATAAAAAAAAGTTCATAAAGTAATCTCCAATTTTTCTATAGTAGTGAACTTCTTACTGCGAAAAGAAACATTCTTCTACTTAGCCATAACACATTCTTTGTAAACAAAATTAGTAGCTTTCATGATTCTAGGTAGATCTCTAACAAAAAAATGTACTTCTAGCCTTCACAATATTTTCAACTTGTTTATATGAAAAAATATTCTATGACATATCTACCTATTATCCACCTTTGAAAAAAAACAAGTCATCTCTATAGGGTTCAATTGGAAAACATTACCTCTGGATCTTGTACTAGTTCCAATCAACTTACCATCTTTATCCTTGATAACACATGTCTTCTTCGTGGATTGTAACTGATAACCTTTATCAACCAACTATCCAACACTCAATAGGTTATTATATAATCCATAAAAAAAAGGCATTATTAGTATTAGTCTTTCCATGAAGAGTAATAGATCCTACTTCCTTGATATGACAAGTTGCATTATTTCCAACTCTAACAATTCCTCCATAATGATTTCTAAACTTAACAAACTTATTCATGTCTCTAGTCATACGATGTGGACACCCACTATCTATAATACAATTAGATTTATTTCAAACTTGGAAAACTAGATCTTTTTCTTCTCTAATTTCTTTTTCATGACTTCTTCTTTTATAGCTACAAATCCTAATTCATCACCACTTTCACTCTAAACTCTTTCTTTAGACTCATCATCTTCATTTGTATACAAATAATCTCTAGGTCTTCTAGACTTGAAATTATTCTTATAGTTTTTCTCTGTTTTAGGATACTTAGAGGCATAATTATGAAACTAATTACATATCCAACTTTTAAAAAATCTCTTACCATCTGGTTCTCTTCTTACAAGCAAGAAAATTCCTTCTTCAATTCTTCTGTCCTCCTTAGATTTGGATCTAATATTACTAGCATAATCTCCATTAATGCTCACACCTAGATGAAGAAGAGTTAACACTTAATGAACCAAAGGTTGTCTCCACTCTAGGAAAATCTATAGATTATTTAAAGCTTTCTTCTTTTGCTTCCAATCTTCTAGATAGTTTCTCTTTGGTAAACTTCTTAGTGCTGGGTATCACTAACTCAATCATCTGTGATGTTTTCTTGAATGGTGGTGTCAAAGTTTTCAAGATCTCCCATATAACCTCATCTTCTATTTTGGATCCATTGCAAGACTCAATACCTTCAATAATTTTTGATATTATACCAATATAGCTTCTTATAGATTCATCTTCCACCATTCTAGCATCTTGAAACAAACATACCCAATTCTATGATCTAATTCTTTTAGCATGAGCATCACCTTTAAATGTAGTTTCTAAAGCTTTCCAAATTTTAGGCAAATTTCTAAATATTTTACTAGATTGTATTCATCTTTAGGAAGAGTTGACAATAATACTTCTTTGGCAAGAATATTGCACCTAAACAGATCTCTTTCAGCTTCACTACATCCCTCAAGTTTTCTTTCTTCCACAATCTTCCTTTTAGTCTTTCTCATCAACCAATACCCTACACACATACAAAGAAAATGAGTCTTCATCTTCTCCTTCTAGTTTTCATAGTTAACTCCATCAAATTTAGGACTTTCTTTTTGAAGTGACCAACCATTGATCTTCCAAAGTTGTTAAGATTTTTCTTCAAGAACTTGATGCTTTGATACCAATTCTTAGAAAGTAAAGTCCACCAAGTAAGTCAGAGAGAGGTGGGGGGGCGGTGAATCAATTATCCAACTATTAAAATACTTATCAATCTTATTAATCCTTAAGCATGTGAATAATATAATCAGCAACCATAAGAAGATATACATACACAATAATACAAGATATGTTAACTAGGTAAAACCTTGATCAGAGAGAAAATTCTGATGGGGATGGTACCCACAAAATGATGTACTAATATAAATTTTCCTTGTAAGAGAATGGAATCTATTAGATGTTAATAAAATACATTTATTATATAATAGTCCCTATTACGAGACTTTGAATCCCTATTAGGAGATTCCAACCCTATTAGGACTTATTGAAGGTAGAAGGACCCACTGGCCAAACAACTTTAGAGGAAAGACCACTGAACTAAATCTCCAACTAGTCTCTATATTATTCCTTGTAGAATAATAAAAATGAAATAATCTTATCTCCTATTTTGATCTCTTGACTAGACCAAACCTCTTCAAATCTCAATACCAAATCACCAACTTCCCATCCAATAATCCTTTGGGTCACTTACTCACATTTATCAAATAGTTTTCATATCACACACTTGAACACACTTCTTAACAATGAAAATAAAATTCCTTTATATCATATCCTCAAATAATTCCTTGAGTCAGCCTTGAGGCTTTCCCAATTAATTATAATAAGACCTCATTAAGATACTACAAAAATATTACATCTTTTCACAATTACAAATCAATATTAACTTACAGTCTTTATAAATCACATAGGTGACCTCTGACCTTATGGACTTACTAGTGTCATCATTAGGCTATCTACTATTATAGTCTAGCTGCACTCATCATGATTCTATCCCAGTTAAGAGATACACATCAATCATCAAAAACCACATATTAGGTACTATGTCTACTTACTATCTTCTATAAATCAAGAATACTTTCTACATGTATTTGAATTTTTATATATGTACCTATCCACATCATCAAGATATAGTGTAGAACACATCCTTAACTATATTTAACCTAATCATCAATACACAGTCTGTACGCCCTTGTTCTCTATCTTCTACTCTGCTAGTCTTCACAAAAATAATACTATGTTGACATCAATGAGAAACATAGTCATGAATGCAACATTTCAATCATGTAAACAACCTCTCCAATGCTTAGGATGCTCCCATAGAGGAATACCATCAATATTCATGCTAACAATTACATGTCTAGTATAAATTGAAACCAATTAGAGCAACATAATGTGTCCTTTTTCCCTTTCTCATTGTATCCAATATCCTTTATGAATTTGCATTCTCTTATTATTTGATATTATCTCTTGCATAAATTTATTGTGTTATATAGGGGTTAGCATCCTAAGTGAAATATTCTACTTGCAATTTTTTTTTTATTAAACATAATCTATCATTTAGGGTTAATATTGAGTTTTCTTTTTCTTTTCTCAAGGGTCCATTATAATTTTTTTGTTTCTTTCATGATAACTAAGTAGGCATAATGTGATATCCATTCATCTCTTTTTATCATTTTGGTATATAGTTATATTATTTCATGAAATATTATTATCTATGTATATAAAATATTTTCTTACATGGATGACCATGTCTTTTCATCCCTTGGATTTTAATGTTTCTAATTTAATAACCATCTATAGTTTACTTCATATGTGATATCATTTCTAACATCTTATGTTGATTAGGATTAATTATCTTATGATGTTTCTTTCTTTTATTTTCTCTATTGTATGCATTATTTTATACTTCTTGTTGGACATGGTGTGTTTGCATTTTGTGCAGGGCTATATCTTTTTTCTTACAACTTATCCTTACATCTCCCAAGATTTTTCAAAATAATCCACCATAGATTTCCTTTTCTTGTCTCATGCTTGTGGGGAAATAATCTTTGTATATTATTTATCTCTTTCTCTAAGGATTTAAATTCCATTAGGCCTAAGTGGAGCTTGTTTATTATGTGACATTGTTCTTTCTTTATGAAGAATTGTGTCTTGACAATGGATTATCTCTTTTTCAAGAGGTGTGTTTCCTAAGTCATCACCTCTTATTTATCAAGTAAATCTAAGTCTATTATATACACTTTCCCTTTCTTTGGGTTAAATTTTTTCATTCTTCATTAAAGGATCCCTATTCCACCTATATATAGGGGGTTGAATAGGTGCATTATTTTTCTTATTACCCTCTTCTTGGAGATGTTATATTGATAAAGTAATCCTCTTAGGTAGATGTCTTGCCATTAATATTTATCCCTTTTGCTGATCCTCTTTCCATGGATGATATACCATTTTCATAATTGTACGTTCTCTTAGATTGTATGGGTTAAGTCCCTTTTCTATGAATATAGTCCGGATTGTTTCTTTAAGGATATTTCCTTATTCTATTAAGAGGATATGCTCTTTATATACCTTCTCATGTCTATCATATATAGACATGATAAGGAGGGGACATGCATATGACATCCTTGTATATAGTTTCTACTAATATTTATGGAGTAGGAAATACATAATCTAAGTATGTGTTAGGGTACTTTATCCTTGGATGGACACTTGGTATGCTTTCTAGGTTATCCTCAAATTTATCCTTGAGATTGAGTTACTCCTTTGCACACACATATGTTAAATCTCATTTGTGGGTAATGCGTACAAGCTCACTAAATATTATATATAGATAACACATTCTAGATATATATGCTAAATCCTATAAATGGGTAATGCATACAAGTTCACTATATCTCATATGTAGGTGACTTATTCAAGAACAAAATGCTAAGTCCCACACACAGGTAATACATTCTTACAAGATAATACCAGGGTGATACAAATGATGTTGATCTATGGGTGGAACTCTAGTGGGTTGACTACTAGGTTACCACCCCATTAGACTATTTAATGCCATCCTTTTAAAGAATATCATCCTATAATTCATATTAGGAGGCCACCCTATTAGGTGAGGTAATAAAATTCTCTCTCCCTTCTCTCTCTTTTTCTTTAATGCTAGTAGATATAATGTTGATCTCAGAATGGTTTTGACAATTGAGTGTCAACACACTTAAGCTATTTGCTAAGTTCATGCTGAGCTAGCAATATATGCCAAGTATAATATATACAAGTGTTGAGTTGCAATAGGCACCAAGTTAGAAATATAGGAAGTGTCGACTCACTCAAGTCCTAAGAAAATAGATAGTGCCAAGCAAGTTTAAAGTGTTGAGTAAACAATAGATGCCGAGCAAGTTTAGGTGTTGAGCTAGATAGAATTTTAGTTAGTGTTGAGCATCAGTGTTTAACAAGTGCTGAGCAACATAGAATTGACATAAGAGTTTGTGAAGGCACAAATAATTATGTAAACTATTTTTGAAGCAAAATAAGGATAGATCTTAAACCTTTGAAGATAAAATTGAATCTATTTGAATTCCCTATGTGAGCTGTATGCAATCGATTAGAAAAATGGAAGGAATTAAGTGGAAAAGTTGGATGAATCTCAATCATAGATTCATACCTAACCCTAAGCCACCAAAGTCTTTTTAAAGGGATATGAAGCCCCATAATCTATAGTGTGTATGAGAGAGCATTAGAGAATGCATGCAAGAAGGTGATGATAGCAGTGAAAGGGGTGAATTGATCAACATACAATCAAGGTGACTTAGAAGAATGAATGAATTATAAAATTAATTAGTAGAATAGAGGATCAAGGTTATCAAATTAGAGAGGATAGAGATGAATTGAATTGGGGTCTAAAATTAGAAATACAAGATTGTAAGTGTATCAGATCAAACATTCTACTATAATTTCTAACAACTATATCAATAGGATGAAATCCTTGTATCAAGGTTGACTTAATAGTCATAGAGAAATCCTTTAACAAGGTGACATTTTAAGTGAGTATTCTAAAGTCCTTTAGCTAGGCACATCTTTGATAGGGTGTTAAAATCCTTTAACAGGGTAGGATCTAACAATCCTTTGTAAGCCTTTAACAGGGCATGCCTTTCACAAGGTAGATCATGAGAATGGTCAAAACATGTAACCTTAACATGTGAACTTCATTGCTATAGTAGTGAAGAATTGTGGGTGTCATCCCCACCCTAGTTTTACCTTGTCATTGGAGGGTTTCTAGGTAATCATATCTGGTTTCAAGTGTTTATGTGGATGCTATTTCTTTACATGTTATTTCTATATGTTTATGCATGCAATGTTTTAAAGTTAAAATTGATTAGAGTCTAGTACTTCTGATTCACCCCCCCACCTCTCAGAAGTATATATTTCCCATTTGTAATCCCAATAGATAGATCTTAAAACTATTATTGGACATAACTGACATTGATGAAAGATAATTAAGAGTGTTGGATATAAGTAATGCTGAGGAGGAACAAGGTCAAAACTAAGCTATAAAGAGTATGTAGAAGAGTTAGATCAATTTTTATATTTTCATTGATGTCAAGTTGTTTGAGAGTAGTAATTCATGTAAGTTGCAATCATCTGAAGAATTTGGTATTGGATAGAGAAGTGGAAGAAAAAGTATGAAGATGAGTTCAAGTGATATTAAGTATGCGAACCTAACCAGGAAACTAAAGAATTGGTCTATGGAAGTATAATGTTGGTTTGTATTATATTATTTCATGAAGTGTTAAGATGATGTACAAGAAGGTTAGTTTGGTTGGTAAATGAAGGAATGAAGTTGGTAAGTGATAAGACAAGGAATCAGTAAGTTACACCAAGATAGAAATGTTGTTTAGTAAATTAAGAGAAAGAGTAAGGTTAAGTTATAATAGTGTTAATCAAGAAAAAAAGTGTCAACCAAGAAAATCTAGTGTTAACTGAGCAGATTATTAATTGAGTGAAGGAGATGTTCAACGAAGGAAGAACAAATTTTGGTAAAAGAGAATAGTTTGTGAAATATCATGTAAATGATGACATCAATTGAACATTTGGACTATTATAGAAGATTCTAAGATAAGGAAAAATTTAGTAAGCAAGATCAATGTCTATAATTATTAAGGAAGAATATGATGTTGAAGATTTAAGATGTGTTTTGAGATCCAAGAAAAGTTCAAGTTCTAAGGTGAAGACATAGCTGTAAAATTTGGAAAATGTTCTAATTAGCATCAAATTCAATGTATTATGGTCAAAATTAATTCATGAAAACCTTAATTAATGATATGAAGTGGAAAAAATATGTCTATATAAGGAAGAGACAAGAAGGTGAATGTTTCCGATCTATTTGCTAGTCAAGTTGGTGGTAAAGTCACTAAAAGAGATCATACCAAGAAAACATAGAGTGTAAAGTAAAGTGTGTTGTAGGAGTTAGTGTGATGACTACTTAGTGAGAAAAGATATAGGTAGAATGGACTTAACCATTATAGTAGAAAATATCTTAACCAAGTGGACTTAATAGTCTTTATTTGTAAAAACTTTTCTAAGGTGACATTCCATTGAATATTTTCAAATCCTTTAGATAAGCCACTCATTGAAGGGTGACTACATCTAGCTTTGGTAAAAATTCCCTAGTAGGGTCACACCTAACAAGTGTGCTTGTCACTTTTAACAAGGTTGGCTCTTAACTATGCTCACTTTAGAAGAGTGAATATTTTGTGTGTTATTTCTATTTACACGTTAAAACTATCATTATTTTTCTAAGCCAATTAATAAAGTGAATACTCAGTATAGGGAATTTAAATTGATTTACAACATAAGGATGATTAAGTAAGTGTATTTACCAAGTTGAATTGATGATAAGTTTAAGTCATTATAAGTGGTTAATGTAGTAATCAAATCAAGGAAGTGTTTAATGCCATCAAAGGAGCTAGTAGAGTCATAAGTGATGAAGTTGTAGTAAGAAAAATTATTATAAATATATTACCTACCTATGCTATTAGATTTTATACTATTTAGGAGTTGAGATCCATACTTGGAAATGATATTAATTTGGATGCTTCTTTCAATAGGCTGACTTGTTTTGAGCTTAATAATTTTGATAACTATTATTTACCTAAGATTTAATCTAATTTCAAGTTATCACTAACTATTAGAATTTAAAGGTAAGATAAGAACACTCATCATAGTTAGAATGATAGTGATTATGAATTAGATGATAATGACCAAGAAGAGATTGAAGTACTATTAGAAAAGAGGCTACCAAGAGGCAAAGGAAAGTATAAAGGTAAACTACCTTTGATTTTTTTTAAATGTAGAAAGGTTGGTCATATGAAATTTAAATATCTTGATAGGAATAAAATGTAAAAGAGTGAAAAAAGGGAGAGTAGACACCAAGGAAACACAAACTACAATGACAAAGGAAATAAGGCTTATTACCTAGCTGAAGAGGAAGACAATGACTATGAAACTGCTGATGAAGAAGAAGATGAGGAAGTTTTATATGTTGAAATGAAGGATGACCCTCAAGGAGAAGAAATTTATGAAGTATAAAAATATCTCACTTATCAAGTTAGTAATAATTACACATGAATTATTGATACTAGTTGTATATATCACAAGATTGGTGATATTGGAAAATTTGACAATCTAAAACACTATGATGGAAGACTTGTTAAACTTAGAAATTATACTCCTGGTCCTATGAAAGAAAAAGGTTCTATTATGTTGAATGAGAATATTAAATGTGATAATGCATACTAGGTACAAGGACTAAATTAATTATTTTAAGTGTGGCTCAACTAAACAACATAGGTCATTGACTGGAGTTCCAAAATTGATGTAAGTAGGGCAAGAATAACTAGGGCCAAAGGCACACCCAACAATCCAAACCAACCTTGTAGAGTAAATACAATGAAAGAAAACACACAAAGAGAACAACACCATAGAGAGAGAATAATATTCTTTTATTGATTCATCAAATGATTAGTATACATGACGAAGCTATAAGGCCTTCTGGGTTACGACTAGATACAAAATACATTCAAGATATAAGATCCAACTTCAAATTCACACCTACCAAACACATATGTAATAGAATTTCCAAACCTTTTAGTTCTCTCCAAAATCACTTTTCTGATAAACTTTCACCCAACCATGGTCCTAGTACAAATTGCCTCACACTTCGGTGATCTACTTGCACACTTAGGAACAACTGAGCTCTGATACCACCTAAGACTCCTCTACCAAAAAATTATGATTATGACTCTACCCAAGACCCCTTGAAATACTTGTATGACCATAAGTCAACCTATAAAAAATTATCAAATAAAAAAATCCTTATATTAAATTGATAACCAAGCCACGAGTTAGCTCTCAACAAATATTAACTACCCATCACAAAATTAAATACACACTAGGTTGGCCCAAATTGGAATTAGATGTAGAAAACTCATCTAAAATGTTGACACTCGACATCAACAGGTTCACTCAACACATGAAGGAATGCTTGCAATACACTAGATAATTTGATACCCACCAAATAACTTGGTGCACACTATGAAACTTGGCACAAACTATAGAGTGAGATGGGACTACATGCTAACTTGAGGGTTAACACAATTGTGGACCTCAACTTGACAATGACTAAATAATTACTAATGCTCGACATTGTCTATAACTCAGTAGCAACCAAAAAAATTAGTGGGATAACATGATGACTAGGATGCTCCTACATCAGACTACAAGGGTAAATAAAAAAGACCTTAGATGCTTCTGCATCATAATCCCTAGGTAAATAGAAAAATGTGTCCCACATATTTCTTTCAAAAGAAAATTCCTCACTCAACTTCATTTTCACAAAAGGTTTCCACTCCATCAAATAAAAGAGATCAAATCTGAAAAACAACCATCTATGCTTCATCCATTCAAAAATTAGAATCTCATCTAACCAATCAATGTAGGAACTCAACTAGAAATCACAATGCTCCATCTATAACTTATCTTCAGCATCATCCATAACAACATCCTCATACATGAAAACTAGATTAGAAACAATATATGAGCTTAGATCCATAATAGTAGCAAGATAAAAGTCCATAATAGAAACAACATGTATCTTCATTCCTCCAACGACATATATATCAACAACATCATGAAAATCAACATTAGAAACAACATATGTATCCTTGAGCATCTCAAAAGAAACATGTAAGTTCAAATCCATATTGGCAACAACATCATCATGTAAATCTAGATCCATATCAAAAATGAAAATATCATGTAAATCTATGGCAATAACATCTTTGAAACCCTCAACCATATTACTAGCAAGTAAATCCATCTTCTTACCACAAGCAACATCTAGATCAACAACATCCATAACCAAACAAACATGTAACTCCAAATTAGAAATGATAGCAATAGTTAAGTCCTTATTAACATTATTCTAAATAAAAAATCCAAATCCTTACCAACATAAGGAACACTCTCTTCTTCAACAATCTCATTGCACACAACAAGATGCTTTGTAATTTTCATGTTAGATCTATCCATTTTCTCATGAAAACCAAAAGATACTTCCTCCATTTCAAAAAGATCATCATGCACTTCCATGATCTACTTTCTTCTCTTCATAATATTTTAAAGTAGCCAAATAACCTTCTTTCTAATCCTTAGATACCAACTCAAATCAAACTATTCCAGATCATCAATCCTTTCATGTAAATCATCCCAAAATGAATCATACTCATTTCTCTCAACATCATCAAGATGTATTCCATGATCTTGCACTAAGTCAGTAGCTTCTATATTAGTTGCAAGTTTCCTCAACATGTCAAATAATTCTAGATCAACATCTCTCCTTCCACAAACCATCTTTTCATAAATAATGATTGAATAGAAAATCCTCTACAAGTGCATGCCAAATCCACTGATTTGCAACCCTACACTAAATCACCAACAAGCTAGGACTTCCAAAATCAAAACCCTTCTCTAATTCTAATATGATGATAACAACTCTTCAAATCAATCTTGGTAAAATACTTTTCTCCACTCAAACAACCCATAATGTCATCCATCCTCAGCATAGGAAGCCTATATTTCACTATGATCTTGTTAATAGCTCTGATACCAATTGATGCAAGGAGGGAAATAATAACTAGGGACAAAGGCACACCCAAAAATCCAAACCAACCTTGTAGAGTAAACACAATGGAATAAAACACATAAAGAGTACACCATAGAGAGAGAGAACAATATTCTTTTATTGATTCATTAGATGATTAGCATATATGCCTAGGCTGTAAGGTCTTCTAGGTTATGACTAGATACAAAATTCATTTAAGATCTATGATCCAAATTCAAATTCACACCTTCTAGACACATATTCAATAGACTTTCCAAACCTTCTAGTTCTCTCCAAAATTTCTTTTCTTATAAACTTTCACCCAACCAAGGTCTTGGTACAAATTGCTTCACACTTTGGCGATCTACTTGCACACTTAGGAAAATTTGAGCTTTGATACCACCTAAGACTCCTCTACCAAAAAAATATGATTAAGACTCTACCCAAGACCCCTTTAAATACTTACACAACCATAATTCAACCTATTACAAATTATCAAATAAAAAAACCCTTACATTAAATGCATAACCAAGCAACAACTAAGCTCTCAACAAATATTAAATACCTTTCACAGAATTAAATATGTGCTAGGTTGGCCCAAACTGGAAACATACATAGAAAACTCATCTAAAATGCTAACACTCAGCATCAACAAGTTCACTCAGCACATGAAGGAATGCTTGACATACACTAGATAAATCAACACCCACTAAAGAACTCGTCAAACATTGTGAAACTTAACACACACTATAGAGTGAGATGGGATAACACACTAACTTGAGGGTTATCAAGATAGTGGAAAACATCAACTCAATAATGACTGAATAATTATTAGCACTTGGCAATGTCTGTAACTTGATAGCAACCAATAGAATTAGTAGGATAAAGCAACAACCAAGATGCTCCTACATCAGACTAGCAAGGTAAATAGAAAAGACCTCAAATGCTCCTGCATCAAAAATAGAAAGGTGAAGATATATGATGATGCTTGAAATCATATCAGCATTTGTGAACAAGCAAGATGTAAATTATTCTAATTAGATTATATCAAGAATACATATTTTATTGGAAGGAATAAATATGTTTGGCTATGGTACAAAAGGTTATATCTTATAAATTTTGATAACATAATCAAAGCTAATAGAAAGAAAAGAGTGAGAGGTTTATCGAGATTACGAAAAATTGATAAAGTGATGTGTTAGCAATGTTAGAGTGGGAAAATGACTAGGTCAATTTTCAAAAGTAAGTCTTACTTTTCTAGTATAATATATTGGAATTGGTTTATACTGATCTATGTTGTCCTATGAAAGTTCAAAGTTATTATGGCAATAGCTATTTTATCTTATTTGTTGACAATTTCTCAAGAATGATGTCTATTATGTTTCTAAAAGAAAGTGTACATGATACATTTCAAATATTTATGTGGTATAAGGAAAGAGTTGAAACAGAAATAGGTAATAAATTTAAATGCTTAAGATCTAATAGAGGAGGTGAATTCAATCATGATTAATTTACTATCTTTTGCAATGGGAATAGAATCAAGAGATAACTATTTGCACTAAGGACACCAAAATAAAATGGTGTAGCTAAAAGAGAAAATAGATCTATAGTATATTGTGCTAAAAAACTATTGATTAATAAGGAGGTTGCACATACTAGAGAAAGGTAATCAACACTACTATTTATATACTAAATCAAGTATAATTTAGGAAAATAATAAATAAAACACCATATGAACTATGTATGGCAATATACCAAATGTCAATTAATTTAAAATCCTTGGGAGTAGGTGTTATGTTATAAAAGATTCTAGAAATGGAAAATTTGTTTCTAAAGGTGATGAAGGTATATTCCTAGGTTATTCCAATAGGATCAAGGCTTATAAATGTTTGAACAAGATTACTAACAAAATGGTTGAAAGTGTAAATGTGAGAATTAATGAGTTTGTAGAAAAGAATACTAAAAAAGAAAGAAAGAACCTAAGGATTATTAGAGGTTTTTCTATGTAAAAGAAGAAGCATTGAGTACCCTACCCATGAAAAAAGTAGAAGTCACCAAGCGATGACAAGTAGTACTTGAGCAATATATTGAACCCCTATTGAGTGAAGAAAATGTTGGAGAACTGAAAACCAATCCTATATTACAAAAGTATATTAGAAGGAATAATTTACTAAACTAGGTAATTGGAGATACGTATTTAGGTGTGATGAAAATGATTCAATTATTGACCTCATGTAACTTATTGATTCCTAGTCTTTTCACTTGCTAAATAGGTTAGATCTACATCGTCCTCTAGACTCCTACATCCTTATCTATGTTACACTAAGCTAGAGTAAGTTACACCTTCATCATTATTTGTACATCTACATCATCAACTCAAGTGTATCATTATCTAACTTGGTGTAATTCCCCACTTAGAGATCCTTGGAAAAAGGATAAATATAAGCCAAGATTAAAAAAAAAACAAGTAATGATGCACACCATAGACAACATAATAAGATCACAATGATTGCAATGAAAGATTTAATCAACAATCCTAACAACCAAAAAATGTCCAAGTAACACTACCAAAATGACACACTTAAACTAAAATATGAGAACCAAAGATAACAATAGATCCTTGGAAAGAGGATAAATAAAATCCAAGATTTAAAAAGAAAAAAAACAAGTATGGATGCACACCATAGTCAACATAATAAGATCATAGTGATTGCAATGAAAGATTTAACCAATAATCCTGACAACCAAAAAATCTCCAAGTACCACTACCAAAATGACACACTTAAACTAAAAGATGAGAACCAAAGATAACAACAAAACATAAAATCTCCAATCTATTAAAGCCTGGAAATACAAGCAATCCTGAAGGGTACTCAAAACACCAAAATGTGTTCCCTGAAAAATAGTGGAGATAGCCCCTATTTTCCATGTGAGGAAAGACAACCGCAGTCTTGCATTAGAAAGTACACCTTCACATGAGAAAGTGTGCCATATTATGTGAGGAACTACCCTCTTGTTATAGGAAACACTAGGGAATGGTTAGCAATTTTCTCCATTCTACTACCAAGGTTCGCATAAGAGAATTCCAACAAGTGTGTGAGGAAGTGCCAAGTCTTGTGCAAGAGAGAGTACAATCTTGTGCGAAATTACTTTGCACTTCATGTGAGAGAATAGATTCTAGCATGAGAGATCAAATTCTCACATTAGAAAACACTTCACTAACATGAGGAAGAAAAAAAACAATAGGGAAAACGAAGAACAAAAAAGTAGGAAAAAAAATTCCTCTACACTAGGGAGTACTGGATCCATAAATAGAGGCTTGGACACTCAAAAAAAATAAGTATAAGATGAAAAAATCTTCTAACCAACTAAACCATAGCAACATAGGAAAATTTACTAAAAGAAACATCACAATGCACAAAAACAATTAAACTCTTGTGCAGTTCCTCCCAAACATAATAGCATCATGAGACCTCAAAGGTCCTAGCCATTCCCTATGCATAACATCCCAAACTACCAACCAGATAGTCAAAGTTTTCTTATGAGGGAATCACTACTAAAACATAATAACATCATAAGAATAAAGAAATCTAACATGCTAATCCAATATTGCAATAGACACTCCAACTAAGTAAATCACACCATCTAATCATATGCTAAACATTATAATATAGGAATGCATCAAATAAACTAACATCATCTAAACATGATATCCAAGCATTGTAATGAAAGCATAAATCATAAGGAAGCATACTCTAGAATCTTGAATATACTATGTGAAACATCAAGGACTAGTTGCACTAGAATAAAAGACCATTTTTGTACATTGGTCCCTAGCATTGGTATAGGTAGCTATGCCTCCAAACCATGTGGAACCCAAAGGTCCACTATTACTATGCTGATGGAGATAATGATCCAACCAAAAACACACATAAAAGTAAATGTCTATGGCTAACACTAATGTTAGGAAGTAAAGGTGACTGAAACTAAGATCATGAGACAATGCAAGTACAACAAGTCCTGGTCAGACACCATATGGGTAACTATGTAGGGATTCACATGGAGAGTAAATCACTTAGCATCAAGTAGCCCAAGATAAATATCATGTAGATTCAACTCTCCAATAGAAGGTTCTCACACTGTGTCCATTTATTAGCTTAAATTTATTACCTAGTTAATTTATTTAGTTATCACTTGTTAGAAATTCTTCATGCCAACCCTTAGGGCACAATAGTCACTAGGCTACAAGAGAGAAGCCCCCTCCATGCTACCCTACCCTACCCATACTCATCCAATGATGAGTGCTTGTAGGCATTCATATTCCCAACCTAATCCAAAATTAACATAAATCCACTAAAATAGTTCAAGCCTTGCAAGTCACCAAAAAATGCACATGCACGTGCTCGTGTGTGGTGCACCACCATCAAAAAGATCATAAAAAAAGGGCTAGATGTGAACACAAGAAAAAATAACACTCAACTATATACAAGCTTGGGAGGATAGATGTTGTATGCATCCCAATGTAACATAAAAGTGCAATAGTGCTATGAATGACTTCCTACGAATAATCCAAGTCCACATCCAATATTGTGCCAAGAAAACCCAAGAAAACTAGATGACATGCAAATTGAGGTAAAAAACTTAAAACTCAAAAAATTTGAAATAAAATCCAATAAAATTTAGGTTTGAACACTGTATGTGAAAATGACCAACATAACAGTGTGAAACCCCAAACCCTCATCCCAAAAATTGGAGGAACATTCATATCGGACCAACTAGGAAGAACAACCAATTAGAAATGGAGGGGAACACTAGTTCTTAACCTCCTAATCTACAACTACTAGAAAAATAAATTGAAATGGAACTAAAATATAAAAAATGGGAGAGCCCTACCTAACAGCCAAAAGGGCTAAAATAGGAATCAACCAAATAAAATAAATATCCCAAAAAACTTGTTGAAAGTCATGAAAAAGCAAGGTCTCCCTGAGCTAGATCCATTGAGACTGATCTCGTGAAGATCCCATGCCCATAGCTCTCACAATGAATAGAAACACAATCCTCTAGAAGAGGATTTTGAAAAAAGCTCTCAAATTTCTAATTTCCAAAAGTGAGAAGTGAGGAATAAATTTCCTCTTTAGATACTTATTCACTTTTCAAGTGAATAATTGATTAGGGTAAATAACCAGGTAGCCTAGTTAAACCCGCGATCAACCCAAATGAAAATAGGCTATTCCAAGTAATTAGAATTTAGATATGGCAAAGTTGCTATGAATAAAAATTAATAAGAATAAAATCCAAAAAACCTTAAACCTTACATTTTTTTGTTATAAATGTGAACCTCTAAATGCACTACATATTCATAGGTCTACTCACATAATGAGAATGAGTTCTGATTTAGTCAAATCACTAGAGGGTTTAATTTAAATAGTCAAATATGATTTATTGACCATATAGGGACATCATTGGTAAAATATGAATAGTTGAATCACTAACTCCATGTGCCACTATTGGGGATATAGATCCTGCACACTAAAACACATGATCAAGTGCAATTTCATATAATAACATAGTCAAAGCAATAAATGCATTAAATAAGCTAATTTAACCATTTACTTAATTATACTAAAATAATCCATTTACATCACTCACATTTGCATAAAGCATAACAAAGAAAAAGTGAATTAAATTACCCTAGCATCAAATCCAACATATAACATAATCAGAGATATGTCCAAATACCAGATAATCAAATATCATCGTAAAACATACTGACATCTCAAAATGACATCATCATGCAAATATGATCAGCTGAACAACATAGTATTCTAACATCTATGAAACTAGAAATTAAAGTATAACATCTAACCCTCAAGTCATCTCAACAAAAAAAAAGAGAGTAACAAGTATCTCTTAGATCAAAATACAACAAGCTATAGATTGTAGACATGAGAGGCACTACACTTGGTGTAACTTATTGATTCCTTTCCTTTTTACTTTTGAAATAGTGTTAACCAAGGAAGTCTCTTTCTAACCAAGCACAATATTAACCAAGTGAAGGATATGTTTGGCATAAGATAAAACATATTTTGATAAAAGAGAAAATTTTGTGAAATATTATGTAAATGAAAACATCAAAAAAATATCTAGACTATTCTAGAATATTCTAAGATAAAGACAATGTCAATTAGATAGATCAATAGATGGTATGCTTAAGGAAAGATCTGATGGTGAAGATAAGTGATGTATTTTGACATCCAAGAAAATTCAAAGTTATAGGGTAGAGACATAGCAAGAAAGATTTAAAAAGCATTTTACCAAGATTTAATGTATCCAAGTCGACTAATGATCATGTGGTTGAGATAAATTCATGAAACCCTTTGATGAGATGAAGTGGAAAAAAATTATCTATGTAAGGAAGAGACAAGAAGGAAAAAATTACTAGTCTATTTACTTGTCAAGTTGGTGGTAAATGTTGTGGCTTCACAACATGCCTCATTTTCAAGTAAAAAATGGGGACCCCCTTCTTTTGTTTTTAAGCTAAGGGATCCCACTCTCCTAAATAGGGCATCGAATTGAGCACCCTGGCCAGTGAGTCCCCTCTCTAAGTCTAGGAGAGTCTAGTAGGTTAATTTAGTCACTGCCATATAAATTCAATGAGCTAGAGAATCAAATTTTTCTAAGTCCAAAGAAGGTGTGCACCTATGCACTTGCATATATGTGCACCTATTAGGGGTATTTTTAATGTGCTAAAAACTCAATCCTAGAGTGCAAAAATGTGCACATGTGCACCATGCACACCTTTAGAGGTTTGTTAGGTGAACACCTCAACACCCTAGGCTCCTATAAATATGAGAACCCCTACATCATGCTCATTCTGCATACCAAATATTTTGGTGCTCCACCTTACACCTATAAACATTTGCTTCCTTTGAGCTACCAAGGTAAGCTTTGGATGCACATGATGCATAATGTATGTAATATGTGAATAACTAACTTAAGCATTCATTTTATACCCATAAAAATTTTACATGCACATGTGCATTACTGCATATATATGTAGGTCACATCACCATAGGGTTATGATGTGCACCATGTACACCTTACACACATACACTAGTGTACATATACACATTTTTGGGCTTTTTTGGTTAGTTTGTCAATTTTCATCAATTTCTACCCATCTAGTCATGCCAATTAGCATCTTGTCATTCTTCCAACATTGATATATGGACATGTGTCTCTTGTCTAGGTTAATATGACATCCTTATCATCATCCATGGTAGTGAAGATAGCACCCAAGCTAATGACCATCAAGTTGTAAGGTACACCAAAGAAGTCTTGGTTCATGGATAAACATTCTAAGGTTTGGGACATAGAGATGAGGCACATAGATTGTAATGTGTTCCTAGTCTTATGCAACAAAATGAGAGAGAGATCAGAGATGATCTCATTAGTGATCCTAAGTGGATTGGTAAACAAAGCTTCTCATCTGATATCTATACAATCTTCATTAATTATCATGGAATTGTCCCACCATTACCTGCCAAAAGAGAAAGTTTTGAAAAGAATCATAGGGGAGGTGATCTTGAAAATACACCCTGACAACATTGAGAAGGTTTTTCACCTACCACATATAGATGAATTCCATAAAAAAACCTATGGCATAGTAGACAAGTGGTACAAGGAACAAAAATAGGAAGTGTAAGGCTTAGTGCAAGAGAACTACCTTCTTTCTTGAACCTCTTCAAATAGAAAAGATAAAAAGGTTGACATAACCCAAGGACATTTGATGTATAACATTCTTTACAACATAGTCATCCTAAGAATAATCATGGGACTCGCCATGACTAGAGACATAGAAACTTGGATAGTTTATTTAATAGAATCCATCAAGAGAGGATTACCAATTTATTGGACCACCATCATCTATAATAATTTAAATGAGAAGCTATATTAGTGAAGTCAGGTCCTCAGTTCTACATGACATCCTGTGTGGTGTATCTTTTGGTAGAAAGGCTAACAGACTACCGAAGGTTGGTGAAGAGGGGAAAAATGCAAGATTTTAATGCATAGCCTTATTTAATGTACCCCCAGTTGGTATGGAAGAAAATCCTATTCAAGGTCCTAGAATAAAGATTGGTGAATGATGGTTTTATCTTTGCTATAATCTAGTTCATTGAATAGAATTATGCAAATAGATTGTTTGTGGAAGCCGATGCCTGAGTAGTACAAGTGGGTTCTTATTTCATTTAGTTTAACACATTCACATATATCTAGATTGTAGGGACCCTCTTCTATCCAAAGAATCCTCCTCACTATCCATTGAATAGGTTGATATTATTTGAGATAGCTAGGAAATTAGTCTCTACCTATGATAGGTTAGAAAGCAATACAAGAAGACATGGGTGTGGCCTATCACCATTGGAGCTTTTGAGGTCAATAAAAAGTAGGATATAGCCACCTATGAAATTAAATGGGATTAGTATCCCTTGGACAAGCATCCTTTGGCCTGACCTTACTTTAAAATTTTTTGGATGGTTCAACACCTTATAGGCAAGCAATTCACAGCTAATACTACTCTTGAAGATCACTAGATGATGTAATGCCCCGCCAAGGGATCCAAAGAATTAATCTAAAATTTCACTAAGTTTCCCAAACAATTTTTTTTTTTAAAAACATGAAAGTAAAACCATTCATAACTTATACATAAGCAATAACAAAAGTAAACATAGCATACATAACAAAATACATTCTTTAAGGATCCCTTAACGTTGTATCACATCTAAATTAACTATTCATCTAACATCACATCCTTAGCAATGATACATCCAATGTTCTTAAACAATATACAAGTGTCCTTTTTGTAATTACATTTTAGTTTAGCTCAATCATCCACTATACATGTTACAAGGTATGAAAGGCTTAAAAGAATATACATATGTGAAACAAAGTACATCATCATTCTAAACCTAATCCATGGTGCAATAACATAAATGAAACCACAAATCATACATGATACATCATCATCATAAATATATAAACATCATAATAGATAACCATTATTCACAAACATAATTAACTAGGTGCATAGTTCCTCCCAACCATAAATAGCATCATTAGACCATCATGGATCCTAGCCATCCCTCCATGCATAACATTCCAAATCATCAAAGAGATCATCAGTATTAAGATAGTAGGAATGCCACACCTAAACATACTACATCATATATAGAAAGTAATCTAACATGCAAATATAAGCATAAGATAACATCATCTAACATATGCTAATCATCAATGAAAGGATACATATCCACCATCATAAAGGATGCATCAGCCACGATGTCTTAAATGGATCTAAAATGATAAGAGTGGAAAAACACTACCACCTGACCACGTGGAACCTAAGTGGTCCACTCCCACCACACTGAGGAGATAATCTCAAGTCCCAAACAATTTATCAAATCACATAAAAAAAGTACTCTCTAAGTCCAGGAATCCTAAAAGTATACTAACTCAAAGATTCCAATTACAAACTGACATCTAATACTAGAGGCACACAATGACATGTAGGAAACCTACTATGCAAGCGGGAAAGTGTCATCGCATATATCATGTAAAGGTTACCCTAGCAATTAGCTATACTCCATAGGTCCCTACTGATCCTCATGCAACCACTAGTATCCTCTCATACTGACAAGGCATACTATGGAATGCAAGGTTGCAACCAAGCATTCTCTCTACTCCCATCCTAGTCTATACAAGCACTCGAGGCATGGGTGAGAACAAAACAATTATCTTTTTAGGTTCATTCAATCCCCATTTAGTGTAAATGTTATCACTTATTAACAAAACTTACAATGAGTTACCCTGGCAACCACTTAGGGCCTCGACCCCCATTGCAAGCCACTTCCTGACACTACAAGTAGATAACCTATCCTAAGCTCATGGAATCATAAAATCACCCCAGTCCTATACAAGTGACTAGAAATAAATACCAAAAGATAATCCACAATAAGAACATCAAATATCTACAATAAAAGCATCAAATCTCCATGAGCATCTAAAAAGCATCCATAGAAAATCATGACCACAACAGTTCTCTATTGGTTCTCAATAACCAAAATATATCTCAAAATCATATTGATCGAAGATTCCAAAATGGTCGAATCAAAACATGTCACAACATGACATCATCAACAAATAAATCAACACTTTAGTCCCATCATGGCGACTGGAAAATAATCCAAGGATAACTGATCGATGACTCAAAAATATGGTTAAGTCAAGTGTCTCAGATACATATGACTCAACTTCACTTAAGAAGAATTATGAGCAATAATAATTAGTAAATACAAACATCTCATAGAGCATACCATCACAAAACCATGGTTGGGTTTAGAAAGATCAAGACCAAATAAGATCAACATGCCATCACATCTCATAACCCTCGAGCCTCTGGTCACAACCTAAGACTGGTCAACACTAGTCAACCCAAAAGCCCAAAACAAGAAGCATATAGAAAACACAATGCAAACACATGTTTTGGTTTACTATAATCACATAGTTGAATAAATTGTAGAGGTTTCAATTTTTGTTTGCAAGTATACTTCAAGTGTATAGGATTTATCATTTGACCTACAAGTCAACCCGTTTGTTCCCTCGATAGCATTATTCTTTCCATTATTTAAAATAATATTTTAAGAATAACTTAAGGATAAATATCTACTCACTTAATAAAATCATTTGCTTTATTTTGCTAAAATCAATGTTCTAATCGAATAACACTTTCTTACTGTTACTTCATCTTTTCAACATAATCAAAGGATCATTATTCATTAAATTATAAGAAAGCCAGTTACCAGTCTTTGAACAAGAAGATTATAACTTTATTAAAATGATCAATTAAATCAATCAATTAACATAGGTACACAATCCATGACCCTATATTATTTAATTAAAAATCAATTAAATATTACTAAATCTTAAGTCTCTTAATTTAATTATTACAATAATTAAATCATCACTAATAACTATTAAAATATCTAAAGTCATTATTCAAGTCATTAGAATAAGACTTATCAACTTCAATGTAAATAGTTAACAACTTTGTTAAAAGAATCATATCAATTAAAACTTTATTACATAACTTAATTATTAATTAAATTTAATCAACTCTAATTAATTAATTAATAATTACATATCCATATCAACGACCCAATTAATAACTAACCATAATTTGTAAGTTAAAGGCCAATCCACAATCCAATTTTCTAATATTAATAGTTCAATGATGACTTGTTAATATTTAATAACAAGTCGTATTGGAAATCTTATTAATAAATCTATAATGACCACATTCGTCATTCTTTCAATGAATACTACTATTTCCTTGACAAATTCATATTATCGATAATCATTTCAATCTAAGTCCATTGTATAACTTAATTATCAATTGCATTTAATTAATTCTATAATTAATTAATTAAATTAATAATCACATAATTGTTATAATGATTCTTATCAGGGAAGGAGTCTCTCTATGATTTATTCCCATTTAAATTCTTGCTTAATTAAATTAATTAATGGAGTATATAAATCCCCATATACGACCCCAAATCAATTAATAGTATCTTAATTGAAACTCTACTAATAATTTTCATAATTTAAACAACTCAATAGAATAAACATTATTTAAATGGATATTAATAATATCCCATTTTAATTTAATTTTTATTTTAAAGAATGATCCATCAATTCGAACCATTTTAAATATAATACGCATTTATAATTAATAACATATAAATACATATATACTTATATACATACATACATATATATACATACGTAAATATATATATATATAGACATATATGTATGTAGATTTGCATAATTTTAAAAGAGAACAAATACATAATTTTTAAATAAAAAGGGCTTTCCAATTCTATAAGTTAAGAATTCTCATAAAATAATTGTTCTCTAATTTATCCATTAAATAAAAGGGTTTGTTCATACGCATCTAAAAATCTTTGTCTAATCAAATCCTCGATTCTATTACAATTCGAACCCAAACCCGATTTAAAACTAATTTCTTCCTTAAATTGAAACTAGGGTTTTTCTATTGTTTTCTTCTCAACCAATATCTAGATTCTAAATTTCTAAATTGTAGATTCAATGATAGAGTATATTCAGACACATATAACAGACACAACGAAGACAGGAAGAGAAAGAGTGCAAATAGAATATGCAAAAATCACAAGTGCACCTGGACACTGATGCTAATTTGCCATTCCTTAGAAGTCCATAGAAAATCCCTTCCTTCTCCAACATTCTCAATTCCTCCAAGATCCAAGCCAATTGAAACCTCCAAGTGACTAGAAGTGCTTGAAGAAGCATAGGAGCATGTAGAAACATAAGAGCTTCTCAAATGCATGTAAGCTTTGAAGCTTGTCCAAACACACTAGGAGAGCCTCTATTTAAAGGCCTCTAAGATGCATCTAGAATGTGTCTAGAAAGAACTAGAAGATAAGCATGACAACTAAGCATGAGTCTTCTCCAACCTTCTAGATGAGTCATAAGGTTGTAGAAACCATGTGCTCAAATAATATGCTAACTCCTAAGTGTAGACAACATGTGCATACTTAGAGTGCAGACTCCTGTGTTGTCTACATGACAACTCTTGAGAATTTGCAAACTCCTATGTGAACAAATATTAAAATAATGCACATAAATTAATATAATATTTACTTTACTCTTTCCAATTTAATTTATTAATTATTTTTAAATATCATGCGCTAACTTTAATATCTCCACTTGTTTAACCTTAATATATTTATATTTTAATCACATGAAATCTAGAATCTTTTAATAATTTTAATATATTTTCCACTTTTACATTTATTGAACTTAATTGCTAAAATGTTTATTAATTTAAATAAATATTATCACATTCCAACTTTAAAATTATAACTTTTATCTTCAAATTTAATTATTTTATTTAATTAATTTCCTAATTAATTAAATAAAATAAATATTAAAATATCATATTAATTTTCTATTAAATTAAACCATTAATTAAATATTTTAATTAGGTTTAATTAATAGTAAATACATCAAAGACTCATAAAATAAAATATGAAAACCCATTATAGGCAAAATATATACAAAATCAAACCAAGGGTTAATATCATGAATTACGTCATCCAATGCATTTAGAGGGTACTCAACTAAGATACTTGTCCTAATATCCAATTAGGACAAATGGCTTAAAGGGTTGGGATTTGGACTTGAGAATTTATCTACCCTCTCTTACCATTAAGATAATGTGATAGGGTACGCTCATCTTGGCAATTCAGCGAAGTCGATACCCGGTACCTGCAACCTACATAAAATCCATGCATATACAAGCACAATATATATTAAACTAAATAGGCAATGGCAGGAAGTGGTGCATTGTGTAGATCTTGACTAGCAGGTAACTACGACTCCCTTCCTTAACCACATCAGACACGCCATACATAAGAACAAACATGCACACCATACACATGCAAGTATGGGGTAAGTATCCATAAGGAAACACATATGATAATAAATCATCTTACTAATCATAACTGAAAATAATCATCATGCATACATGAAATGTAAAGTACCAAGTAATCTCATCATACAATAAACAGAATTTGAAACAATATCTGATAGTCTCAAAACAATGCTGCTAACCATCAACATAAAACTAGCCCTAAAAGAGTTCGGAAATAATAACAAAAATGCAAACTAGGGGTAGGCACTACAGATGATCTTTGTAGTTCACTACAATTTTTGAATTAGGATCTATTGTAGGATGAATCTAAAACTTTTAGAAAGGACCCTTGATCTAAATATACCTTTAAAGATATGGAACAAGGATAGCATAGATGTGCTAGACCCATTGTACAATAGGGATAGTATCTTTGGGAGGCCTATAATAAATGTTGAGATTGGCCAAGAAGAGAATGATGACATAAAATTTTGAGCTAGGAAAGTCATTTGATTGGCTAAGGATTGGGTGAGGAAGCTTTTCCAATTGGAGCTGAATCTTAATACTGAAAAAATCTAAGCAACGATGAGGCCCAATAAAGGTAAAGGAACCAAAGTCATAGTCTCAACATATCAAGATAAGTCCCTTATGTGCCCAAGGACTATATACAAGGATGAGAAGGAAGTGACATACTTATACAATGATAAGGTTAAGGGGAGGAAAAAGAAGAATGCTATGATGGGGGAGGAAACCCAACCAGAAGAGGATCAGAGTGAAGAAGAAAAATCTCTAGAAGGAGAAACTCACGCAATACATAGGGAAGTCCTAGTCCAAATAGAAGCCTCTCCATCAATACCTAAGAGGGATAGAACCAAAATGATAGTGATAGGAGAGAAGAGGAGGAAGTTGAAGAAGAACAAGAGCACCCCATCTTCTCAAATCCCAATGACCATACCCAAAGGAGAAGAAGAACAGAAAGGGGAATAGATTTAATATCTCCCACTCAATAAGAGAGCCTAGTTTGAAAGGGCTAAAAAATGTAAGAAATAGAGGAGTGTGACCCATACACCTCCCTCTATTCTAGGATATCCAATTCAACTTGAAGAGTCTATAGACTAGGAATAGGAGGGAGGGACAAAGTATATAGAAGGAGAGGGCTCTTATTTCTTTGATCTCTTAAAGTTCAATTTTATGTCAACTTAAACTTATTTAGAGGGCAGAGTGATAAAGGATACTCCATGTTAAGAATCATTAGGTGAAGATTGGAACCAATTTCCTCCACTCCCTCAAGCACCAGTAGGAATACCACCACCACCACTTAGGAACCCATCATCCCCTCCTCCTCCACAACAATAAGGATAAGAAGCCACCTCACTACAACTATCAATCACTAAATCTAATAGTCAGATGGTAGGAGGGGATGACTTTCAACAACTCCATATTGATGAGGCTTTGGAGGAAGGAAAAATCACTGGAGAGAAGGAATTAACATGACATGTATAGGGATCATAAAAATATCCTCTAATGAAGATAAAAATACTCTATTATCCAAGCCATTAATAATGGAGAGGACCCCAGAGAGAAGTGATAGGGAGAAAAAGCCAATTTAAGAAATGAACTTATCATTAGGCCAATACATGTCTCTTGTGGGCACTACTTCAACATGGTTGGAGAGAGAGGTATTAACTTGCTAAAGGAGATATGTAAAATATATTGAGATGGAAGGATTAGAGGTATTGATGATGGAAAAAAAGATTGTGATACACATTCAAGGTGATCCTAAGAAACTAGCCTTCATCATGAAAAGCTAGAGAAAAAATTTGATAGTGCTTACAACTATTCATCCTCCCTACATAGATGTTGAGGAAGTTTATCCTAAAGACTATCAGATGAAGGAAGCAGTGTTGGAGAGGACCACCTAGGAAAAACAAAGTTTTGACCACCATGGGCCTTAAACAAGTATTTTCAGACTTGGATGAGGAGATGCTAAGATTTTGGAGTTAAGGAAGCATAATAATTTTTTATGGGAGTAGATAAAGGAGGTAGTTGGTCCATTAGACCTTGACCATCCTAAGGTTACCCTATCATCTACCCTCAATAAATAAGCTCTAGCCATAAAACAAGGCAACTCATATTTGGATGTGTGTAAGAGGTGGCATCATAATTTCAAAGATTGAGGAGTACAAATTATTGAGTCAAATATGAACTCATTTCTAGGTATATAGAAGAATGTAGACATGTTGGTTACTATAGTAGACCAATATTCTAGGCTAATGGATGAAGTGGCCACCTAGATCAAAGACCTAGAAGCATTGTGGATAATTAAAGGTAAGAGATACTAGAAGTTATTAGATATATATTCAAAAAAAGAGTTAGATAAAGTAGATAAATGGATAGAGAAAATAGAAGATGGTAATAGGGTGATCATTAGACTATATGAAGAAATATAGGATGTGAAGAAAATATCCCTCAATAAATTTTTGGAAGCCAATCAATATTATAGTGCAACCAATTTGGAGATTTTTGAAGATGACTCCAAAACTTAGTTGTGCTCCAATGAAGTAGTAGTGCAATATTTTCAAGCATTATTTGAAACTATATCCTTTGAATGTGATTTTAGGCACATTTTTAGAGATGAGGAAGCACTTATAGAGTTAGAATCCATGCTTGAGATTTTTGTAGGTATTAGGTAAGAAGTTAGTGAGTATTGCAAGGTGAGAATGAAGTATGATTTTTTTGCTAGTTTTGGTCCTTTCACCTATGAAAGTATGCATGTGCGGTAGTGTGAAGGTGTGATACTTTCCAAGGTAAGTATGTACACTGATAGTTTTCAAGGGGTACTATTTTTGAAGATTTAATTTGCAGAAGCATTGTGGCTATGATTTATTTCTATTAGGAATTTCCATTTTCAAACATTTACTTTAAATTCTTGTTACCCTAAGTCTATTATTTTATTTTGAAAACATGGTTAGAATAGGAATTCGTATAGTTGTATTATTATAACTTGCATTCATCATTAAAATTTAGAAAATACAAATGCTACATTGGTTTGTAGATTGCATTTCTTTAGAATTTTTGCAGATTAAAGTACCAACAAAGTCCTCATTGTGAATGTTCACATTTATCTTTAATTGAGCTACCTAATAGGTTAAAAAAACCATCTAAAACCTTAGAGTTTGCCAATTTGATAATATTTTCAAGAGATGAATTTGTAAGAGATTTTTCCATTGGCATCATGCACAATGAATGCTCAATAAAAGTGGCACTAGAAGGAGGGCCTACTACAAATTTCTAAGTCTCAAATCTCATAGATTATCAAATTCCTGAGTCTATACTTTTCAGTCTATAGAATTTCTATGTCAAGATTTTTATAGTCACTAAGGTGTGCCAGTGCACTTGTATGAAGGTGCACTTATCAAATAGGTGCACTAAATACCATGGTATGTTAAACACTAAGGTGTGCCATCTTAAAGGTACATAAATTAGAAGATCCTAATCCAATGTCTCCCTTTCGGTGAGCCTTGAGATCCTTGCCAAGAAAAACAAGTTCTTAGAACTTGATCATTTCTAAAAGCCTCACAACAACAAAGGGAAAGAATATCTCTACCCATTCAATCCAAAAATTCCATCATCATCTTCCACCTAACTTTCCAATACATTTATCCCAACCATTTCACAAAAAATCTTGCAATTGCAAAGTCGACTTCCATAGATGGATTTCTATCCAAATGTACATGATTTTCCCATCAAATTACAAGGTCAACTTCATGACCTCCCCAAGAATCCTAAAAAATTTACTCCAAAGTTAATCTACAATGAGATACAAATAATAATATATCACATCAAAGTCTTCAGAGAAATATGCAATTAAAAGAAAATTTAGTGTGAAGATGTGGTCCTCTATCTATTCCCATATAATTTGGGAGAGGTTGCATTTTATTGGCATGTGAATCTTCTGCAGATGTCCATTCAATGCAAGGAAGCTTTTGAGAATTTTTTCTTGGATCAATTCAAGACATTTATCAATCCAACTATCTTGCATCATCAATTCCATTCAGTAAGAAGAGATCCTCCAGAAACCATCTCTTAGTTCAACCATCATTTTTGTATGACATACTAGAGATTGAAGAATACCTACACCATACCACTAGAGGCTTCTATTCAAATCTACTTAAATTCCATGGATCAACTCACCACTATCTTCCTAAGTAGTCTTCCTACTACAAATATTGATACTTTGGAAAAGGTCTTTGAAGAAGTGACCACTTTCACCAAACAAACCAATCCTAATGGTGGAGGTATGGTAGTTCAAGTGAAAACCACCTCATTGGTGATGCCATATCCAACAAGAGTACTATTAGTTCCCAAATAGTACCTCTATTGAATCTAGTGCTAGTATAGTAGGTTCCTACAATCTCAGCCCCTTCCATCACCTATCTAGGATATGAGCCTCTAAAAGTAGCATTTTTCAAATAAAAGGTTGTATCTATAGCCAAAATAGAGAGAAAAATGTCATATTAATTGGAAAAAATGAAGAAAACCATTTCCCAAATCATAAATGAACTCACTAATTTGCAATTGTCACAAGGGAAAAACAACAATTTCCAATAGTTCAATGAAAACTCGAGCAATGACAGTTATGGGAAAAAAGAGTCAAAGAATTTCAATTCATATGGGAAAAATATTATTGAAAATAACTTCAATCTATTGGATCATGATAATGGATTTACTAGACATAGCCAATAGTGGAACACTTTCTCGAACAATGGATGCATACTGACTGACAACAACAATAAAATTCAGCTTTTGAAAATCAATCAAGTGGATGTAAACCAAAGTGCATCTAATGAAAATATGTTCTATGGAGGGAATCAATACATGAGCCAAAACTCACATGATACTAGTGATATGCCCCATCTCTAGTTCAACACCATGTTGTTAGAATCGTACAATAGTTTTTTATGTAATGAGACAATAGATTTTTCTAATGAAGAATTTTTGCTCCCTTTTAACCAAGAAGAAGAACCTAAACCTATTAAAATATTTTCCTTCTACATCAACAACTAGAATAGATACAAATTATGTAGCTAGAAGAAAAAAATAATTGATTGGATTCCCCTTGGATTAAAACCTATTCCTCTTGATCCACAAGAAACCAAAACTCCTATCCCTATGTGTGTATCTATCTAGGCACAAGAAGAAATGCCCGCCTTATTAAAGAATCCTTCATGGTTCATAGAGAAGTACAATTCCATAAATTAATTGAAAAGGATAAAGGAAAAAATCTCTATGTATGATATGTTATAGAATTTTCCCACCCAAAGTTAAGAACTTTTGAAGATGTTGGATCACACCAAGGCATCCACCACTACCATCATAGAAAAGGTAAACTCTCCCCAAGTCAATACTATTAAAGCTATGCCAACCATGTTCAAAGATAAGACAAAAGTACCTCATTTTGTACTTAGTATTCAAATATTTGAGAAGAATCTCTAAAATATCCTTTTTTATTTAGGCACTTCATGCAACTTCATGCCACTCTCAATATTTAAAAGTATAGGAGTTAATCTACAAACCACTAATCGAGTTGTAATCTAGCTTGATAACACATAAGTAAAATTCATTAGAGTATTGAAGGATCTATGCATTAATATCTAGACCCTCAAATTCAAGATGTTAGTGACATTAATGTAGTAGACATTCTTGAGACATATGACATGCTCCTAAAAAGGGAATGGAATAGATGCCTTAGATGATGGTTTTTTGCAAATTTCACCCAACTATGGCTACTATGGAAGGGAGTAAAAAACCAAATTAAAATTGATGCTGAGCCTAAACTAAAGAAAATGATCAAATAATACAATGCTCCCAACATAGTGTTGTTCCTCAAATCTGACTTAGGGTCTTATAGAGTGATGACATTTGATACCTTTCAAACCAAGGAATCTAGTAAAATCCCTACTAGTAATCAACAAAAGTCCCCTCTATAAAACCTCATCACCTGGGTCATAGACAACATGGTTACCTATTTGTAGTACCTTGGGGAGGACTTGGACCCAAACATCTTTCCCCTTCTTGGGTTCAACAAGTTGCATCACATGAGCCATTCTAAATTTGAATGTCCAAGTTGCCAAGATATTATCGCCCAGGTGTTGACCCAACTTTCTCCATCAACAAGTATTGAGGTAGCTAGCCTCTTCATACTAGACAATCAAGATATAAATGACATTAAAGAGGATGATTTAAATATCCCCTCTAAAGTTACTATCACTAAGAGATGCATTTTAATAGAAGAAGGTGAATAAGACCTTAATGCATCATATAATGATACATCCTTGGATGGGGTAGCTTTATCCTCTCCTCATAAAGAGGTAGTCACCATATGTAGGAGGCAAGACTTTGTAAAAAGGTCAAGGTTGGGTTTTGATGGTTGTCCATTATGAATTGTAGAACTCAAAGGTCACTAATCTAATTGAGGAAATCTAAGAGAAGAAAAGGAGCCAAGCTATTCCAATGTAGAAGAGACTACTAACAAAAAATTGGTGTGAGGAAAGATGTGGTGGGTTCTCAAGAAGTCTTTCAAAGATCATGTAAAAGAGAAGGTCAAAACAAAAAAAAACATAAGTTGAAGGCACCAAATAATGAATCAATTTGGACTCTTAGGCTCAATGGCTCTAATTACAAACAAGGAGCTAGGGTTCAGATTGAGCTAATTAACCCCAAGGGTAAATCTTGATTCAACTAGTGATTCAACAAGTCAAGGTGATCTACTCTTGTAATGAAAAGAAGTTAATGGCCTATTGCAAGTGAATATGGGACTTGATGGAGGACTTCAAAGAAATAAACATAAAATTCATACCTAGAAGGAAGAGTATAGTTGCTGATGCATTAGCTATCTACGCTAGTGTGCTATAACCCACCAAAAGGACAAAAATAAAAAGGTTTTCTATTGAACTTGTAGTAGCCCCATCAATCCTAGACAACATTAAAAACTTCCATATTTTCATGATGATCAACACATCTTGGAATTTATCATGTGTATTAGTTTGTTCATAGGAAAAATGATTGATGACAAGCCCAAATAAGAATTAGAATATTAAGAGGACAAAGGTCAAGAATATTGGCTTGGTTTTTCACCATTTACAATCTTATTGTACCCAATAGTGAAGAACCCTAGTGTTATGTTAAATTATTTTTTCATAAACCCTTGTTTTGTTGCCCCAGGACTCTAAAGTAATCAAAACTAATATTTAAATGAATTTGCATGAGAAAATCTTATCTTAAGTTTTCATTTTTCCCAAGATTATTTTATTACTTTCATGAAATAAACCTTTTTCACTTTAAGCATGCCCTAACCATGATTATCTCTTTCAAGTCTTTTCCAAAGAATCTTAATTGTGATGGTTTGTTTTGGTCAACCATTAATCTCTCTAAATTCAATGGTGAGTGCATGCTCGCAATGTGAATTTGCATGACTTTTATGTAATGCAAGCAAACACCTTGGTTCCATATAGCATTTAGTGGCATTAAGCTTTTACTGCACTGCAAAATCTAAAAGTTGTCAGTACTTTTTAGAATTTTTGTGGAATTATTAGTGTACATTTAATTTTCCTATGATGTCATTGGTTGATCCATGTAGTCAAGTTAGGTCCATGTAGTTGAGTTACTTTTTCCTATCATGTCATTGAGCCATTGATCTTTGGAAGGTTAATGATATGCATATTACCACTTCATGGAGATGCAAGGATTTTAACCAAAGTGGGGAAGTGCCTTGGTGACACCTATCCTTGATGATGTCAGAAAGGATATTTTAGGTAGTTCAAAAGACATAGCTTGTACGCTGTTGATCTTGAAAAGATCAAAAAGTACCACATGCCCACAATGTGAAAGTAAACAAGGTTTATGTAATGTGGGCAAGTGCCTCTTTGACATGTGGCATGTGATGATTTCATGGGCCCATAATTTTGAAAGGTAATAAAAACTTATATAGTTTTGGCAACTATTAGACATGTTGTCACAAAATGATGCATTTATTGCTTAATATGGCTGACTAGATCTAAAAAAGGGTAAGATTTATCACATTGTTGATCTTGGATAGATCAACAGATAGCACTTACCTGCATTACCAAATTTGATTGAACTTTAAACAAAGTGAGGAAGCACTTGCATGCCACATGGCATAGTGGGACCTATTTCTAAAAGGTTGTCAAGTCACACCAAGGTGGAAAAGGTAATAAAATGGAATGCAGTAATTGGTAGGATAATACATGTATGTGCCAGGTTGGAGATGAATGTACCAATAGGGCCAATTTTAAAAGCTTTATTTACAAAATTATAATGATCTTTCATGATTGTCAATATTTAGAAGATCGATGATCAGTGCTTCACCATATTATGAAAATGCTCAAGGTTTAAGTAATGAGGGAATGTGCATGTTCGACGTGTGGCATATTTTATAAGCTTTTAATGTAGCCTTTTATATTTTAAAGAAGGTCATCTGATGCTTGAGGATTAATGGTTATAATTCAAATTTTATAATATGGCATAAATTTGTGACTGTACAGTATTAATTCTGATCAATGCTACTTCGTGTGAGCTTAATGCTAGAATATAATTTGAGATTCACCATTACTGAGCCACAATATCAAAAAATTATCAAAGTGCAAGTGTTTCCACAACTAGGGCACCAAATTCTTCAAGGTTTTTAGTGATTTGAAGAGTGATTCAAAGAGAAAAATAAGCAAAAATAGGTGGGTAAGTGTTATGAAACTCTCAAAAATTGAGAAATTATAATTGTCCTAGGTTAAATTGAGAAATTTTTGCCTCGTAAGGATTTTTCTAGTAAGGTGGATTACCTAAAAAAATTAGTTCATGATGATTTTCTTAAACAAATGCCTCCATCTGTAAATGAATTGACAAAGGGTACAGAATTCATCCCTAAAAACCCTACGTTGTCAGTCAATTAGGGTTTTTATGACAAGGCTAATTATTTGAGAGATGCAGAAGTCTTGGTGGGAGGTTTAGAACTATTTAAAAAATGGTTTGCAAAATAAAACTTGGTTACCCTAATGAGAAACTTGTGGGAGTTTGATATAGGCAAACTAACAATTCTAGGAGTTTTTTTTTATGGTGACTTATTAGAAGATATGGCAAGGAAATATGACCCACTTACTAGGGTGGTAAAGAATCGTATAGGTGATAATATTTTTTAAGGTTTCACCTAAATTAATTAGAGAAGTTTTCAAGCTAAACCCTAACCATTCTACCTATGAGAAAATTGATATGGAGGATTTCTAGGCAAGATATATTGTACAGAGGGTATACCTAAGGGGAGGGCCATTATAACAACATTTTCTCAAAATTAGGTCACTGCCCTTGGTCGCACTAAATATGCCAGAGCCCTTGCTAAAGAAATATTTTAATCCAAGGGTACATGCCTTATATTTTTCTCTCTAAAAAATATTTGGAATAGATGAGAATGATTATATTCAAGGTTCTATTGTTCTCATCATAGCTCAAAACTTTTAGTTTGGAATGAGCTTAATTCTTGATTTTGCCACCTACTTGGCTGAGGAAATTCATAATGGTTTGATTGGAATAGCTCAAGCTAACGTTAATAGGCCTTTTTGTTGGTATTTTTTGTTGATGTATATATTTCTATATAAAGGAGTTACTTTCTTCTCCAAAGAGATGAAATTGGAACTAGAGAGAGATGGAAAAAGACTCGCAATCCAATTGTGGAGCACAGATATGACATGGGAAGTCACAAATGCCATTTTTGTTAGATTTGATAGATATTTTGCTTCAAGGCTTAGATTTTTGTTGAGAGGGGATAGCCCTAGAATACCCCAACCCTTACTAGAATTGATAAGACCTAAGTATCATGCCAAGGGGCTATTGATCAGTTATTATTGGGGGGATATCATCCCATATCCTATTTCCATTATTTTTAGAGTTTATGGTTTCTTGGGAAAACCCCATGTGCTACCCTACCAAGTGCCTTTAAAGGTAGGAGTTGTAGAATTGTTATGGTAGATTGGGATAATTGATGAAAGGGATTTACTAGGTAAATCCAAGGGTACATTCTTCCCAATTTTTATAGTTGTGCATGATTTGTGTTTGTTAAGAAGGGATGGAGAAGTTTAAGATTTTTTTTGGATAAGTATCAAATGGCTCAATCACATGATTGTTATATTGATCTAGAGGGATTTTATGACCTCCTTAAAGAAATAAGTATGGCCAAGGATCACACACAAACTGTATTCTTCCCAGAGGATATAATCAAAAATATGTTTTCATTACAAGAATAGGAAGTTAGAAAAGAAAAGTGGATAGTTTATAGAAAATTCCTTGACCTTATAAATGATGTTAAGATAAAATATGATCCTTTGGTAGATAAGAAGTATTTGGGAGGGGCAAAATGGATATGTTGATGAACAATTTTGCTAGAATAATGCAAACCTTGAATGCAAAGAAAGACATTTTGGCAAAAGCACATCCAGATAGTGCTATTGAACTAGAGAAGAGATTAAGTAGTAGAATGGTTGTGACTCTGGGTCAGTATACACTGTAGAGTAGGGTTGGATATGTTGTAGCTCAGAATGTGCAATATGTTTCTCCTTACAAGAGGCTAAGATTAGAAAGACCATCTGACACAAGTGCCCCCAAGAAATAGAGGTTAGAACAAGGATCTTCCTATCAAGTAGGAGAGTACTCACTATCCTAGACTCCACTCAGGATAGATGATGATGCATCTCTGAGAGAATAGTTGGGGCAAATTGGAGGTGAGGGGGACATAATTGTTACAACTATTGATATTAAAGAAGGAGTTCCTGAGGATCCTCCTATGCCATCCGTTGACCTTATTGTTGCTGACTATAGAGGTAGAAAGATAGACCCTATGATTGCACAAGCCTCTCAAAAGTTCATTTATGGTGAGTGTTTTGTAAAATCTATAAATTTTGCACAATTTTTATGGAGAATAAACATAAAAAAATTTGATGCTAAATGCAAATCAATAAAAGTAGAGCAACCAAGTAAGTTGGAATTTGAGATTGAGGAAGAGACTAAGGATTATTTCTTAGATGAATTTGCACAATTAACCCTTGAGGGGGGAAGACAATTATTGAAAGAGTCAAGTGTTTTTATATTACCTAAGTGGGACATAGATAATGCTATGATTTTTGACTCTATTAGAAAAGAGAAGGATGTCCAATACAAAAGTGAAGAGGAAATTTTGCAGGCACATAGAGGAGTGAAATATAGAAATGACCACCAAGCATTGGTTATTTGGTCCACTAAAAAAAGAGATAAAACTAGGATACAAGAAATCTCCAATGCAGAGCATACTGGTACTCTTACAATATACAAAGTTGATAAAGTGGAAATCAAAGAAGTGACCAAAATGACTAAAGAAGTGGTGGATTTCAGCTTAGTGGTTGCTGGAAAAGAAAAGCATACATTCCTAGAACTCAATGCAAAATTTGAAGAAATATTAAAAGCATATGAGGAAAGAGGAAACAAGATATAGTAGCTTGAAACTCAAGTATCTCAGATGGATAAATTACTAGGAAAGAGGAAGGTCAAAGAATCTAGCAGGCCTAGAATTGTTTACCCTCACCTCCCAATTGAGCCATTTAAATCAACTCCAATTATAGAGCTTCCTGATACTCCATAAAGGCCTAAATTTTATACTACAAAGGAGTTTGAAGAAGAAAAGAATAAGCTATGGGAATTTCATGTTGAGTTGAATAATCAATATGAAGAAAAAATCATAAAAATAATATTATACTTAGTAGATAAGATTGATTGGTCAACATTCTATGACCAATTGGTGGGGATCCTAGATATGTGGAATGAGATAAGAAGAGATGAAGAAACCCTAAATCCCATTGTACAAAAATGGAGTGAAAGAGCTAAAGATATTACTCTTATGTGTATCTCAGTCATCAATCTATCTTGTAAATAAATAGAGAAGACTTTTGATATAACCAACAATTTGATGAAATTTGATCAGAAGAGGGTTGTTGTTCAAAAGAGAATAACGATTTTCCTTTCTAACTATATAGGAGAGAAATTTGATCTTTTTCTTGGTGCACTCAAAAGGATTGATAAAATAAAACAAAAGGAAGAGTGGGGGAAAGAATTAGATGATTTAGTATGCCATAGAATGAATGAAGTCATTAATGAAAAGGGGCATGTGTTTTGGGCAATGACCAATGAAGAATTTGTCAAAGTATAGCTATTCTATAATGCCATCATAAAAGAATTTGTTGAAATAGACAAAATAGGAGGCTTTGTGATAAAAAAGTAGCATGAAATCTTAAATTTTGATTGTCCTAATGATACAATTTTCACAAAATGGAGGGAAGACTTTGTGTCTTCAAAATAGATGGAAACTAAAGAAGAGATTCAGACAAACAACACCTCAACAAAAGAAGAAAAAATATAAAAATCACCCTCAATGATAAGAACAATAGTTCCAATCAATGACATAGTAACTGAAGTGTCACATATAATGGTTGTATTATTAGTAAATGATGATGTAAATGAAGAGCCATGACTAAAGTAAATATGCAGCAATTAGAGCTAGACACATCACTAATAAACCTAATGGCTACATATTCTGAAGAGTTAGAATAACAAAAGGTGTAACAGAAAGTGGTCCCACCAAAAGAATATTATGATGTAAAGCTTTCCTGTTGTAAAATTTTTGTCTTTTATGATAGAAACACATGTAAATATCTTTTGTCTTAAGGATAGTTGTCAGTTCTCTATGCCTGAAGTTTTTTGCATCTTATACTATATAAGTGAGATCCCAAGGCTAGAGAAAGGGCCTAAGTCATTTACAATTTGAGCACTACTAAGTATTGTTTAGTCCAATTTTATTGATGCAAACTTGACAATATATTCTCTCTACAAATGTCTAAGAATATCTTGATATTATAGGGTCTTTATGTCTTATCTTGAGTCATTTTTGAGTTCTTTTTCAATTTTTATACAATTTTCAAAGGAAATTATTATAAAGATGAACTGTCTCCATATCTTTTCTTCCTAAATCTTGTCTCCATTGTTATTACCTGGATGTCTTGAGATTGTATAAGCAAAGCTTGTTCAATTGAATGCACTCAACTTGAACTGTATGTCTTTTCACTATGGCTTTTAATTCGATGAATCAAATAAATGCTTTAGTGAAATTGATAGGATTTCCATGGTAGTAGGAAGGATGTGTATAAAAATGAGTTTTTAGTAAGAATTGCTAATAACATTGATTGTAATGTAGTCAATTAGGTTTGGAAGTTGGATAGACTCTGAACCCCAAAGAATAAGGTAGTGATCTATTAGTTTAGTTTGCAAATGAATAAATTATGAATAAGCATCAAGCTTAAAATCAAATCAAATCAATTTTACTTTAATGTTGGAAGAATTTCAAAGCTAGTCAACACTTGTTTACATTTTATTTTTTGAGTCTTAGTTAGCTACTATTGCCTAGAGGTACCTATAAATCTAAGAAGAATTGTGATCAATCTGCTATAAGGGATGGGTATTGTTGTCAAATGTCATGGAATGAGTGAAACATGTATGTAGTATTAGATTGAAAATCTTTTATCCCTCAGGTGCACCCACCTTGGTTTTGCAGAGCCAAAAGAGTAGAAAATCTTTTATGATTTTGTTGACGTTGGGTCTAGATTCGAAGAACAAATAACTTTTTATAGAAAATAACTAATCCTTAGGTTATTAAGATCATTAGTACCTTGGTATTAAGTATTATTTTTCTTAATAGTGTAAAAACACCAATAGGGGTGACATCCTAAACCTCAAAACCAACACTATTCCCAAACAGATTATAGAGTTAGAGTGCATCTTTTATTGTGATGAGTTTTTATGCCACAAGAAAGCCCTTGAGGAAGAGGAGAATGATGAGTGTGATTCCTACAATCTAGACACTCAAAATTATCCTAATATGGTCAATATTGGAAAGGAATGCATTGTTGAAGAAAGGGATGAAATGCTATGCCTACTCATCGAGTATAGAAACATCATTTCTTGGAGTTATGAGGAGGTTAAAACTTATGACCTGAACATCATCACTCATAATATCCCATTGAAGAGAGATGATAAACCTTTTTGATAGAGGCAAATGCTGGAAAATCCAATCATTGAGCCATTAATTATGAAATAAGTTCAAAAGATGTTGGATGCTAAGATTAACTTTCCTATCCAACATTCAACCTAGGTGGCCAACCTCATGCCAATAATAAATAAAAGTTAAGAAATATGCCTTTTTCTTGACTTCAAAAACATAAACCAAGTATCTTAGAAGGAAAATTATCCATTCATTAGCAAGTGGGGGAAATTTTCATACAAGAAAATGCCTTTTATCCTAATCAATGCAGGGTCCATCTTCCAATGACCATGGATGAATCCTGCAAAGGATTGGTAAACAAGTGCATTTTCATCTACATGGATGACCTTACAATTTTATTGAAAGATAGAAGTAATCACATTTCCAACCTAAATAAGGCATTCAAACAATGTAGGAAATATGACATATCCCTCTCTCCAAATAAGTGTTCATTTGGAGTTACCAAGGAGAAGCTCCTTGGGTATATCATCTTGGAAATTGAGATTTCCAATAATCACAAGAGAGTTGAGGTCATACTTAAGTTTCTACTACCCAATAACCATAAGGAGTTAAAGTCTTTCTTTGAGAAGATCAACTTCATGAAAAACTTTATCAATGGTTTTCCTGAGATAGTACACACTCTAACCAATCTCCTAAAGAAAAGAGTAAATATTGAATGGAAACTTGAAGTCAAGAGGTCTTTTGAAGATAGCAAGGTAGCTATTTCTATAGCTTTAGTCTTGATTAGCCTAGATTATCAACTATTATTCAAAGTCTACTATTTTTTCTCAGAGCATTCATGAGTTGGTATCATCATGCAAAAGAAAGATAGTGAAGATGAGAGACCAATCCCATTCATGATTTTCCATCTCAATAATGTGTAGTTGAGTTACCCAAACCTCAAAAAACAATAATTGCATTGGTGAAAGAGATCAAGAAGTTCTAGCATTACATACTTCAAAGATAAGTTGATACCATTGTGCTTGACTGTGTGGTCAAGTCACTACTAATGTAGAATGATTTAGGAGAATAGAGAGGGAAATGGATGGGTATCTTTCAAGAATTTTACTTGGAAATTCAACCCATAAAACTAGTAAGAGAAAAAGGTTTGACCAAAATGATGGCTAACAATGAGGAATAAGGCACAATATCCAATGAGTATACATGAGAAAGGGTCATAACTAATGCTTTGTATTAAGATATTTCATATTATCTCCTAAAAAATTGATGCCCCAAAGGCATGAAAAATTCTCAATGTTGAGGCTTAAAGATGAAATTTGAATCCTATATGCTCCAAGATAGGAAACTATAGAAGAGAAAATATGAAGGAATATACTTGAGGTATTTGGACCATGATGCAACCAAAGAGGTATTGGAATAATATCACAACAAATACAGCTTTAGACATGGGTTGGAAGAGGCTATGACTCACTATATTTTGAGGTGCAAATATTATTGGCCCCCTCTTTTTAGAGATACCCTTGAATATGTTCTCTTGTGTCTTGCTTGTCAAATAAGTGCTAACAGAGAAAGAAATCTAGCCATGCCTTCATAACTAGTCTTCAAGATCCACCTTTTTTCAAAATAGGGACTAGATTTTTTTAGATCAATAAACCCACCTTCAATTGGAAACACTTTTATATTGATAGACACAAACTATTGCACAAGGTGGATTGAGGTTGAAACATTTTGAAACTACACAATAGAAGTGGTTACCAACTTCCTTAAAGAACACATTGTGACCAAATTTAGGATGCCCTTCTTCCTAGTATGCAATAATGGTACCTCCTTTGCATCAATTTTCATTACTCAGTGGGCCTTGGAGAGTCAAGTGATAATCAAGTTTTCATCCAACTACTACCCAAAAGGGAATGGATTTGTTGAATCCACCAACAAAAATATGATAATGGTCATAATACGCCTACTCATAGAGAATACAAGTGATTGACATACACAACTGAAGAATGCTTTGTAAATTGACTTGATTAGAGTAAAGAATACTTTGGGTACATCCCCATATTTTTTGGTTTATGCCCAAGAGCCTATTTTTCCTCTCAATATCAAGATTCTAGTGCTAAAATTCATGAGGAGATATGTTAAGAATACATATAGATTCAAAGTTAGATTGGTAAACCTTTTGGAACTAGTTGAGAAAAGAATGATGATGTTAGAACACATGTCAAAACATCAAGATGTCATCAAATTTTGGTTTGAAAAAAGAGCCATAATAAAATATTTTAGGATCTTTGACCTAGTTCTCATGTGGGATAAAGCAAAGGTGAAGCTTGGGATCCATACCAAGTTTTAGTGCTTATGTGTCAACCCCTACTATACTAAAAAATTCTAGGGGATAACACTTTCAGGTTGTGCATATTAGAAGGGGAGTGGAATCCTTTACCAATCAATGGCCACTTCCTCAAACACTATTTGTAAGCCTAGACAATTAAAAATAAAATAAAATGGATTTCTCTAGTCTTTTGTGTCATATTTAGTTTCCTTTGTGTTTTCTTGTTTTGGTCCAAGTTTGGGGATAATAAGTACAAGAAGTTTGTGCACCACCCTAAATGATCTCAACTTCTAGAAGGGGTATTTATTCATCAAAGTAGGTATCTAATTTTGTCTCTTGCAATGCATAAATATTGGAGTCACATGTAGGAAATGAGGGGTTTGCATCTTGTGACCTAGACATTAGAATGATCATTCTTAACATTGCTAATTTACATAAGGAAATCACTGACCAAGTTTCTCATAACTTGAGTATACGGTGGCTAGGTCTAGCTTGAAACTCACTAGCCTAAGTAGAAACAAGTTCTTCTTGTGATCCTAAAAATACCTCTTATTGCTATGAGTCTCCCAAAGTTCACAAAAAGAGGAATGAATAAGACATCCAAATGAGGGATCATGAAAATTCAAACACCAGCTCTTGGCTGCATAGTCTAAGTGAAAATGAGAGAGTATGAAAAATGAAAGAAAAGAAAGAAGTGTAATAAAATAATATCCTCAAATTAAATGGCTCAAACAAGGTCAAAAATTCCTAATCACTACCTTACTAAAATAAAATATTCTTCAAGGGTAAATCAAGTGGAAATATGAAAACCCTACGAAGTTGACAAGATACCTACAAAAAATAAATAATGAAGTCTCATTAAGAGCCCTCTAAATGAATTTTTACATTTGGTCAATAGTGGTTGGAAGTATGATTGTGAGGGAACTCTTGAAGCTCTTGCCAGTTATTAAAGGGTTGTTTTGAAACTATTGAATGATCATGGTGATAAGCACTTGACAATGTTGGCAAAAATAACTAACTAAAGCACACATTGAATGTGAAGGTTGAAGATCTAATTTTTGAACCAAGGCCGTAAGTAAGCACTTATAAGTACCAAGAATCAAATCTAAAATTGAAACACATCTAATGATGGACTTTTGATAGAGAAATACCTCTCTCATTGCTTCCTCTCCATTGGGCTATTTGTTTTGGCTTCACAACACATGCCCCATTCTTAACTAAAAAATGGGTACCCACTTCTTTTTTTTTTTAAGGAAAAGGGATCCCACTCTCCTAAATAAGGAATCTAGTTGAGAATCTTAGTGAGTAGACCACCCCTATGTCTAGGAGAGTCTAGTGGGTTTAGTTAGTCATTACCATACAAAATTGAAGAGCCAGATAATCAAACTTTGCTAAGTTAAAATAAGGTGCACACATGCACACCTATCAAAGGTGTACAAAATTTTCTAAAAATAAAAGAATTGGGTGCACACATATGCATTTGCACACCATGCACACATTTGGATTTGTGCTAGGTGCACACCTTAACACCCCACACACCTATAAAAATGGGACTCCCCTACATCATTGCCATTCTAAATATTCGATATTCTGGCACTATATCCCCATATACCAATAACCATATGCTTCATCTGAGCTCCTAAGGTAACATTGGTGCACATATGTACACCTTTGTAGGTGTACATTGTGTATAATGTGGGAAATATGCACATAAATAATTTAAAAATCCCTTTTATTGTGTGCTCCACCAAAACAAAATGCACATGCACATGTGCACTACTATGAAAATGGGCAAGTCAAATCACCATACAATTATGATATGCGCAATGTGCAGCTTGCATAGGTGTTCCTAGTGTGTAAGGTGCACATGTGTACCTTTTTGGTCTTTTTTGGTTAAAATGTCAAATTTTTTTAGTTTTTTCTAGTTCTGTCACATCAGTTGGAATCCTTCCATTCTTCTAACATTGATATACTAACACATGTCTCCTATATAGGTTAAAATGACACCCTCATTGTCATTCATGGTAGGTAAGATAACACCCAAACTACTGACCTTCAAGTTCAAAGGTACACCAAAGAAGTCTCAATCCATGGATAAACATTTAGAGGTCTAGGATATAGTGATGGGGCAAATACATTGGAACATGTTCCTAGTCTTATGCAACAAATTTTGGGAGAGATGAGAGATGATGTTGTTAATGATCTAATAAGATTTGTGAATGCACCTTCTTATCTAATATCTACACAATCTTCATAATTGATCATGGCATTGACTCACCATTACATGCCAAAAGAGAAGGTTGTGAAAAGCATCACAAGGGAGATTGTCTTGGACATATTACCTAAAATTATTGAGCAGGTTTTTTCACATATAACTTATAGATAAATCCTAGAAAATATGTTATGACATAGTAGAGAGGTGGTACATGGAGCATGAGTAGGAATTGAATAGCTTAGTGCAAGAGAAGTGTCTTCTTGCTTGACCCCTTTCTAATAAATTTGGGGTATATGATAAATGGCCTTGGCTACATCATAGTCTTCCTAAGAAGAGTCATGGGACTCCCTACAACTAGTCACTTAGAAACATGGATGGTTCACCTCATAGAAACTATCAAGAGGAGAGGATTGCCAATGGACTAGATCACCATCATCAATAAAATATTAGATGAGAAGCTTATATTAATGAAGTTAGACCCTTGGTTCTACACGACCTACTATGTGGTGTGTCTTTTGGAAGCAAGGCTGATAGGCTACCAAGGGTTTTTGAAGAGGGTAAGCATGTAAGATGCTAATGCTTGAGCATACATAGTGCACCCCTAGTTGGTACAAAAGAAAATGTGGGTTAAGAGCCCATGATATAGACTGGTGAATGATGGTTTTTTCTTTTCTATAATCCAATTCATTGAAGGGGATTATGAAAAGAGATTGTCTTTGGAAGTTGTCTCTTGAGTAGCACCAAGTGGGTGGTCATTTCATCTAATTTAACACATTCACATATATCCAAGTTTTAGGAACCCTCCTATGTCCAAAGAATCTTTAGCACTATGCTTTAGATAGGTTGATATTATTGTTGATATCTAGGTAAATAGTCTCCACCTACAATAGGGAAAGAAAATAACACAAGAAGGTATAGGTGTGGCCTATTACCATTGGAGATTTTGAGATAAAATAAAAGTAGGAAATAACAACCTATGAAAGTGAATGGGATCGGTATCCCTTTGATGACTATAAAGTGCCTCGTGCCTACTTTGACAATATTGGGATAGTCTAGTGTCTTGTAGGGAAGAAGTTCATACTAGATGCTACTATTGAAGATCACTAGATGTACTATGTACATGACTATGGTGTTCAAATTAGGAACTATTATAGGATGAGTCTATAATTTATAGAAAGATCCCTCAATCTAAATATACCTTTAAAGATATAGAACAAAGATAACACAAATGTGTTGGACCCATTGTACAATAGGGAAAAATTATTTGAGAGGCCTATAAAAAATGCCAAGATTGGACATGAAGAGAATGATGACATACAAAATTAAGCTAGGCATGTTATTCAATTGAGTAAGGATTGGGTGAGGAAGCCTTTCAACTTGGAGATAGTTCTTGATGTACCAAAATTGTAAGAAATGATAAGGCCCAAGAAAGTTAAAGCAACTAAACTCATAGTTTCAACTTACCAAGAGAAGATCCTAGTGTGACCAAAGACTTTATACAAGCACAAGTGGGAAGTAGAATACTTCCACAATGATAAGGTCAAGGGGAAGAAAAGGAAAAAGGTTGTGTAGGAGGAGGACACCTAGCTAGAAGAGGGTCAGAGTGAAGAAGTATAGGCTCAAGAAGGGGAGGCTTAGGATCCACCTAGGGAAGCCCCATCCCAAATAGAAGCCTCTTCATTAGTACCTAAGAGGTCTAGAATAAAAAAAATGGTGATAGGTGAGAAGAGGTGGAAGATGAAGAAGAAGAAGAGCATCACATCCCCTAAAATCCTAGAGACCATACCCAAAGGAGAAGAGGAAGAGTGAGGGAAGAGATTGAATATCTCCCACTCAATAGGAGAGCCTGATCAACAAGGGTTGCAAAAGAGGAGAAATAAAGGTGTGTAACCTAGATGCTTCCCTCCATTCTATGGCAACCAATTCAACTTGAGGAGTCTATAGACCAAGAAGAGGAGGGATGGATAAAGTTTATAGAAGAAGATGGCTTTGATATCTTTGATCTCTCAAAGTTTGAATTTATGCCAATTGAGACTTATTTAGAGGGTGAAGTGATAAAGGATACTCCATCTCAAGAATACATGGGTGAGGATTAGAACCAAAAGTCTCCACTCCCTCAAGGACTATTAGGAATACTACTGCCACCACCTAGGAATACACCATCACCTCCTCCTCCATTACCACTAGACCATTTAGCCAATATGCTACCATCACCAATAATATAATCTTAAAATCAAGCAACAAGAAGGGTTGACTTCCAACAACTCCACACTAGTGAGGTTTCAAAGGAAGGGCAAATTGTTGGAGAGAGGGAACAAATACTACCTATATAGGGATCAGAATAATCTCCTCCATGGATGATAACAACCAATCTATTAGTCGAGTCATCAAGATGAAAAGGACCCTAGAGAGAAGTAATAGGGGCAAAAGATCCATTTCAGAAACAACCTCATCATTAGGCCAATACATGTCTCCCATTGGCACTAATATAGCATATTTGAAGAGAGAGGTATTGAATAAGGAAAGGAGATATGTAGAATATACAAAGGCAGAAGGATTTCATGGTGCATTTAGATATTCCTCCTCCCCACATAGATGTAGAGGAAATTTTTCCTAAAGAATATTAGGTGAAGGAAGTAGTGTTGGGGATGGCCACCTAGGACATAGCCAAAGTTTTGAACACTGTAGGCCTTAAAAAAGTGTTCTAGCAGTTGGATAAAGATAAAGCTAAGATTTTGGAGTTGAGGTGATTTGTTATGGGATTATGTGAAGGAGATAGTTGGTCTATTAGATCCTAACCATCTTGAGGTTCCCCTATCAGCTTCCCTTAATAAGCAAGCTCTTGCCAAAGAACAAGGCAACTCATTTTTTGACACATGCAAGAGTTGATATCACAATTTTCAAGATAGAGGTGTCTAGATTATTGTGTTAAATAGGAACTCATTTCTAGGTATACAAAATAATGTAGAGTAGCTGGTTACTATGGTAGACCAAGATTCTTGATATATGGATGAAATGGCACCCTAGATCAAAGACTTGGAAGCATTGCAGATAATTAAAGGGCAGAGATACTAAATGTTGTTAGATATATATTTAGTGGAAGAGTTAAATAAATTAGATGATTGGATAGAGAAAATAGTGACTTGTAATAGGGTGATGATTGGGCTATAGAAAGACATCCATGATCTGAAGAAAATAAACCTCAATAATTTTTTTGAAGCTGATAGATATTATATGCACCTAGTTTGGAGATTTTTGAAGATGACTCTAGAATTCAATTGTGCTCCAATAACTTAGTAGTTCAACAATGTTGGGTCCTATTTGAAATTACATCCTCCAAAGATGATGTCAGACATATTTTTAGAGTCAAGGAAGCACTCATAGAGTTAGACTCCAAAGTGTGCAATTTTGTGGGTATCAGGCAAGAAGCTAGCAAGTATCAACAAGAGGTGACAAAAAAGTATGAAGACCTAGGCTTGCTTGACACAATACAGATCACCTCTATGATCCAAAAGTTCAAGGTGACACATCCATACTTTCTTTTATTGGAAGGGTCAAAAAAATTAGATGCTAGAAACTAACATTTTGACACTTAGATAATTTTCTCTACTTTTGGTCCTATCACCTCTGAAGGTGTGAAGGTACACTAGTACTAAGGTGTGCTATTTTGCAGGGTGTGCATGTGTGCATGTACACCAATAATTTTGGAATGGCATTGATAGTTAACTATTAGATCTATTTTTTGAATGTTTCATGCATTGAAAATACATTTTGGCAGTAGTTTAACAGATAAATAATTACAATGGAGCTCGAGATTGCATCTAAAGAAATACCAGAGACTTCCAGATCACCTTTAGAACTCTCTCTTCTTATCTTATTCTTCTTTAGGATTTTTTGAGTCATTTAAATTTCCATTAACTATAAAATTAACAAAAAAAATAGTGTAGGCCTACTTAGCACCTAGTTAGGAGTCTTTTTTACCTATTTTTTTAAAAATTAACAATTTTAACATGATTTTTGCAAGGAAAAATCCCTAGATCCAAAAATCACATAAAGGATGGGCTTTCCTATAAATACAAAGATGTAATATGTATTCAAGGTTGGTATTTTGAACCAATAAAGTATGCTATTGGTGCTCTCATTCTATGTATAATGTTTCTTGCTGGAATGTGCATTTCCTTTATGAATTTTACTCTCATGAATAATGATAGAGCCAATAGTTTGATTTTGTTTAAATTCTTGCATGATCAATTAATTTTTGTGTTTGTCATTTTCTAAAAAATTCCTCTATTGTAATGAATTGGAGAAATGATCATCTTCAAGTTCTTGCATAACAATTTTTCTTGTGTAAGCACACTTTACATGGCTATATTATTTGATGAGTTATGAAACATCATACAATTTTCATTTTCCCCTTTGATGATTTCATTAGTGTACTTGATGATATGATGCACTAAAAGAAGGGCCCACTACAAATTTCTAAGTGTCAAATATCATGGATTTACAAATTCTTGAGTCTGGATTTTTTAGTTAGCAGAATTTCTAAGTCTAGATTTTTATAGTCACTAAGGTATATAGGTACACTTGTGTAAAGTGATGCCTATTAGCAAGGTGCACTAAATGCCATGGTGCATTGAATACTAAGGTGCATCTTTGTAGAGGTGTACAAACTAGAAAATCCTAATCCAACATCTCCCTTTAAGTGGGCTTTGAGGTCCTTTCCTAATAAGCACGAGTTCTTAGAACTTGATAATTTCTAGAAGCCTCACAATGACAAAGGGATACCAAGATCCACCCATTTACTCCATAAATTTCATCATCATATTCCACTTCACTTTCTAATACCTTTAGCCCAACCATTTCACAAAAATTCTTGCAACAACAAAGTCAACCACCACCACTTCTATGGCTTTCTTTGCAAATGCATAAGATTTTCCCATCAACTTACAAGGTCCACTTTAGGACCTCCCTGAGAATCCTAAAAGACTTAGTTTAAAGTTCATCTACTATAAGAGATGAAAAATAGAAGATCATCAAAGTATTTAAAGAAATATGCAATAGATAAAAAATTCTGCACGAAGATGTGGTCCTCCATCTATTCCAATACACTTTGGGAGAAGCTACATTCAAGTGGTATGTGATCCTATTGAAAAAATCCATATAATAATGGGAAATATTTGAGAAATTTTTCTTGGATGAATTAAAGACATTTATCAATCCAACTATCTTGCATCATTAGTTCTTGTCAATAAAAATAGATCCAACATAATCCATCTCTCATTTAACCATCATTTTCATATGACATACTAGAGATTGAGGACCTCCTACACCATATGACTCAAGGATACTATTCAAATATACTTAAATTTCATGGATCATCTTTCCACTATATTCCTAAGAGGACTTACTACTATAGATGTTAACACTTTGGAATAGGTCTTCAAAGAAGTGGCCACTTTCACCAAACAAGCCAATCCTAATGGTGGAGGTATGATAGTTCAAGATAACACTACCTCAATGGTGCCACCATATCTAGTAGGAGTATCGATGGCACCCAACTAGTACACCCCATTGACTCTAGTGGTAGTATAGTAGGTTCATGTGATCTCAACCCTTTCCATTACCTATCTAGGATTTGAGCCCCTATAAGGATCATTTTTTAGCTTGGTCATACTTGTAGCCAAAATAAAGATCAACATGACATCTAAATTGGAAAAAATAAAGAAAACCATGTCCTAAATAACAAGTGAGCTCACTCATTTGTGATTGTCACAAGGAAAAATAACAATTTCTAATAATTCAATGAAAACTTGAACAACAACAGCTATGGGAAAAACCAATCAAAAAACTTCAATTCATATGCGAACAATATTATTTAAAATAAATTCAATCAATCAGATAAAAAAAATGGATTTCCTAGTCAGAACTTACAATGGAACACTCATCTAAGCAATGGAAGCATACCAACTATAATTTTATTTTCAATTTTCTTAATTAATTAGGTAAATGTAAACTAAAGTACATCTAATGACAATATGTTTAGCAGAGGGAATCAAAAAATGTACGGAAAATTAAATGATACTAGTGATATGCCCCCTCTCTATTTCAAAAATATATTTTTAGAATCCTACAATACTTCAATATGCACTAAGACATAAGGTTTTTCCAATGAAGAATTTGTGTTCCCTTTCAACCAAGAAGAAGAAGCAGAACCCAATAAAACATTTCCCTTCCACAATGATAACCAAAACATGTACAATTTGCATAATTGGAAGGAATCTTAGATATTATAACCTACTCCTCTTGACCCATGAGAGACCAACACTCCTATGCCTATATGTGCACCTATCTAGGCATAATAGTCTTTGGAACAAGGAGCAATGCCCACCTTATTAAAGAATCCTACATGGTCCATAGAAAAGTATAGTTCCATATAGAAATTGAAAAGGACCAAGGAAAACTTCTTTATGTATGACATATTACAAATATTCCCACCAAAACGGAATCAATTTTGAAGATGTTAGATCATATTAAGGCATCCATTGATGCCAACACATAAAAAGAAAACTCTCCCCAAGTGAATACTTCTAAAGCTATGCCAACCATATTCAAGGATAAGATAGAAGTACCTCCTTTTCCACTAAGTATTCATATCTTTGAGAAGAATTTCCATAATTTCCTTGTTAGTTCATGTGCTTCATGGACTATCATGTCACTGTTAATATCTCAAAGGCTTGGAATCACTCCATAAGCCATTAATCAAGTTGTAATCCATCTTGATAACATAGAAGTAAAAGTCATCAGAGTATTAAATAATGTATGTGGTTAGCTGACTACAAACCCATGAGTCCAAGATGTCATTGATATTCATGTAGTAGATATTCTTGAGACGTAGGACATGCTCCTAAGAAGTGAATGGAATAGATTCCTTAGAGGATGATTTTCCATAGATTTTACCAAACTATGGCTACTATGAAAGGGACTGAACAAAAAAATTAAAATTGATGCTAAGCCTCAACTAAAGAAGATGATCACATAATACAATGCACACAATGAAGTGTTATTCCTCCAATTTGACTAAGGGACTTACAGAGTGATAAAATTTGATATGTCCCAAACCATGGAATGTATTCAAAACCCTACCACTAGTTGACAAAATCTCCCTCTACAAAACCTCATCACTCAGTTCATAGACAACATGGTTATCAACTTGCAACACCTTGGAGAAGATGAAAACATAAACATCTTGCTTCTCCCTAGATTTTACATTTTGTATCACATGAGCCATTCTAAATTTGAATCTCCAAGTTGCCAAGATTTTGTCACCCAAGTGTTGACCTGACTTTCTCTTTGAGGAACTACAAAGGTAACTAGCCTCTACATAGTGGATAATCAAGCTACAAATGACATTTAAGAGAGTTCTTTAAATGTCCTCTTTAAAGTGATTGACACTGGGAGAGGCATTTTAATAGAAGAAATATAAGAAGACCTTAATAAATCATATGGCTATACATCCTTGGGAGGAGCTTTTTCCTCTCCTCCTGAAGGGGTAGTCACCATATGTAGAAGGATATTCTTTGTAAAAGGTCAAGGTTAGATCTTGATGGTTGTCCTTACCGAACCCTAGACCTTCAAGGGCACAAATCTAATTAAGGAAATAAAAAAGAAGCAAAGGAGCCAAGTTGTCCCAATGTTAGAAGTGACTACTAACTATAAGATATGGTGGGTTCCCAAGAAGTCTTCCAAAGATCAAGTGAAAGAGAAGGTTAGGAAAAATAAACATAAGTCAAAGGAACCTAAGTAAGAATAAATTTAAACTCTTAGGTTTGACGACTCTAAGTGAAAATAAGGAACTAGGGCCCAAGATTAGCATATTAACCCCAAGGGTAAATCTTTCTATTATGCCTACCACTTATAGTTCATATACACCAACAATGTGGCTAAATATGAAGCTTTAGTATGAGAACTCATGTTCACACTAGAGAATAATGTGAAGGCCCTCATAGTAGAATGGGATCCACAACTAGTGATTCAGAAAGTCAAGGTGATCTACTATTGTAAGGACAAGATATTAATGGTCTATTACAAGTGATTATGGGACTTGATGGAGGATTTTGAAGCATTAAATATCAAATCCATCTCTAGAAGAATTCATATAGTTGCCAATGCATTAGCTGTATTGGCCAATATGTTCTAACCAAGTGAATGGACCAAAATCTAAAGGTTTTCTATTAAACTTGTAGTTGCCTCATCAATCCCAAAAAATATTATGAACTTCAAAAATTTTCAAGATGATCAGTATATCTTGGAATTTATCATGTGTAGCAGCTTGTTTGAAGGACAGATGATTGATGACAAGCCCAAACCAAAATCATAAGATTAGGAAGATTAAGAAAATGATGACATCATAAACCTTAAAACCAAAACTGTACCCAAAAGGATGGTAGAGTTAAAGTGCATCTTTGATCATGATTAGTTGGCCCACTACAAGAAAGCCCCCAAGGAAAAGAGGAATAGTGAATGTGATTCCCACAACCTAAATACTAAAGATGATCTCAAGATGGTCAAAACTGGAAAGGAATGCACCACTCAAGAAAGGGATGAAATGATATGCATGTTTTCCAAGTATAGAAATCATCATTTGGAGTTATGAGGAGCTTAAAATATATGACCCAAGTATCATTACTAATAATATACTATTGAAGCTAGATGGTAAACATTTTTGATAGAGGAAAAGACTAGTGAACATAATTATTGAGCCATTAATAATGAAAGAATTTTAAAAGCTTCTAGATGCTAAAATTATCTTTCCTATCTAATATTCAACCTATGTGGCCAACCTAATGCCAATAAGAAAGAAAAGGTGATAAATTTGTCTTTGTGTTGACTTCACAAACCTAAACTAGAAATCTTAGAAGGACAATTATCCATTACCATCATTTGAAAAGGTACTATAGATAGTAAATGGATCTTGAATGAATATGCTAGTATAACCAAGTGATGGAAGATGAGGAAAGAAAATTGAAGACCACAATTACTACCAAGTAGGGTCCATTCGCATACTGGAAAATACCTTTTGGCATAATCAATGTGGGAGCTACCTTCCAATAGGCCATGGATGGAGCCTTCAAAATACTAGTAAACAAGTGTATCATCATCTACATGGATGATCTTATATTTTTCTTGAAAGATGGAAGTAGTCACATTGCCAACCCAAAGTAAGTACTCAAATGATGCAAGAAATATGACATATCCATCAATCCCAAGAAGTGTTCATTTTGGGTTACCAAGGGGAAGATCATCATGCATGTCATCTCAAAAAATGAAATTTCCATCAACCCTAAGAGTTTTGAGGTAATACTTAAGGTTCTACTACCCAACAACTGTAAGGAAATAAACTCTTTCCTTGGGAAGATCAACTTTGTGTGAAAATTCATAAGTGGTTTTGCTAAGATAGTATTCCCTCTAAATAATTTTTTACAATTGGATAATTATGATATGTAATTTTTTTCATTAATGGAAACACATGATGTACATGTTGATAGGAAATGTCAAAAATAAAGATACTTAGCATTTGGTTATCAGAAAATTGTCTAAGTATAGAATTTGGTTTATAGCAGTGTATTATTTTATTTATAACATGTTGTAGACATCATATTATGAAAAGAGAAGTTACATGGAGATATTATACATGTTGATGATGATGTGCATAACCTTATAAGTTTTTACATACTATACAAAATAGAGCTAATCATGTTTTGATGAAGCAGGATGTGGAATTGGAGGAAATAATTGTTTTGGTTGCAAAACAATTACTTGTCCAATTAGGGCTAACATCCTAGATGTTTATTCTAACTTGGAAAAGTGAATTATGATCTTATCTGACCTAGCAATATTTTATGTAAAGGCATGGTATTTATGCAAAGGAATTCTTGTAATAAGAAAAAAATGTCTGTGCTATTATGTAATTGTGAAGTTATGTACAGAAAATGAACTTTTGTGAAAGTGATATATGTGAAGTTTTGTATGAACTATCTAGTGATATGAGATTGAGCTAAAGATTAGAGATCAGTTTAGGAAGGAAAATAATAGTAGATTACTTGTTTGAGTAATGAGCTCTTCTTGTAGTTGAAATTGCATGTTTGGGCAGTGGGCTCATCTTGCATACATTATTCCATAGCTCTTAACAGGGTTGGAATCTCCTAATAAGGACTGTTATATTAAATTTTCTCATTGAATCCTAATAGGGTCCATCCTCTAACAAGGAACATATATATCAGTATATTATCTAGTGGGTATCATTCTCGCTGAGGTTTTCCCTTGGCTAGGGTTTCCTTAGTTAGCAAAATATGTTGTCATGAGTTACCTTTGTGCATTGTTATTACTATTCAACATTACTTTATTGCTTTGTTATGCATTATTCAAAGTAAGTAATAATATCTAGTTGGAGACTAAATTTTGTAGATTATTGATTCACCCCCTTCTTACTAATCCCTATTTCTAACAATTAGTATCAGAGCACAATTACTTTGAAGAGGCTTAATAGCTTAAGTATGATCCCTATGGATATGAAATAGTTGATGAAGAACCTCAAAGAAACTCTTGAACAAATTGATCTCCTTACTAAAGAAAGAGATAAACTAAAGGACAAATATGAAGAATCCAAAGTATACATTGGTCAATTAAAAAATATGATTAAACATCTGAAATCCAAACTTAAATCTATTGAATCTGGAACTATTGATGATGACTATTCAAAATTGAAGATTAAAAATTTGAAGTTGACTTTGAGAAATGATCCTAGCAAATTTGAATCTAATTTGAAGATTGAAAATGCAGATCTAAGAGAAAGTCTAGCAAAGAAAATATCTGAGTTTGAAACATTGAAAGAATATCATGAAAAACTCTTAAGTACAATACTATTATGAAAGATGAATTGTCATAGTGCAAATAGCAGCTTGAGAAGCTCTATTCTAGTAGGGAAAAACTTAATGATTCTATGTCTATATAGAGATCTTCTTATGAAAAGATTGGTCTTGGTTATTTAATTAGCATGTCTATGAAGAAACTTGAGATTAGTTCAGATCCAAAAGAAAAAGGTAAATCTGATGATAAGATTCAGTCAAATCAATCTTCTGAGAAACCTAAAAAAAATGAGGAAATCAAGGAAGTTGAAATCTCGGATGAACCAAAGAAAGTGGAAACTCCTAAGAAAAATAGGAATGAATTTAGTGTTAAGTTCTTTTTATGTAATAAAATAGGTCATATGAAAAAGGATTGTACTAATAAGTCATTCAATCATGTTAAGGACTTTTATTATCATAATTGTCATGATATGGGTCATAATGCAATTGATTGTAGGAAACCTAAGTATGATAATGATGGGATAAATAATAGAATGTCTAGAAATACTAACCCTATAGATAAAAGAAGATATAATTAAAGGACATTGAGAGAAAGAAGATTTTATGATGGCAGAAGATAGATTCTACATTGTAAGTGTAACAACTTAGGACACATTGCTTAGAACTATCATGTACGTAATGATCAACAAAATCCTAGAAGCAGAGCACCTATATGTCAACTATGCAATAACTTTGAACATACAACAAGGTACTATAGAATGGACAAAAACTTCAAAGATAGAAGGAAAAATGGAAGAAATTTTGGGAACAGAAGAAATGATGGAAGAAACTATAGAATTGAAAGAAGAAACTAAGAAAGGAACTTCAGAACTAGTAGAAGCAATTAAGAAAAAAGAAAAATTGTGAGAGAACTTTGAGAAGAACTTATGAAGCATTCATGAAAGGAAAATATATCTCAAATGAAAAGTTAGATGATGATGAGATAGAAAGATTGAAGTAAGTTGTTGAGTTTGACTTAATTAAGTTGAATTAAGCTTGTTCACAGCACCAAAATTTGAGAACTTCATGCAAAGACTAAATTAGAGGTAGTGAAGTTGGAAAATGGTGTATTCAGTTGTGGTTAGTGGTACCTAAGCTTTCTTATGATTTGGAGATCAATTAAATAAGTTGTGATGAATTTTAGAGTTATTGGTATTATAGTAAAGGGTATTTCTATAACAGAACATGAAAATATTTTTTGGTAGAAAATTTTGTGATGTGAACTTTTGAGGATGTTTCTCATGATAAAAGGAGGCTATAGTAAACCTCAGATGCAATTTGAATATCAAATAGATGATTCTGGACAGTTATCTGATTGTAGAACACATTTGAAGTGAAGAGTATTTAGAAGCTACTTGTTAGAGTGATTTTGAAGCAAACCCTATTTTTGGAAAGAGGTATTTTATCATTTTCTAAAAAAACTTGTTTCATGAAGATATTGTTGATAAGAATTATGGATATTTCAGTTGTTCATAGTGTTGAAAATGAAGATAGACCTAAGTTTAAAGTAGTTTCCATAAAACCTAGTGTTGGAAACCCTAATTTTGCATTATCTATCACCCCAAACAATGTAGTCTATTTGGAAGATGTAGAAAACTATTTGAACTACAAGTTTGATTCAATTGGTAGTGAATACATGAATAAAGATATGGAATTAGTCTTTAACCATGACATGATAGTTAAGGCCAGATTTGAACATTTGAGTAAATTGGACTTGTTTAAGTATCATTTTTATCATGAACTAGATACAGATGAATGGACTCAAATTATACTGAGTAGGATACATGATGGAAAGTTATTGATGTAAGATAATGTAGTAGACATTTTTTTTGACCCTATACATGAAGTAATTGGTCTTAGCAAACAAATTTGTGTACCCATAGGAGAGAAACTAGTTAAAAAGAAAGTACACAACTACACTAAGGTCATTTACATTGGGAAGGCTATGGTAATCAGCTCCATCAAGTAGGATGATGTGATATTTCTTAGTAGAATAATAGCTTATTAAGTTTGTGCAAGTTCTAGAGTAGATGATTTTTTAGTAGGATTCATATATGTAGCCTATGAGATTTGTGTTGATAAAGGATAGGTGAATTTTAGTGAAATTATGAGAATGCAACTCTTGGAGAACCTTGACAAGATTAAGAGGACAAAGAATGGTGTATTTAGATTCTAATCATTGATAAATCATATATTCTTTCATGTGCTAAAGAGAATCCCCTAATTGTTAGCAATAGATATAATGAGCAGTGAGAGATGCACTATGGAGAAGATATCAAAGATATGTAGAAGACACCCTGTAGACGATGTATTAGATAGTGGATATTTGATTATGAGAACATTCCAAAATGAGATTAAAAAAGGTTGAGGATCTCACTTGCAATTGTGGATAGGTTCAAGGAAGACATATTTATTTTAGTTGATATTGACCATACATACATTCAAGTAGTAGAACCTAGGGAGACATTTCTAGATCATTTGAGCTATGAGTTAAGTGATGATGTTGTAGTGGGTTACATAGATTTATTGTTGAATTTTGAGAAAGATAAAGATGAGTAAAGACTTGGCATATTTGATGAGATCACACAACATGCTCATCAAGAAACCTTAGAAAAGGAATCTCACAAGAAAGTTGAGTCAATTATGAAGAAAGCATTATCTAAGGCTAGAATGTCAGAGAGTGAATTTGAGGCCATGAGATAGAAATTGAAATAAGGTGTATTGAATATTCAACCCTTATTAGGTTTAGTCATAGAGATAAATTTGGGATAGAGTATACCATATGCAATAGTATCTAATGTTTAACATAAGAGAAAATAAAAAAGATTAGCTGAAGTAGTGACTACAAAGACTAAGAGTGTCAAACAGATGGCTTGAAGACCTAGCAAGAAGAAAAAAGCATTGTTGACAATTGAATCTAGCAGTGATGAAGAGATTGAGGAATAGGAAATAAAGAAAGCTAAAAAGGTGATTCCACCTAAACAAGTAGCAAGAAAAGCTCAACAACCATGGAAGCCAAGGATTGAAAAGATTAACACAATGATTGCCAATCAGGAAAACTTTGTTTAGATCAATAAGTTTTATGATATTTATAATAATTTTGAGAAGGATCAAATTGGTATCTCTATTGTAATACATATCATTATGAATGATTTAAGTATGAAAGATATCAAAGTAGTGAACCAAAAGGTCTATGAGAGGCTCATAGAGAAGAAGGCTCCAACAAGGGAATAGGACCTTGATCTTTCAAACTCTATGCCAAGGACAATATGAAAGAATGATCACGAAGATAAGATTAAGAGATTTCTAAATAACCTTGCACCATACTTGAGGAACAAGTTAAGGCCATTATTATTTATGGTTGGTGAGAAAGATAAGTTGAGGAAGGAGATAGTAGTAGCCATCAATAAGATGTCAAAATCTAGGAAAACAACTCCTCTAGCTCCTAGAACCATAGAAGTATTAGTTAGTGATGATATTATGAAGATTGGTCAAACCAATGTTACAATAAACATTGATGATACCATTTCATTTGGTGGTTCTGAACCAAATGTACCTAATACTAAAGATGCTGAAGAGAAGTTTAAAAAAACTGAGGAGGAAAAGAGGCTAATAGAAATTGAAAAGTAGATTATAGAGGAAGCCAAGCAATAATTTCTTGAGGATGAAAGGAAAAGAAAGGAAGAAGAAGATAATAGGAAAGTTGTAGAAGAAGAAAGGAAAAGGAAAATAGAGGAAGAAGAGAGGAAATGATTAGAAGAAAAGAAGGAAAGAGAAGAAAAAGAAAGGAAAGAAGAGGAAGAGAGGAAAGATAAGGAAGCATCAAACAAATAGAGGAAGGATGAAACTAAACCATCTATTCATCTACTCCACTCTCTCTTGCTAGTTTGGCCACTGATGATGATGATTAGACTGATCTAATTTCATCCTTGTCCAAAATCCTACAAAAAATAAGATATTAAAAAGTTTGTAGAAATCATTGATGGAAGTAACTGATAGATTGTACAATACGTTGACAGTACAACATACTGAGTCAAATCCCAAACTGAGAGCACAAGTAGTGCTAAAGTCTTTTGATGAAAAGTTTACAATTTTTTAAAATGTTGCAACAACAAAAGATCAAATTTCCCATGATGCTAACTTGTTTAGCACCATCTGCCAAAATATCAAGAATGAATTAGTCAACTTGATACATGCATCAAAGAACTTTGAAAGTGTTAGCAAGAAGAAAAATCCTTGTATGTTAAATGTACCTTATCATAGAAATTGACTAAGAATTTGGACAGTCAGATAGAGGCTAAGATAAATGAACTTGAAACTTTATCCAACCTAGTATAGCACCCATCAAGTAAAGTTGATGATATTGAGAGTCAAGTTGCCAGTGTTTACAATAAAATTAGGAAATTAGAACTTCAAAAAGAATAGATATTGAAGAGAACATCTAATTTTAGAGAATTCATTGCTTTGAAGTTATCATTTGTTGAGAAGTAGCTAGAATCATGTGTCAAGACTAAAGACACATATAAAAGCTTCTTGTATTCAGATTTAAATGCAATTGAGATTGCATCATATGCATTATGTGCAATTCTTACATAAGAAAAGTCTACCAAAGAAACATGGGACAAAGGTATGGAAAGTTTGAAAGCTATTTTTGATGATTGTATGAAGATTATTTCAGCATAAAGGCAAGGACAATAGTTTTGACAATTTTGGATAGAATCTTGACATTTTGAGACCTTTGTCATTGATGTCAAAGGGGGAGAGATACATTGTAAAAATTGAATTATCAAAAGGGGAGTAATAGTTGAGAAAATTGACGAGCTAAATATTTAGATTGTTAGGAGAAATAGATGTGTAATATGAAGTAGAATGTAAGAAGGAGCATATGTAAAACTATTAATGTAAGGTGTTATTTAGATTGTTTTTGTCACTTAGCCAACTTTCCCTATTTTGTTCCCATCAATGCCAAAGGGGGGGATTGTTGAAAATTGGCTAATTATGATATGTAATTATTGTCATTAATGGCAACACATGATATACATGGAGATGGTATAAATTTGATGATAACATATATAACCTTAGAAGTTTATACGAATTGTACAAAATAGAGTTAATCATGTTTTGATGAAGTAGGACAATGGAATTGAAGGAAAGAATTGTTTTGGTTGGAAAACAAGTACTTGTCTAATTAGGGCCAACATCCTAGATGTTTACTCTGACTTGGAAAAGTGAATTGTGGTCTTAGCCAACCTAGCAATATTTTATGTAAAGGAATTGTATTTTTTGCAAATGACTTCTTGCAATAAGAAAAATATATGTGTGTGATATTATGTAATTGTGAAGTTATGTGAAGAAAGAAAACTTTTGTGAAAGCGATATATGTGAAGTTTTGTATGAACTATCTAGTGATCCGAGATCAAGCTAAAGATCAAAGGTAAATGAATGAAGGAAAATAATAGTAGATTACTTGTTTGAATAGTGAGCTCTTCTTGTAGTTGAAATTGCATGTTTGGGCAGTGGGCTTATCTTGCATACATTATTCCACAACTCCTAACAGGGACTATTATATTGAATTTTCTCATTGATTCCTAATAGTGTCCATCCTTTAACAAGGAACATATATATTAGTATATTATCTAGTGGGTATCATCCCCACTTGGGTTTTCTCTTGGCCAGGGTTTTCCTTTTTAAGAAATATGGCGTCATGAGTTATCTTTATGAAATGTTATTATTGTTTAGCATTACTTTATTGTTTTGTTATGCATGGTTTAAAGTAAGTATAATCTAGTTGGCAACTAAAGTTTGTAGATTACTGATTCAACCCCCCTCCAAGTAATCCCTATTTCTAACAATAATATCCTAAAGAAATGCATAAATATTTAATGGCCACCCAAAGTCAAGAGGTCCTTTGAAGATGTCATGGTAGCTATTTCTATAACTCTAGTCCTTGTTAGTCCAGATTATCAATTTTCATTCAAAGTCTACTCTTTTTCAACATAGCATTCATGTGTTGGTATTCTCATGCAAAAGAAATATGGTGAAGATAAGAGAACAATTGCATTCATGAGTTTCCCTCTCAAGAATATGGAGTTGAATTACCCAAACCTCAATAAACAATCATTTGCATTGGTGAAAGAGATAAAGAAGTTCCACCATTATATACTTTGGAGAAAAGTGTATGCCATTGTGTTTGACCCTATGGTTAATTTACTACTAATGTTGAATAAGTTAGGAGAATGGAGAGGGAAATGGATGGCTATCTTGCAAGAATTTGACTTGGAAATTCAACTCATGAAACTAGTAAGAGGACAAGTATTGACCAAAATGATGGATGAAAATGAGGAACAAGGTGTAGTATCCCATGTGTATGCAGGTGATGGGGTCATAATTGATGTTTAGTATGTTGATATAATATTGTTTTGAAGTGAAGAGCTTGTAAAGGAACAATCATTATTTTGTCAATGATGTCAAACCTACTACCTATTGGTGAGATAGTTGATTTTTGGTTTGAAAGCTATCATTTAGTTGAATGATGAAGAGGATTTGAAAAGAAGAGATAATAAGAGCACTTAGAGAAAGGTTGAGTTATTTGGTATGTAAAAGAAGCACTAAGACTAAGTAAGACATTGATATTATAGTGTATTATTTATCTACTTAAAGTTTGAAATGAAAGATTAATCAAGTTAAGAATCGAAGAAGATCAAGTAAGAAAAGTGTCTTCTAAGCCTTGCTAATAAGTTAGTGCAAATTGAGAAGAAATTAGTAGAAGTTGAGTAAAAATTAAGAGGTGCCAAACAAAAAAGAAAAATAGTGCAAGATGAGTGAGTGTTAGTATATGCCAAGTAAATTTTAGTTGGTGATGAGCACTAATAAAATTTAGTTTTTTCTGAGTGAACTTTAGTGTTTGTTGAGTGAACTAGTGTTAAATGAGTGAAATAACAATATACATGCCAAGTGACAAAAAATAGTGTTAAATCAAAGATTTGATGAATTTGAGCTAAATAATTTGATTTCTTGAATTGTGTGAAGCATGTGGAAGATAACTATGATGGGCTAGTGGTATAGAATTGAAGGTAAATCATTTTGAGGCAAATTCAAGGAAGATTGAAGAAGAAGTTTCTAGAGGAACCAAATGGAAAAGTGGGCAGATTCATTGAATTTTACCTAATCCTACCTAACCCTAAAATGGACAATTCTGGTTAAGCACTAAAAGATCTAACTTCTCTATTTATAGAGATAGATGGTTATAAGAAAAGGTTGTCATGTGCGAGAACCTAAGGAAGAAAATGAGTCTAGGGTATTGCTTCATCTAGTGACCGAGTAAAGGTGATTGTAGTTGGCATACAAAGCAAGAAGGATTAAAGCGGATGAATGATTGAAGGGTGAACAAGATATCAAAGATGAAGAGTATGAATGACAAGTAGAATGGAGGACTAAAATAGAGATCTATAATCTATAATTGAGTGGTAACTTTTTCTTAGATCAAGTAATACTTTTACTTTCTAATAACTGTGCCAATGTGGATAAAATCATTTGGATTAAGGTTGACCTAACAGTCATTTGTAAATCCTTTAATCAATTGAAATTATAATGGAATGGTCTAAAGTCCTCTAATAAGGATCATTCATAATAGGGTGATTGAAATCCTTTAAATAGGTAACATTTAACAATGTGTATTGTAACCTTAAATAGGGTTGGCCTTTGACAAGGCATCACCTTAGAAGAGTGAGAATTAGTAGGATGTTACTAGTGGTTTTTCCCAAATTGGATTTCCATGTAAAATCCTTGTGTCAAATTGTGTGAATGCTCTTATGGTATTTCATGTTTACATTTCTACAAAGTTATTTTGACCTAGGACAACAACTTACAAAGTTTAAGTATTGTATGATCTGATGGATGGATGCATGTTGAAGTTTTATGGATATGGGTCTACTAAGCTTTGAAATTTTTTATTTGCACATTTGGACCATGGATAACTAAGTCACACCCCCCTCAATTATTCTAAAGAATTAAAACATGGTATCATAGTATTGTGTATTATCTCTTACAAAACTGTTGCCCTCAAGGGATGAACAATTCTCAACATTGAGGTTTAAAAATTAAATGTGAATCATATATGCTCCAAGACAAGAAATTCTACAAGAGGAACTATGAAAGAATATACTTGAGGTGTTTGGACGATAATGAAACCAAAGAGGTATTGGAATAATATAACAAAAATATGGCATTTGACATGGATAGACAGAGGCTAAAGCTCATCGGATTTTGAGGTTTGGATATTACTGGCCCACCATTTTTAGAGATACCCATGAACACATTTGCTCCTATCATGTTTTTCAAATGAGTGTGATGCATGAGGGTGAAAATAAAATGCATCAAAGTATTCTATAGTATTCACAATTAAATTCAATTATGTTTTCATTAGTAATGTCATCAATATTAAAGGTTAAAAGAGCCCATTGTAATGAGTTGTCCTAATATGGTCTTGAATTGGTTATTTGATTAAATTTGTATAAAATAACCATTAAGTCATAAAATGATGATAAAAGATATTATAATTCCATTCTAATATTTTTGGAATATTCTTGTGAAGTTGTAAATTCATTTGAGTCAAATATTATAAAAGTTGTAAAATGTAACTTTTCAAAAGTTGCAATAAAGACAAAATGGGAATTTAGATGGTCATAAGAGGAAGTTGAGTCATTATAACTTCCACAAAAAGTTTTAAAGGCTATTAAAAACTTTTTAATGGTCAGTCATAGGCAGGATGTAAAGTTGGATAAGCATTGGAAACATTTTAATACCATATTTTCATTGTTTAAATCTATTGTTTTGTTGTCTTGAAAGTTTTTCCTCTTGTGTTTGGGCCTTGTATGACTATGTATAGCCTAGAAAAAAGTTTATTTATATTATGGTAGTTTATTAAATTTAATAATGTTTCCATTTGTTTTGGTTTGAGATGATTTCATGCACTATTAAGGAAGTTATCAAAGTTTTGGTGAAAAGTGTTTGTAACTACCTAAAACTCTAATTCATGGTGACTGGTTTTGGGGAAAAAAATAATAACTTTTTATTGCATAGTTGGATATTTTTATAAATTGGATACATGGTATATAATTACCAATTATACAATATGAATGGTTAGATTAGCTTGATTATAAATATTTAAAGAGTTATTGATGATAATTTATGCTTGTATTTTCGAGACTAGAATAGAGTTTATTTCACATGTTAATGCCTCTATCATGTTGAAGAAATTATGTTGATCATTGAACTCTATGGTTGATTTTGAGTTTTTCAAAGGGTTTTAATATTCTACTTCCATCATAGGGTACATCCAAAAATGTGAGACTATACCAACCTCTACCTATTCCTACAAGGCCTTCGAAGAGTTGTAACATGGATTGTGTCATGGGATTTCCTAAGACACAAAAGGGGTATAGTAGTATTTATGTAGTAGTAGACATGTTTAGTAAAATGGCTCATTTTATCCCTTATAAAAGTAACAATTATTAATCATCTATTTTAAATCTATTCTTTAAAGAAACTATGAGGATACATGGGTTGCTTCAAACCATACTATTTGACAGAGATGTGAAGTTTATTGGTCACTTTTGGAGGAACTTATGGAAAAGGGTAGGGACCAATATGAGTTTTAGTTCTACCTACCATCCAAAAATAGATGGATAAATAGAAGTTATCAAAAATCACTTTGTAATCTACTTAAATGTTTCACAAAGCAATATGGTGATAAGTGGAATTCATCCCTACCCCAAGTAGAGTTTTCTTTCAATGACGCAGTCAATTGGAGTACAAGGAAGTGTCCCTTTTAGATTATGTATGGGAAAAGTACAAGAGAAATCTTGGAAATCAGAGAACTACCACCAAACACTCCAGCCAATACTCATGGAGTAGAGTTTGCAGAGAGTATGAAAGAAATTCATGACTCAATGTAGTTGGCATTGAGAAAAGTGCAGAGAAATACAAATAGGCCAAGGAAAAGCATATGAGGGATGTCTAATTAAAGGTTGGAGATATGGTGTGGGCATAATTGAGGAAGGAAAGACTACCTAAGAGAAAACACACTAAATTAATCATGAATAAAGTAGGACCTTGCCTACTATTGTAAAAGCATGGGTTGAATGCCTAGAAGATTGAACTAACCTCCCACCTTGGTATCTCCCCTATATTTAATATTTGTGATCTAAACCCCTATAAAGGTGATGTAAATGCAAGTTAAAAATTACAAATAGAAGAACTTGAAAGAGATATTATAGGAATACTACCTCATGACCAAAGAAGTTTGACAAAATCTTGGACACAAAGATCATCAAACAAACAAGGAAGAATGTCTACAAGAAATACTTGGTCAAGTGGCAAGGGAGTCCTGAAGAAGAAACAATATGGATGGATGAGCAAGAATTCTATAGGCATGGCTCAAGTTTATAAGACCTCATCTCAAGTGGACTTGAGATTAGTACACCCTAAGAGTATGGTGTAGGAACACCCCCCAATTCATCCATTACAAGCACACTAGTGGACCCAAAAAAAAGGGGTTATGGTTTTTATTGGATCTAGGACCCAATGATGTCAATAAAGTTCTATTTGTAAGGCAAAGGGGCACTAGGTGATCTTATAAACCTAGTTGCCTACCTTAGTCATTTTGGGACAATTTTAAGATAGGGTGGGTTGTAATAGTCTAGGACCCCTAAGGAAGGTTAAAGATGTTAATTAATCCTTTCTTAGGTCCTTAGTAGAGTCTAGTCTTATAAATTTACTAGTTTTGTAACACTTGACATCTTTTGTAAAAAGTTATCAATGTTGCAATATTGCATAATGCAACTTTTTTGTCAAAAATTGCAAATTTTGAATACCAACATTCACAACCAAAATGATTGGTTAGAAATATTTGGGTAATATATAAAAAGTTTGAGAAACCTTGCTCTAGGTAGAGAGTGATGTATGATAAAGTTTTATGCCAAAATCAATAAAAATCTAACTATTTTCTTGAAAATCCAATTGTATTTTGAATTGTATGGATTTGTATGGATCCCCATGAATGATTAAGGGATTATGAAAGTTATCATAGTGCCTTATGTGAATTTTGTAGGTGGTTTTAGGTCTTGAAGTGGAGTGGAATGAAATTTATACAATTTTGTTTACCCATTGGTTGTAGGAAGGCCTTAATTAGGGTTTTGAGACAAAATTCCTCTTTCCTAGAGACTCCACAATGGAAACTATCTAAACCTTTTTGGAAAGAAAGGAGGGATGATATACTTTAATATTTTTGGGTTTCATATTAGGAGTAATTCAACAGAGGGAAAAATCATTAAACCCTCTAGATAGACATCTAGATGTGACTATCTAGAATTTGGGTTTTGAAGCATAGCTTGTCCCGGTGGTGGAATTAAGACCTAAATCCTTTGATTTAGTAGTTTGGTATGATCCTAAAAGTATTAAAATTTGATTTATTGTAAATATATTTGAATTTGAGGAACTTTTTTGGTAAAAAAAATCCAATTACTCTATTAGTCCCAGGAGGGAATTGTGCATAACAATAGTTAGGAGATTGATCAAGAGTCCTAGATTGGAGGGTGTTGTTGATGAATGGATTGAAACATTTTAGGGTGGTCTAGACTTATTTTTCTAGACTTTCATGTAAGTTTCCTTATGCTACTTGTAACCCTATATAGGCTTTGGTGTCTAAAAAGTGTCTCAAAGTTGTTTATGTATGGGATTTGTCTTGTATTGCATCTAAATATGATATAAAACCTTGGTAGAACCCCTATTCCATCCCTAAATTTATCAGTTCTAGTTGTGACTTAATTGTTCCTTAAGGGTGTTGAAGATTAGGGAGATAATATAATCTTGTAAGTGCAGGTTTTAGGAGCTCTAGTAGAGCCCTAGATTATATGTTGAATATAGAGGGTTGAAAACCTTAGAGTGTTTGATGGATATAGTATGGGGATCTTCTCTAGAGTGCTAACTGAAAAATAAATCTTGCTATGATTTTACAACCAGTCTTTGAAATCCTCCCCTTTTCCAAATGGGAACTAGATTTCATCAGACTAGTAAAACCAACATCTTTAACTAGGTACACTTTTATATTGACAGCCACAAACTATTGCACAAGGTGGACTCGGGCTAAAACATTTCTAAATTACATATCATAAGTAGTCAGCTACTTCCTCAAAGAATACTCACCATCCTCTTAGTTATCTAATAGCTAAGTTATCAGTGATGGTGTTCTTGAATTTATTATGTCATCATTCATTCTCTTGTGATAGCTTTCAAAATATGATATTAGTGGGTGAGATATATATTTAGCTGAGGCCTCTTTCACTGGTTAGAAATGGGGTTTAGTACTAACCCCTTATTGTGTCTTTGTCTTTCTGGCTTTTTTTTTCTTTTTTCTTTTCTTTTTCACCCTTGTGCATGGATGTGGTGTTAGGACCCTTGGTCTTGGGGGCTTATTCCCTTTGACTAAGTGATATTTTATTTTTATGTGATTTTATGAATTCTTCTCTTTCTTATTTCTAATATTCTATGAGTGTGGTATGATCCATACTCTCACTAAAGTTGGGGCTAAATGAACCATCTTAAAATGAAAGAACTTCAATTTAATGATGGTTTAGCACCCATTTAATTTGATTTCATCATTCATTTTAATTCCTCCTCTTTTTGTCTCATTTCTTCTTGGAAAAATTAGGGTTAGACCTAATAGATCATATTTAATGATCCTATTTTCATGGGGTAAATATTGAGGAAGGATCTAGCCACCTAGTTCCTCCTTTTCCTCAATCCAATCAGTTAGGATCTATTTTTCACACTAGAATGATCATATCTCTATTTTTATACCCAATTTATAGGATCCGTGACCTATTTCAAGACCCTAAGATAATCCTAACAATTTTGGGCCTTGGATAGTAGGGAAATATTGCATCCCTAAAAGGCCAATTAGAGATGCAATGTTCCCCTTCATGGTCCCTATTTTGGGTATCCTTCCTAGGTACCATGTTTGGATTATATTGGTGTATTAAGTTTTTAAGGGATGTCATCTTGTAGGAGAAAAGGAATTCTGAGCCCTTTATAAACCCATCCATTTTCTCCATTTTACATCTCATCTCATATCATGCACACACAAGATCAATATTTCTATCATCCATCACATGCTTAAGAACTAAAGTTCTCAAACATTCTTCAAGGATTCAAGGCATTTAAGCAATCTCTCCATTAAAGATTAAAGATTCATGCATTCAATCATGTTGGTGTTTGAAAATGTTGGAGGGTTTTCAATTATCCAACTAAGAATATGACATATCTAGGGGTAGCTAACTCCCATTTTCAACATGCCATTTCAAATATTGGGCCAACTATAAGGCTAGACCCTTCTTCTACTTTAGGCTCTACAAGACCTAGGTGGGTGGACCTCATATTCAATTGATACCATGCTAGTGCAACAACATATCCCTAAATCTATTAAGTAGATGAAAATCCCTTATATCTCCTAAAACCTTACATAGTAACAAAGAAGAGCAATAGCTAATTACAACTCTACAAAATGCACAAGCTGAGTGAGGGTTAAACTTTGATAGCTCTTCAACATAAAAGGGTAAAACACATTTGATTAATAATATTGATTTTAGCAGACCCTTCATATGCAATAATAAGACTTAATGATCCTGTAACTGATCAGTGCCTTAACCATTGGGAAAATTCATGAATCACAAACATACATATGAATATTTGAGACATATGTGTATCTTCAAATATTTGATCTATCTATTCAACTTTTAAATAGACATCAATGTTCAATTTAAACCTCATTCTTACATGATATCCCCATTAGTAACCTCACAACCTTGTTGATTTCCTTGAAGTATTTATGTAACCCTTTGAGTCACAGGCAACAATGAAATAACATATAGCCTTAAGGGACTGCAACTACAACCTAAGCTCTATGTCAAAGATTATAAAACATTGAATATCACTGATAAGGGAGACAAGATTCAGGCTGAAACTCAATCATCTACAATTCTTGGTATTAATTTCTTTGAAATTAATCCATTCATATGCATGAAATGAAAACATAGAAAATACCTAATAGATCTGAATTATTTGTATTATCCTTCCTAATGTTGTTCATACAAGAGAGAAAATGCTAAAATAAATGGTGTCTCAGCATTGGGAATGCATCAAGAATTGGATCCAAAACCCTGGTATCACAGCAATGAGTAGAATTTTCTCCAAAAAATTGGAACCCTGTTGGTATTACCTAGAGAAAACTACCAACCCTTACAATGAAAGAAAGACAGAAAGATATAGAAGAAGATGAATTCTCGGATCTGATCTATGCTTGACATGCGTCCACTTGGAATTCAATCCCTTGCAATTGAATAACCTCTCACTTCCTTCTCCCATTTTGATCTAATTTGGTTTCATCATTATTCTGTAACTAATTTGAAAATATCTTCTGTTCAATGATGAAAACCCTTCTGCTTGTCAAAATCTAATCTACCTCATGAAATGCTGGTGAAATCTCAATTTTTACTGAATATGGGTGACCAAATTCGACGTTAACTACATTCTCACTATCTTTTAACCATATTCAATTCATTACCATGTTATAATATATTTCTAAACTTCCTCACCTAAATACAGTTACAAAAAAGAAACCTGAGAGAAAACTTTGAATAACTCAAATATACTGCTCCTTGTATAGAAAATAACTACATTATTAGAAAATTTAGATTCTCCTAATTCTAGTGATATATAACATCACATATTTTTCCTATCAAAAACCTCCTAAATCTCAGTTTGAAAATGTCCCTCTTTGATATAAAGTTCAGGTCCACATCCTTGATTTTAAATTTTCAAAAATTTAAGATTGCCTAAAGTTGAAACTTTCGAAAATGACCTTTTTAAATTTAAAAATAATTTGATATGCATACCCACTTTTGAAAAAAAAGGTTTAAAATAACATTTTAAAACTATTTTTTTCTCTTCATCCCCTTCAAATTTGAGGTCAAACTGGGTTTGATCGAGCGCCACGTGGTACTTTGTGATTGGCTACTCAAACATGTATTTGCCATGTTAGCGCCACCCAGGACCCATTACCACATGTCACATTTCTGTAATCCCACATTCCTTAACTAGTGTGCATCTCTATTTTGTGGAATTGCACAAGCCATCGGATCGTGACATGTGTCACAATCCTATGACCTCCATTTGAAAATACTCAATTGCCACCTTGCTGCCAATCGCGACCCACTACCACGTGTCACATTTATATAATCTTGCATTATTTAACCATCGATCACTTTCATTTTGTGGATTTGTGCTATCTATCAGATGAAGACATGTGTCAACATCTTAGTGTATCTTGTCCACATCAGTGCACTTGTCTGTTTGCTCAAGATATTGCTTTGGAAGCTTGAGGGTAGGCCCGTGGGAAAGGCTTCACATCCACAAAAGACTGGTGTCTTTAAGACATTTATGTTATTGTAAGCAATTTTATTTAAACCATAAAATCCCCCTCCCATGAGCAATGTGGGATATTGATCCTTTTAGAATTATTTCTATGCACTTCTTTTGTGTTAGGCTCTGCAAATTTCACCCTTGCATGGAATTCTTCATTCTGGTGTGGTCTTCTTAATGCATGTTCTGCTCTCGAATGGTTGCTAGATGTTTTCCCTTTGCTCCAGTGTGGACCCCCAAAGACGTTGCAAATTTCAACATTCATTTCCTTGCAGATGCTGACTCCTATACCTATGTGGGCTCTTCCTTCTCTGTTCCTACACGCGGATGCCTATTCTTTTTAAAACATGTGTGCTTCAAATTGATCTGGGAACTATTCTATTGATCATATAGCAGCTCCTCATGTTTACCCATGACTCTATTTCTCATCTGAGGAAGACGTGGATCTAGGACTGCTCATTACTTGCTGTAGGTGACTTCTTGTTTGAAAAATGAATATTGCTACTCTTTTTTGATATGGGCTCATCTGTAAGTTCATGGTTCAAACTTTATTTGGCATGAACTTATTGACTTTAATGTGTGTGGAGAATCCTTTTTATTAATGCCTTGCGTGGAGAGATCTCAACATGGGCTCTTTTATTTGTGTTGACTGCCCAACGTGCCTGTTGTCATTTCTTGCCTCTCATGCTCTGCTAGCATATAATCCTCTACTCTATGCATGGGTGTTTTTCTTATGCTACTCATGAGGTCACTAATCTTTCTCACATCCATGTTTTAGAGAAAAAGTCACGACTAAATTCATGCTTGTTGGAAATGCCCTTTGTACTCATGCTGTGGAGTGGACACTGGCTTAATTTTTGTCTTCTCTGCATGTTGGCTTTGCTTGGTTCTTGGACACTAGTCCTCTGAAGTATTGTATCCAGTTATTTCACCCCAATGCTAAAAAAAGAATAATGTTGATACTTATTAGCATATGGTGGTGCTTGCCAACATTCCTTTTGCCAGACTTTGAACTCATTGAAAGGAGGAGGAAAATTAAGCCTTGAGTCAACACTCTTTGGATCAAGGGTCTCCATCTCTTTAGGACTTTAGCTGCATAAATCTAGGGAACAATACTCTTTTTCATACATTTTTCCACAAAAGATGCCTCAATTGAATCCAAGTATGAACTATGCTTCTCAAATTACAAGCGACCATCTCATGGATAGATCAAGGTACTAGTTCCATGGATGGTAACCCATTTTAGAGTGACAAATATATTTAAAACTTCATGACAAAAAATTAGCCTCAAAATGAATTCATTCATCCTTGTATAGTATTCTAATTTGTAAATGGTGATTAGTGCATAAGCAATTCATCTTTAAAGACCATCATCATTATAGAATATCATAAAAATTCATAGTATTTTCGTCAATCTAATGGAATTAGTCGGGCCCCAAGTGGGTTTGGCTAAAATATTTTTTTGTTTTCGAACAACTAAATTCTTAGACTGATCCATTGACCTTTTAATATTCACTAGAATTGATTTCGAGCACTAATTGATCATTAGAATCCCATTTTATCATTTTCTGTCAACTATCAAATTTGTGTCAGGAGGTCCTTTGACTGGCCTTAAAAATTGATCCAAACCTTTGACCGAGCTTTGAAACTTGGCACACTAAATCTCTATTCTACATGATTTCATGCTATCAAATCTCATCTTATGACAAATTTGGGGTCAAAAGATATTCACTGTCAAAGTTGACCTCTTAGAACTACCTGCAAATAAATATGTCAGAAAACCATAAATTGGATTCGGATTTGGCTTTGAAAATTGGGCAAAATGAAACTTGGGGAGACAAAAATTGGGGCATTAGACAATATGAATCTATGATTTGGGCTCATGATGAATAATAGGGCACAAATGGCGAGTGGTCAAAGTGGGCTACTCAAAATCTAGCAACTAGAAACAATGTCTGAAAAATGATTTTTGCAAATGAAATTGACCCAAAAAAGTGTGCAAATGGATTTGTTAAGATGTGAAAAATGACATGCTTAAATTATTTTTGGATGAAAACACAACTGCACAATCCATTCAATCTCACCTATCATATATTAGGAGTTACAACATCACAAACAGGGGTTTCGACAAATCTGTAAATGCTGACACAAGTAAAAAGATAAAAATTCCATTTGGAATCATGTTCAAAAACATATCAAACAGATTTTTTAAGACTTAAAATTGAAATATATGAAGTCTTTGATGTCTACAATGTAATGAAAAAATAATTTCATCACTTGGGTCAACTGGGTCAAAGTTACAACTTGTCAAATAGGGCTTCCCAGAATTGTGAACAACTACACAAATGTATGAAACAGTAAATGACCAACTTTGAGGGCTTGAAACCTACTCAAATAGATTCAAAATGACTCAAAATCTAGAAAATAGGCTCTCAGTTATGGATATTAAATACTCCCAAAGTGGCAGGCCATGAAAAATTTCTGGGTGCAAGATATTCACTGACAAACACAGCCTCCTGTCACTGTTTGACACTTAGGTGAAAATGCAGATTTGGACACTAGCTCAAAATAGGACTTCATGAAATGGCTCAGAATCTCAAATTAACTTAATGGAACAAGTAGACAAACTAAATGAAAGGTGTTATAAACATTAAACACCTTACAAGGCTCAAAGGTAAAGCCAGGTACACATGCATTTAAAAGCATTTATGGGGCTTGATTTCTTAACGGTACTTGAAATTGACCATTCAATTTTTAGTCCCAACAAATCCATTGAGGGAGTTTATGCTATATCTTTAATAGAATTTTCAACATTTAAGATCTTCCTTCATACATTCAAGAACCTTTGTTTCATTTTCTGCATTCATCCTCTCAATATCTACATGCATCCTTACATTTATTCCTAAAAAAAATTTCAAGCATACTCATTCATGAAGGTTTTATCTTAACTTTAAGTTCCTTTCCTAGGTTTTTGGAAGTTGAGTTAAGGATATTCCATCTACATACTTGATTACATTCTAAATTCAAGAAAATATTCATATATTTACATTTCTTCATGTTATATCTATTTATACTACTTGCCAATACTCTCTATTTCTATCCCAATTCAAGATAAGTTCCTAAATTGGGGTTTGACCAAGGCTACCCTCCCCACCAAACAACAAACCAAAAAACCTTCACTTTGAAGATTTTAGATTTACAAAAGGATGAATAGGTTACTAATTCAGACACCCTTTCATTCTATGGAATTGTAAAATTAGATTCAATTTTGGAGACAATTGATCAGGGACACGTTGCTCCCCTGCTTTAGGAGAAATTCACCCTTGCACAAAAATTACCTTTGCTAGATCTCTCACCATTTTTTTGGGTTTTACTTTCCTTTCTCTTTCACTAGTACAAACATAGCAACATGTGACTAAAAAACCACTAAAAATTATACATATGTGACTAGAATTAGTCACACGACTAATGGTAGTTAATATTGAGATCAATTATAACACTGCTAAATTTACTACTGAGAAATTTTGGTCATTTACTTGATCAATAATTTTAATAAAATTAACTGGTATATTTAGTGGTATATCTAGTGGTATATTTAGTAGTATATTTAGTAATTTATTTAGTAGTACACTAAATCATGTGGCTAGTCACATATTTAGTAGTATATTTAAACCATGTGGTTAGACACATTTAGTAGTATTAAATAAGTCATGTGATAAATAATTTATTAATACCATGAATTGAATAATGTAAAATAACATAATCTTAAACTTTAAATAAGCAATAAAAGAAAATAAAAAAATTACATTTATGAACAAGCATACAATAAGCTAGCACTAGAATAAGATTGATACAACATTATAATTATGATATATAGATAAAATCTACAATAGAAAAAATTAATGCAAATATGTATATATAAAATCTTAGAGTATACCTATAACTTAATAAAAAATTCCAAAGTTATCTGAAGAGTTTTGAACTCTTTGAAATACACCATGATCACTAAAATCCTTAAACAACACTTTCAAAATATTGCATAAAAAGTAGTGTTGTAAGAATAAATGTCTAATAATGTTTAATACATGATAAATATGTTTAATCACGATATTTTTTGTAAATAATTTATTGGCCATCATGTGAAGGTCCTGAATTTCTCTTTTAGGCAAATGGTTCCATTTACTTTGTTAATATAAATAAGAGGTGTTTACATTTGCATCTCCTATTCCTTCAAATTAACTACACGAGCAATATATACAGAATGAATCCCCCTAATTCTTGAAACATCTCCATCATATAGATCCAACACCCTAAATTTGTCACCTTCCTTGAGCTTATTATCAATTTCTTTTGTGATGTTTTTTACTTTTTTTTTTTTTTAATGTTACATAGTTACTTATGGAAGCCCCAATATAAACACTACATTATCATGCATGCATACTGACATATAAAATTATGACAACATTATTACACATTTGATCAATAAAAAAAGGATGATACTCTTAAGTAATGCATTTAATGAACAACACCAACAATGTAAATAACAATAGCAATACATATAATAGCAACAATAATATATATTACAAAAAAGAAAAACAATACATGATATAACAAGAATACATATTATGAGAATTGGAAACAATACATATAACAACAACAATAATACATATTATGAGTAGGACCAATGAAAATATTAATATTTTCTAAAATTTTCTAATTTTTGTTGCTGTGGAGCTTGGTACATTCATACATGACATTTAAGCAATCTAAAATTCATCTTTCTATTTGTAATATTAGTTATACTTCAAATAAGACCAATCCCATTGATTTTGGTGAATAAAAAAGTGAGATATTGATGCTTTTCCATGAGCAGGCCTATAGACCTTGCATATTTTTATATTCTTTAGTTTTATTAACAATAGGAACATATAGTCATAAATGTGAATTGAGTATGTTTGCATATTCTTTTGTTTTAACATGGAAATTGATAGAGAAACTAAATATAGATCTAAGGTTTTTTAGAATCTTCATCGTTAATTTTTTTTTTTTATTCTATATTATGGCATGGTGGTTGTGGTTTTTCAAAAAATATTTGTTTTAATTTAGAGATCTATAATACTTACAAGAAGTTGAGCTGGACAGTTATACTTTTAACTTCCTCAACTAACTAACCCTAAAAGTTAGTTGAATATCCTTGAAAGATTAATATTAAGAACTTTAATGTTGGGATAGTTATTTGATGGCTATTTTATTTTCTCGTTGCTTACACAGAGCCCCAACTTGAGTTTTGTCTTTGGAATTACTTGTAAAAGAAGCTAAACATCTAGTTCTAAATTTATTGAGATTTCCCACACAATATCGCTTTAATTGAAGTTACATGGATTTACTTTAGCATATACTTCCCTAGGTCCTATTCCAAACTCTAATATTAAATGCTTCTATAGAAGTGAATCTAACTAATGCATTAATGAAGGTAGTCTCAAGAGAGAAGCTTGAGTCTAATAGGGTTTGTATTTGTTTTAGCATATACCATTCTAGGTCTTATTTGGTGCAGGGGCATTGGTGTAGGAGCAGCTGAAGGCAATAAGTGGTTTTAGTTAATTTTTTTTGTTTGATGTAATAATTCCCTTGTGGCAACACATCTATTCAGGGTGAGCCTTAGGTAACCTTTGAACAAGTTTGTAACTCTAGTAGTTTGTTTACATAGCTATTTGTGCCTTCTAAGCCTAAGTTCTTTAGTTCATTAAAGTTGGTCAATGAATAGTCAAAGAGGTTCACCTAGGGATTGGAAAATAATGTCTAACCAAAATATATCCATTGTTGAAATTTGAAATAGTTTGGTGGATATTTGCAATGATTTGGGAAAAACATGAAAATTGCTCAAAATGTACATTTAGCAACTTTGATAATTTTTGCTCACAATTGGCAATCAGCTAAGATTGGATGGGAACTAGTTGGGAGGATTATAAATAATCCATATATCCTATAAAAATGTAAAAAATAACACTTTAGGGGTTCTAAGGGATTCCAAAACATTTTTAAAGGAGTTTGGCAAGTTTTTTATATTAGTTTTTCAAGTTTTCATTGTTCTGTTGTTGTGCCATACAAGAAATTTGAGATCACATATTTAGAACCATGTAAAATGGATTAGTTTATTATTTTTAGTAATTATGTATGTTATTTACTTATTTATTTTTATTTTAAAGACATTTTTAATTTGTTTGCATATACTTCCTTTTGGTTTTGGTGTGCTTTCCTTTACAAGGGTTTTGAGCCCATTATGGAATAGTCTTGCCACTCTAAGGTATGAATTATTTATGCCCTTCTATAATGGGAAAGAAAAGTAAATTATCTATCCTCTAAGTGTTTTGAAAAAATAATGGCAATCTTGGATATCTTTGTATTGAGTTCATGGTTGATCATGAGTGTTGACCCATTGAAACAAGGCAAGAAAGAAATAGTTTGGAACAAGTTTCACATCCTTGAGTTTGAATGTGCAGGGTGTGAACATAGTTACAATCATAAAGAAATAAAAAGGAGAGGTTTCAAAATCATTAAAGCCCCATAAAATTATTAACATGTGAATCCAATCAGCCAACTCACAAGTAACAATGAAAGTCAAGGTATTCAGAGGGTTTTTGGAGTTAACTATGAAATCGATAAAAACCCAGATGCTAAAATGAGATATTTTTCATAACTTCTAAATGGGTATTCAAAAATGTAAAAATAGTGGTATCTTGTTAAGGTAAAATTTTAGAAAAGATAAAAACACTAGTTTTTGTTGATCTAGTCTACTAGCTAGTTTGCATAGTTCAAGCAAACAAGAGTTAAAGAGCAAAGACTAGTTGAAACCCATTAAGGGGGATGATGAAACAATGTGTTAGAAGTCTATTAATTGAGAAGTTATTTTTATAATATAGTGAAGATCCTATATCAGTGGTAAGGGTGCTTTGAAGGATAAAGTACTTTGGAGGAACTACAAGGGAATAGGGAGATTTCTTGGTTGGGTGAGTTTTCCTTGACTTGGGAGATTAGTAACTCATCCTTCAAAGCCTTGGTAAGGCTCTAAAAAATCCAACCTTTGTGGTGCTGGAGTACCTAAATTTCAAGAGAAAAAGTAGGTCTCAATATGATTAGTAATGTTAAAATATTTATTTAATAGGTTAATGGTTCTAATTTTATCCATCTAAAGTCATTTGATTCATAATCTTAGTCTAGGTTGGGTTTATATGAAAGTTATAATAAAAAAATGCATAAAGTACATAAAATGTTGTCAAAAATGCAAAAGTGTTAAAAGAATGTAATGGGTTTTCTTAAAAGATGGTTGGGAAGTTTTAAACCACCACAACCACTATAAAATCATTGTATTGGTCATTATAAATAGAAGAGCAATGAGTGAGGAGAAGAAGATCATTTTGAATCAATTGGTTTCTTAAGAAATTTTTGTTTTGATTGGTGTTAACTGTTTTTGTGTTGGTTCTAGGTCTTGTATAGACTTGTATAGCCTATAAACCATGTATATTTTGTGCATTTGAATATTAATATGACTAATATTCCTTCTCCTTTTGGTCTGGAGCAATTTCATTAAGTTTTGAATAATGTAAGCAAGTTTTGTTAAAAGTGGTTATTTGAAGATTTGAGGATACCCAACTACAGTCAGATTAAATTTTTTGGTACAGATACATTTGGATGAAAAAGGAACTCTATTTATATTCATTGGAAATATATTTCAAATATATTCCCATTAGTTTGAGTCATTTTCATATAGATTTGTATAAGTTATGTGTAATTGAGTAAAGATTGGTATTTAAGGATCTACATTCAAGTTATAGACAATGAATTGTTCTTGTAGAAAGATATATGCATTGGATAAATTAATGTCTAACATATTTTGAAACTAGACTCATATAATTTAAATTTTAAATTGGTTTGGTTTCATTTGGATTTATTTTGAGAAAGATATGGGATGCCCTAGGAAGGGTTACTGGTTTTACTTCTGATTTATGATAGATAAAATTGGTCTCAACACAAAGAATATAACTTGTAATGAATTAATTATTTTTAGTTCATCTTTGGATATGTTTTATTATTCCTAAATTGGAATAATTTAACAAAAAAAATTTGCAAGAAAATATAAGGAACACAATTTATGAATAATATTCTATGGAATAGAAATCAGACAATGTAAATGGTGAACTATAGGTAAACTTGTGTTGAAAGTATTATATTTTGTCTCATGAAATGTCTCTAAGAATGGAACTTATTTCATGAAGTTTAGGGGTTTTATGCCAAAATTTTTCAAATAGTGCATTTTGAGAAACTTGTGATAATTTGTCTTGTTTGTAGGGTTCCCTTGTGATTGGGGTTTTCCTTGTTTGGGTGAGTAGTTGTGATAACCTAGTTTCATCCTTGAAGCAGTTGTGATTGGTGCTTGCATTTTTTTATCATAATTAAGTCATTTGGTTGATAGAACTTCAGTGAAGAGGGTATTAGAATTAGTTGATCATTTCTTGATCTAACCTACTAGGCTTCATTGCATCAAGTTGTATCAGAGCTCAGAAGATTTTGAGCATGTACATTGAAGGAAATCTAAACTAGGTAGTGGTTGGATTTATTTTGATTCTTGATATATATGTTCATGGTTGAAATTTGGTTCTAGCTCATTCAACTAAAATAGGTGGACATGAAGGTATACTAAAGACCATAGGAGATGGTCATGTGTTTCACCAACAATCTTGGGGAGAGAGGCATGAAGGGAATTCCAAGTGAAGGACAAAAGTTGTGTAGTAGCATGGACAAGTGGATTGTGCAATGACATAAGAACCATTGAAATCAATCAACATAAAATCCATGGATAGGAATCAAAATAAGATTACTTATATGATGATGATTAAGACACAAAGATGAAAAGGAAAATTGTAGTAAAAATGATGATTTTTGGTCTAATTTTTTTTTTGTAGGTTATTGATTCTATGTTTTCAAGAGACTTGGAAAATTTTCAAGGTTGGGAGTGTAGACACCTAAATCTAATTACATCAATAGGTAATCATAGTTAGTCATCTCTTAGGACATTATTGATTAAATATTTACTATTTAATTAATTAATCATCATCCCCTAGTTAATTAATTAATTTAATTAACTATAGTCCAATTGATAAAATCAAATGATCACCCAAAATCAATTTATCAATTAAATCCCTCTTCCCCTATTAAATTGAATACATCATTAAATCTATTCAATTTAATTCCATACTCCCCATTTTATTAAATAAAACATTTAATAAAATATCTAAAATCCAAAAGCCTTCCTAAACCTTATCCTAACCCCTAATCCAACCCATTCACCCATATTAAACTCACTTAGCCTCCTAACTAACCCATCCCATCAAAGCTAACTCCCTCACCACCTAACCCCCCTTATAAACTAATCCTAAACCTCTTCTAATCATGTGCACAATCATAAACATGGGTTAAGACTTGCTAACCCAAGCTAAATTCAACAAATATCTTCCCCTCACCCTCCAACATAAATGACCGTCAAATATCTCTTACACTCCTCTTAATGGCTCTTACACCTTCATTCATGAGTCTTGCATACTCACCCTCCCTTCATTACTCCCTTTGACTACCTCATACCCTATCCCCTCACATGCACTCTCCTTGTGACACTTGTCACCTCCTCATTGGTAATAAACAAGCACAATCCTTGTGCTCCCCCCTTTTGAGTGTATCCTAACCCTCTCTCACCATCTCATCATCTTGACATCTTGGCCATCCATTCCTTCAACCCTTGGCCCATAAATTGAACCTCCTCCCTTCACAAAAGCATCCATCTTCCATGCAAAGTTATAATGATATTTTGAGAGCACACACACTACCAAAATACCATTATAATGGAAAAATCACTCCATGACTCCATTGTTGTAACCTTATTTCACTCACCCCATCCATCCATTTGAAGCTTGAGCTATACTTGTGAGCACACATACCTTAAATTAGGGACAAATCTATTACATCATTGTGTTATACCATTTGGAGCTTACCATTCTTAATTGGCCTCCATTTGTGGTGATAAAAAATCAGTCCTATCTTAAGTGTTTACTCATTTTAGTATTGCTAATGGTTTCCTTAATAGCTAGTATTCATGTTACACTACTAAATTAGGTGATACAGGGAGTATGGTGTAGGAGCACCTAAATTTCAAGAGAAAAAGGAGGTCTTCATATGATCAATAATGACAAAATATTTATTTAATAGGTGAATGGATCTATTTTTATCCATATAAAGTCATTTGAGTCATAATCTTGGTCTAGGTTAGGTTTATATGAAAGTTGTAATGCAAAAATGCCTAAAATATTGTCAAAAATGCAAAAGGGTTAAAAGTATGTGATGGGCTAGTTAATTTAAAAGGTAGTTGCAAAGTTTTCAACCACCATAACCACTATAAAATAATTTTATTGATAATTCTAAATAGAAGAGGAATCAATGAGGAGAAGAAGATCATTTTGAATCAATTGCTTTCTTAAGAAATTGCCATTTTGATTGGTGTTAACTATTTTTATGTTGGTTCCAAGTCTTGGATGACCTTTTATAACATATAAACCATGTATATTTTTTGAATTTTTATATTATCATGACTAATCTTCCTTCTCCTTTTGGTTTGGAGCAATTTCATTAAATTTTGAAGAATTTATGCAAGTTTTGGTAAAAGTGGTTATTTGTAGATTTGAGAATGCCCAGCTATAGTTGAATTGAAATGTTTGGTATAGAGACATTTGGATGAAATAGGAACTGTATTTATATTCATTGGAAAGATATGTCAACTATATTTCATTTCCAATTAGTTTTAGTTATCTTCAAGTTATGTGTAATTGAGTAAAGAGTGGTGTTTAAGGATCTCCATTGAAGTTATAGACAATGAATTATTCTTGTACAAAGATATATGCATTGGATAAGTTAATCACTGATAGATTTTGAAACTAGACTCATATACTTTAAATTTGAAATTGGTTTGGTTTTATTTGGATTTAGTTTGAGAAAGATATGGGATGCCCTAGGAAGGGTTATTGGTTTTACTCTTGATTTATGATAGAGAAGATGGGTCTCAGTACAAAGAATATAACTTGTAATGGATTCATTATTTTTTGCTCAGTTTGGATTATTTTATTATTCTTAAATTGGTACAATTTAACCAAAGGTTTTTGTAAGAAAATATTAGGAAAAAAATTTATGGATAATATTCTATAGAGTAGAAATCAGATAATGTAAATGGTGAAGTACAATTAAACTTCTGTTGAAAAGTGTTATGTTTTACCTCATGAAATGTCTATAAGAATGGAATTTATTTCATGTATTTTAGGGGTGTTATTGCAAAATTGGTCAAATAGTGTACTTTGGGAAACTTTTGATAAGTTGTCTTGTTTGTAGGGTTCCCTTATGATTGGGGTTTTCCTTGTTTGGGTGAGTGGTTGTGATAACCTAGGTTCATCCATGAAGCACTTGTGATTGGTTCTTGCACTTTTGATCATCATTAAGTCATTTGGTTTTTATAACTTTAGTGAAGAGGGTCTTAGAACCAGTTGATCATTTGTTGATCTAACCTACTAGGCTTCATTGCATCACTTTGGAGGTTGAAACATTCCCTTAGTGAGGTAATTGGACCAATTGGAGGAAAGTGCAAATTCAACTTGCATCAGGCACCCAAGAAATGGATTCATCAAATGAAGACATCAAGTGATGAGGAAGATCTCTGCCAAGTCCTATTCTACCCACTATGACACTCAAGGCTCTCTTACTAGCCTTCTTAGGGTCTTGTTATTTCCCTAAGCTCAAGGGAACTCCTCTCCTATTCCCCTACTCCATTTATCCTCTCTTATCAATTGAAATAGTTCACCAAGCTTGGGACTAACCTCCCCTCCTTGTCTCTCAATCCTTCTACATGAAAATCTAGGGAACTCACTAGGCCCACTTCATTTTTAGAGATTCTACACATGTCCATACAATGATTTCTAGGGTCCATATTGTAGTTTGAGTCATCATTTCCCAAATAATCACAAGAAACCTTGTAAAAAGGGATAGTAGGACTAGTACCCAAATAGACCTCCTACTTAGGTTTTTGGCTTATATCTCTCCAAAATTTTTAAGGATGTGCCAAACAAGCTACTGATCCAAATACCCTTTTTTAGAGTATTCCAATATTTTCTTATTTTTGGGTCACCAAGATCTCTATACAACACAGTACCAAAATGCCCCTATTTTCAAGGGTTTTAAAGGTTTACAACTATAGTCACCTAGGCTCAATTAAAAATCATTTGAGATAGCACCCTCCTATTAGAATGAATGTTGATGATACTACATTGGGGGAGTATCCTAAGCATTATACAATATTGATATGTTGCATTCATGACTATGTTTTTCATTGATGTCAACATAGCATTATTTCTATAAAGACTAGCTAAATAACAAACATAGATATTGATGGTACAAAAAATAGTTTGATTATCTTGTGATGCACAATTACGTACATGGTTTTATAGAGAGCAATTCAGAGATAGAGTATTAGGAAAGCAATTCTTGATGGTTGTTGGCTATCTTACATCTAAGATGTAATGAAGAGATGTGTAGTTAGATGATTATAGAGGATAGTCAGCTAATGACGTTAGTAAGTGTGCAAGCCTTAGTATCACACATGTGAAGTTTTGTATAGATTCTGAGCTAACAGTGCTATTATAATTGTAATTAACTAATTATCTTATTATAACTAATTGAGAAAGCCTCAAGGCCACCTCAAGGAATTATTATGAAGATATGGTATAAAGGAAAGATGTTTTCCTTGATTGTAAAGTGTATCAATTATTACATGAAGTGTGAAGTATGAAAAGAAGTAGAGTGCTTGAGGAATGTGTGTAAGCAATTCAAGGGTTTATTGGATACACGATTCATGATGTGGTTGCAAGATTAGAAGGAGTAGAGGTTAGAGTGATAGGATAGAGAAAGAGGAAGGAAAAAAAAATACTAATTCTATTATTTTGCAAGGAATAATATAGAGATAATTTGGATAGTGGGTTCATTGGTCTTGTCGTTGAAGCTATTTGGGTAGTGAGTCCAACTATCTTCCACAACTCCTAATAGGGATGGATTCCCCTAATAGGGATTCGATTTCTCCTAATAGGGACTCATATGTATTGAATGTATTCATAGACTCCTAATAGGGTCCATCCTCTAACAAAGAATATTTATATTAGTACATCATGTTGTGGGTACCATCCCCATTGGGGTTTTGCCTCTAATCAAGGTTTTCCCTAGTTTACATATTTGGTGTTATTGTGTATGAGTATCTTGTTATGGTTTTAATTTATATTGATCATATGGTTAAGGTTTTTTAAGGTTGATAATTCTGATAATAACTTTGGATAACCGATTCACCCACCCTCAACTATATCAGTGGACTATATATTCTAACAACTGGTATCAAAGCATTAGGTCCTTGAAGGATAAGCTTAATAGCTTTGGGAGATTTATGGAAAATATTTTTAGAAAGGGTAATCCTAGATTTTATTAGGCCAACTATGATAGTTGGAAGGAGAATATGAAGACTCATCTATTGTGCATGGGTCCAGGATATTGGATCTTGATGAATAGTAAGAAGATAATCATTAAAGAAGAAAAGATAGAAGGTTACAGTGAATAAGAGAGAGATCTATTCATGTGTAACATGAGAGCAAGAGAACCTTTACTAAAAAATCTTCTAAAGAATGAATATAGTTAGTTAAATTCACTTGAAACTTCTTATGAAATTTAGAAAGCATTAGAATCTACTTTTGAAGGTGATGATCATGTAAATAGAATGAGATTACACAATTCGATATGTGCATTTCAAGATAATAAAATGATTGAAGATGAATTTGTAAGAAGTTATAATGGTGAAATATTAGAAATTGTTATAGGAATTTAGTCTCATAGTGGAAACAAGGAAGATGATGAAGTTATATGGAAGATCTTGAAAATTTTGACCCCACCCTTTAAACCTATAGCTTAGATGATTCAGCTATTAATGCCCTGCACTAAGGATTTTACAAAGGAAATGTTGCTTGGAAGATTGGAATTAGTAGAAGTAGATCCGAGACATTTTGGAGATCTAGTAAGAGTTGAAATAGCTTTCAGTGCCCTAAACATTCAACCTAATTTGACAAGGAGTAAAAGCACACGAGGAGATTTTGCTAGTAGTAGCAGATCTGATGAAGACAAGAAGATTGAGGAAGGTATAGCCCTTCTTGTGAGAAGAGAAAAATATGGTAAGAAAATCATGAAATGTTTGAATTGTAATGGATTTGGTTACTATGTGTCTAAATATCCTAAAAGAAAGAAAAATCATAAGGGAAATTTCAAGCCTAGAAGAGATAGGGATAGAAATTATTTGTATGCAAATGAAGATGAAGAATCTAATGAAAAAGATCAAAGTCAAAGTGATGATGAATTAGGATTTATAGCTATCAAGGAAGATGATATTGATAGAGACATTAGAGAAGAAAGAGCTCTAGTTTCCCAAGTGGAAAAGAAATTTGATTGGATAATTTATAGTAGTTATTCACATCACATGACTGGTGATATGAATAAGTTCATTAATTTCAAGAAGCATGATGGAGGTATTGTTAGAGTTGCTAAGAATGCAGCCTATCATATGATAGGAATTGGATCCATTACTATTGATGGTAAAACTAACACTAATGATGTTTATTTTGTTGATGGATTAAAGGATAACTTGTTGATTGTTGGAAAGTTTGTGGAAAAGGGTTATTAGCTATAGTTCACTAAGAAGAACTGCATTATCAAAGATAGACATGGCAAACTGATTGAAACTGACACTAGATCTAGAGGTAATGTATTTTAGTTGAATCCTACTAAAATGGCATGTTTAAAAGCTAAAGTGGATAATAGTTGGTTGTGGCATCGAAGATTCTATCACATAAACTTTGATAATATTATAAAGGTTAGTAGCACTTTTGTAGTCAGAGATTTTCCTAAGATTGATAAGTAGGAGATAATTTCATAGCAAGTCAAATTGTGATATTGCTATCAAGATTTAACTATGTGATTTTGAGTCAAACTCATTGACCCATGTTTCATGAGTAGTGATTCAACATGAATCTATCTCTCATGAGAATAAATGGAACACTTAGCACTCATTGTATCTAGGTGATGCTCATAGGGGTGAAGCATCGAGACTTCCCAGGAGGTCACCCATCCTAGTACTACTCCAGCCTGGGAGTGCTTAACTACGGAGTTTCCTCCATGGTTAAACCCAAAGCTTGCAACCATATTTGAAAAACCTTCACCAAGTGTTGTACCTTATGAACCATTCATTATAAATCCCCTTAAGTTCATCAATTAATAAGTAGAAGATAATTTCCACAACAAGTCAAATTGCGGTATTGCTATTAGGATTTAACTATGTGATTTTGAGTCAAACTCATTGACCCATGTTTCATGAGTAGTGATTCAACATGAATATATCTCTCATGAGAATAAATGGAACACTTAGCACTCATTAGATCTAGGTGATGCTCATAGGGGTGAAGCACCGAGACTTCTCGGGAGGTCACCCATCCTAGTACTACTCTAGCCTGAGTGCGCTTAACTATGAAGTTTCCTCCATGGTTAAACCCAAAGCTTGTAGCCCCATTTGCAAAACCTTCACCAAGTTTTGTGCCTTATGAACCATTCATTAGAAATCCCATTAAGCTCATCAATTGATAAGTAGGAGATAATTTCCATAGCAAGTCAAATTGTGATATTGCTATCAAGATATAACTGTGTGATTTTGAGTCAAACTCATTGATATATGTTTCATGGGTAGTGATTCAACATGAATCTATCTCTCATGAGAATAAATGGAACACTTAGCACTCATTGGATCTAGGTGATGCTCAGGCTGGAGTAGTACTAGAATGGGTGACCTCCCAAGAAGTCCTGGTGCTTCACTCCGATGAGCATCAACTAGATCTAATGGGTGCTAAGTGTTCCATTTATTCTCACAAGAGATAGATTCATGTTGAATCACTACTCATGAAACATGGGTCAATGAGTTTGACTCAAAATCACATAGTTAAATCCTGATAGCAATATCATAATTTGACTTGTTATGGAAATTATATCCTACTTATCAATTGATGAGCTTAAGGGGCTTTCTAATGAATGTTTCATAAGGCACAACACTTGGTGAAGGTTTTGAAAATGGGGCTGCAATCTTTGGCTTTAACCGTGGAGGAAACTTCATAGTTAAGCACTCCCAGGATGGAGTAGTATTGGGATGGATGACCTCCCACAAAGTCCCATAGATTCACCCCTGTGAGCATCACCTACATCCAATGAGTGCTAAGTGTTCCATTTATTCTCATGAGAGATAGATTCATGTTGAATCAGTACTCATGAAACATAGGTTAATGAGTTTGACTCAAAATCACATAGTTAAATCCTAATAGCACTATCACAATTTGCCTAAGATTGTTAAGCCTACAAATGTTGTGTGTAAGGAATGTATTTTGGCTAAGTAGAAGAAAGTATCATTCCCTAGCAAGAAGTTCACTACCATAGAGAAGCTGGAGATCATTCACATAGATCTGAGTGGTCCCTCTAGAATAAGAGGATTCTATGGTGAAACGTATTTTATGATTTTTGTTGATGATTTCACTAGAATGATGTGGGTAGCATTTCTTAAAGAGAAATATGAAATTTTTGAGAAGTTTAAGATATTTAAGAATAGATTTGAGAATGAATTTAGTGTTAGGATAAAGTGTTTGGGACCTAATAGAGGAGGAGAATTCACCTCTAGAGAATTTAACATATTTTGTGAAGAGAATGGAATCAAAAGGCAAATATCTTCACCTAGAGCACTTGAGGAAAATAGGATTTCTGAGAGAAGAAATAAGTCTATAACAAAAGAAACTAGATCAATGTTATTTGAGAATGATATTTCTAAGACATTTTGAAGAAAATTAGTTAATACAACAGTGTATACTCTTAACAAAGTATATATCAGAAAATGTATAAACAAGACACTTTATGAACTATGGTTTTGAAATTCACCATTGGTCAAGTATTTTAGTATATTTGGGACCAAATGTTACATTAAGAGAGATGATGACATTGCTAAGTTTGATCCAAGTAGTGATGAAGGTATGCTTTTTGGCTATTCATTGAAAATCAAGGCTTCTAGATGCTTTTACTATAGAACTAAGATAGTATTTGAATGTGAAAATGTAAGTATTGATGAAAAGTTTGGAACTAAGGAAAAAATGGTAGAATATAATTTAGATGAAGAAGAAGATAACTCTAGAATTGTTAGATAGAATGCTAAAGTCTTCTTTAAGACCAATAATGATTTGCAAAATGATGTACTAATTGTTAGGTAAAGAAAAGAATAGAGACCAACATCGAGAGAAGAGATAAGATTTGAGATGTCAACTCCTACCCCTAATAGGAATCTAACAAAGAATCACCCTCCTGAGTAGATAATTGGAAGTAAAGATAAAGGTGTGATGACAAGGACCAGAGTCAATAAGGAGATATGTTTGATATCTCAAGTTGAACCTAAGAGTATAGATGAAGCAGTTAAAGATAATCATTGTATCTAAGCAATAAAGGAAGAATTGGTTCAGATAGTGAAAAATGATACATGGGAGTTAGTTTCTAGACTAAAAGACAAGAATGTGATAGGGATCAAATGGGTATTCAGAAACAAGATGAATAAGCAAGGTGAAGTTGTGAGGAACAAGACTAGACTTGTATGCAAGGGATATTCATAGCAAGAAGGCATATATTATGAGGAAACATGTGCACTAGTAGCCAAAATAGAAGTAAGGATGTTCCTAGCTTATGTAGTGAACAAAAAGTTCAAGGTTTATCAAATGGATTCTAAATCAACCTTTTTGGATGGATAACTTGAAGAAGAGGTTTATATTGAGTAGCTTGAAGGTTTTCCTTTATTAGAAGACAAAGGCATGGTATCTAGACTAAAGAAATATCTTTATAGTCTAAAGCAAGCACCAAGAACTTGCTATGCAAGGTTGTAAAGTTACTTGGAAAAGCTTGGTTTTGCTAAAGGTATGATAGGCAGTAACTTGTATTTAAAAGAAGTTGAGAATGGTTTGCTCATTATTGTAATATTTTTTAATGACATCATTTTTGGAGGTAATGATGAAGCAATGATAAATTTTTTGAAGAGATGAAGAATGAATTTGAAATGAGCATGGTAGGAGAAATGAAGTTTTTCCTAGGATTGTAGATTGTACAAAATAGTGATGGTATATTCATTTCAACCTAAGTACCTAAAAAATTGGTTGAAAAGGTTTGGTATAGAAAGTTGTAAACCTATTGGTAAACCTATGATAATTGGTCACAAGTTATCTAGTAAAGATGAGAGACCTACAATAGAGTAGAAGAAGTATAGATTCATGATTGGAGGTTTGCAATAGCTGACTCACACTAGAATAGATGTAGAAAATGCAATTAGGATTGTAGCTAGATTTCAAGCTAATCCTAAGGAGTATTATTTTGCAGCAATAGAGAGAATATTTAGATATTTGAAATGGACATTTGATTATGGAATTTGGTATGAAAGATTGAATGATTTCACCCTATGTGCATATATTGATTCAGATTGGACATGTAGTATGAATGATAGAAAGAGAATAATTGGTGGAACATTATTTCTTGGAGCAATATTAGTTTCTTAGTTAAGAAAGAAGCAAGTTTGTATCTCATAGAGTACAACTAAGGTAGAGTATTTTGTAGTATCAAATAATTGTAATCAAGTTATGTGGATGAAGCAGATGCTGAAGGATATCAGAATTGAGATTGAAGAAATTGTGATAACATAGGTACAATGAGTATGTCTAAGAATCCTATATTGCATTCTAAGACTAAGAATATATCTATTAAGTATCATGTACTAAGAGAGAAAGCAACAAATAAGGAGATCAGATTGGAGTATGTAAGCACTTTAGATTAGATTGTAGATAACATTATGAAGCCTTTGCCTAAAGATACATTTGTGTACTTGAGACGTATGCTTGGGGTTATGCCCATGCTTACTTCTGAGTTGGTGATGTAGAAAGTGCATTAGTCTAGTGGTATAGATCAGTATTTTTTGACTAGATTGAATATTGATCCTTCTCTTATGAGGGAGTATCTATAATGAACTAAGTCATTGAGGAATCTTGGTATTTGTTATTGAACATTGTCATTGGACACTCGAGATGATTGAAGACTTGGTACAATATATTAAAAATTGGTATTTAACAATTAGTATGTTGTAACATTGAGATTGAGACCTTTGACATTGATGTCAATGGAGGAGAATATGCATGAAAAACATATCTTAAGTTATGGGGGAGAAGAACTCCTAAGTTATGGGGGAGTGATATCTCTTTAGAGAGATTTAGAAAGATTCATGAGAAGAAGTAGATAATTGTTTAGTGTGAAGAAAAAAATTGATGTATAAGAAGTAGGAGCATGAACTTTTTGTGTTGATATTTATTTAGTGTGTGGATAGCTAATGCTGGTCCTAATATCCAAAGGATTTCATACTTTCTTGATGAAGAGGATTTGAGAAGATGAGAATAGTAGTAGCAATTGAATATTTTTTTGTCTGTTGGAAATCAAGAGAGATTCATTACTTTGCTCACTACTCTAATCAAGATAGTGCATAGGTAAGTTCAATTTCTTTTAATAAACTCCTATCTAGACTTGTGATCAATAAACAAAATTTCTATGTAATATTCTACTTGATAATCCCTATCTAATAATATAAAACAAAGACCCCAACAAATCCATTCACATGTAGATAATGGGCATGGAAGTGGATTGTAATAGAAATTGCTTTGTATCTGCTATTACTTCAAACTATGAATTTATACAATATGAACACCAACCCTTCTCGTGGGCATAAAATAATGTTATGTAGACCTCCTACACATGTGGAAACCACATGTCTGGACAAATAATTGAAAATGGGAAAGTTTATTGGTTTTTTCCATTTGATGTTTACAACTTTGCAAAATGCAAAGTTTTCATGAGAAAATTTTCACAACTTGTATTTTGACCACTCCTGGACCTCAAATGTTAGAAATAGATAATACTAAGAGCGGGGTGAATTAGTATTTTCAATATTTTTACCCACAATTGAATCTTATTAATTACTTTTCCACATGCATGAAAAAGAATACCAATACTTCTAAAAAAAATAAGAAACTATACAAGAAGAGAACTCATAACACCATGTTTGTTAACTAGGGAAACCTTTTCCAAGGGAAAACCCCAGTGGGGATGAAACCCACAAGATGATTTAGTATATAAGTATCCGGTTAAGGATATTGACCCTGTTAGGAGTCTATGAAGCATGTATAGTATATCGAGTCCCTATTAGTATACTAGGCCTTGTTAAGAGCCTCAACCTAAGTAGGAATTGGTAGGCCATATACAAATGTGTGCAAGAAGAGCCCAATGTCCTAACATGCAACTATACAATAAGTTCTTCAAGAGAATAGATATACATACAATACTGGATTATTTTCTCTACTTCACAAATCTTTTGATTATCAATTCTTCATACAAAGAATGACTACACACATATCAATTTGCATCATATCTTGCATAGTATTGCTTCACATCATAACTCATAACATCACATTCACTTGTTACTCAAATTTCACAAGATCATATCAACTTCACAATTATAGGTTACATATCATCATCAGATTACTACACACTAACTTCACAAATGAAGTTCTTTACTTATACCAAACATATTGGTAAACTCTTCCTTTAGTCAGCTCACATATCATCCTTAGAGATGGCTCATAAAGAAATAATAATTAAAATAATTAATTAGGTTGTTTAACACATTCTATTGATATGCTTTGTTCTGTACTATAACATCATTGCATCACTAATTCCTTTATAACTTGAACTCGGCTAGATGTATAGATATGTGCACTAGTATACATCATTAGTATGATGTCATGAATCTCTAGTTAAATATGCAAGAGAATATTCCAATGGAATATTTTTCTATCAATAAATCTATCATGTTGTTGTAACATTGTCTAATACTTAGACAATTTTCCTTCACATATAATCATGACTAATTTGCAAAACAAATATGTCACCATAAATGACAACCATATGACTTACCTTATCTGATTGATTGGTCATATTACCAATAATCTCCCCCTTTGGAATTGATGGCAACATTTTGGGAAAATTGGCTAAGTCCCAAACATGTTGTCATACCAATTAGAATAGATAACCATAACATAATAGAACATTGTATTCATGTTTTGAAAAGATTACATCCCTTATAACTCTGACTACAAAGTTAGCAAAACTTACTACTATACTTCAAAATATAACTATCAACTATACTTTTCCTTATTTTCTCCCCCTTACAATTAGAAAGTCCCAAACAATTATAATTTTCCATATTTCTCCCCCTTTGACATCAATGATGAAGTTGTCACAAAAAAAATCTATCAAAATTTGGTAGCTACATCAAAACTTGGAAAAGCAATCATTGAATTTGGTCTTCAATTATGCAATGTGTTTCTTCCAAGTTTCTTTTAGTGCATTAAATACATTGATTAGTGCACATAATGCATATGTGGCTAGCTCTACTGCATTCAAGTCTATAGCAACAAACTTGTCATATGAGGTCTTTGCTGCCAAGCATTCCTCCAACTGATTCTTTAGCAATGTTACCTATGGGAATAAGTGTTCTCTTAAGAGAGTGAATCTCTTTAGAACTTTCTCTTTTTCTACTTGAGTATTCCTTATGTTGTCATGAAGTGTCTACATTGTATGCTCAATGGTATTTAACTTTAGATTTTGATTTAGAAAGTTGTCAGTGAGCATCTAAAGCTTAGTTACATTATCCTTGATTTGATCATCAAATTATTGAAGATGGATGCATGCCAAGTTTCACATAGCATAAGCTTGTTTTCCTTCTTCTATACATTGTCTTATTGCCTTAATGCATATATTCAAAGTTTATATATCATTCCTCATATTAGTACACATGGTATTAAGGAGTTTTCCATCATGCTCTGTTTGTGCTTGAATTTAAGCTACATTAGAAAGTGTTTAGAACTCATTATCAAAATCTTTACACAAAATGGCTGCACACTGTTGAATATTTGTAGGTGTGTCAATAGGGTTTACTATCTTTTCCATCCTATCTAGAACTGAAGTCAAAGTCTTTTCAATGGACTTGACTAATTTCTTCTTCTCAAGAAATTTACTTAGAGAAGATATGAGATTTTGCACTTCATCTTCTTCATCTGATTGAATTATTGCTGCTGTGACCACTGCTACTTTTGTCGATGGTGTAGAGGGTGTTGCTACTACAACTACTAAGGGTACACTTGAAGTAGCTACTTCAATGCTAGATTGGATTTTCTTTTTAGTAGATGCATCTTCTTCCTTAGGCTCCTAATCTTCTTCTTCATCAAATGAGCTACTATAGTCCACAATATTGCCAACAATGCTGGTACCAAAATCTTTGAATGGGTCTTTAGTTCTATCAACTATCACATTGGTGTTATCTACTTCACTAGATTTTCTACCAGTGGTGATATTTGGTAAATCATTAGAAATTGGTGTTAGTGCTGGTTGCTCAAAATTATGAGGTGGACTTCCTATTTTAGGACTTGCTTCCTCTATCTGCACACACTCCTCAGACTCCTTAGACACAGGGCTTTCCTTCTTTGCACTCTTTTCTACCATAGGGCTTACCTTTTCTATTTATGCACTCATCTTTGTCATATTATTCATGTATGCGACTATAGCCTTTTCAGTTTCCACATTTATTTCTTCATAATTTCCTCCCATAAGGAGAATACATCTCTTTTTGTTTCTCAATAAAGGTGTTATACCTTTCAAAATTTTTGTTATCTCTTCCTCATTATTTACAATGCATAGCTTTTTCACCATATTGATTCTTATTTTCTTATCTTCCTCTATTACTCTACTTTTTCTATTTCTTGATCTATTATAAAAGTCTTTAGGTATCTGTCCTCTTATACTATCAAACCTTTTAAGAATCATATTTCTAACTACAACATTCTCTAGATATCTTTTATCCATATTATTATACAAATCATAGTATTTATTTAATTGCACAAAAATTGTTGTCATTAATAATTTGCATGTTGAGATTCTCTACCTTAGGTTTCCATGCTTTTCATCTAGTTGAGGTCTTTGCTTCTTGATTAGTTGGTTCTACTGGTCAATCACCAGTTTCTTCTTCAGATTTAGAAGAACTAATCTACAAGGTTCTTCTCTTCTTTCTTGGACCACTTGTTCTCTACTTGAATCTCTTCTTAGGAGGGGTTCTGGTCCTTTTAAGTCTTGTAGACTTCCTTGGTGTAGGTGCTTCCTCAGTCTTTACTGGATTCCTAGGTGGTTGTTGTTGTGCAACTATTGCATATGGCACAGTAGCTGCTTGCACACTTGTCTAGGCAACTATGACCTCTTCAATAGGTCCTACCTCTATAATGGGTGCAGGAGTCAATAGCTCAGATTGACCACTGGCCTTCATTTCCATGGCTATCCCTTTCACCACATCAAATTCTTTTCTTGTTATTCCTAATTCTTTCAAAAGAGAATCAATCACCTTTTCCACCTTCTTCTTGGAGTCCTTTATTATCTGGCTTGTTTTGACTTCTCTCATTTTCTTAGAATATGTCCCGCATTTAGGGCATTCAGAATCAACCTCTAAGTGAAGGATTATCCATGCATACCCTTCAATCAATTCCTCACTCATTTTGTAACCCATAGGTTTAATAAACTTAACTTGAGGAACTATAGCTTCAATACAAGTGAAATCTATTTCAACCATAAAGCACAATTCATCCTTGTATTTTTCCACTAGCATGGGAGGTATCCTATACCTTTTCTTCATTTCTACTTGGAAATACTTCATCATTCTATCAATGTTATTATTTGTGATTGCTTCAGGTCTTGTTCTATATACACAAGTGATTATCTGCATTGCACACTCACTTCCATCCCAATTCATGATTCCAAGGAACTTCTTAGATGCATAGAAGAATATATGTGTTAGTAGGGATTAAAACCTAAAGATTGCACTCCTAGACTTCTTGAATCTTGATATATTATCCAACAACTATGTTTGGATAATGTCACATAAGTTAACATCTTCGCCTTTTACTACTAGGTAGGCTGCATGAAGAAATCCTATAGGGATTGAGTCTATCATAGATCCACAATTGAATTTGTATCCAAAAATTTTGCAAATCAGTGTTACTCCATCATCTTGAATGTTTTTTACCTTCATGTTTCTACCATTGAAACATGTGTTGAGATTTGTCTCAACTATCTTGCACACATTCTTAATGTTCATTGGATTGCTTCCTTCATTACTCAAACCTGTGACCTTGTGAATTAGGTCATTATGAATACATATGATAGACTCTCCTAGCTGTAAAAGATCATCATGTACTCTATTTAGAATTATTTGTGTCTATTCATGATTGTTGAAGTCCATGTAGAACATATTCTTAACTAGGTTAAGTTGCTCTAGATATCCATACTCAGGTTTCAGTGACAAATCATTTTTACACATTGTCTCCAGCTCCTTATAAATATTTGTATCACCTATGCTTTCAATTTGGAAATGGATATAACCTCTGATATCCTTGATGTAAAGAACATTTTTTGGAACTTGCAAAAATGCTTCAATAGGGTCATCAAGCAAAGAAACAAATGGGTGTTTCTTGAAATTGTATCAAGATCTATTGCTCACATTAAAAACTTCTTGTCTTGTCATTTCTAAAAGATTATTCTCAACTGAAATTTCCCTTTACTGGTTTTGTATGATATTTCCAACCTCTAATCAGATCTTTAAGATCAAACAACCAATATTTCAAAGATCCACCAATTTTCTCAAGAAACCCCAAATCGTGTATGCCAGAAATAGTGCCAAAAGCTTCACAGCTTCACCTATTATTAATAAATCTGAAAGTGGACATTTTTACATAAATTTGAGCAGCATAACAGCCTATAAAATGACATTTATAGATCTGTATAACATGCACACAATAGCTCCCAAACGAAGGACAAAAACAATGCTCATCGGGCTCCTGAAAATAGCACAAAATAGCCCGAAATCAACACAAAAACTTAATAATCTATCACAAAATTATAATCATATCCAAATACATATTTTCAACTCTATTTTAAAATTTAAAATTCTCATATACAGAAGCAACCCAAACTGATATGAAATACTCAACCGGAAACACCAAACTCTTACAAAAAATACACCCGAAAACTCACAAATCTGCACTATTCAGCACAAAGGCAAACTCTGCATGAGCATGCACATGGAATGGCTTCAAAATCCCATTCTTAGCCTTCCTAAAAACCTGAAAACTCCCATTCTTGGGTTTCACTAGAAACCTACAAACTCCTGTTCTTAGGTCTCCTTCTCCACAGGTTTGGCAGCCTTTGAAGAATAACAAAGAAATGAGTAAAATCAAGTTATGCAATCAGCCTAAAATGCCTCCAAACCCCTTAAAGAGGGCATAACCCTAACTCACGTCCAAGAGGGTTTAATAAAACATATTTTAATAATAATCTTCATTTATTAGTCCATTAGCTTCCAAAGATTATCCCCTTTTTCCAAAACTTCACCCTTTTGGGCCTGCTTGCTTTAGCAAAGATTATTATTTTTAATTATTTGAAAAGGGGACATGACAAGTCCTCCCCTCCCAAAAATTGCTTATCCTCAAGCAATGGCTGAAAAATAAACCAATCAATCCACCTGGATCCCAAATGTAGTCATGAACTATACTACTACCAATTAACACAGGCTCCTACAATATCCTCTGCAATATGACCAAGAGGAATCCATAATCAAACTGAAAATTACAGCTCAACCAAACTCCAAAATCACCACTGCCACAGTCAAAAACCCATGAGACACAAAATCTTAAAATATTAGAACCCAAGTAAAGGGTACAAATCAAACTGCCAACACAGTAAATACCATCAACGTATCCCATTGGCCTATATGGAATGTACAATCCAACTCTACAACAATGGTGAATGCTCTTGAATGAAACTATACCAAGTATGGAGAATCCACACACTGTACAACTCTTACAGTCAACACAACTCTGCAAATCACTAGCCACTGTATCGTAAACATAACTCCCACGCACTACTGATGGTAAAAAGACATTACAAGATAAAGAGAAAGAAATGGAACCAAAACCAAGTTTGTCTTCCATCAACTCCTTAGCACAAGGATCAAATGCTAACTGATGTACATACCTTGCAATATAATGTTGATAAAAAAAACCAACCTCAGTCAACAGCTCACCATGAACACATGATACAACCCACTATGATTGATCACCAGCTAAGTCAAGAGATGTCATAGCCAAAGGAGTAGAATCAATAACAACACCCACTGAAGCATCACTCCAAAACTCCTGCTCTAAGTCATGTATTATCAAGCTATTAATTGTAGGACCTATCGCCATGTCGTGCCCATCACAACTCTCATCTCGAGGCATCAAACTATCCCATAACTAATGATAAGCACTAGGAACCAAAGTACATCTCTGTATCATCATCTCATCAACATGGTCATGAGCATATCTCACATTGTAATGTCGATAGAATGAACCAATCTCAATCAGTGGCTCAGACTACAATCTAGATGTAACTAACTGCAATTGATCACTAACCAAGTTGGAACTGACTACTACCTTTGAAGACATCACCAAGGAAGTAGTATTACTAGTAGGAACCATGCCAATTGTTGGCTCACCAACATCACACATGGTCTTTGATACATCATCTCTAGTCTTCGTGCCATTAGTACTAGAGGTCACCACCATGTCAGGCATACCACAAAAATCTGTTGCAGCACCCAACTCAACTGAACCTGACTCTAGTGGGGACAAACCTGATATGCCAATGTTAGTATCAAGGATGGATGCATCCCCATCTCCACTATCTTTGACAATCTCAACCATGGACATCCTTGAATCACCAGACACCATAGCTTGTGACTATATAGAATCTAGTAAAGACTGTAGTTGCTCTAACTCCATGGTCACCTTAGCCAAATGAAACTATGACTCCTTGAAAGCCAACTGTGTACTCTCAAGAATCTCAGAAGTCACCTCAAGCTGCCGAGTAAGCTCACTCACCTCATCTTCCTTGGCCGACAATGCATTGTATGTTGTACTACCCCACTCCATAAGATAATCTCTATTGGCTACCAACTGCATATAATCCTGTCTCAGAATTTGGATAGTCTCCCATAAAGAGTGGAACTCTGTTGAGGAAAGATAACTACCTCCCTGCTCATCACTAGTAGGAGAACCCCATCCATAAATAGCTAACAACTAATGAGAAACATCAAAATCCTGGCAAGCAATAGCAATGTCTTGCTCACTAACTCTCAACTAATTAGACACATGATGGCACTAGCTAGACTATCTCCTACATACCTCCTCTAATGCACTGTCTAAAGGAGTATCCTCAAAGTTACTAGTCTCTAGAGTATTACCATCCATATCCTGTGAATCAACTCCAAAGCTCATATCAACAAACGGAGTATCAAAAACTGTAGCACTGCTATCCAACTCCTCTGTACCAAAAGAAACTACCAAGGAAACTAAGTCTTCAAAACTGCCCACTACATCCTCCTGGATCTCATCAATGCCAATATGACCCTGGGACTCATCTATACACACTACCAAATATGAAAGACCATCAACACATTCCAGCAAAAATGGTCGATTGGATATATGAACAAAGCCCAAAATTGGTGTATAAAAACTAATACCAACATTGGACAAGCTGCTATCACAAGAAAAGACAACACTATGCAATCTGCTAATCAAATCCATGATAGTACCCAAACAATCATTGCTACCAAAAAGTATTAAAGATTTCTAGTCAACTGATTCCCAAACGCCAATATAACAATCTCGAGTCCATATCCGTAAACTAGAATCAGCTAGTAACTCAAGAAAACTCCTCACTTGAGTAATATGACCAATACCAACTAACTCCACATACCTGTCATGATGAGATAATGTAGTCACAATACTGTCTTCACTCACCTTCAGCTGGCGGGATAAATCATGTGAAGTACTACTAGCCTCAACCTCATGTGACGAAGCATCTAACTGTGCCTAGTACTCTCTCTTAGAAAATTCATGAATGCTCAATGTCTTCTCATCTCTACCAGGTATCTCACCATCATGCACAACAACATCCCCATAATCATCATCCTTGAGGTTAAATCTATCTATCACTCTTTGACTAAAATCATCAAATGTAGTTACCTGATCATGACCTTGAGTAGTCATTCCATGATACCACCAATCATAGGCTGCATCTTCCAAGTGTAGACTTACAATTTGAACAACATCACTCTCCTTCATGGGGTTAAGTGTGAAGAAGGTCTGTAATTTTTGTAGCCATGCTCTAGCTGAAATTTTATTTGTTCCATCAAAAGTAGGTGGTATAAACTTGCTGATTTTATTTTTGAGCTTTCTTCCACTTATGTCATGCTCCCTTCTATACTCTTTCTTGGGCATCAAAGTGTTCATCATATCCACATATTCTCTAAAAGGAATCAAACTACGAAAGTCATCATCTAAGCCATTGTAAGTAGCTCTTAATGTAATCAAGTTACCTGTAACCTCTTCCACAGGATTAATGGTTGGATTTGGTACTAGTGGCTCATTTGCAAGAAAGAAAATAGTTTTGGTTGATTTAGATGGTGTGGATTTCAGATTTCTTGGCTCCTCTAAAGTGCTCCCTTTCTCATTAATAGATGCAACTCCTTGTAGTTTTTCTATCAATATTCGCAAAGCCTTTCTAGTTTCTACCAAAAAATCCATTGTTTGCTTCTGAGTATTTTGGATGTCTTGGAAGAATTCCTTTGCCATCTCGTCTGGATCAGCCATACTTTTCCCTTCCTTGGATTTTGTACTTTTAATTTCAATTGGAGGTTTGATCAAAATTTCTTTATTCTTTTCTCGCTGCAAATATCTTTTTTCTCTTTCACTTAGTTGCATGTGACCATAAATTTTGACATGCAATTGATTAGAAGCAACATGCAACCATAAATTATGACATGCAAGATCTAGGTAGTTGTCAAAACTGACATGCAAGATCTAGGTAGTTGTCAAAACTGACATGCAAGATCTGGGTAGTTGTCAAAATTGACATGCAAGATCTGAGTAGTTGTCAAAACTGACATGCAAGATCTGGGTAGTTGTCAAAACTGACATGCAAGATCTGGGTAGTTGTCAAAACTGACATGCAAACTTCTACAAACCCTCAGGCTGGCAAGATCATGGCTCTGATACCACTTAAATGTCCCTTTACTGGTTTTGTATGATATTTCCAACCTCTAATCAGATCTTTAAGATCAAACAACCAATATTTCAAAGATCCACCAATTTTTTCAAGAAACCCCAAATCGGGTATGCCAGAAATAGTGCCAAAAGCTTCACAACTTCACCTATTATTAATAAATCTGATAGTGGACATTTTTACAAAAAATTGAGCATCATAAAAGCCTATAAAATGACATTTCCAGATCTGTATAACATGCACACAATAGCTCCCAAATGGAAGACAAAAACAATGCTCATCGGGCTCCCAAAAATAGCACAAAATAGCCCAGAATCACCACAAAAACTTAATAATCTATCATAGAAGTATAATCATATCCAAATACATATTTTCAGATCTATTTTAAAATTTAAAAGTCTGATATACAGAAGCAACCCAAACTGATATGAAATACTCAACCGAAAACACCAAACTCTTACAAAAAAATACACCCGAAAACTCACAAATCTGCACTGTTCAGCACAAAGGCAAACTCTGCATGAGCATGCACATGGAATGGCTTCAAACTCCCATCCTTAGCCTTCCTAGAAAATTGAAAACTCCCATTCTTGGGTTTCCTTGGAAACCTGCAAACTCCCGTTCTTAGGTCTCCTTCTCCACAAGTTTGGCAGCCTCTGAAGAATAACAAAGAAATGAGCAAAATCAAGTTCTGCAATCAGCCCAAAATGTCTCCAAACCCCTTAAAGAGGGCATAACCCTAACTCATGTCCAAGAGGGGTTAATAAAACATATTTTAATAATAATCTTCATTTATTAGTCCATTAGCTTCCAAAGATTATCCCCTTTTTCCAAAACTTCACCTTTTTGGGCCTGCTTGCCTTAGCAAAGATTATTATTTTTAATTATTTGAAAAGGGGACATGACATCAACAAATTTAGAAAACACCTTAACTTTATGTATTAGGGTTTTTGGTGCCTTCACGTGTCTGTAGACTTCTTTAACACTTGAAATCTTGCTTTCATCTCACACTTAGATCTTGCACAAATAAATGATGTATACAAATAAATTCACATCCTTTAAATATTTTGTAATCTATACATCACATTAAATGCATATCTACCACTAGTTTAGTATGTTGTCTCTATATAATAGAGAGTTTATTCTTCTTATATATCCTTATCCTAATCATATTAAGAAATGCACACTTAGCTATAGACTTTTCTCAATGTCTAGTACACATTGTCAACTACATAAGCTATAATAGTCTTTCTAATATCAATTATCAATAACTAACGCTCTATTCCACTGAGAATGCTCAATTTTGGTAGGATGAGTCACAAACAATAAGTGACCTTACTATCTTGTTAGGTACATTAGGATGATCTTCTTCCTAAATTGTGTGAGAAATTTCTAGTTCCTTTGCCTTTACAAATGATTCCTTTAACTCTTCTATCATTTCTTCCTTTAGACTGTCATTATTCCTTCTATTGTTCATTCTATAATTTTGATTCTTGTTTAGGTTTCTTCTATCCATTGTGCAGAACTTTATTGTGTGTCCAAAGTTGTTACACAATTGGCATATTGGTAGATTCCTTCTTTTTTCATTATGTTGGTCATTAGGTGCTTTACAATTCCTTGCAATGTGTCCAAGATTGTTGCATCTATAACAAAAAATTTGTCTTCTTTCTCCACTTTCATTGCTGTGATATCTTTTGTTTCCTACATGGTTAGTGTTCCTTAAAAATCTACTATTTGTATTATTATTACAATCAAATTTAGGTTTCTTAAAATCTATTGCATAATATCCATATCCATGACAATTATGACAATAAAAAATTTGAAATAGGTTTGAAAGACTTACCTTTGCAATCATATTCAGTCTGTTCAAGCTCACACTAGGCATAAGATTCCCTTCTTTTATCAACCTCATCTTGATTATATTATTTAGCTTTCTTAGAGTGAGGAACATTCTCCTTGTTAGATGTATCATCAATTTTTCTTAGGTCCTTTTTGACTTCAGGAGTCTCAGGTTCTTTTCTTTGAATAGATTTCTTGGCAGATTGTCCAAGAAAGAATCCAAGTCTAGTTTTGTCATAACTGGGTCTTTGTAAATATATTTCTTCTTCAATCTTTTCACTGCTAGTATATAATTTCTCAAGTTGCTATTTGCACCAACTCGCCTTCCAAAATAGTGTTGTATTTTAATAATTCTGCATAATCTAAATTGAAAGATTCCAATTTAGATGTTACCTTGCTTAACTAGGATCTTAGATCTACATTTTCAGATTTTATTTTAGAGTCATTCTTTCCTCCATTTTTCTTAAGACTTAGCTTGAGTTCAAATATTTTTAACTCATGTTTTAGGATCTCATTTTCTTTCTTTAGATCTTCAATATCATCATCATTGGTTTACTTACCAATGTAAACTTTTGTATCTTTTTATCTATTTTTAAGGACATCTCTTTCATTAGTAAGGAGATCAATTTGTTCAAGAGATTCTTCAATATTATTCATCAAGTGTTATATATCCATAGGGATATTATTCAAGCTATTAAGACTCTTCTAAATAAGTAGACTCTGATACCAATTGTTAGAAATAGATAATATTGAGAGGGGGAGTGAATTATTATTTTCAATCTTTTTACCCACAACTAAATCTTATTAATTAATTTTCCACATGTATGAAAAAGAATACCAATAGTGCTAAAAAAAAAAGTAACCATACAAGAAGAGAACTCATAACACCATGTTTGTTAAGTAGGGAAACCCTAGCCAAAGGAAAATCCCAGTGGGGATGAAACTCACAAGATGATTCACTATATAAAGTATCCAGTTAATGATATTGAGCCTATTAGGAGTCTATGAATCATGTATAGTGTCTTGAGTCCCTATTAGGAAACTAAGCCTTTTTAGAAGCCTCAACCCTATTAGGAGTTGCTTCAACTCTATTAGGAGTTGGTAGATCATATACAAATGTGTGCAAGAAGATCCTAACATGCAACTATACTGCAATAAGTTCTTCAAGAGAATAAATATACATACAATACTAGATTATTTTTTGTACTTCACAAATATTCTAATTATCATTTATTCATACAAAGAATGATCACACACATATCAATTCACATCATATCTCACATAGTATTGCTTTGCATCACAACTCATAACATCACATTCACTTGTTACTCACATTTCACAAGATCATATCAACTTCGCAATTACAGGTTACATATCATCATTAGATTACTACATACTAACTTTGCAAATAAAGTTCTTTACTTATACCAAACATATTGGTAAAATTTTCCTTTATTCGGCTCACATAAAATCCTTAGAGTTGATTCACCAAGAAATAATAATTAAAACAATTAATCAACTCATTTAACACATTCTTCTAATATGCTTTGTTCTGCACTATAACATCACTACATCACTAATTCCTTTATAACTTGAACTTGATTGGACATACGAACATGCACATTGGTATACACCATCATTATGATGTCATGCTATAGTGCACCATTATATTACTATCAAAGAAACCAGCAAATGTAAATTTTTATTTTTATTTTTAAAATGAAAGCATTTTTTTTTTGTTCCTTTATCTACAATATTGATGTACATTACTATAATACATTTAACTAACTTCACTAATCACTTTAATTACTTCCAACCAAAATATTATTTGAAATTATAACAAAATGCCTTAATAACTAATTGAAATTATAATTAAATGCCTTAACAACTTTACTCATTTCTATCTACTATAGAATAGTGCATGGCATTTAAATTTCTTTAATCACTTAATCACTGAATGTAGCAACATATTAACAAGTACAATCCACTTATACAATTTCTAGCTTACAAGCTATCATATAACACAAGACTGGGGGTTACCCAAGGGTGACTCTCCCTAATACAATAAGAATTCACATGGGAGTATGCTTTTGTTACACATGAAAATATGACAACATCCTTCTTCTCTTCAAGTCTTCAAATCCATAGACAACAACCTACAATAAAACACACACCAACAAGCCCATGATACTCTCCTCCTAACCTTAGGCCTTTACAAGACCACCCCCGAGTAGGGAGATCCTTGGCTAGGTGGACATACATAACTAACAACTATTTACAACACAATGCTCACATTACAAAACTGTTCAAATATTTTACAATTCACAAATAAAACCACAAAAATTTCCAACCAAGGTAGACCACTTAGGATCACATGTAGATCCATCTCAAGGGGTAAGGGTGGAAAATGAATGCTGGGGAGACTCCAGCTACAACTATGCCTTCACTACGCCATACCTTTTTATACACATCCCTTCACAAGGAAACCCAACATCACATACTTTCCTTCACATGGCATCCTTACAGCACTTATAACATCAGCAAGGTGGCATATGGGTCCCATAACACTCATATGGCATCCCTCTCCTACACAAAGAGAGACTCTTACCCGACACATTCCCTATGCACCTCTTACCCTCACAAGGCTCTCTTTCCCTCCCAAGGGATGAGACTCACCTTGTCACACCCAAGATAGAAAACTACAACAAGAACACATGAATTCACAACACAAAGTAAATCACAATACACCCATACACCAAAATTGAAACATGATCCCTCAGCCTTAAATAACACAACACTACAACACACCATATTATAACTACATTACATAAAACTCACATGCATAAAACAATAAAAATAATAGCAAGCTTTCACAGCAAGGGCACACAAGGTTACTAACTTTGTTTCCAAGCTAATTTGACCTCCCTCTCTTTTACTAGCAATCCTTCTCCTAAGTTGTCTTGTTCTCCTTGTTTTTCCCTTTCCCAAAATTACCCCCACTTAGATTTTCAGATCTCCCCAAAACTCTTTTCCTAGAATGTTTCTTTTTTCATGCTTAAGTTTCCAAATTTGGCCAACTTGGTAATCCAAAATTTGGGTGCTCTTTTCAATGCCTAGGGAAGCTTATAATACTTTAAAATGCCCCTACCCCCTAGTTATATCATATGGGCTTTGAAATAAGGCCTCTAATTACCCCTAGGGATGGTGTAAACCTCCTAGAAATTCACAAAAGGTGTGCATTCGACCTAGCATGGAAAGCAACCCTCTTGGACCCATAAATACACCTAGGGAAAAGAAATCCTACCAAACCACTCCTTGGTTCACTCAACCACCTACCATCCCACTAAGCATGCTACAAAAGAGAACATGTGTCAAGTGACACCACAATACACACAACACACTTGGCAAGCCATCAAGAAGAACAAATTTACTTTTATAGAATCACAATAATACACACAAATTGTTTTGCAAATAAAATAAAAGGTTAAAAAGGTTATACCCTCCTTAGGGTTAACCTTGGTTTTTTTTCAAACACCTAGCAAGGTTCTCCATAAATCCATGGGCTTCTTTCCTGCACACTTATGGAAAATATCAGTAGCCCAAAAATAAGATGATAAAATGATAACATGAATATAAATCACATAGATTCTATCATCCATGAAGAAAATATGAAATATGCATTTCCATTCATATCACATTACGCACTTCACATTTGTAGCAATTCTCTAGTCTAGATAGTAAAACATTATGATCATTTATTCTTAAGGAAAATTATGGAATTAATCTACATTAAGAAATGCATCAAATATAATATAAGTATACAATTCTAGTTTATTCAAATGATACATGAATTCTTAATGTTACTCTCAATATGCTAAGACATGATAATCTAGCACCATATGGAAACCACAATTCAAAAATCAAACATTCACTTGAATATAACATAAGCCTTAATCATGACATATGGATCATCAAGAAGGTAAGTAAGCATATCTAAATAACAACATGAAAAATAATTAGAATATTAGTGTCCTAATAACATCATAAGGAATCATCATATAGCCTAATGATATAGATATTAATGTCCCAATAATATAACGTGAAATCAAATAGTCTAAGGATCAAAATATCAATGTCCATAGGAGGTAATAATGTGTCATCCAGCGTCTAACTATCACAGTCCAAAAGAAACAAAATGTCAATAGTGCTATAATGGTCGGGGCAGGACATGACACATGCATCTTTGGTTAACTATGCAAGAGAATATTCCAAGGGGATATTATGCTATCAATAAATTTTTCATGCTATTATAACATTGTCTAATACTTGGAAAATTTTCCTTCACATATAATCATGACTAATTTGCAAAACAAATATGTTGCAATAAATGACAACCATATAACTTACCTTATCTGATTTATTGGTCATATTTCCAACATCAAACCACTTCAAATGGATCTATTAGGAACTAAAACCAACCTGTAATACATTTTCCTAACTTTGGAGCTCTAGTCAAGGTTTGGTTAACCTTTGACTAGCTTGGACCATTAAAAACATCTTGAGAATTTTTGTGCCATCCTATGACACTTAGTAAATCTAACCTCACACACTCTTAACCACCTATTTAGATGAACCTATTCATACCCTTGGGGCTTCATATTTATCCCTTATTCCTTGGTTTTTGGCTAAAACCACCTACAAGCCAAAACTTGTAGGACTTTACCTATGATCCTAGGTGCTCCCGTACTATCAAGCATGCAATAATATCAAGGGGTATCATTGAGGGTATCCTAAAGGTCCTGATAGGAACCTCGGGAACAAAATGATGTAAGTGGGGTCAATGTAAATAAAAATGCACCAAAAATATATAACCATTTCCTCATAAACCATAATATATCTAAAATAAATATGCAATTTAAATCCATGTGCAAGAGAATAGAAAAAATACCCACAAAAAAATTGACACAAGATATACCCTAGGAAACCCTTATTGAGGGAAATAAAACCTAGCCTCCAATAGCACCCATCACCATGTATTATTAAAAAAAACACCATTGTAATACAACAATGGAAGCTTTAAAATAAATATCCACAACAAAGAAATCCATGTGAACAAAAATGAATCCATACATCCCATTCCATGCTTCCAACTTTACAAGTTCTCCCTTGGCTAACCTATCAAGTCTTGTCTTGCTTGACTTTCCCTTTTGGATTTTTTCTACTTTTGTCTTTCTATCTTATCTCTACAACTACTCTTGTAGCTACTTATATAGTAGCAAGTCATAAAAAACCACAAAGTTGTATTACATAAACCATATGCTACCCAACACATTACCCCACATTTAATATTGGACATTTAATTCTTTCCCCAATATTAAATAATTAAATCAAATATTATCACAATGTTACAATACAATTCATCAAGTATATCCCATGGCAATCTCTACATGTTGCATGTCCATCTAGGTTCTCCTAGGTGCAACATTACATAATACAATATAACAATATTACTCAATGTGCGCAACACACATAATCTCAACAATCTCCCACTTGTATATATTGCATAGGGTCAATCTGTAGCCACATAAATGAACAACGAAACAATCCCTCCTAGTACATCCACCATCATGGAGAAAAGTACACCAAGTTCCCCATCTTGGTAGCTAGAAAAAAACAAAGCATCCATCTTCTCAAACATGAATGATCTCACCTCCTATTATGCTACTACCACCAAACATACATAGAAGCCATCCAAAGAGAAAGCCATCCAACTTGTCACATAAGAAGATCATAAAATATTATACCAACTAAAATGTCAAGCACAAAAACACCTAATCCAAAAGTAATCACATGTATCCATAGTTTTCAAAATCCATAGTTAAAATAATACCCACATCAAGTGCCTTCCCATCCAACTATCCATAGCTCCAAAGGTACACCAAGTGAATCTCACATCATCAACATATCCAATCTATAACCTACAATGACAAGATTCAAAAGCAATACTTGCCACATATATACCAAGAAGATCCTACTACAAAAGATAATGTCAAATCTATAGCCAATCCACTCATAACATCTCATAGAAGTGAATCCATGTAGTATCAAGGAAATCCACAACACATAAACTAGTAACCTGCAAGAACAACTCTCATAACAAGTCTCCAATGCTCTCCCAAGTTATCCATAATGAATAAAGTAAATATATAAAGGTAGAACCATGTCATCTCTCACATGAAATCCATGAACACAAACCAGTGATTACAAGCTCCTACCAATCTCAAATCCAATATAAGTGAAATTGAACATGTTGGAAGATAACCAAGACCAAAGAGAAACCATGCAAATCATACACTATATGATGTCCTACACACATCTCTACATGTAAACTATGCAAGTACGATCTCTTCCATTAAATCTAAATCAAGAAGACACAAAATAACCCAAAAAATACCATATAACCAATCATGGATGTAAGGTTCTCACAAGAATATCAAACTCCTAAACCTTTTCTAAACCAAGGAATAACCTTTCCTAATCCAAAGAATATGTCCAGTATAAAACCATCTCTCAAACTCAACCAACATAACAACATATGCACATGGAGATAACTAATGCTAAACCATCTCTCAAATGAACCCTCGAAAACTAAATCATATACCATAGATCAAGATCCATATCCATGAAAGATAAGCACAAATATAATACACTTGAGAGAAACAATGTGTTATATCTCTCAAGTAGTAAAATTGCTGAGGAGAACAATAGTGGGGAATGAGAATGTTCAACAAGATATCAAAGTCTCCAACCAAGACTCATTTAAGAACAATCTCCTCTCATTTGAATGTTCCCCAAACTTCTTGATGAAACCATAAACTATCCAAACAAATACTTCTCTAATCCAAGAGAAACCAACATCACCACCATCTCTAAGTATCCATGAGAACTTGTAAATGATCAATCCATGCCAACTCCAAATGAATTATAGAAATATCATGAAGTATCCATCAAATGGTCAATATATGGAATACCAACAAAATAAACCAAGATCAATATCAAAGTTCCAAGCATGGTCTCAAGAACATAAACATGACAATGTGATCTAAACCATCTCAACCAAAAGAGATAACATGCTAAATATGAACATACTATAACATTAAAATGAAAATGTAAACCACATCTTTACCAATAACCCCATGAGTCTTCAAGATGAAATGATCTCCACACACCATGAAGAACCATCTCCACACACCATGAAGATAACCATCTCCACACACTATGAAATAATAAGTGTAGCATGCAAATATCAATGACGCTTCTTCAATAACATGTTTTAAGAAAAACCTCTAACATCTAAAAATACTTAATATATCAATGCCAAAAACTCCCACTCAACTAGGACACTGAGTCATTCATGGCATCATAAAATCCACATCCTACATGAAGATCCTCTAGGTCTACAGACACAACCAAAGTGTTAGTACCAAGAGAAACCAAGATCTCCAAACCAAGAAGATACAAACCAAACTAGAAACTAATAATGTACTACCACCTCTTCACTATCACAAGCTCTCACTAAATTGTGTATCCAAGCTATCCATGACATCATAATAAAAAATATCCTCTAACCATGAGAATCAACTAAGGCATTACACCATCAAAGAACTCAAAGTGCACATCAGATCAAGGATGCACCTCTATATCTAATCGTGCCATGCCAAAATCCATAGAACCATGATACATCCATGAACCAAAAAACTAACTCTCAATGTGTCCAACTTGTTAGGATAAAATAGTCAACCATAATTCTCCACCATGATTGTACCTAGTAACAACATCTCGTCCCTTCTACATGAAGAAAAATCATCAAATCATGTGACTAGGGCATAGAGAACAGAAATCCAAGCCACCAATCTAATTATGCATTAGTAATGAAAGATCAATGGACAAAGCCAACCCATATCCAAGCCATAAATGGAACTTGTAAGTATAGACCACTTACAACACTACATAACTTGTAGACCCAACAAGTCATCATACATATACAAACCAAACATTGATAATCATATCATCATGAGAGCAATCTAAAATATGAGCTGAGTATACAATGGAATTAAATCCAAATCTCTAAAATATACAATATCATAAACTTAAAATGTTACCATAGTCAATATATATCATAAATTATTTAGATCAATATATCACCAAATAAATTATGTCAAACCTAAACATAATTTGAAACAATGTATAGAGCTCTCTAGGAGCTTTCTATTGACTACTCAAAGTCCAAAATCTAATCTTGTATGCCCAAGTTATGCCCTAATCTATACTCAAAATAAATAAAATCTAACTTTTAGGCTCTTAAAACTTGACAAAATATCAAAATCACAAACTCTAACCTACACCAAGTTGTAGTTCTCTGAATTAGCTTTCTAATGACTATAAGAATTCCAAAATTCAATATCCTGAGGGAAAGTTATGGCTATTTTACAAAGATAATATTTTTACTATTTACACTGCAATTTTTATTTTTATTTTTTAGTGATGAAATTTTTGATAGGATTAAATTTGACGGCCATCATGGGTTGAAACTTAAAATCTTTCGCATTTCTATTAACATGGCCAAACTAGGGCATATTATATATCAAAATTCATAGAAGATCCAACACAGATCCAATGGTGATGTTTGTTTTTTCTTAGGAGGTCATTTTTGCAAGCTACCCCCTAAAACCCTCATTTAGATGAAACATCTAAAAAATCCTTTTGACAAAAAATTTCACATGCCCAAAATCTGTCAATAACCTATTATAAAATAAAATTGAAAACCCTCAGATTTGCAATAAACAACCTAAGAATCTCATACATCTTGCCCCTATTATTTTTTTTTATCCTCTCATGCATTCCCATGGATTCAATCTAGGGTTACAACAAAAAAACTATAGCTCTAATACCACTTGTAAGGAAACTTGCAACCAAAATATATATTTTTTTCCACATAACCCATAATATATCTAAAATAAATATGAAATTAAAATCCACATGCAAGAGAATAGACAACATACACACAAAAAATATGACACAAGATATGCCCTAGAAAAAACTCATTGAGGCAAAACACCCAGCCTCGAAAAGCATTCATCACCATGTATTATTCAACAAAAATAAATTGTAATACAACCATGGGAGCCTTGAAAGCCATAGCCACCACCAAGCAATCCGTGTCATCAAGAATGAATCCACATATCTTATGCCACACTTCCAACCTTTACAAATTCTCTCTTGGCTAACATGTCAAGCCTTGTCTTAATCAATTTTCCTGTTTTCCTTTTTTTTTTCCTTTTGTCTTTATTTCTTATCTATACAACTACCCTTGTGGCTCTTTATATAGTAGCAAGTCCCACAAAATGACCAAGTGGTATTACATAAACAATGTGCTACCTAACCCATTGACCCCATAATTAATTCTTTCTCCACTATTAAATATTATCACAACGTTACAATACAACTCATTAAGTATATCCCACAGGAATCTCTACATGTTGCACATCCATCTAGGTGCTCCTAGGTGCAACATTACATAATAAAATAATACAATATAACATTATTCTACAATGTGTACAACACACATAATATCAACAATCAATAGCACCCATATGGAAATAAAATGATGTATAAGGGTCTTAGATAGGTTATATTAACCTTTAAGAATATTTAGAATAATTTTAATTTATTTATGAGTAGACCTTTTCTCTAAATTAAATATTAAAGATACATATCCACAAAAAAAGTGTTGAGAGATACAAGATCATCTTGCTAGTTCACTTGGCTTGAAGCCAGATAAGACAACTATTCATGAACAAATAATAAACATAATAAATAAAGCCCTTAGGCTACAAGAGTAGTGCTAGCCAAGGGAGGGTCTTTATCATCAGATCTGCAAAAGTCCTTGGGTTTGGTAGTTGGCTTAGGGGAAACTCAACAATCATTAGGGGTGATAGCAGCATCATCAAGTTCTTTTTCTCCCTCCAATCTAGGTGGAGAGATAGCTAAGTCCATCTGAGGGAAAGCCCATTTGGGATCTCTATGAGATGGCCAGCCCATATAAGGGGAAGTAGGAGGAGCCATAGGGGACCAACTCAAACCCAACCTTTATGGAGGTGAGGCTAAGTGGCAGCAACCACCAAAACCACCACTGGGAGAGTGACAATGAGGTTGTGACCTAGGAATATGCAAACGATGTGCAAAACTGCTCTGGCCTCTCCAATGACCATAAGGAGTATGATCACCAAATTAGGCATCTAGTAGCACTTAGGAAATGGTACAAGGGGAATTTTTCCAATGACCTAAAAGATCTTGTAGCTAATTAACCTCTAATGTGACCTTATTTATTGGTACTTGAATCTGCATCATGACATTATTATAGATACATATATTAGAGTACATAACAACATGTCTATCAAGAATGATGTGAGAGAATAAAACAACATTGTAGTCCTTCCAAATAGTAAATAAAATCTTCATTTTGAAAGCATGCCATATCTTGGAGTGTAGAACAAGATTTAGTGTGCAAAGAACATTAGCAATAAGAAAAACATTCACAAACTAAAACTATATTCACATATAAGATTAGACAAAAGAAGGTGTAAGAGAGTGCAAACTAAGAGGAATATCACTCCAAAAGCCTCCTTGATTTTGTAGATGTGTCCTTTGATGTAGATGCATTGTTGGATGGAAATTTGTGCTCAATAATTTTGCTCAACTTCAATGAAAAATATGGATCAAAGTGGATTTGTGGATGGATTTTGACATTATGATGGTATTTTGATAGTCCTTAGTCTCTCAAAATAGCATTATAACATTAGCATAGAAGTGGATGATGTTTGTGAAGGGAGAGACTTCTATTTATAGGCCAAGGGGTAGAGGGATGGATGATCAAGATGCAAGGATGGCAAGATGGTGAGGAAGGGCTAGGATGCACTCAAAGGGGAGCACATGGATTGTGCTTGTTTGAAGCCAACTAGGAGGTGACACAAGTCATAAGGTGATTGGGTGTGAGAGGGTAGGATATGGGTTGGTCAAAGGAGTAATGAGGGAGGTTGAGCCATAAATGGGGATGGTTGGGTCATAAATGGAGATGGTTGGGGGGAGAATGAGATTTTTGACATTGGCTTGGGTCATAAATGTTGGAGGGTGAGGGGAGAATGAGATTGTTGACTTTGGCTTGGGTTAGCAAGTCTTAAGCCATGTTTATGATTGTTTACATGATTAGAAGAGGATTAGGCTTGGAATAGAGGGGGATTAGGGGGTAAGTGGCTTATATTTGATGGGATGGGTTAGTTAGGTGGCAAAGTGAGGTATGTGTGAATGGGTTGGATTAGGGGTTAGGATAGGGTTTAGGGATGCTTTTAAGATTTTACATATTTTATTAAATGATATATTTAATAAAATAAGGATATAGAATTAAATTGAATAAATTTGAGGATTTATTCAATTTAATAGAGGAATAGGGATTTAATTGATAAATTGATTCTGGCTGATCTTTTAATTTTATCAATTGGACTATAGTTAATTAAATTAACTAATTAACTAGGGGATGACAATAGATTAATTAAATATTAAATACTTAAATAATGATACCTTAGGAGATGACTAAATAGGATTACTTAAGTGATGTAATCAAATTTAGGTGTCTAAATTTTGCCCCTCTTTGAGATAGTGTTGGAACAATACTATTTCAAAGAAGTGTGAAGATAGATGACATGAAGAAAACTTTGAAAGCAACATGATTGCCCCAATCTTGAATAGAAGAGGAGAGAGTGGATTGTATGATGCCCACTCAAGAAGATGGTGGGGAGAGAAGGTGAGACCTGAGATCTTCTTGAAAGGTAGAAGAATCTAGGGCGAGTAGGAGGACTGAGAGGGGCGAAGAGAGGTGGTTCAAGGAAGCACATACTCTCACGATGGGAGAATGAGATAGAGGAAAACCTTGGGTCCAAGGATAACCAATGGGTAAGAACACTGGCTATAGGGAGAGGGGGGAGGGTGAGTGGTTTTCTAAATTGAACCCAAGGAAGTGATCTAGAAGATGGGAGATTTGGGGAGATTTATGATTTGAGGATTTATGATTGGTGATGACTAAGATTTTGATTGATGCAGGAGCTATGATTATGATTGATGTAGGAGCTATGATTATGAGTGGTGAAGGAGATAGGATTATGATTGATTGAGGAGCTATGATTATGATTGATGAAGGAGGTAAGATGATGAATGTAAGACTGATTGGATGGGATGCTTGGATAGGATGGAATGTTTTGATAAGGTCGGAGTATTAAGTATTCCATTGAAACTTGAGCATGTGGGTGTTCAAAAGGGGAGCACCATCATGTAGTTGAGCACTTATTTTGATATAGAAATATTGGGAATATGCCAAGGTTACTAAGAACATCAAAGCCTTTATACCAATATTACATAGGATTGACGTGAAACAAACAAGCAAGGATTGCCCCAATATCACACATGAATCCCAAAAGAATCAAAGTGGAAATGATATTGGATAACCCACAAGCAAACAATATTTCCCAAGTGCACCATGTAACCAATTTGATCACATGTTTTGACTATGCAAGGGTCATATCTGACTCACTCACAAGTAGAAAAGAAAATGAAAAAGACTTGATCAAAAGCTTGCTCTTGAATTGTCCCATTCATAGAACACCATGATATAAAATATTGTGGCAACCATGAGGAGGGAACAACCCAAATCACTTGGAAGAGATACTTTAAGAACTAAACGTGAAATCTCGAAAAGAAAATAAATCAAAAGAAAATGTAAATCCATGAAAAAGTAACCTTTTGCCAAAGAGATCAGTAGGACTGGATATTGAGGGACCAAGATTAGATGAGAGGAAGGATACATCCTACAAGGATCTATCGGTAATATCGAGGACTAGAATCAAATGGGAAATCAAAACTATTTCAGACAACATTTTGATGACAAGGGATCTCGTACAAGGATTTTCTAAAGCACCTAACCAAGAGAACAACAAATTTTTATTTGTATTTTATTTTTTGATCAAGCATGAATGGATGCAAAGAGATGAGAGATATACAATGATACCAAGTGAAGGACTGACATGCAAGGATGTTAAAGTGGAAAAACCAAAGTATTTACAAGGGAGTACCATACAAAAGCTCAGCGTGATAGGATAGTGGTGGGAAAGATAAAGATGAGAAGGTTAGCAGAAGAAAATCTAGAGATGAGGAGATAGTGTGATGAAAAGCGTGGGATGAGAAGCTAGTGGAAAGAGATAGGATATAGCATACTATTACTATAGGGGAGGTGAGGTGTGGAAAGGATAGAGGTGGTTGTTGACTTGACTATTATGATGGTAGGTATTGAAGATTGTTGTTGAAGATATTGATAGCATTTAATGGAAGCTATGGAGAATGTTGTTGGTTCTATAAAAGGTGAGTGAATTTGATGAAAGCCCAACAACAAGAAGTGTTAGATGAAGCATAAGAAAAGTGTGAGCAAAGAATTAAGCTGTGAGTGAAATGCCAATGGCCAATTCACAAGAGTAGAGGCAAAAAATGTTAGAGGCAATAGAAGGAGGAATGGGGAGATAGAGTGAGGAGGAAAATGAAAGCCAAGGAGAAAGGAAATGGTTGTGAGGGTAGAAGTGGGGAATAAAGTGGAGCCAACAACAAGGAAGAGAAACATTGCCATGTTGAAGTGTGCAGCATTGTGATTGGGGAGTCGTGGAGGCTAGTAAAATTAATACAGCTCAAAATCAGCTAGAAGAGGAAGAAGAAGATCTGACCTTGCTATAGCTATTAGTAGAAGGTGCGATGCAACAAACAGAGTTGAGGGAAAAAGAGAAAGAGAAAAACTTACCAAGTGTGGGAGTGTTGTTAGAGGGAGCAAGTGCAGAAGATCAGCCATCTATAGAAGAGACTCTTCTAGAAGAGGAACAAAGATCCATGATGCGACCAACAACAGTTGTATGGAAGAAGGGAAAAAGTAGTTTAGGGGATATGATGCAGAGCTCTGGGGAACAAAAGGGTGAGCCAGTGTTGTCTATATTTTGGCCATTTCAAGCATTGCAATCTAATTATGAAGTACAAGTGAATCATGATGCAGCGGTGGTGATGGAGAAAGCATTGGGAGTGGAAAAAGAATGAGTTGACCAGGCAGAGAAAGATGCAAATTTCTTTCAAGGACTGATTGAAAGAGCGCAAGAGGACGGTGCACAGATAGAAGCTGAGTGCCTAGGGATTATGTTAATGATGGAGCAAACAAGATTGGAGACTATGGAGGTGACTTTGGCTACTGAGAAAGCGGTGATGGAGAGATGTGAAAATGAATTAGTGCTCCTGCAGTCACAAGTAGAAGCATTCAAGGAGTTAGCAATGTAGACCAATAGTTTAGCACGAAGGTCACAAGAGCAGCTAAATGAAAGTAATGCATGCATTATGTGGTACCAAAATTAGTTGAATATAGTGAGATATGAGAGGGAGTCAATGAAAATGCTAGTGAATAGATATGAAAGAGAACACAATATTGCACAAAGGACAACAACTATTCCAGGAGTAGAAAGACTATGAGCATAAATGAAAGATGTCATGGAGCAATTAGTGAGGGTTGTGTGAGAGGTAGCATACTACATGGGACTATATCACCAACTGGTCCCTATGGAGCAAAGGAGAGGAGTTGTATACTCTACAAAACATTTTAAGGAGTAGATAAACACACTCTTGAGGCGTGGTAACATCCTGATCCCCATGGATACACTTTGGGCAGGTGTGAGGATGACTCCAGGGGCATCATCATCTGGGACTAGGTCTGAAAAAATGCCATTGATTAGACACCTTGTCTTGTCACCTCCTTCAGGGAGGCTAGAATAAAAATTTGCCAAACATTATTAGTTAAATGGAATGTTGTTGTTGCTATTGTAAGAGAATAAAAATTGTGTGCGTGCTGTTGTGGCAATCAAAGGGACAACAAATGTTGTTTGTAATGCAATGTCATGTTTTGTTTTTGGGATTTTTATGGAAGATATATTTTGTGTTTTTTTGTCAAATATTTAAATGTTGTTGGGATGTTTGATATATATTTGAATTTTTTTTTGTTTTTGTGATAAATAATGAAATAGTTTGACTCTTGTAAAAGTGAGAACAAGACAATCTGTAGAGTAAGGGTAACCATGACTCGTAGGCAAGAATGTTTGTGGGGATTTAGCAAGTATGATAGACAATAATAAGACAAAATGTGGGGACATTTCTCTAGGTGTGTGATAAGACAGATGTTTATGAGGTGTGGAAAAGGCATTGGGACCTACGTAAGGCTTGTGATAGCCAAAAGAGGTCAAGAAAGGCCTTGAAATAGGTGTTTGGGCTGAAAAAGATGTCTTAGGGGCCTGAAAAAGGTGTTTGAGCCTAAAAAGGCATCTCAGGGGCCTGAAAAGGTCAAAATAAGGCCTAGAAAAAATGTTTGGGCCTAAAAAGGCATTTTGGGGGCCTGAAAAAGGCGCTTGGGCCTGTAAAGGCATTTCAGGGGCCAAAAAAGGTCAAAATAAGGCCTTGAAAAAGGCATTTGGGCCTAAAAGATGCTATAGTGGTCCAAAAAGGACACTTGGGCCTTGAAAAATCATTTAAGGCTTAAAAAGGTGCTAGAGTGGTCCAAAAAAGGACACTTGGGTCTTGGAAAAAAATATATTAAAGGCCTAAAAAGGTGTTAGAGGGGTCCAAAAAGGACACTTGGGCCTTGAAAAAGCATTTAAGGCATAAAAAGGCGCTAGAGTGGTCCAAAAAGGACACTTGGGCCTTTAAAAAAAACATTTAAGGCTTAAAAAGGCACTTGAGGGGTCCAAAAAGGAGACTTGGACCTTGAAGAAAAGCATTAAAGGCATAAAAAAGCACTAGAGTGGGGAGCCAAATGCTCACGCTTATGCCTACTTATTATGTGCCCCCAACTATATGAGGATGAAAGAGTCTAACAAATATCTAAGCTTTCGAGATAGTATTGATATATTTGTTGAAACTAGGTAGACTAATCATGGCCACTGCAACTTAAATAAGACTAAAAATCTTTCTTGATTCACATTAATAATGGGTGCATGGAAGGAAGGTGACAATTAGCTTTGCGGCATCTCTTTCGCTATCTGAGTTGTGTTGGATTTTTCTAAGCCTAGAATTATGTTTTAGGACATTACCATGCTTCTTCATAATATCAATTTCTTAATATCAAAAATTGAGAGGAATTTTTGGGGTGGTGTTTTAGTGTTTCAAGTTTTTATGGTCATATTTGGCATTTATGACCCCCTTTTGAATGCTTTGGAATTTTATTTTATTTTTTGATATTGTTTGGGCAATTTTTGAATTTGTTTAGGTATTTTTGGACAATTTTTGAAATTTTTTGGTATTTTTGGGTGATTTTTGAATTTTTTTGGTATTTTTGGGTAGTTTCTCTGTGTGTCGCAAATAGGCAAGCTATTGCCTTGCTGATTCCCATCACTTTGTTGGCTATCAACATTATCTTTCCCTCCATCCTTGTGGGTTTTATTTTTGGGGTGGTTTGTGCATAATCCTCTGGCAATTTGATGGAGGACATTGAAGAGCGAGTTTGACTTCATTTTCTAGATGTATCAATCGTTGGTAGAGGAGTGATGGGGTTGGTTCTCCTTTTGTGGTGTGAAGCAATTGGCATGGGCCTTCCAAACAGTTATAACTCCAAACAATTCTCTTCGAGAGGTCTATGTGAAAGGTTTGTAAGTCTATTGGTTTCTCATTATGTAGGGTCTGTGAAAGGTTTTTGTCTCATGTCAAGGCCTTTATTATGGAAAGTAAGGTGTGTGTGAAAGGGTTTTGAGAGAAGGAAGTTTTTTTTTTTGGGATGATTTATGAATGTTTTTGATAATTTTTTTGGCAATTTTTGAATTGGAACTAGGATGTGAGTGAGATAGTGATGCGAGATTTTGCTGTAAGGCTTAAAAATATACAAGCATGAATAGGAAATGGGTGGATGACTCAGGAATGTAGGATAGAATATAGTACCAGGTGTGGATATGATAGGGAAAATCTCAAGATGAGGCAATAGCATTGATGCAATATGGTTATTGTTACATGGGTATGATACACAAAATTATTGGTTGCGTGACAAGGATGTGGTACATAGAATATGGTGGCTTGGTATAGGTATATTATATAAAGGCATGGTTTTAAGGATAAAATACACCTGATATGATACATGTGGTAAGGTACAAGGATGGAATAGATATCCTAACCATGGTAGAATATGTGATCTAGGTAGGCTTTCCAAGCTGGTGTTGTGAGTTGTTGGAGTGCAAGGAGGGAACTCTTGGAATATCTTGGAAAATGGGGAGATGGGCGATGAGATGTAAATGGGTGATACTAGATATGTAGGTCATTGATAGATAATGGAAAGGCTATAGTACACTTGATGCCTATTTGCTAGGTTTTCACCAAGGACCTATCCAAAGCACTTGAATTGCCAAGTTTTCACTATTGGATGCTTTATTTTTCTTTTCCTATTTTTGATTTGCACATTTTTCCCTCAAGCATAGAATTTCTTGAGGTGAATAATTTTGGTAGGATCATTTAGGACTTCACCTTCAAGGGTAGATAGCTGATAGGCTCCTGAGCCAAAAGATGTTGTGACCACATAAGGACCAAGTCATGTGGGCTCAAACTTGCCTTTCTTTTCTTTGTTAGCTTGAACTTTCACGTTCTCTTTGAGGACCATGTCTCCTTCTTGAAATTGGCATGGATGGCCTTTCTTGTTGAAGTTGTTCTTGAGGCAATTCTGGTAGACCATGAGGTGGCCATAGGCCTGTTGCCTTTTTTCATCAAGCAAATCTAGTTGGGTGAGTCTAGCCACTTTGTAATCCTCATCTGATATCTGGCCTCACAAAGAAATGTGCAAGGATGGAAGTTCAACCTCAATAGGTAATAATACTTTAGCACCATAAACTAGGGAGTATGGCATTGTGCCTATAGATGTACAAAATGAGGTGCGATAGGCCCATAAGGCGGGGTTGATTTGTAAATGCCAATCACGGCCGAAATCATTGACAACTTTCTTTAGGATTTTGAGTAGGGTTTTATTAGTTGCCTCTGCCTAACCATTACCTTGTGGGAAGTATGTGCTAGAAAAATGGTCATGGATATGAAGGGAAGTGCACAATTCCTCCATATTTAGGTTTTCAAAATTACCTCCATGGTCAGTGAAAATGGTAGTTGGGATGCCAAAATGACATATGATATGATATAGGATAAACTTGGACACTTGAACTCCTGTAGCAGTGACAAGGGGAACTGATTTGACCCTCTTAGTGAAGTAATCAATGGCAGTGATTATCCATTTGTGTCCTTTGGAAGAAAGTGGTGCAATAAGACCGACAAAATCAAACCCCCAACAGGTAAAAGGCCATGGTGGTGCAATGGGTTGCAAGTCTTGAGTTGGAACTCGAATCAGGTTAGCATGTTGTTGACAAGGTAAACATCATTTCACAAACTCACATGCATCATGTTCTAGAGTAGGCCAATAATATCCAGCCCGAAGGATCTTCTTTGCTAGCACCATCCTACTTGTGTGAGCACCACAAAGTCCAGTGTGTACCTCTTTGAGATCCATCACAGCCTCATTTTGATCTAAAAATTGAGAGAGAGTATCATGATAACCATGACAATATAGGGTTTGGGAAATGATAGTATAATGAGAAGCTTTGCAAATAAGGTTTTGGCATTGGCTTCATGTGAGGTGAGGAGATATGATACCATTTAGTAGGTAAGCATGAATTTTGTGGTACCATGGAGATTGAGGACCAACCAAGATACAAACCCATGTTGATTCATCATTCTCATATGCAAGTTCATGTAGCTACTCAACCAAGAATTCATAATGCATAGCTTCACGCAGCATTTCCAAGAGAGAACCAATAGCAGCCATAGCATCAGCTGCCTTATTCTAGAGTGTAGGTACCTGTATGAACTGGATCTAAGTAAAATACTCCTTTAATTGATCAACCAAATATTTGTAAGGTAGTAGCTTGTCATCCTTGGTCTAATATTTATTCAATGCTTGTTTGATGATAAGTTAAGGATCACCATAGACCTGAACCACTGTGATATTCCATTCAATGGCAATTTTGAGTCCAAAAATAAGGGCCTCATACTCTGTAATGTTATTGGTACATCAAAATTGTAGCTTGAAATATTTAGGAATATAATTGCCTTGAGGTGTAACCAAGAGTATGTTCATGCCAAAGCCATGAGATGTATAGGAGCCATCAAAATATAGTTTCCAGAGTGATTGTTCTTCTATTAAATATAAGTATTCATCTAGAAATTCCATGATGAGTGGGTGATCTGCAACTAAGGGTGCATCAGCCAAGTGATTTGCAATAGACTAGCCTTTGATGGCCTTTCTATCAACATATTGAATGTTAAACTCACTGAGAAGCATAACCCATTTTGCCAGGCATCCAGTGAGTACTATGCGAGAGAGCATATATTTAAATGGATCAATCTTTGATATCAGTTGCATAGTATGAATCAACACGTAATGACATAGCTTCTAGGTGGAAAACACCACTACTAAGCATGCCTTCTCCATTGGCATGTAGTTAAGCTCATATCCCACTAATGTTTGGTTGATGTAATAAATAGCTCATTCCTTTCCTGCATCGTCAAGTTGTGCTAGAAGAGCACCTAATGCTATGGGAGTAGTTGTGATGTACAATATGAGTGGGCACCCTGCAATTGGAGGAACCAAAATAGGCATATTAGATAAGTATTGTTTGATGAGCTCAAAATTGCACTAGCAAGCTAAGTCCCATTTTAAATTCTAATCTTTCTTAAGCAGGTGAGTGAAAGGTTGACACTTATCAGCAAGTTGAGAAATGAATCGCCAGACTGATTGGAGTTTTCCTTGCAAAGAACGAAGGTGGCTGAGTGTCTTAGGAGGAGCCATAGCCATGATGGCTTTGACCTTCTTAGGGTCAATTTCAATACCATGGTTTGACATAATGAAGCCTAGGCACTCATCTAAGGTGACACCAAAGACACATTTCTTTTGATTCAGCATGAGATGATATTTTTCCAATCGATTAAACACTTCTTCGAGGTGAAATAAGTGATCAAGAGCATTGATAGACTTTACTAAAATATCATCCATGTAATCCTCAAGAATCTTATGGATTATGTCATGGAAGATGACTGTTATGGCCCGATGATAGGCTACCCTAGCATTCTTTAGCCCAAATGGCATCATATTGTAGTAGAATGTGCCCCAAGGTGTAGTAAATGCTATCTTATGTTGATCTTCCTCTACTATATGAATCTGATTATATCCAAAGAAACCATCCATTAGTGACAAGAGTTCATGACCTACAGTGAGATCCACAATCATGTCAATATTTGGTAATGGAAAGTCATCCTTTGAACAAGCTTTATTAAGATCCCTAAAATTAGTGCAGATTCTAATATCACCAGAAGGCTTGGTAACAGGTACCATGTTAGAAATCCATTCAAAATAATCTATTGGGCAAATGATTTTGGCCTCCAACAATTTTTCTAACTCCACCTTAAACAATAAAGAAACTTTGGGGTGCATCTTATAGAGCTTTTGCTTAATAGGCCTGGCCCCTAGATCCACTTCCAGATGGTGTATGACTAGTTTGGGGTCCAACCCCGACATGTCCTGATATGACCATGCAAAGCGGCCCACATTTTCATGGAGAACCTCAATAAGAATATTTGCTTGTTTAGGTGGTAGAGAGGCTACAATGTATGTGATATGTGGGATCTCTGTCAAACTAATATTTATTGGCCGAGTTTCCTCTGTCAAAATTGAAGAGATAGGATGCATATGCTCTTGCAGGGGAAGGATGAAATCTCCATCTTTAGGCACCTTAGAGAGGTTTTCACCATCATATACATCCTTTATTTTTATTTCATTTTTTGAGTTATCCAATGATCCTCCAGAGGATTTTTCACCAAAGGACATTTTTCCTTTGATTTTTTGCCTTTTTTTTTCTTTTTTTTTTTCTATTTTGCGATTAGAGATTTCCTCCTCCTCGAAGTAACTTGCGAGATCCAGCTTGTAGACATATGCCGATGGTGGTGGCAACCATTTATGTGGCATTTTCCCCCCCATGAATTTAGGGAGTGCATGCTTAGTAGAGAACTTGTCAACACGAACGACACTTGGTTGGTCCCAATCTATGAGTTTGGGTGAGCGAGGGGAGGGTCTATGAGATTCAAGGATAATTGGTAGAGCACAAAGGCTCCGAGGATTATTTTGTCAAGGAAAATATTGTTGTAAGCTTTCTTTTCAACTTCCTCAGGGATGTCTTCAACCTCAACAAGAGTGTTTTGGATGTTTGTAAAGGTGTGGCCTTCCGTTGTAGTGCCCCTAGTTGCAAGGAGTCCATAGCCCAAGACTTAGGTTTTTTTCCCTTGGTGTGCTTCTATAGGTTGTCTCATACCTGATTCTTGGTGGCCTAAACCACCTCCTTGATAATCCCATTGCTCTATGGCCAATCGATGTGACCAAGGATATTTTTGTTTAAAGTGATCAAGAAGTACTTCACTTTTAGGAGGGGGCTCTTTGTATAGCCATGTGTTAATGTCTGGTGTATTCTCCTCTCCATCAAGAGTACCCTTGGTAATGTCTGGTGTATTATCCTCTCCATCAAGAGTACCCTTGGTAATAAATGTGGTAGGGCCCATTTGTTGGAGTCTAGAGGTGGTTTTTGGTCTAGGCCCTTGATGTGTTGGGCATCCTTGAGTATGGGGATCAAGTGGTAGAGCACCGACAACAAAAGCATCTGTAAGACTATACTCACCATAACCTTGGTAGTTGATCTTAACCATGGAATGATTGGAGACTAAAATGGTGTTTGGATCATGGAAAGTGCCAAAAGAACTGGCCGTGGTGTGGCCAACTTTGATCCTAGGACAATAATTGGTGTATGAAGCTTCAAACGCATTGCAATAAGCAAAGGGTTCAATATCTGCATGGATGGTTATCTCAGTGCCATTATGCAAAAATTTGATATATTGATGATATGTGGATGGAATGGCCTTCATGGCATGAATCCATGGATGACCAAGGAGGATGTTGTATGGAAGGTTAAGATCAACGACATGGAAAAGTGTTTTTTGAGTGGTTGGGCTGACTCTTATAGGCAGCAAGATGGTTCCTTCAATGGTGCACTCCAAATTTTCATAGGTCTTGATGGTGATTACTTCATTAATGATATTTTCCTTAGTGTATCCTACCTATTTGATGAACTTCAAAGTACATAGATTTAAAGCCAATCCATGATCTATCATGACCCTTTTAACAGCAAAGTCAGAAACCATGATGGCTATGCGGAGTGGAAGGATATGATCTGGTTCAACTACTAGGATATTAGTGGTTTTGAAGGATAAGGCACATGAGGCCAAAATATGGCCAACCAAGTTGCAAAACTCAGTGGCATTTATGTTGGAGGGGACGTGTGACTCATGTAGAGTACTATTGAGGATCTCTTGATAAAGTGGGCTTGTTCGTAAGAGATCTAGAATGGAGATCTAGGCCGGTGTGTTTCCAAGGTGTTCCAAGATGTTATATTGTGGCCCTGATGAGGATGATTCTGATGGAGATTCTCTAGATGGAGGTGGTCTTGATGGTGCAAAAATAGGTAGGCCAACTATATTGAGTTGAGTTTGGCGAGTAGCAACTACACATTGGGTATATGGCCCCTTAATTTTAATGATGTTGATGGATGGCTCAACCTATGATATGCAATCAATAAAGCTTCCATAGTCTAAATACACTAAGGTATAGTTTTGAGACTTGTCTTGGTTATCTCCTTGTTTGCCTTGAGTATTGTTTAGTTTGTTGATAGGAGGGTTTGCAGGTGTTGTTCCTAGGTTTTTGTTATGAGGAGGGAAAGGATTTTGATACATCATTAATCCTACATTAGGCGAAGTTTGTGCCCCCACTATGATTTCTTTCTGATCAATTACATCTTGGACATAGTCCTTGAGTTGCATGCATTTGAGGGTGGTATGTCTTTTGACACGATAGAATTTGTAAAACTCATTATCTTTATACTAAGATGCCCTAGATTGGTTTGGTTCCAAGGGTTGTGTTGGTGGATGTTAAATAAGATTATCCTTAGCTATTTTTTCAAAGATTACATCAAGAGGTTCCCCCAATAGGGTGTATAGATGACATTGTCTCTGAACACGAGGTTTAGTACTTGTCGAAAGTGTGATAGCATTGGTTTGATTATGATGAGAAGGTATTTGTTTATTGTTCTATATGGATGGTGAGTGATACACAAGGGGTTTCTATGGATAGGTTTTTTGCTGAAAAAATTTGGTAGGAACATTGGTAGCTGCCCCAACAAAATGAACTTGTCAGGTGTCGGTGGCACCATCTATCACCATGTTTTTGTTTTTGTTCTAGTATTGGGTTTTGTCATTGTTTGGTCCTCGGTCCTGGGTGTTTTCCTTGTAAAGTCTAATAAAACCATCCTTAATGAGGCCTTGTTCAAGTCCCATCCCCTTTTCTTTAATGTCTTTGTACATCTATAAATAGTTCATAACCATATGATGGGTGAGACTAGGGTGTGCATTGTTTATGAACATTTTGACAAGATGATGCTCAGGGATTGTACAAGAAATCCTGGTTGTGAGTATTTGCCAATGTTGCAAGTATTCTACAAGGCTTTCTCCCCCTTTTTTCTTAGTATTAACTAGGTCCATGACAGATAATTTAGTTTCAACAAGATGGGTGTATTGAGCCACAAAGGCTTCAGAAAGATCAGCAAAAGTTTTAATAGTGCCTTGAGGGATACGAAAAAACCATTCTAAGGTTGGGTCTCTTAAAATTTTGGGAAAGAGTGGCATGAGGAATACATCATTATAGGCTACCTCTTGACAATGCATATAGAATTCCTTAACATGTGGTACTGGATCACTTTTCCCCCTAAATTTGTCAAACTTGGGGATCTTAAAATGTTTAGGAAATGGTATCATCGTGATGGGTTTTTCAAACCGGTATGGGCAGTGATTCTCAAACTTGAAAGTTTTGGAGTCTATCCCATCTTTGAGGGCTTTGAGAGCATTTTTCATCCCTTCCCATTCAGAGTTTATAGGTGGGGGAGCAAGTGCCCCTAGTGTAGCATACATGCCAAGATCTGAAGGTTGATATGGAACACCCCAGTTGCCATATGGAAATAGTGGAAAAATAGGTTGCATAGCTATTGGGATGGATGTTACGAGTTATTGGAATGTGTTTTCTTGTGATTTTTGGGGGTCCCATTGGGCGTACCAAAATGTAGAATGAGATTTAGTGTGCAAAGAACATTAACAATAAGGAAAACAAGATAACAAAAATAAAACTATATTCACATATAAGATTAGAAAAAAGAAGGTGATAAGTATGGTGCTAAAATGTAGAACAAGATTTAGTGTGCAAAGAACATTAACAATAAGGAAAACAGTCACAAACTAAAACTATGTTCACATATAAGATTAGACAAAAGAAGGTGTAAGAGAGTGCAAACTAAGAGGAATATTACTTGAAAAGCCTCCTTGATTTTGTAGATGCATCCTTTGATGTAGATGCATTGTTGGATGGAGATGTGTGCTCAATAATGTTGCTCAAGCTTCAATGAAAAATATGGATCAAAGTGGATTTTTGGATGGATTTTTCCATTATGATGGTATTTTGATAGTCCTTAGTCTCTCAAAATAGCATTATAACATTAGCATAGTAGATGATGTTTGTGAAGGGAGAGGCTTCTATTTACAGGCCAAGGGGTAGAGGGATGGACGGTCAAGATGCAAGGATGGTAAGATGGTGAGGGAGGGCTAGGATGCACTCAAAGGGGAGCACATGGATTATGCTTGTTTGAAGCCAATTAGGACATGACACATGTCACAGGGTGATTGGATGTGAGAGGGTAGGATATGGGTTGGTCAAAGGAGTAATGAGGCAGGTTGAGCCATAAATGGGGATGGTTGGGTCATAAATGGAGATGGTTGGGGGGAGAATGAGATTGTTGACTTTGGCTTGGGTTAGTAAGTCTTAACCCATGTTTATGATTGTGCACATGATTAGAAGAGGATTAGACTTGGATTAGAGGGGGATTAGGGGGTAAGTGGCTTAGATTTGATGGGATGGGTTAGTCAGGTGGCTAAGTGAAGTTAGTATGTGTGAATGGATTGGATCAGGGGTTAGCATAGGGTTTAGGGAGGCTTTTAGGATTTTAGATATTTTATTAAATGATATATTTAATAAAATGAGGATATAGAATTAAATTGAATAGATTTGAGGATTTATTCAATTTAATAGAGGAATAGGGATTTAATTGATAACTTGATTTTGGGTGATCTTTTAATTTTATCAACTGGACTATACTTAATTAAATTAACTAATTAACTAGGGGATGATAATATATTAATTAAATATTAAATACTTAATTAATGATGCCTTAGGAGATGACTAAATAGGATTACTTAAGTGATGTAATCAGATTTAGGTGTCTACATGGAGTACTTAAAAGGAAGCTTGGGTGAATCTCCCAACACAACTGTATGCCATGTAAAGGCATCTAGGCAAAAAAGGCTTTAAAAAGTCATGGATCTAGAGCTAATAGTTCTAGGCTTGCCTGCGGAACCAAAAAATATGTAGGAAACTTTTTTACTAGCCACAAAAAGGACATATGAGGTCTAGGACTTTCAAATGTTAGAACCAAGGGTCTAATGGTAGCCCCTAGAAAATGAGACACTAGGAAAAGTGAGCTATTTTTGCCTCTGTAATGGTTTTCCAAATTATCAAAAATCTAAGACTCTGAGTCTTGTGCGAGGATTGAAAATGTTAGCACTAATTGAGAGTATCAACCATTAGAAGGTAGAGAACCAGCCATCAATAGCCTAACTTGGGTTTGTAACTACTCATAGGAGTGGAAGGATACCACTTCCAATATTTTCGTCATGGGCAAGATGAGTGAACAACAAGCTTGTGTAGTAGATGGGGAGGTTCCACAAAAACTAGAAGATCATCTATCTATCAATCTAGATGGATAAGCTTGAACTACACCAATAGATCCTCCCATAAGAGAAGGCTCACAGTAACCCTAGAAAACAAATCTTTTAGTGTCTTGATTCCCCTTCAAAATAAACACAACACACAAGCTCCTTGACTTTTAGCTAGTGGAACACTTTAAATAGAAAAAAAGGGAGAGCACCACAAGTTTTACTAGTTCATAGGGAGCCCATCTCTAAACCCATTTCCAACCCAATAAAGCCACAACTTGGTGTAGGTTTCCTAGGTTTTCCAAATTCTTCTAGAAACAAAAGTTTCGTAAATCTACATAGGTTTACTGGTCAAGAGAAGGTTTTGAAATCCAATCCCCTTCTAGGTAGGTTGGTTAACTAAAAATCCTTAAGATATGCAATGCCACAACAAAATTTTCTTGGCCTCATTGCCAGTTAGAGCTCGAATGACCCACTTAGCATAGGGGGAAATCCCTTATGTGCAAGTGGAAAGCAGTCCAAGACCACCATAGTCTTTTGAAAAACAACAAAAGTCTAAATCAACTCTGTGAAAGATGTGATGTACAACATCCAAGACCTAGAGGAAATCCCTTAGGAGGCATTCAAGCTTGAGGTATGATGCTTTGGAAGGGGCCCAACATGAGGAGTAGTAAACATGCATAACAACCAACACTTTAGAACAAATCTGAAATTTTCCTACAAGGGAGAGAGGCTTGGTGATCCAATAGTCCAATTTCTTCTCAATTTGTGCTAGGAAAACATTCCACAATTCCATGGGGGAAGCTTGAAAAGAAAATGGAATGCCCAAAAACTTAAATATTTTTCCATACTGAACTCATTTTGACTTGTAGAACTGCAACCATTGAGGGTCTGCAAGAAGGATTGCCTATAACAAAGGGTCTTGTGCCATTAAATAGAAAACTTGGAGGCAAGGAAAAAGTATCCAAGCATTGTAAGGCATTCTCAATATTGTCTTCATCCTCTAGAAGGGTAAGAAAGGATTCATCAAAAAAATGGTCATTCACAAGCTATGTAGTGAATCCAGAACATCAATTCCATATACTAGACCCTACGAGATAGAATTGGCAAGAAGATAGCCAAACCCTTTAGCCACTAACACATAAAGAGAATGTGCTAAAGGGTAGCCTTGAAGGATAGATATGTAGAGTCCAAAGGCTTTAGATTGTTGCCCATTTATGGTAATACAAGAAGTGGCATTGCCAAAGAGCATTTGAACTCCATTTAGAATAAATTTGAATAAGCTTTGAATAGAATAAAGCATAAAAATTTAAGTTGGAAATTCAATTTTTTTGAATTCCAATGGTTAGGATGATTTTGGAGGGGGAAATGGTTTTATCCTATTAAACAAATTTTTAATGAACCAAACCAGTTTGGATTAGTTAGGAAAGTTAATATTCACATCATATAACCAGTCAAGGCATAGGTATGGCAGGAGTATAGACTAGAGATCATATTGTATGGATTGTGGTTCAAAAGTAAATTAAAAAAATCATTTTTATTACAAATATATTGATTTTTTATTATTGTTCCCATCTCAAGTTTATAATTTGAATTTTCTCTAATATTATTCATCAATAAAGGTATTCTCATTGAGAACTTGATTGTTTGAGTACTTTGCATTGAATATTGGTATATTGTTGTAGCAAATAAGGCATTCCCATAACACCAATTTTGAAGTTTTCAATATAAATGGAGTCATTCTATGAATATAGTTGTTGTTTCTCATGGAATCTACTCTATACCATCTATATAATAGCATTCTAACACAAAATATTCCCTAGAAAGAGATATTATAGGTGTATACCATTGGGAAGAGTGGGAAAATGATACAAAAGTGGTGCCATAGGTATAATAGTGGAAGACTTTCCCAAAGGAAACATGGTTTTATGTAAAAAAGTTAAATTAATAATCATATAAATGGTTTAGGACCAAAGATCAGGTCTTGTAGATGTGTTAATGATTAGATTTGAAGAGGGCCTAGTTTTAGGCCTTGTTTGGTGAGGGTTTCATAGAATGCATATATAGGGAGTTGTTGGGTTCAAAATTATTGAATAATCCTTAGTTTGGAATAATTTTAAGATACTTTACAAAGTTATCATATTGGAGTATAATTATTCCATATATTTCCTTTGTAAATGAGGGGGTTTTATGCTTAAAAAGAGGACCATAGTGTAACAATACAGTCATGGTCCAAAAAAACCATACACAAAATTTTGATATGTTGTAGAGAATTAAAATGGGTATAAAAATATGCAATTTATTTGTCTAATGTCTTGAGAAATTTTGGATAAGAATACAAGAAGACAACATTGGAGGCCTAATTCGGGCTAGTAGGCCTAATAGGAAAAGTTGTTTGGTTTTTCCTTAAGGATAGGCACTTGAAACTATTTATTTGGGTTGGATTAGAGGATTAAAGGTAGTTATATTCCTAAGAATTCATTGGAGAAACTAAGTACTTGATTTGGGCATCCTAAGCCTTAAGGTTATATTAGGAAACCTTTGGAAAATACATTATTTTGAGCATTTTGTTCATAGAACTTAGAAAGGCCCATATTTATCTACACCAAGTGGTATCATAGCATAGTAGTATAATTTGGGAAAGGATGAGTACATTTTATAAGGGCAAGAGATTGGAGAGGCTCAAAACGTTCCTCCTAGAATGACAAATATTAAACTTGCCAAATGCAGCAAGAGCACCAAGGCCTTCAAATGGGATCAAGGAGGTAGGGATAAATCATAAAAGGACATATGGAGTTAATAAAATCAAATGGAATATATTGGAGCCAATGATGGCCTTTGGAAGAAATTACACCAATTTAAAGAATAATGGTCCTAAGGGTCATGATAAGAACCCTAAGACTAATTTCTAATGTAAGAGGGTCAATAATACCAAAGGGATACAAAATAGTTTAAGAGGAATTATAATAATGATATAAAGTCATTTAATAAAGTTTAATAGGTTAGAAGTCCCAAAAAGTTGATAAATTGTAAGTTACAAATTTAAAAAACTAAATTATAGTGATTATTTTGATTTAGGAGGGAAAGTCTATTTTATTTTATTTTATGAATTTTCTAAAAATTCTAACCTTTGCTATTTAGTTTGGGAAGTTGAAATTCATAAGTAAATGTCATTAGATAGATGCAAAAGAAACAATAGTTAATATGTACAGGACCGTATGACTGGAATTGGAGATTTTGTAATAAAATTAAAGGTTTTCTCATGAGTTTGGTTTGGTACTGATTCTTATTGATTGAATCTCACATTTGGATGGTTGAATAATATTAAAAAATTAATATTGTAAGTATCTACATGTTTTCTTGATTTGTTAATACATTAGAATCTGATCTATATTGATTGGTGCAAGGAAATCAAGGTTTTAATTAACTAATTTTGGTAGACCTTTGGATTTTGAAGACCATTGCTTGAATGGCTTGCTCATTCTCAAGGAATTAACAATTGATAAAATTTACATTAATCTACTATAAAATTTCATGTAAGGAAACTAAGATTTGTAGGGATACCCTATTAGTTCTGTGGATTAAAGTGAAAGAAACTTGAGGCTAGCCTATAGTAGCAAGAGTTTTGGCTAGAGGGGCCTATATTTTTATGATTGGAGAAGTAGTAGGATATCAAGTACATGATTTAGGATCAACCAATTGATTCTATAAGTGATTGGGATAATTTGATTGAAGAAACTCACATTTTAGGGCTTATTTGACGAGGGTTTTGGGTTTTCCATAGAAAATAAAGTCATAGAGTAAAATTGACTATAGAATCCTTTGATTGGTACCAAAATAAAATAATTGACATGGTTTAGTGGAATTGGGTTAAGTATTTTGTTTACTTCCTTGTTAAAAGTGGTGATTTTAAAGCCTAAAAAGGGGCTATATTGGTACAACAAGGATATGGTCCAAAACAACCCAATCCAATTTTTTGATATGTTGTAGAGAATTGAAATGGGTATTTGGAAATGAAATTTATTTTTCATATTTTTTTGGAAAAGTTGTGATAAAATATCCTAATTTGGGAAAAACTAGGCCTACAAGGAGCAATTTGGATGTTAAGGAGAAAATCCTTGCCTATAAGCCTAAAAAATATTGGAACACTTCACGTTAGGAAAAAAACAAGTGATTCAAGTCATTTGGGGCATTGGGTAAGTGATCATTTGAGTTTTGACCTCTTGGAGCCATTTAGGTACCATTAGGCCTATTGGACAAACATTGTATTTTCCCTATAAATCCATAGAAGTTTTGTTACCCACCACACATCTCTATATCACCAAACATGTGGCACAATAGGATGAATAGTACAAGAAAGCTATGGAAAAGATAAAAAAGATGGAAAGAGAGTTGGAAAGGTGAAAAATAAGAAGAATAAGAGTATTGATCATGAGAAACAAAGTGAAGATGAAGAGGAGTAAATGGAAGTTGAAGAAGAAGAAGAAAGGTCACCAAGAGAGGGGGTGGACTTGAATGTGATGAAGGGTGCTCCCCTTAATACCATAACCATAATAGAAACATAGAAACAACAACAAATGAGAGAAAAAAAAAATGGACTTCTTATTTGCACTGTAAATGCGAAATTACAAAATTCACAAGTGCAATATGCTAACCCACACGGGTGCCTTCATTACAGTAATCTACAAGACAAGTTGCAAACTATCACCTAGAGTTATCCTAGAGAATGTTTGGGCCTTTCTTCAATTAGCTATTTTATGCCACCCAAGAAGGTTCTAGACATTGAAACTTAATACCTAGGGCCAATAAACCCTAACAATACATATAGAGTGGGCCAAATACATCTTTGACAATTATTTTAGATATTTTGGGTAACCTAACTTTGAAACACCATAACTCACAAACCATTGCTCCGATTGGATATTATAACCACTTTGGGAAACATCAACTTCTGATCTACAATCTCAAAACTAAGTGCCCTTCCATTGAGTTTTTGGACCTCATCTGAGTGCTCTAAGGCCTCCAATGGTGATCCTAAAGTTTTTTTGCAATTTTTTCCACCAAAAATCTGTAATAACTTCTCTGATACTTATGCTTGAGCAATGAGATTTTTATGGTGGGTTTACAACTCTAGAATGAACCTCCCTATACAAAATAAGAACATTCCAAGCTCATATTGCAAAATTTCTAAAAGTAGCAAGTTCCCATAAATAGTAACAACCTTGTCTACTAGTGCTTATTAAAATAGAAAAACTAAAAATATAATTTTTTGTGTGATGCAAGATTGCTCTTACACCCAAGATGCTCCTTCATTAGACACCCAGGGTAATTTGAGTAGTGACCCCATCACATCTTAGGTGTTCAGAGGAATACCAAGATGGTTAACCTCCTCCTTTGCTAGAAATGATGAATCCTCAACTAGCCTCCCTTTCCATTTGACCAGATATTCCTCATAAGTTCTATTCCTAGTACTTCCTAAAATGAACCATGAATTCATCTCCAATCTAAAATTCTTTATACCTCCTTTTCACATCTACCTTAGCCTTATACTATGTATTCATATTTATGATGCACTTCTTTACCTCCTCATGGATGTTCTTCAAATGTTCAACAAAATCTTCTGCTTCAGCACTACTTATCTTTCCTTTACCCAACTGCCTCAATTCAAAAGAATTTTTGGGACTACTCCCATATACAATCTAGAATGGTGATTTACCAATACTCTTATTGATAGAATTATTATATGAAAATTCCACCTATGGTAAAATCATATCCCATTCTTTTGGTTTATCTCCAACCAAGCATCTCTGCAAGTTTTCCAAACTACAATTCACAACTTCTGTCTATCCATCAATCTATGGATGATGTGATGAACTGAACTTCAAATCCTTCTTCAACTTCTTTCACAATCTATGCTAGAAATATCCAACAAATTTGGTATCTTGATTGGAAATGATACTCTTTGGCAGACCATGTAGTCTCACCACTTCTTTGAAAAACAACTTTGCCACATGAACAACATCACTAGTCTTATTGCAAGGAATAAAATGTGCCATCTTTGAAAACCTATCCATCACCACAAAAATAGAATCATGCCTGCACAGAGTCCTTGGTAATCCAAGAAAAAAATCCATGCTAACATCATCCCATGGCTTCTTTGGTACAAGTCATGGTTAATACAACCTTGTATTCTACTTCACTCCTTTCACCATCTGACATACTTTGCAACTGTATACAAAAATTTTCACATCTTGCTACAACTGTGGCTAGTAATAATTCTTAGTAACCAAAGCTATGGTTTTATCTTTGCCAAAATGTCTAGCCAATCCTCCACTATGCTTCTCTTTGATGTGATTCTCTCTCATTGAACTTGTAGGAATGCACAATTGGCTTCCTTTGAACAACATACTATCCTGGATCATGAAATTCAACCACTTTGTGCTATCAAGGGTAACAAGTTATGTACAAGCCTTCCACACTTCACCAAAATTAGGATCATCTATATACAGAGTACTGAGTTCCTTGAAGCCAACCACCTCTATCTACATTTCTATCAATAAAAGTTGTCTTCTACTAAGAGCATCTACAACTTTGTTAGACTTCCCACTCCTATGTTTCAAAAAAAATGTATAACTCTACAAAAACACAACTCACTTTAAATGCCTTTGGTTCAATTTTCCTTGACTATTCAAATATTGCAAAACTTGATGATTAGTATACAACAAAAACTACTTAGGAAGAAGATAGTATCTCCACTTCTTCAATGCTTGAAATATAGCATAAAATTCCTGATCATAAACATAATTTTTTTTGCATCATTCAACTTCTCACTAAAATAAGAAATAGGTCTACCTTCTTGACTCATAATAGGTCCAATTGTAGTGCCACTAGCATCATAGTCTACTTGAAACACCTTGTTAAAATTAAGAAGTGCTAAAACAAGCTGCTTAGTAACTTTCTTTTTCAATAGATTAAAACTCTTATTTGCTCCTACAATCTGCTTAAACTCTTTCTTATCCCCTCTCATTGTTCCAATCAAGGGTCCACAAATACTATTAAAACCTCTTATGAACTTTCTATAAAACCCAGTCAATCCATGAAAAGATCTTATCTTTGTTGCACTGCTTGGAGTAGGCCATTCAAGGATAGCCTTCACTTTCTCTAGGTCCATTTTTAGAGCTTCTGCTGAGACTAGAAATCCTAGGTACACCAACTCCTTCTTTATAAAACTACACTTCTTTAGGTTTATCAACAACTTTTCTTCCCTTATATTATCAAACACCTTGTGAATATGAATCAAATGCTCCTCCAATGTCTTATTAAAGATCAATATATCATCTAGGTAAACAATGACAAACTTACCTAGAAACTCCTTCAACACCTCACTCATGAGTCATAGGAAAGTGCTTGGTGCATTGGTTAGCCCAAAAGGCATGAGTAACCACTCTCACAATCCTTCTTTGGTCTTGAAAGTAGTCTTTCACTGATCACCTTCTTTGATACGAATCTAATGTCACCTACTCTTCAGATCTATCTTTGTGAAATTCTTAGCTCCATTCAAACAATCCATAATATTATCCATCCTTGGCAATGGTAATCTATATTTTATTGTAATATTTTTGATAGCATGAGAATCTGTGCACATCCTTCATTCTCCATTCTTCTTTGGTGCTAATACTACTTGTACAACACATGGACTCAAATTCTCTCAAATTAACCCCTTCTGCAATAACTCATGAACTCTATTTAACTCTTCACTTTCTCCTAGTGTCATTCTATGCACTGCCTTGTTTGGAAAATTAGATCCTAGAACAAAATCCATCTAATGACTAATCTTCCTCATTGGTGGAAATCCATCAAGTACAATATCTGATACAATATCAAAAAATTCTCCCAACATATCTGCAACTTTTGTAGGTACCTCCTCTACTTCTTCTTTACTATCTTTTGGAATTATAGTAAAACACATGCTCATGCTTTATTCCTTTGAGAAACTCTTTTCCATCAACAAAACATATTTTTCCATCACTACATGCCTTTTCTTCTTTCTCCTTCAATGGCTTTCACTTATGTTTCAATCCATCCTTGGTTAGAGTGTAGGTATTTGCTCACCCATCATGTATAGCATGCCTGTCAAACTACCATGACCTACCCAACAACATATGACATATGTCCATAGGTATGATATCACATAGTACCTCATCCTAGTACTACTCATTGACCATGACCTTGTGGTCATCTTGCACCCAAGAAATATAGTATGGATGTGGTTATTTCTACCTCTTTAGCTTCAACTTGGTGACCATCATTTCTGATACTAGAGTGTTAATACTTCCACCATCAATGATCATGTCACAACACTTATCTTTACATCTACACCTTGTGTAAAACAAGCTCCTTTGATCAGGTTCATTTTCAACACTCAGAAGGAATCTTTTGTTAACTAGGGCTTCTCCTTTTTCAACATCTTCAAAATTTGATGATTTGGCATCTTCATCAACATGTGTGACTTTGGCCTAGCCTTCTATTCTTAGATTTGTTCTTCCTTGGCACTGGTTACATTCAAATGCTCTATGCCCTTCTTCATAGTGAAAACATTTCCCATAGAAGCCTCCTCTTCTAGATCCTTGTCCTCTGCCTCCTCTTTGGTCTCTATTATTTTGATCATGGAAACAATTGGAATTATTTCCCTTCTGGTTCTGACTACTACTTCCAGTCTCATCCTTGTTCTTTTGATCATTATTATGATGACCATAAGATCATCCACCAAATCTTCCACCATGACCTCTTCCACTATTCTAGTTGTCAAACTTCTTGCTTAATTTCTCCTCAACTCTTAGGGAAAACTGGTATGCCTCCTCAATAATTTTCATTCGAACTAGACTCAGCTCATCCTAAATGCTTGGCCTTAACCCATTAAGATAGTAGACAACTTTCTCCTTATCAACTTCTATGTGATCAATTCTAATGAGAACTCAGTAGAACTCTTTAGTATACTCTTGAATAGATTTTCTTGCTTACTTCAACCCTTGCATTTTCTTAAAAAGATCAAGCTCATAATCCATGGGAATGAATTGTTGCTTCATTTTAGCTACCATCCATTCCCATTTGGTGATTTTGTCCTTTTCCTTTCTATTTCGCTCCAACTAAATCTCTTGCCACTAGATCTTTGCATGTCCCTTTAGTCTCACCTTTGCAAACTTGACCCTATTAGGATCATCAATATCTTCATACTTAAATTACTCTTTTAGTTCATTGATCCAATCGATCAATTCCTCTAGGTTAAGATTCCCTAAAAATGTGGGAACCTCAAACTTAGGTATTTTTCTAATCTTGGATAAGGCCCTAAAAAGCCCCTCTTCCTTTGGATTTAAAACTACCTCTATTTTAGAATTTTCTTCTACTTTTTCCTCATCCTTGCTTTCATCTCTTATGGGAAGATTTATTCCTCTACATATTTGTTCTTCCAATGCTTGCATTTGTCTTGGGAGGGCTTTAAAACCCTCAGGTTTAACACCTACGACTCCTCCACCATGCTCTCTTCATGGAGGCATTTTTGTGCTTCCACTGAAACCCTAGTGCAAATTGCCTCACAATTAGTGATGTGTCCACACACTAAAGAACTCTAGCTCTAATACTACTTAATGAAGGGTGCTCCCCTTAATTCCATAACTATAATAGAAACAAAGAAACAATAGAAAATGTGAGAACAAAATATGGATTTCTTATTTGCACTGCAAATGCAGAATTATGAAATTCATAAGTACAATATGCTAACCCACATGGGCACCTTTATTATAGTAATCTTCAAGACAAGCTATGAACTATCACCTAGATTTGTCCTAGACAATATTTTATCCTTTCTTAAATAGGCAATTTTATACCACTTAAGAAGGTTCTAGATATTGAAACTTAATACCTAGGACCGATAGACCCTAACAATACATATAGAGTCGACCAAATACATCTTTGACAATGATTTTAGATATTTCATGTAGCCCAACTTTGAAAGGCCATAACTCACAAACCATTGCTCTAATTAGCTATTATAACCACTTTTCAGAAATACCAACTCTTGATCTACTAGTTGAGAATTGCACTAGCACCCTTTCGTTCAATTTTTTGGACCTCATCTAGGCACTCTAAGGCCTCTAACAGTGAGCCTAAATATTTTTCTACAAATGTTTCCACCGAAAATCCACAATAACTTCTTTGATACTTATGCTTGAGCAATGAGATTATTATGGTAGGTTTACAACTCTAAAATGAACCTCCCTATAGAAAATGATAAAATTTCAAGCTCATATGACAAACTTACAAAAAATAGCAAGTTCTGATAAATAGTAACCACCATGTCTACTAGTCTTTATTAAAATAGAAAAATATTGAAAATAAAATATTTTTGGGTGATGCAAGATTTCTCTTACACCCAAGATGCTTCTACATTAGGATGATGTGAGGACAACTATAATTCTAAATCCATTAGAGAAAATTATTATAAAGGGAAGCCTAGTATCCCAATGTATGATGGGAAAATGAATGAAGAGGAGTTGATTGACTAGTTTGGAGAGGTGGAGAACATTTTTTATTGTAAAGATGTGGTGGAAGAACAAAACTTCAAGATTGCTAAATCAAGGCTAAAAGGGAATGCATTTTTATGGTGGGATTGTTTACATGTAGAGATATTGGAAGAAGAGTAAGCCTAAGATCAATTCATCGACACAATTTATGGAAAATATGAGAAAAAAAATATCTTTAAAGACTACAAGGTTTAGTTATATAAAAGAATGTAAAGCCTAATAAAAAAGGATATGAATGTCCAAGTATACATAGATGAATTTTTCAAGTTAGATATCAGGGTTTCTCATGATGAGAAAAAAGGGGAGAAGGTGGCAAGGTATATTAGAGAATTAAGGTTCAACAACCAAGATGAAATCAATCTTGTAGCACCTAACACTATTGAGGAATGCTATAAAATTGCAATGAGGGATAAGGAGAAGATAAAAGGAGGCAAGAAAGGAAAAATAATGAAAATAGTAGAGGTAGAGGAAGAGATAGAAGACCTCCAAATGATAATCAAGGGTTACATGGACAAGACAAAGGCAAGGAGCCTTTAGTAGATCTGAATGGAAGCATAAGAGTTGGAAGATTTGGTGCAGGAAGAGGATTATTTACAGGAAAATGTTTCACATTTGATGAAGTGGGGCACACTTCATAAAAATACCCAATGAATGAGCCCAAAAAGATAGGAGGAAGAGTCCATTTGGTTCAAGAGGAGAATCAAGAAGAAACTATTTAAAATAATGCCTTGATCCTAAGGAAGGGGAGTTCCTAATGGTAAGAAGGCGACATTTAATAAGAAGTCCAACCATATTTAGAACTAGGTGTAAGAGTAGAGACGAGGTTTGTCAAATAGTTGATTCAAGTTTGCATGACAACCTAGTACCTTGTGAAATTGCTAAGAAGTTGGGATTGCAAAAAAACCACATGAAATTCCTTGTCAAGCAACATGGGTAAGGAGTAAAGAATCATGGTGAGGAGCTAAGATGCCATTAAACATGATAGTGTAGAAGTCTAGAATTGGTGTCATTGGATTTCAAGAAAAATAATACAAAAGAACCAATATTAATTTAGTTTCTGATTTAGAGAAAAGAAACATAAATCTCAAAATAGAGATGCAAAATTATTGTTTAAAGCACACAATTTTAGTAGGCAACATAATAAAAAGAGGATGACATTATGATTTTCCTAAGATATATCTTACATTTATTTGATATTAACCTAATCAAAATGAAATATGCATGTTTTGGGTTTCAAATTACCTCTAAATTCTTTGCAAAGGGTCTCATTGACTTAAAATTCTTTACAACGAACTCTGAATTCCTTGCCTGCCTTTTCAAAAGTCTCTAAGTTCTATCCAAACAAGCTTTACTACCCATGAAGATCTTCAATAGATATTCATGAGAATAAAAAATGTTAATAAATATGATGAAAATTATAAAATACAATGTCAATGCAAAAATGATAATTATTTTCATATAGGCTAGACAAGGCCTAGAGGGCTAATTTTGGGGCTTGCAAGTTTAGTATTTAAGCTAGAGTGATAAAATTTGAATTTAAAATGCAATGGCTAGCTAGGCATCCATAAGATTTAAAAGTCTATGTTAAGGAGAAGGGTATTTAGGTAGGTGTGGTTAGTTTTTGGGGTGGAACAAGTTAAAATATTCCATGGACACATCCAAGAGGAAGCATGGTGGAGTTTGGAAGATAAAAAGTTAGATTTTATATTTTGTCCAAATTGTTAGGAATAAGGTGTCTCAACCTTGGATAATTCCTATTCTTATTATTTGTTTTTTAAAATGTATTTCTTGCAAATAATGTTGATATGTCAGCATCTTGAATTGTGTATAAGGAGATCATAGCTAAAACGGTTATGACATATTCCTATGATACGTAAGAGCTATGTTAGGAAGATTCACTGACAGGTGAAGACATGTGGCAAATGATAAATTTGAGTATTGTACACTCTACCCCAATAGTGGGGTTTAGGGCATTGCCCCAAAAGTTTTTTTAGGGTTCCTATTTTCTCATAGAATGGTAAAACCCTAATACGCTTACCTTTGGGAGTAACCCTAAACGTGAAGCACATGTTATAAGCATTTTTAGGGTTGCGAAGAGGAGTATGTGAAAAATTGTATTATTGGTACTATGAGTTGCTACTAGAGTCTTCTATTGTCACTGTTGAACTTGCATTGTAAGTGTATTGTAACCTTGTGTTGAAGATAATACATTGTGTAGGTTCTGGAGGGGTGGGGTTGTTTTACTGAAAGGTTTTTCCCCACTGGAAAATCTTTGTGTTATGTATTTCTTTCTCTATCTATTTTCTTTATGCTTGATTTGCTGAAATATTATTGTTTACATGATATTGAATCTGTAAGTGTAAAATATTTTAATAGTATTTGCACCATACTTCTCTTAAGAGATTAGTGTAGGAAATTGTTTCTGCACCTAAGCTTCCTTACACAAATGAAAAAGTGAATAAAACAAGCCTCTTTTGTATTCAAGAAATTGTTCTTTTAATATCTAATTAAAAAACTCATTGAATTAAACATGTAACAGTTGAAGATATTATTTTCATTCTTTTGATAGTGGTTTAAGACACTTTTCAATCTATTTTTTACTAGAATATCCTTATATTCTTAATAACATTAGGAAAAACATTTTCTTTCAAGAGTTTTTTGATGTTTTAGGGCCATCCCACTTTAAGTGTGCTATGTAACTTGTGGTATGATCCTATAATATATATTATATTATATCTTAATAGGAAAAATATAGGATCCTTGAAGAAAAAAGGAGATCAACATAGTGGATGAAGAAGGTGTATGATGAAAATGGATTGAAATGATGACATAGGTGTAGTAGCTAGCGATTGGCCTTAACAAGGGTATGTTTTGATTTGATTTTTTATTATCATATATTAAATGTGTGGTGAATCCAAAAGGAAAAGTTCTAAAATGGAATTTTGGTCAAGCTTCCAAGAGGCCTTAGTTTTAAGCCTTATTTGGTGAGGGTTTTGTAGAATGCATACATAGAGAGTTTTGGGTTAAAAATAATTGGAAAATCCTTATTTTTGGAATAATTTATGATAGTGTACCAATTTTTAAGTCTTGGTTGAAAGTTTGGAGGGTAATTTCTTTGTAAAAGTGGACAAATTAAGCCTAAAATAGTGTTGATTTTCCTATTCCATATAACTGATACAAAGGAAGGGTATATGATTTTTGGATATACTATTAAATATTATATACTCTCCACATGTATGAATTCATAATTATTTTTTACTCATACATATTTACCTCCAAAAAAAAAATCCTTAGAAACATGATACCGATAATCATTACAATCTTAAAGCATATTGTGGTAACAAAAAGATCAAATGACCTTACTAAACCACAAGGTGTATGATATCAATGATTCAAAAAAATAGAAGATTTATCTTAATTTTTTCTAGACTATGTTTTGTGGATGGAATATATATTTAATCATTTCATTCTAGATACAATTTTTATAACATCAAAAAAGTTGGATGCCAATGCACATAATCAAGAGATTTAGTAAATATACAAACTTGTGATTAACCAAGTCCAAAGTTTAAGGAAATAAAGGAAATCCTCTTCCAAGGCCTCCTCCCAAGATAATATAGTACCCATATCTATTGTTGGCCTAATCTATACAACCTTGCTTAATATAATTGGTATCATTTAGTCTTTTATATGTCGCCTATAAAATTAATTGATGAAGAAACATGGATTCATTATAATTACAAGAAATAAAATTCAATGCAAATAAATGAACTCTTAAAAATAATCTACAAGTAATAAGAAATATGCCTTAACCTACAAATTTATTGAGATATAACATTCCAAATAAGATATTTAAATAATGTAAACATTGAAGATAAAATGTGATGGGGACACAACCCAAGCACAGAATGGACACAAAAAGAAAGGGAAAATTTTATTAACTGTAAAAATATGCTAGTACACTTAGTGTAGAGAAAAAAACTCCAAAACATGCCCTATGGGCTTACAATAGTATAAATTTGGAGATAATTTCTCTTTTCAATACCTCCTCTCAAACTCCACTCCGAACTGCCTTTTACAATGCCAAAAATGTTCTTAAATAGACTCCGGAGGGTTAAGGATTAGGAATGCATTCTAGAAAGTGCTATTTGGCATCCACTGACCAAATAGAAGGCTCTAGAAGTCGCATTAGAAGTTGGCACAAAATTAGAAGAATCCAGAAACGGTAACTGAACTTTTGGGAGGCATAACTTTTGAACCGTAGCTCTGATTGACAAACCATTTACATTTTTGGAAAGCTCTCAAAGCACTCTATAGCCCTATTGACTAGCTTCACTCATCCCCCATTTTCCAGCCCTGTTCAAGGTCATTTAATGCCCCTAACCTAACTTTGAAGCATTCTTAGGATGTCTCCAAAAACTGAAAAACTATGATAAATTTCAAACTGTGGGGCCTTTTGACCTGATTCTTTTTTTGGAATGCTCTAAATTAAAACAAAAATTATCCAACCAATTTACACCTTCTAGTTCACCAAAATGATGGCTTAATTACATACTCCTCTTTTTATGGCATTTACACGTATCCCAAGGTGATTAAAAACTCTAACCCAGAAAACTAATAGCGGAACTGTGAGAGTTGGAACCTTTATTTGACCCAAATGGGTATCCAGAAATGAAAACACATGAAAAAAAAACTAAGTCTACGTACATTTTTTTGGATGACATAGGATTGCCCTTATACCTCTAGATGCTCCTGCATCAAAATGTAAAAGAAAAAATAAGGGGAGATTAAATCCTAGCAATAAGAAAAGGCTACTTCAATGCCATCTTTAAGGAGGAAGTCAATTTTGTTAAATGGAAATCAGGCCCAAAGACCAAAAATCTAGTAAGGATAGCATTAAGAATTGATTTAGGATCTAATATAAAATAAAACTTATCTTTTCAACAAACTCCATTATGCCAACCTTTCCTTGAAGATCACTAGAAACCTTTGCAGGCCCATGAATAAGAGAGTTCAACTTGTAATTTGGATAGAAGACAACCAAGACGTGATGGAATAAGGATTATTGTTCACAGAAAATGGTGTATTTAATTTTATTATTCATTATAAGCATTAAATGGAATATTGAATGGTGATATGATAAAGATATTGATTAAAACTTAGATGAGCATGTTAGAATATTTAGAATAACTAAGAGGGAGGGGGTGGGTGAATCAATTATCCAAGGTCTAGATGTACCAATTAAACAAATGAACACTTAAACAACTTCAGATCTTATCATTTTATTGCTTGGTCTCTACTATAAACTTTCAGTAACATTAGCTAGTTGTCCACTATTCTTAAAATAAAAGACTTGAAAAATGTAAATATTAATCACTAAAATACCATAATAAAATCTACAAAAGTTTGACACTAGGATTTAATATGGAAACCAATTTGGGAAAAACCATGAGCAACATGTCACTAATTTTCACTCTTTTGAAGTGAGCCCTATTAGGAGCCAAACTTGTTAAATGTTACAATACACAGTGTAAATGTGCACTTGTTAAAAGATTTAATCACCCTATTAAGAGTGGCCTTGTTAGAGGATTATAGAACATTTCATTATAATGTCACCATGTTAGAGGATTTACATAGATTGTTAAATCTCTATAACTATTAGGTCAACCTTGATTGATGGATTTTAAAAATTGTTCACAATGTTTAGAAAGTAATAATATATTTTTTATGTTAACTACAACTCACTTTTCATGTACAAATCTCTATTTAGCTCTGATATATTGATTCACTATCTAGCCTCCATTGTCACCTCAATCTCTTATTCATTTGACAACCCTTCAAGCAATCACCCTTCACTTCTTCTCAACTTGATTCAACCTTCTTCGTAGATTCACTAGTCAACAACATCAGTAACAACTCCAACAATCTATAAATCCTTCACACATGCATAGTCTCTTTTCTCATATAGAAATTTTCCACTTGTATCTCTTTAAATAGTTAGTTTTGATCTTTTTCCACTTAAACACCACTGTAGATCTTAGGGTTTATGATTCGATCCATCAAATACAATGAATTTAATCACCATTCTATTTGTCTATTCTTTTTTAGAAACTTCTATTGGAATCCATCTCTTAGGTCATTTAACTAATTCTCTCTTGGAATTAAATGATTGAACTCATTGATCCTTCTTCAACACACTTTCCATATCCCAAAAAATCAACTTAGTCAGCTAGAAGTTACAATTCCTCACAAATAGTTAAAATTTTGTTCCTTGACCAACATTGTATTTGAACACCTATTCATCATTGGGTTACTTGGTTGCTATAAAATTCTCACTCAAAACATACATTGTCACTCGATCGGTAGTGATGCTCGGTCAATACTAAATTTTTTTGATACTTACTATGGCTTGGTTGATACTAGCATCACTCAGTATGCACATCACAATTTTTTAGTCTTCTAATTTGTTACTTGGTTAAACCTATACATTTGATCTATCTTTTCTCACACTTTCAAGACTTGAACATTACTATTTTCTCCTCTTGAAACATGATTTAAACAATCACTTATCTTGTCAAAGTCTAACTAACAAAATGTCTATTTGTTATTTCCTCTTCTTAAATCAACCTATCCTCTAGATGCTTTTGTCATGAACAACTTCTCAAATTCCCTTCATCAATCAAATAGATATGACACTTAGATTAGAGAGAAAACTATCTCACCAATAGATTTGACATCAATGACAACATAACAATTGTTTCAATTGTAGTTTCCAACAATATCCCTCTTTGGAATTGATGTCAACACCTCTAAAAATATTACAAAAATACTTCAAGTTACCATACAATCCAAAACTTACACATACATATGCAAAACGCTCAATGTATTAGATATTCATTAATATCCTTAGTTTCATTATGATTCATATCTCTGGTCTAGAAACACATCAAGTAAATCTTATGAGCTCCCTCTAAGTAATCACTCTCTTTTACTGAGCATGTCTCTACTTTTTTTCACTTTCTCCCTCTATCAGTGTGACCTTTATCTATAGTTCTTTGATAATCTATCCCTCTTGGTTTCTTAGATATTTTCTCCCTCTTTGACAATAATGTCAAAGAAATTATCTTTGTCTCAAGCATCTTGATCATGTCGATACCTTCATGTTAGTTCTAAAATCTTCTATTGTCATCTTCATATGACTGATCCATTATTCTTTCCTTTTTTGTATTATTACCTTAGGCTATCTCCTAAAGTAGAATTGTCTGCAACAATGTGTAAGATAGTTTGATTAGAACATTTGATGGAATGCTTCATTGTAGCTTAAGTAGCTTTGTCTAGGGGAATCACCCCTAGTTTACCTCTAAGATATTCATGAGAATATTTAGGTAAAGCTTTAGTGAATATATTAATTATTTGATAATTTTTGTTCACATATTCTAATTTTAGTTCTTTCTCTTGAACTAGCTCTCTCAAGTAATGATACTTTATATAAATGTACTTTGTCTTTTTGTTCATAATAGGGTTCTTTGATATGTTAATAGAACTAGTGCTATCACAATAGATAACCACTAAACCAATAATTTATTCCCTCATACCTTTCAACAATTGCTTGATCCATATAATATTTGAACAATCCACTACTTTTTGCCATAAAATTAGCTTCAACTATTGATTAGGAAATGTAGTTATGCTTCTTGTTTGTCCATAAAATCAATCTCTTTCATAGAAAGAATGTACCACCACTTTTTCTCTTCATGTCATCAACATTTCTTGCCCAATAAAAGTTAGTGAATACCTTTAGTTCAAATCTATTCCTTTTAGATATCTTAGTATTCTTTTTACTACCATCATGTGATTTTCCTTAGGACATGCTAGAAATCTAGCAACTATCCCAACTACTAATGAAATATTTGGTCTTATATGAACAACATATTGCAATTTACCAATCATTGATCTGTATTGTGTCTAGTTCACATCAGTATAATCATCATTCTTAGATAGTTTATGTCTAGTAACCATAGGTGTAGTTTTGAATCTTCCATTTCAAAAAAAATTCATATCTCCTTGATATATTTGGACTGAATAATGGAGATACCATGCTTCATTTGACACACTTGTAAACCAACAAAGAATTTGATCTCACCGAACATTGACACTTCAAATTCCTTCTTCATTTCATTCACAAATTATTTGCATAATGCTTCCTTGCCTCCCAATATGATATCATCAACAAAAATTTTAAATAACAATACCTCAGTTGTTCTTACGAAACAAATCTTCACTAAATAGTTATATATACCATGCTCTAGGGGTTTTTTTCAAACCATATAAATTTTTGGAACTTAAATACCATATTCTTCTTGCTAGGGTCTAAAAATCCTTTGAGCTATTCTATGTATACTTCTTCAAGTATCCCATTTAGGAATGTAGGTTTGACATCCATTTGATATACCTTAAATCATTTATAAGCAGAGTATGCAAGAAATGTTCTAACTCCTTCCAATCTTTCTATAGGGGAAAATGTTTTCCCATAGTCAACACCTTCCTCTTGTACACATCCTTTGCATACCAGACTTTCCTTGTTCCTTGTGACTTCACCTTTCTCATTCAACTTGTTCTTGAATACCCACTTTGTTCCAATAATTTTTATTCCTTTAGGTCTGGGTACTAGGGACCATATTTTGTTCTTTTCAATTTATTCAATTTCTTCATTCATTGCTTATATCCAGTCTTCATTTTCCAAAGCATCTTTCATAGATTTAGTCTCAAACTCACAAAGTAAGCATGTATCACTTCTGAGTTTTTCCTTGTCATAATACTAAATTATTTATCTCCACTTATTGGTTTATTTACATTGTATCTTCTTACACATTCTACTAACACATGTTCTTTTATTCTAGGTTTATCTTGAAAAATAATTTCAAGCTCATTATCTCTATCTTTTTTAGGTTTTGGTTCATGTGTCTACATGCTTGGAATTGCCTTCATAATGTTCATCTTCCTTTGTTTGTGACTCGACATATTTTCCTTGTTGCTCAACACCCATAGTCTACTGCTTGACAACTAGCTATTACAACTTGGCATTCCCTTTCTTTTGATGATTTGGAAATTTTTTTTCTTATTTAGGTGGAGTGCTTGGAAAAATTTTATTCACATAGATGTATGAACTATAGTCATTAGGTTTTGTCTTACATTTAGTTTCATTTTTCTCTGTATATTCATCCACTTTCACATTTGCACTTTCTCCAACTTTGTTAGTGTTAGAGTTAAAACACTTATACGCTTTTATCTTAGTAGAATATCCTAAGAATATACCTTCATCACTTTTAGCATCAAGTTTTCCATTCCTGTTGTCTTTAAGTATGTAACATTTTCTTCCAAAAACTTTGAAATATTTCACATTAGGTGCATATCCATGCCACAATTCAAAAAGTGTAGTATTTGTACCTTTCTTGGCATGCACTCTATTTAGAGTATAAACAACTATTCTTACAACTTCTCTCTAGTATTTCTATGACACACTCTTCTCCATCATCAATGTTCAAGCAAAATCCATAATTGATCTATTCCTTCTTTCAACTATTCCATTCTGAGAAGGGGTCCTAGGTGTAGACATATGTATTTTGATTCCTCTATCATTATATAATATGTGGAACTCATTGGAAATGAATTCACTACCTCTATAAGATCTCAAACACTTCAGACTCTTCCCTATCTCTTTTTAACTTTGACCAAATACCACTTAAATAAATGAAAGGCATAATATGTTTCTTTAAGAAATATCATAGTCATCATTCTAGAAAATTCATCAATAAATAGAATGAAATATTTTTCTTCACAATATCTTTGAATACCAATAGGTCCACACAAGTTAGTATGAACCAATTCAAAAATATCATCAGATGAATATGTTTTTCTCTTGAAACTAGACTTTGTCATTTTTTCTAGTTGACATTGTTTACACATAGCATTATTAGGTTTCTTTAGTTTTGGAAAGTCTCTTACTCTTTTCATTTTACTAATGCTAACCAAATTATCAAAATTTACATGATATAACCTCTTGTGGCATAACCAAGTATCTTCACGTTGTGTAAAAAATCATGTCTCATAAGATAAATCTACATAGAACAAGTTACCTCTTGTTTGATTACCATTTCCAATCAATTTACCATCCTCATCAAATATTTTGTCCTTTTTATGATGGAATTCAACTTTTTACCCTGATTTGTTTAACTGTGAAATACTTAACATATTATAGTTAAGTCCTTCAACCCAATAAACATTCTCACATTTTATCTTTTTAGTTAGTTGAATTGACCCTTCACAAGACATGGAACATCATTACCAAATTCAACACAATCACTCTCTTATGGTCCAATGTTGTCAAATTTACTTTTAGAACCAATCATGTGGTTAGAGAAACTACTATCAATTGGCCATCTATCACTTTTATTCACATAAGAAATTAATTTATTTTTCTCATCTTCATTAGAATCTTCTTTAATAGCAATGCAGACTACCTCTTACCTTTGTCCTTGTAGTCCTTGTTCTTCTGAAAGTCTCGATCATTTCTTCTTCCTTTGTACTTTGTCTTCTTTTCATCATTATCTTCTCTATTAGGACACCTTGCAACTATATGACCAACCTTGTTGGATGAAAAAAAAATATTAGGGGAAGTTTACCTTTGTATTTTCCTTTGCCTCTTCCAAATCTTCTCAAGTTCATCAAGTTCATCATTAGAAGTATCACTATCACTTTTCACATGTTTTACCTTTCCTTTATTGATAAGAATAATATTTGATTTAAAAGTAGATTAAATAATAGTAGGAGTGTAAATATCAAAATTAGACATCTCAAAAGAACTAAGTCTACCAATTACACCTTCTAGGGTTAAGGCATTACCTAGTATACATCTCAATTTTTGTATTGTAGAAACTTTAATAGTATAGATATGAAGTAGAGTTCTCAATACATTTTTGATTATTATTTCATCTTCAATCTTTCCTTTAGCTCCTTTAATAACATTGACAACCTCTTTGATTCTTTTATAGTACTAAATTATGTTCTTACCTTCTGTCATTCTCATTTCATCAAAATTACCTCATAGACTTTCTAAGTTGGCTCTTAAGACATTATCATCTCCTCCATAGATGATCTTTAGTTTATCCCACATTTCCTTTGAATTCTTGCACTCTCTTAGATTATCAAACTTAGTAAAGCTTAGGGTTGAAGCAATCTCCAATAGTGACTAATTGCGTTCCTTATTTTCTTTTAGTTATTGAGTAGTTAGAGGGACTATTGTTATGTCCACATATGCATTATCTAGAAAATCCAATCAAGAATCACCAAAACTAGCTATATGTAGTCTCATCAAAATTTTCCATGCGGGAATATTTTCCTTGTTCAACTTTGGTACCTCCCTTTTGTATGCCATGATATTTAGCTTTCAATTCAAACTTCTATCTACAAGCACTAATGCTCTGATACCAATTGTCAGAATATTCAGAATAACTAAGAGGGGAAAATCAGCTATCCAAGGTATAGATGTATGAATTGAACAAACAAACACTTAAATAACTTTAGATCTTATTATTTGATTTCTCAATCTCTACTATAAACTTTTAGTAACATTAGCTACCTATCTATTATTCTTAAAATAAAAAACTTGTAGAATATAAACATTAATTAATAAAATATCATAATAACATCCACATAAGTTTGACACTAGGATTTAACATGGAAATTCAATTTGGGAAAAAAACAACATGTCATTGATTTTCTCTCTTATAAAGTGAGCCCTATTAGGAGGCAACCCTGTTAAATGTTACAATACACACAATTAACTATGACCTTGTTAAAGGATTTAATCACCCTATTAGGAGTGGTCTTCTTAGAGGAATTTAGAACATTCCATTACAATGTCACCCTATTAGAGGATTTACATAGACTATTAAGTCAATATGATTGTTAGGTAAACCTTGATTAAAGGATTTCAAATATTGTTCACAATGGTTAGAATGCAACATCAAATTTTATCTATTAAGTACAACACACTTTGCATGCACAGATCTCTATTCATCTCTCACATATTGATTAATTTTCTGGCCTCCATTGTTATATCAATCTCTGATTCACTTGGAAACCCTTCAAGCAATCACCTTTCAATTCTTCTCAACTCGATTCAACCTTTTTCTTAGATTCACTAGTCAACAACATTTGTAATAATTCCAACTCTTTGGAACTCCTTCAAACACACATATCCTCTCTACTCATACAAAATGTTTTCCCTTGTATTTCTTTAAATAGGCATATTTGATTTTTTTTTCTTAAATACCACCATAGATCTTAGGGTTTATGATTTGATCCATCAAATACAGTGAATCTAATCACCATTATATTCATCTCTTCTTTTCCAAAAACTTCTCTTTGAATCAATCTCTTAGGTAATTTATGTAATTCTCTCCTAGAATTAAATGATCTAACTCATCGATCCATATCTTGAATATGCTTTCCATATCCAAAAAAATTAACTTATTCAACTAAAAATTATAACTTCTTGCAAATAGTTAAAATGTTTTTCATCAATGAACACTTTGTTTTGACGCTTGGTCAACATTGGGTTACTTGGTTTCTATAATACTTCTTGCTTTGTACGTACACTATCACTCAGTCAATACTAATGCTCAGTCAATACTGAATTTCCTTGGCACTTACTATGGCTTGGTTGACACTAGCATTACTGAACATGTACATCAAAACTCTTTAGTCTTCTAATGTATTACTTGATGAAGGCTATACATTTGATCTATCTTTTCTCACACTTTCAAGACTTGAACATTAGTATCTTCTCCTCTTGCAAAATGATTTAAACAATCACTTTATCTTGTCACAGTCCAACTAATCAAATGTCCATTTTTAGTTTCCTCTTCATAACTCAACATATCATCTAGATGCTTTTGTTATGAACATCTAAAATCCTCTCCATCAATCAAATAGATATAACACTTATAGTAGATAGAAAACTATCTCACCAATAGATTTGACATCAATGACAACATAAAAACTGTTCCAATTGTAGCTTCTAATAGAAAAAAGAACCTAATGTAGATTGATTAAGAGATGCCTCTATATTAATACTTCCTACCCTTAATGTCATGAAACTTTCCTAGTGCATTTCAATTTATCTTATAATTCATGATTTCATTTCTTCTATCTAGAACTATAATATTATATATTTTACTCCATTAACAATATTATCATTATTTTCATGTAAGTTTACTATTTGTGCATCATTTTTCTATAATCTTTCTATTGTTGCACATGTTTTGGTATCATGTGATATCATCTCAATACAAGTCATATATATTTAGAAAAATGGCTAAATGTAGTTTCTAATGCATCTAGTTTTGGCCTTTTTTGGTTTTTTTTGAAGGAGATATAACTATTTTTCTAAAAATGGGTTTGAAATCCTCCCAGGGAAAACAATGAAAACTTACAAATGCATATCCTTCACTTTAACAATGGGTCTGGATTGAAATTTAGTAGAGTGATACAAGAAGATATTTTATTTGGTTCATCCAATGTGCTAATCATTTGGTTAATTTTTTCAATGAAATATTGATGGCATAAAATTGTTGTAGTGGTGATGAGATTATCAAAACAAGGAGGAGTCTAACTTTTAGATTTGGTGAATACTTAATTTGTATTAAAAAAAATTGAAACTATGTTAGAGTTAGTTAGATTTATTTTAAGTATAATTTTTATAATACTAGTGGCTTGATTAGGAGGTTGGATTATTATAGATATTCATGAATTAATCACATATTGAATGACTCACAAACACAAAGAAAATGCATAATGAATCCTACATAGGGCATCAATTTAAACCATTTAAACTAAGATTAATCTGATCTAACCAAGAAAATGGAACCTAAGATTAGTGCTTGAGAGAGAAATGAGAACACATTAATTACCTTGAAGATTCAATCAAAGAAGAATGGAGATGAATGAAATCCCTATCTAATATGTCCTAAATCCTTCAGTCTTGAGAAAGAAAAGGGAATAAATTGATTACCTTGAAGATTGAATCAAAATGTAGTACAGGTAAGTAGAATATACTCCTCCACTTTAACTACTCTACCCATTAAGGGTATGTGCAGGATCATGGTGTGCCAAAAATTGGGGATGTTAAAAATATGTAGTTTTTAAATGTCTAAAACCATTTCAAAATCCACTTTGGCTTTTTTTCTCACCCATCCTGATACTAAACCAAAAATGTAATAGCTTGCCTTATCAAATACCAAATTTCAGAATGAGTACCCAATTTGAGAATGGGTATCCAATTTGAGATTGGGTGTCCGATTTGAAAATGGGTACCTGATCTATGATCCTAAATCATGGAGCCAAATTCAAATGTAAAGGGAGTGGGGACCAATTTTTAAGAAAAATATTGATTTTTATTTACCAAACTCAAAGGGGGGACCAATTATTATATATAGTTACTAAATTTTATTATATAGCATTAAATAATTATAATTATTATTTACTATATAATTTTTGATATATAGTTAGTACTTATATATAATTATATAATTATATTATATATATATATATATATATATATATATATATATAGTAACCTGTGTTAATAAACCATATGATGGTGTATGTTCCTAGGGGTCCCCCTAGGGACATACATGAGTTCCAATGAGTTCAAAGGGGTCATGGGATATCCTATGACCCCTTTCAACCCATTATATGAAATCATATGTTCCTAGCGGTCATAGAATGCCTAGGGACATACATCTTGTGTTTCAAAGGGTAGAAATGGGTTATAGAGTATCCTATGACCCCTATAGACATGCACATTGTGTTCCAATGGGTCAAAATGGGTCATAGAGCATCCTACGACCCTTTCAACCCATTACATGACAACATATGTTCCTAGTGGTCATAGGAACCTTAGGAATATATGTTGTAATGTAATCGGCCAAAAGGGGTCATAGGATATCTGATGACCCCATTTGATCCATTTGAACACAATATATATGGACCTAAGGGTCTTACGGTCCCTAGGAACATATATTATCATATAATGTGTCAAAAGGGGTCAAAGGATTTTGACCCCCATTGGAACACAACACTCATGATGATGCAGGTCCTAGGACCCCTAAAAACATATGTTCTCATGTAATGGGTCAAAATGGGTCATAGGATATGCTATGAACCCTTTCTACCTATTGGAATATAAGAGGTATGTCCTTAGGTGTCCTAGGAATCCAAAGAACATATGTTTTTATGTAATGGGTCTAAAGGGGTCATAGGATATCCTATGACCCCTTTCTACTCATTAGAACACCACATGTATGTCCCTAGGGGCCCTAGGACCCATAAGAACATAATTTGTCATGTATTGATTGAAATGAATCATAGATTATCCTATGACATCTTTCGACCCATTTGAACACAACATGTTTATTACTAGGAGTCTTAGGACGTACAAGAACATATTTTGTCATGTAATAGGTTAAAAGGGGTCATACAATATCCTTTAACCCCATTTGACTCATTAGAACATAAAATGTATGTCCCTATGGGTCCTAAGAATCCTATGAACATATTTTGTTAGAAAATGGGTTGAAATGTGTAATGGCATGGCCTATGGCCCCTTTCTACCAATTCAGAAATATGTATGTCCATAGGGGTCCTAAGACCCCTCAGAACATGTTGTCATGTAATGGGTTGAAAGGAGTCATAGAGTATCCTATGACCCCTTTTGACCCATTACAACACATTGTGTGTGTCTCCAGGGGTCGTAGGGACATACATCATGTGTTTGAATGGATCAAAAGGAGTCATAGAGTTCCCTATGACCCCTTTTGACCCATTAAATGATAGTGTATGTTCATAGGGGTCCTAGGACACCTAGGAAAATATATCAAGTGTTGAAATTAGTCAAAAGGGGTCATAGGCTACCTCATGACCCCTTTCAACACATTATATGACAACATATGTTCCTAAGGGTCCCCTAGGACCCCCAAGGACATAAACTTTAAATAGGTGGAAAAGTACCTATGACCCCTTTTGACCCAAATGATAACATATGTTCCTAAGGGTCCTAGGACCCCTAGGAACGTATAATATGTATTAAAATGAGTTGAAAGGGGTAAATAGAGTACCCTATGACTCCTTTCAACATATTTCATGATAACATATGTCTTTAAGGGTCCTACAACCCTTGTAGACCTATTTTATTTTTTTGAATGGGTCAAAAAGGGTGATAGGATAACCTATGATCTCTTTTGACACATTTCATGAAAACATATGTGCTTAGGGGTTCAAGGACCTCTAGGGACCTATTTTATTTGATTGAATAGGTTGAAAGGGATCATAGGATACCCTATGACTCATTTTGATGCATTTTATGACAAGACATGTCCCTAGGGGTCCTAGGTCTCCTAGGGACCTATTAAATTTTTTCAAATGGATTGAAAGAAGTCATAGGATAAATTATGACTAATTTTGACATATTTCATGACAACATATGTCCCTAGGTGTCCTAGGACCTCTATGGACCTAATTCATTTGTTTGATTGGGTTGAAAGGTGTCATAAGATAACCTATAAACCCTTCCAAGAAATTTCATGACAACATGTCTCTAGGGGTCCTAGGACTGCTTGAGACCTATTTTATTTGTTTGAATGGGTCGAAAGGAGTCATAGGATAACTTATGACCCCTTTCAACATGTTTCATGACAACCTATGTCCCTAGGGGTCCTAAGAACCCTAGGGAAATATTATAATCATTTATATGGGATGAAAGGGATCATAGCGTAACCTATCACCCCTTTTGATGCATTTCATGAAAGGATATGTCCCTAGGGGTCTTACGACTACTAGGGACCTATTTTATTTTGTTCAAATGGGTCAAAAGGGGTAATAGGATAACCTATGACCCCTTTTGACACATTTTATTACAACATATGTCCCTAGGGGTATTAGGCCCACTAGCGACATATTGCAATTATTCATATGGGTTGAAAGGAGTCATATGATAAACTATTATTACTTTTGACACATTTCATTATAACATATGGACCCCTAGGGACCTATTTATATGTTTTAATGGGTCAAAAGGGGTCATAAGATAACCTACGACTCCTTTTGACACATTTTATGATAACCTAGGATCCTAGGACCCCTAGGGACATATTATAATTTTTTATATGGGTCGAATCCTATGACCCCTTTTGACGCATTTAATGACAACATATGTCCCTATTTCATTTGTTTGAATTGGTCAAAAGGGGTCATAGGTTATTATATGACCCCTTCCAATATTTTTCATGACAAAATATTCATTTGTTTGAATGAGTCAAAAGGGGTGATAGGATAACTTAAGACCCCTTTCAACACATTTCATGACAACATATGTCCCTAGGAGTTGTAGGACCCTTAGATGCCTATTTTATTTGTTCTAATGGGTTAGAAGGGGTCATAAGATAACCTACAATTCCTTTTAACAAATTTCATGATAGCTTAGGACCTTAGGATCCCTAGGAACATATTATAATTGTTCATATGGGTTGAAAGAGGTCATATGATAACTTATGACCCCTTTTGACCTATTCGATGACAATATATATCCCTAGGGGTCTTAGGACCACTAGGAATCTATTTCATTTGTATGAATAGGTTGAAAGGGGTCATAGGTTAATCTATGCCCCCTTTAGATATTTTTCATGACAATATATGTCCCTAGGAGTCCTAAGACCCCTTAGGACCTATTTCATTTGTTCAAATGGGTTGAAAGGGGTGATAGGATAACCTACGACCCCTTTTGACATATTTTATGATGACATATGTCCCTACGGGTCCTAAGGCCCTTAAGAACCTATTTTATTTGTTCTAATGGGTCGAAAGGGATCCTAGGATAACCTATTACCCCTTTTGACACATTTCATGATAACATATAACCCTAGGAGTCCTAGGAACCTTAGGGACATATTATAATTGTTCATATGAGTTAAAAGGGGTCATAGAGTACTCTAAGACCCCTTTTGACCCATGAAATGAGAATATATGTCCTAGTTCAAATGAGCCAAAAGGGGTCATAGAGTACTTTAGGCCCCCTTTTGACCCAATATATGACAACATATGTTCCTAGGGGTACTAGGACCCCTAAGGACATACATAATGTGTTTAAATGAATAAAAAAGTCATAGGGTGCACTATGACCCATCTCAACCTATTATATGACAACATATTCTCTTAGGGGTCCTATGACTCCTAGGGACATACATCATCTGTTTGAATGGGTTGAATGGGTTCATAGGGTGCCCTATGACCCCTTTTGGCCCATTAAATGAGAACATATGTTTAAAGGGGTCAAAGAGTACCCTATAACCCATTTTGACTTATTATATGACCATATGTTCCTAGGGCTCCTAAGACCCCTAGGGACATATATCATGTGTTTGAATGGGTTGAATCAAGTTATATGGTGCCCTATGACCCCTTTTGACTCATTAAATAAGAACATATGTTCCTAGGACCCCTAGGAACATATATTATGTGTTCAAATGAGTTGTAAAAGGTTGTAGAGTACCCTAGGACCTCTTTCATCCCAATTTATATTAACACATAATCTTAGGGGTACTAGGACCACTACATACATACATAATGTGTTTGAATTGATCTAAAGGGGTCATATGGTATGCTTTGACCCCTCTCAACCCATTATATGACAACATATCTTACTAGGGATCTTAGGACCCCTAAGAGCATACATCATGTGTTTGAATGAGTTGAATGGAGTCATAAGGTGCCCTATGACTCCTTTTGACCCATTAAATGAGAACATATGTTCCTAAGGGTCCTAAAACATTAAAGAATTTATATCATGTGTTTCAATGAGTCAAAAGGGGTTAGAGAGTACCCTATAACCCTATTCAACCCATTATTTGACAAAATATGTTCATAGGTGTGTTAATCTCAAATTGGTTTTGACAAGTGAGTGTCTATACACTTAGGTCATTTACTTAGTTCATGCCAAAAAAGTAACATATGCTAAGCACAACATGTAAGTTAGAGCATGCTAAGTAAACAGTAAGTGCCAAGTCACTCAAGTGTTCAATAGATAGTATGTGCTGAGTGATTCAAAAGCTAAGAAAGTAGTGCATGTCGAGTCATTCAGATGTCGATTGATAGCATTAAAGTCACAGTATGTGACGAGCATCAGGAACTTGAGATTTCTAGTAACACCATTTTGTCATATTTGTTTGTATTGGCACAAACTTCTATGTAAACCATTTTTGAGCTGACTTAAGGATTGAATTATGATATTTTGGTGATAAGGATGAATATTAAGTGGGAATACCTATGTATTACATGCACCTAATCATGTAAAGGGAAGGTTTAAGAAGAAATATGGATGAAACACAACCGTTGATTCATACCTAACCCTAAGTCACCTAGGTCTTCTTAAGGAGGACAAACCCTAAACTTCCTTTGAGCATTAAAGGGAATGAATGAATTATCAAGGAGAGTTTTGCATCCACAAACATGGACATTCATGGTGACCAAGGCATTATGATCTAAATTGAATTAAAAAATTAGTTAAAGGAGAATAGAGGAAGGAAATAGTGGATAGTAGAGAAACATTTGATCAAGAAGGATCAAATACACAACAAAATAGAGGTGATCTATCATCAATCATCAAAGTGCTAATCGTAGAACCATTACTGAGACATTCTAATAGGTGAATCAGTTAAATCTCTTAATAGAGTAGTCCTAATAGGCTATATTGAAATCCTCTAGCAAGGTTCTTACTTAATGGGTGAGTTGAAGTCCTGTAATTAGGCACACTTCTAATAGGGTGAGACCTAATAGTCTTTTTAAGCCTTTAATAGGGTATACCTTTCACAGGGTAGATCATGTTTCATGATCAAACATTTTAACCTTCATTGGATACACTTTATTACTGCAATAATGAAGATTTATGGGTTCATCCCTCCCCTAGTTTTACCTTCTCACTAGAGGTTTTTTGGGTAATCATATCTTGTGTCATGTATGTGTGAATGCTTACTTGTTTAGATACTTTAGATGCATATGCTTTACATGCTATTTTAGTTTACTTATTAAATATGTGAGATGGATGTGTGTTGAATATTTTTATGGGTTAAAGTTTAAAGAACTAATTCATCCCCCTCCCCCTCTCAAAACTTTACTTTTCCTATTATAATTACAATAATTGGTATTAGAGCTAAGTTCTTTGAAAGTGAAGCTCCGTAGCTTTGAGGAAAGATCTTGGAAATGAAAGTCTACAAGTTGGGAAGATCATTGAGAACCAGGGAATTGAAATACAACTCATTCTACATTAGTTGAATTAAGCAAGAGAAGATATAAAAAATGTTGAGGAGAAGGAAGGAAATTTTTATTGAGGAGAATGACACAAAATACCCAAGAGATGAACACTACTATGCTATTTACAAATTGAAACTCCAATAAATTTGATGTAGCAGTTGTAGATCTAATGGAAAAGAATAGAACCCTAGTTGAAGAGATTATATATCTTAAGATAGAACAAGAATCACAAGCCATATTACTATGTGAGGTGACCAAATAGAAAAAGAAAGCTATGGAAGAAAAAGTCATGATTGAAGATGAAAAAAAAGCTTTGACTAGTAGAGTGGAAGAGAGATCATTATAAGTAATTAGGATTGCTAAAATTCAATTAGAAACTCTAGGTCAAATGATGAATTTGAATAATGAACTATATGCCAAGGAAATTAAGATAACAACACTAAAGTTGTAGAATGAAGAGTTGAGAAATGACCTAAAAAGGGAAAAGGAGTTTGTTGAAAGTTTCAATAAACCAAATGAAGCTATCAACTACTTTGAACAATTGATGAGATCTCCTAGATCTAACAATGATGCATTTGGACTAGGATATAGAAGTACTAAAGAAGGAGAATCATCCAAAAGTGCTAAAGAAAGAAGTAACAAAGATAAGAACTAAAAACCTACTTGTCATAATTGTGGTAAGAAAGGACATACTACTAATGTGTGCAGAAGCAAGATTGTAAATTAGAATGTTAAGCAAAAGAACATGGATCACATCCATAGGTGTAACAAACAAGGCCATTAGGCACATGAATGTAGAACAAGACCATGCACACTCAAATATTTGAAGGATATTGTTATAATTGTTAGAAGTATGGAAATAGAGCTTTTGAGTGCAGATCCAAACCCAAGTGGTCATCAATGAAGTGGGCAAAGGTAAAGAAAAATGGAAACTTTTATAATTAGGATTATAATACAAGTTATATTTGTCACTACTATCAAGAGTATGGAAATGTTCTTGAGAATTGTATTAGAACACACTTTAGAAGTGATTACAAAAGGTTGTTGAATCAAACCACATGTTTTAGCCATTTGAAGACTAGTCACATTAGTCGATATTGTTCAACAAGGTCAAAGGCACCAAGTTGTGAGTTCAAAAAAGGTAAAGGAAAGGTAGATATTGAAAATTTTAGGGATGAGATGAACAAGACATAGAAGAGAAAGGAGGATTGCATCACATCAAGTGCAGATGAGATACTTCACCTAATGGGTCAGGTGATCACACCTCATCAAACTAAGCAATCTAGAGGTATGTGGGAATGATATTTAAAATTTATACCATATATCTATTCCAGGGCTCTAATTCTAAAAATATTACATATGCATGAATAAATATACAAAGTGTTATTAGAAATCAAGGAAAAATCTTTAAAGTTTTGTTAGCTTTTTCATGTTTTTGCTGAGCATGAAAAGTATCTTATGGTTGCTGAGTGAAATGTTAGTGGATGCCAATCTAATTAAATTGGTTAGTTGAGGTTGAGCTTGTAATTCTTGTCAAGCAAATGGAAAGACATGTGGATGCCAAGTGAGCCAGAAATTAGTTAATGCCGAGCTTATAACTGTGTAAGCACTTAGCATTAATTATAGTGTTTTAAGGGCTATTTGATCAATTTATACTCATTTAACATCATTTGAATTTGAGAAATAACATGAAGAGCTAAAGGTGATCTAGATAATTTCATCTAAGCATTTTTAGGAGATTTGAATGGCTGCTTAACACCATTTCATCAAGATTTGTAAGGTATTTATTGTGTGCCAAGCTATGCAGTTTCAAATTTTGCAAACCCTAGATATATGTAATGACATCTAGTTCTTCCAAAGTGAAAGGTGTAGAGGGAAGAGATTCTTTAAATGTTTAGTTAATTAGCAATGAGATTGAATAACCTATTTTAAAGGCTATTCTAGATATAGCATATAAACAGTATCCCTCTGGTGCATTGTCTATGATACCACAACAAGTCTTAATGATACAAGATGTTAGGAATTGTTATACTTGCAAGGTTGGAAGCATAGGTGACATGGAAACTAGAGAAGACTATGGAATATTATGTGAAAATAGAGTATTGAAGGAAGAATACAATATGATTGAGAAGAAAGAGTTAACTTGTGTCCTAGATTTTCTAAATACCTTTAAAACTAAGTGGATTAGGATTGCCTTAAGTAGAATTTGTAACAACTTAGTATGGTTAGAGAATGGGTTGGTTAAAATCACAAAGAAAATTATTTTTAGGGCAATAGGGTATCCAACCCTAGATCAACCAAAGACTATGAGATGTGAGTTGAAGGAAGTCACTAAAAAGAATACAGGGGTTGTCTGGAACAAAAGGGGAATGACCATTGACACAATCATAGATCCTTTGATAGCTTTTCTAGTGAGGGTAATTGCCCACAAGTTTTATCAATCAAGTAGATTAAAGAGAATGCCTTGCATTGTAGTTGATATGGGCTATAAGATTGTGAAGAAAGATCATACATATGATCTTGCCAAGTTGTAGTAGCAGAAATTGATTGAAAATATGGGAGCAATAAGGAAAACAAAGATTGCTCAGTGCAAATTTGGATCTATTTTGATATGTATTTTCTTCTATGTGTAGAACACATTTCCTACATTTGGTAATGTTGCATGAAAGACAAATAGATCAATTGCAGTATAGATAGGAGAATTCATTAAACAATTGGGCAATAACTTTGAGTTAGTAATGACTAGTTGTGTTGAAGATTTCAAACAATCTATGAAGAAGAGATTAAGGATATTAGTCTCACTAGAGGAGAAACATTATGATGATGTTTGCTTCCTAGTTAATACTAATCACACGTATGTTCAAGAAGTAATTCCTAGAGTGAGATGGCTAAGGCGATTAAGATATGAGATAAATGTTGATGAGGCCTCTACAACAATTACAATGGTACTTGTAGAAGAAGTGGACAAAGAAGCCAAAGAATTTGGAAATTATGAATTAGCCAAATCAAAATTCACTATGGAGTTGAAGATTGCTTCTATGATTAGGAAGAAGAAAAAATTGGTGAAGAAACTAAAAGAGAAATTTTTTGGAGTTGAGGAAGAGGAAGAAGAGGAAGATGAAGAAGAAGAAATAGAAATTGTAGAAGGTGTTGAGGAAGAAGAAGATAAGGAAGAACCTATTTCTAGTGACAAGAAGAAAAGAAAGGCAAAGACACTTGTAGTGACAAGACCAAAGAAGTTTGTGAAACCAAGTCAGCCCAAACCAACAACACCTACCACAAGGGCTAGTACAAGAGTCACTGCACAAAAGGCTAAAGAGGTAGACAAGCCTAAAGAGCAGGAACGTGGAGCATAGAAAAGACCAAGAAGAAAGTATGATAGTTAGGCTGAATATGATGAGGAGAAGACTAAATCTAATGAAAACAACTAATTCCAAGTGGTGAGTCATAGTCCCTCTTTAGACCTAGATAACTTATGAGAGAACATTAGAACCAATACTGATTTGTTAGGTTTCTCTCACATTGAATTTGATAATTTTCAAAAGGTTGAGAAAAATCAAGTAGAGGAGGCAATATATGCCATGATGGCTACTTTAAAGAAAGCTCCTCTAGAAATTGCCAACTCCATACCTAATAGTCTATATGATAGAGTTGAACAAAAATGGCACTATTCTTTAGATAAAGAGAAAAAAATTAGGGAGACATCCCGTGCTGAAGTTATGCTAGAAATTAGCAAGGCACAAATATCTAAAGCCATAAACAAATATGCTGTCATATTTGTACCTAAATATAGGGCATTTAGCATATTAAAGAACAACATAGAGGATGTTGTCCATAAGTCCAAACAAATGTGGAAGATCAAATATCGACTAGCCACAACCAAAGATAATAAACACAAACCTATTGAGGTAAAAGATAGTGAAGACAATAACAATGAAGAAGGTACATTTGAGGGAGGAATTGATATGGATGTTGACAAGAAGGCAAAAAATGAGGAAGAGAAGCAACAATACTAGAGTGTAAAAGATACACAAATGCCAAATTCTAGCCCGCCACATGTAATAAGTGCAATCACTAAAACTATCAAAATTAAGAATGTCTCTAATCCTACTAATTAGAACATCAATCCCCTAATAGATGAAGATTTAAAAATAATACTTGTCCAATCTACACTACATGCCAAATTATGTGACAACCCTATATTGGTAAGTGTAGATGAAATTCATAAGCTAGAGTCTATGACTATAGGAGAGGAGGTGGAAATACAAGACACACCTACAATTGCTCCTAAAGTCACAACTATATAACCTTCACAACCATTAGTTGTATATCAAAGTAAGGAGACAATAGGTGGCACTGTCAGTACACCTATGGAAGGCACTCCAATCTTGGAAAATGTTCAAGAATCTAAAAATGATAAGGTTGAGATAGTTGGAGAAGATAAGGTGGACAAAAAGTCAATCATGGGACACCAATTCAAATAGGTCAGGTAGATGTACTTGCACCTTTGCTACAAGCTCAAGCTGTAATTGATATCCAAAGGGTAGAAATGGACATGCCTAAAGAGATAGATTTGACACCCAAGCTGAAGGAGCTAGTAGAAATTCAAGTATTGGTAACATTACCAGAATTAGAAACTCCTTCCAATCAAACTCTTCAAAGACCAAGCATAGATGCTACACCATTGCAATTCTTAGTGCTAAGTCCTAGCTCATCTAAGGAATAATAGGTGATAAATTATGGAGATGTTAGCCTAGATGAAGAAATTATAATTCCCAATTTTGATCTTGCATCAATAAAAATTGAGAAGATGGGTATACAACAATAGTCCCTAACAAGAAAGAAACATCAAGAATTTCTCAAATGGGAGCATAGGAAGAAGCAAGCTTTGATTGAGATCAAAGACATTTTATTAGATGCATTTAATATACCTACTCTAGATGAAACTAAGCCAATTATTGAACACTTGACCAATATAGTGGAAAGAGTAAATTACATAGACCTAGATACCAATGTCAACCTATTGGAATGCTTTGAGAAGAAGTTTCAAAACAAAGTGAATTAGAAGATATCTAGTGATATAACACTAACACAGGTTGCACTGGCAACTAAAATAGAAAGTGTGAAGAAGGTACTAGAGAACATTTTTTCTTTGTAAACTAAATTGTATAACCCTAAAATCTTTACACAAGAGATAAGAAATCACATCCTAGGTTTGGAGAGTCAAATGAACTCATCAGGTGCAAAATTACCCATGACTCCAACTCAAAGTGAGAAACACTTTAGGACCCTTCTTCAATCCAAAACTTAGTTAGCAACACTACAAGAAGATGAAGCCAATATCAAGGCTAGACTAATCAACATTTAGATTAAATTAATTCCTCACATGGAGATTTTACACAAGGAGCTAGGCTATGAAAAAACACTTACAAAGAAAGACCCCAATCTTTCTACATTAGACGACTTAGTACACCTTTCTGCCAAGCTAGCCATCCAAATTAAGTCTTTAGAGGCAGCTTGTGATAATTGGGATGCAAATATTAAAATAATACTTGAGTCCAAAAATCCTTTTTGGACAAATATACTCTTACTGTATGACCCATTGACATCAATGTCAAAAAGGGGGAGTAAGAGCAAGAAATAAAAAAAATAGAGAAAGAGTATTAGTTGAGGCAAACCTACTCAATAGGAGAAATATTTTGATAAAAAATATAGTATAGAATAGATCAAACAACTGAATGGGAGTTATAATATTTTGAGGTATAAGTCATGTTGCAAAATTTTGATATTTTTGACTTTTTTATGGAAGCTAAATAGTCATTTATGTTATGCTCATAAGAATAAGAGTATTAATGTATGACCAAGTGTTTTTGAAACTCATGTCAAAGGAGGAGATTTTTAGTCTCAGATTGGTTTTGACAAGTGAGTGTCTATACACTTATGTCATTTACACATTTCATGTCAAACAAGTAGCATATGTCAAGCACAACATGTAAGTTAGAGCATGTCGAGTAAATAGTGAGTGTCGAGTCACTCATGTGCTGAGTCACTCAAGTGCCGAGTCGATAGTATGTGCTAGGTGATTTAGGAATCAAGAAAGTAGTACATATCGAGTCATTTAGATGTTGAGTTATAACATTGAAGTCACAATATGTGCTAAGCATCAGGGACTTCAGATATTGAGTAACATAGTTTTGTCATAGTTGTTTGTATTGGTACAAACTTTTATGTAAACTATTTTTGAGTTGAGTCAAGGATTAAATTATAATATTTTGGTGATAAGGATGAATCTTAAGTGGGAATCCCTATATATTACATGCACTCAATTAGATAAAGGGAAGGTTTATGTGGTAATATGGATGAATCATAGCTATTGATTTATGCCTAACCCTAAGTCACCTAGGTCTTCTTAAGAAGGACAAACCCTAAACTTTCTATGAGCATGAAAGGGAATGAATGAATGATCACGGGGATTTTTTCATGTGAAAACTAGGAAATTTATGGTGACCAAGGCATTGTGATCTAAATTAAATTGTAGATTTAGTTAAAGGAGAACAGAGAAAGGAAATAGTGAAAAAAAAGAGACATTTGATCAAGAAGGATCAAGTACATAGTAGAATAGAGGTGATTCGTCATCAAGCATTAGAGTGCTAATCACAGGATCATTGTTGAGACATTGTAATAGGTGAATCCATTATATCTCTTAATAGAGTATTCCTAATAGGTTGTATTGAAATTCTCTAACACGATGCTTACTTAATTGTGAGTTGAAGTCCTTTAATTAGGAACACTTCTATAGGGTGTTGAAATCCTCTAACAGTGTGAGACTTAATAGCCTTTGTAAGAATTTAATAGGGAAAACCTTTCATAGGGTAGATCATGTTTCATGATCAAACATTTTAACCTTCATTAGATACACTTTATTACTATAGTGGTGAAGATTTGTGGGTGTCATCCCCACCCTAGTTTTACCTTCTCACTAGAGGGTTTCTAGGTAATCATATTTTATGTCATGTATGTGTGAATGCTTACTTGTTTACATACTTTAGATGTATATGCTTTACATGGTATTTTAGTTTACTTATTGAATATGTGAGATGGATGTATGGTGAATATTTTTATGAGTTAAAGTTTAAAGAACTTATTCACCCCCCCCCCCCACCCCCCCCCCCCCCCTGAAAAGTTTACTTTTCCTATTGTAATTTCAACAAAGTGTACTAGGAGCCCTAAGGACATACATCATGTGTTTGGATGGATTGAAAGGGATCATAAGGTACCCTATGATCCCTTTTGACCCATTATATGATAATGTATGTTACTGTGGGTACTAGGACCCCCAGAGACATACATCACATGTTTGAATGGATCAAAATGGGTCATAGGGTACACTATGACCCCTCTCGATCCATTATATGACAATGTATGCTTGGAGATACATCATGTGTTTGAAAGGGTTGGATGTGGTCATAGGGTGCCTTATGACCCCTTTTCACCCATTAAATGACATAATATGTTCCTAGGAACATATATCATGTGTTCAAATGGGTCAAAAGGGGTCGTAGAATACCTTATGACCTCTTTCAATTCATTATGTGTCAAGATAGATTCCTAGGGGTACTAAGACCACTAGTGACATATATCACATGTCTAAATTGGTCTAATGGGGTCATAGGGTTCCCTATGATTGCTTTTCACCCATTAAATGAGAGCATATGTGTTGAGCTATTGTTTTACACAATGCTTAATAGCAAGAATCGTTTCAAACTCTTTTCTTGAAAAGATAATCCAATGATCAACTCCAAGGTTCTAGGTGATCTTGTGACCTACTGGAATCTACTCAGTTGAAGATAAATGTGAATATTCATGAGGAGGCCTTTGCTGGTTCAAAAAACTCTAGATAAGATGCAGAATTTTCTTACTATCAAAAGAATGAAACACCCAAAAACAACTATATTTTTTTATTTTTTTAATGAATTCAATCTAAAAATGCAACTATATGAATTCCTAATTTAACCAAGGGGTTAGTAAAGAAAATAATGAAGACAAGATGACAATAAGTTTAAGAAAATAACATGAAAATTAAATCCTAACGAACATAAACTATGAAAACAACACTTCTGCAAGTTAAGCTTTCAAAAAGATTGGTAGGTAACCAATGAAAGTAGGAGAAACACTTCCTTAATTCCACCGATGTAATCATCAATGGGGAAATTAGTAATCATAAGATGTTTCACTTTTCATTAGACTGCAAGGCCACAGAAAGTGCGCTCATGTGAGACAAAAATCTATGAAAGAACAAGTTGATGCTCTCTTCTCGAACTAAGTACATATGTAGAATTTGTAAAATTGTAACAAACATTAGAACTAAAAGATTGCACAACTAGAAATAACATAATAAACCTTTGGCTCAATTACATTCTATGAACATATATCCACAAAATATAACACACTTAGGCAAGAATCACTACACTCCAAATGTGAGCACTAAAATCATTTATTATTACAAAATAACAATAGCCTTGATTACATATTACAATCCTGAATTTATAAGAAATCTTCTCCTCAATTTGTGCTAAGAGTGAGAGATATCTTTATGCAATCATATTCTTTTAAACTAATAAAACAAATCTATTTATGTACAAGCTATCTATCTAATTGGTGCTAATTAGGACTCCATCCATTTTTATATCATTAATTGGGTGCATGAGCCTTTACATGTCCTAAAACAAAGAAAGCATAAAGGAATAAGAAAGAGAAAGCCTTCAGTTGATGTAGGAGTAACTAGAAGTGGAAAAAATAGAAGCTCCATCTTCACTAGGTATCCATAGAAGTTAAACTGCCATCAAAATGTGTTTTTGATGGATGGAAAGCTCTAACTTTAGAACTAACAATTAACTATCAATGCAACTCTAAGTTCCTCAAAATCTTTTAGAACACTAATGGGAAAGTTCATAGGGCACACCAGTGCACTTGGTGCACCTATGCACTTGGCATAGTAGTGTACCTTGGAAGTAGGCTCCAAAAAATGCAAAATCTCACTAAGTGTCAAAATTGAAATTATGGCATCTAGGTTTTGTTCCCCTTTATACCAAAGCTATGTCTAGATATTTTCCCTTGAATTTCTCTATTATCTCAGTGACTTGAGTTGCATCTAGCAAATCTAAGGTGTTATATTTATCTTTCACTTTCTACCTATAGTTTTCTACTTTGATACAAGTCTCAAAAAAATCTCCAAGTTTCCCATCCAGTTCTAACAATGCTTCTTCTATTCTAGATGCTTGCCTAATGTCATCATCATTAGTAGCTTCTTCAAAAGTTCTCCAAAATTTCTCAACTTTCCCATGTATTATCTTCAAAAATTTCTAGATATGCATCACTATAATGTTTCTCATCTTCCAAAATTTTCTCTTGGGCTTGGTCCTTGAGCCTATGAATCTTAACATGTAATGTCTTGATTACTTTATTACCATTTGTGATCTTTTCTATCCAATCATCTATCTTATCTAATTTTTTAGCTGCATTTACATCCATCAGCATCTTATGCCTTTGGCTTTTTATTGCCTATAATGCCTACAAGTCTCTTCCCCAGGTATGCACTTCATCAATTAAACCAAAATCTTAATTTAGACTAGCTACTAGCCTGTCTGCATTTTGTTGCATAACATGTAATAACTTCATATTTCCTTGAATAATCAATACACCTTTCTCATCAAAACTTTCTCAACATTATTGACAAGCTCTCAAAAATGGGTCCAACTATACCTTACCCTTATCTCTTCTCTTAATTGTTGTATTTAAGGTTTCCTCAGGGTTTGTGGGATCCAAGGGACCAACAAATTTGCTTAAATACCCTTTTAGGATTTCATTTTTCTACTAAAGTGTTATCAATTCTACCCAATCCTTCTCTAAGCTCCTAAATACTCCCTTCATTCCTATCATTACCATTGGTTTTTTAGTTTCCAAGGTTGGCTTCCCAAGCATAACTTCCTAGATTCGATAATCCCTTGGAGTCCATTCTTCAACATTTGATTGTAGAGGATGGATAGTTATGTGAGAAAAAAAATTCCTAGCTTTGATCACTCATGATGAAGGCTAAAACCCATGCATCCCTTCATGGTGATCCAGGTTTCTTAGAACTTCTATCAATTCCATTCTATCCTCTCTTTAGTGGTGAACTGTTATTTCTTATTCCTTATTACTTCTATCCATAGGCACCTTGGGATATGTTGTACCAATGATTTACCTTTTGAGGATGAAGGGTTTAATTCAGCTATAGCCTTCCCCTTATCTCCCCTTTCTGGAGTCTTTTCCTTCAATGAGATATCAACACCTAGAGTCTTTGTATCTATGTAGCCCACAGTTCTCACCTTTGTGTCTTGGAAATTTTTCTGAGGCTATTCACTTATCTACCCTTCTTCTAACACTTCATTGATGGATACCTATTGTAGTCTTCTTTATGTTCTTCTTGGACCTATTTAGCTTCTGTACCTAGAGCAAGAGGGGTAGTCGATCCCTTCTCTACACAAAATGTGAGTTGTACTTTGGATGCAAGAACTACCTTGGGTCCTTGTGATTTGGGGGGCATCTGACTCCAATCCTCCTATTGAGGTTGATTAGTTAGAATATCTCTTATCTCATCCCTAACCAACTTAGTACCCATGGGCATAAAGTTAGAATATAACATTTAAAAGACATTAGTGCCCACCACATCATACTCATCTATGCATTGTTGCATCTCATTTTCTAATGTTGTAGCTTGAATGGGTTCATTAAGGATAAATGATGTCGTGATCATAGAACTTCTCCTCCTCTCTAAATCTATAGCTATGGCAATCCAAGTTCTCTTGCTCAAAGGTAGATTTTCCTCTTCCTTCTCATCACCCTCTTCTTCTACTTCTTCTAGAATTGGTTTGGGAACTGAGGGGAAAGGAATCACTTTCTTGATCACCTTTTGCCTTCTTTTTACTGGAGTCTTAATCTTTATTCTTTTAGGTACAAAGGGGGAGGCTTGCTCTATTTTTCAAGGTGGGGGAGCCTTTTGTACTTCAATTTCTATTTCCCCTTGGCTTGGTTCAACTAGTGTCACTTGGGGATCCTCTAGGGCTTGTGTAGCTTCTACATTTTTTGGCCCTTCTACAATTTTTCTCTCCTTGATCTAGAGGTGCCTAAATTTCTACCTCTTTTGGCTTAGCTTGTTGAGGATAATTCCTCTTCCTTTTGTCCTTACCTATACTCTTTTGAGCCTAATAATACCCAACTAGTCTATCAAGTTGCTGCACCATTTCTAGTCTCATTGGTGACTAGGATGTATATATAGGCACCATGACCTTTGCTCCTCAACCTTTGGCTGGGTAGGCTTGAGCATGAAAGACTTCTATTTGAGGAATTGGATCAATTTTGAATGGTTTCTTGATCTAATCCTATGCCAATTTAATGATGTGCCTCACCCTATGTTTGATGTCTGAGTTTTCTTATTTGTTTATCTCAGTGTTCATGATAGGCCTACCACCAATCCTATCTTGTTGAATAATGGATTGAGCAACTCCTCTGAGTATTGTTGCAAAATATTTAATAGGATCTTTATCTATAAATCCCTTATTGCTAAATACAAATTCATCCTACAATAATCTCTTATACAAACATCATAGTCATCTATTGCATTTATCTAGCGATCTTCAACTGCATCCTCATGCTAGAATGTTTTACCCACTAAGTATTGCACTCTCTTGATATTTTCAAAATAAGACCATAGATAATTATAATCTTCCAAGGGATATTGATCCCATTCACATTCAAAAGAATAAATGTCTTGTCTTCGATCCACTTGAAAAGGTCCTATAGTCATAGGCCACATCCAACATGTTTTGCACTACTTTCTAACTCTATCATATCCAGAAAAGAGTTGTCAAGAGATCTCCAGGAGAACAAGACTATCACTGCGATACTTGGGCAGCTTCTTGGGATTGATAGTTGTATCCACTACCATCAAATATTTAAATGTTCAGAACTATATATAATAAGCTCTAACTAGTGATATCTGTGCACCTGCCTCTTTTGATATTCTCTTCACATAATCCACTTCTATGAACTAGGTTATTAAAAAGATGAAAGCATCATTCACTATCTTGTACTCCTTACTTTTCTCTAAAAGATTTTTCTTTACTAGCTGAGGATATACTATGTATGGCCATGCATTGGCATCTTGCATATTTCCCCTTTTATATAGCCCTGGATAATTTGTCACTCTACCAGCCAATAAGTATACCAAATATGAAGTCATATAAAGTCTCTAGGAATTCTTAATCACCAACAACTATTCTCTCAAGTTCTCACTAAGAACAGAGGCCCAATCAAGTGGCATCTTCACCATCTTGATGGTCTCAATAAAATGCACCATCCAAATGTTAAGATGCCATGATGTTGGCAAACCCATGACTCTGCTCAAAAGTATAATTGAATACCCAATGTATTCCCTCATATAACCTCTTCTCATGTCTACTTTGCCTACTTTCTTCCCTGGAGGATTTTTCTCTATAAGGTACAAAGACTGGATGATCTCAGAAGCTTCCTTCACATGTTCTCTATACCATCTTTTGGCTTAGTGATATGTCAATTGATGAATCGATCAGCCCTAGGAGATGGAACACCTTTTTAATGTTCTTTGGTCATAGATCAAGGACAATCTCTCCCATTATGCTTTTGACGACCCTCTCTTTAGGAACATAATGCTCTATGAGTGTCATAATCAACTATGAGGATTTTACTAACACTAGATGTGATACTACATTAATTATTTCTAATCTAATTAGTGCAGAAACCATTGGTTATTTCTATATTGGTTTGTTTCATAGTGTTAAGAAGGCTCCCAAATCAGTCTCACCTAGTTCAGTATCTTGAATCTCTAAGTGATCATCCTAAAATCTTGACTTGGTTGGGACACCTTGAAATTTGAATACCACCAACTTTGGAGTTATTTTCTCAGCAAGGAAGGATGATGAGGACACCATTGAGTCTGCACAAAAAGCATGTCCATTAGCTTAGACTTGAAGAAATCTCGATTAATTAAGATCCTATATTAACACAAATAAAAAACCCTAAAATCTAACTGTTCAAAAAGCCTAAAATTTTAATTTTTAACCATTGATGCAAAAAAGAAGGGTGTACCAACCACACCTAATAGGTGCACCATTTATTTACAAAATTTACAAAGATAAGGTGTGTAGTAGTGCACCTCATGGGTTGTACTGATGCACACCCTATACTTTTCTGCGAAAGAGTTTTGTTAAAGTGGAGGGTAGTAGCACACTAATTAGGTGCACTACTATGCACCTTAGGTTTTCCTTGTTTGTTTTAAAAGTTTTTTAAGGCTTTTTCAAAGTTTCTAATGCAAGAATGGTGCACATCAGTGCACCTCAAGAGGTTCGCTAATGCACACCTTTTTGTGGTTTTTTGTCTTTTTTGTTTTAAAGTTTTTAAATGTGAAATGGTGTGCATCAACACACCCAAGAAGGTGCACTAATGTGCACCATTTTTCAATGTTGTTATTATGTCCATATTGTATAGGGGGGTGAGCAAAAGGTGCACCTCAACTTAGTGTAGAGCCACAGTGTTTGAGTTGCAAAGGGGAGGATAATTTTTGAGTGAGGAGAAGGGGTGAACCCTTGGCTTATATAGCCCCAAGGACCCCGCACATCTTTGCACTACATAGGTGTGTAGCTACGTAACTACGTAACTATGTAGCACATAATGTGTCTCTCTTTATTAGGTTGGTACACTAGCACACTTTTTTAGGTGTGTTGCTGCACCTTTTATTTTGCAAAAAAGACTCTCCATTCTAAAAACTCTGATTTTCATCAACTAGGTTTCTCAATCAGGACCCATACATGAACTAGGACACTAGATAAAACCTCAAAAGAACTCAGACCCTAGACTAGGGATCTGAAAAGCCAAAAAATAAAAGTAGGGGGTCCTTATTTCTTGATGAAATGGGGCATGCATTTTGAAACCACAACAATATGTTCCTAGGGGTCTTAGGCTCCCTCTAAACATATATTATATGTTCGAAGGAGTCAAAAGGGGTCAAAGAGTACCCTATGATGCCTTTCAACACATTATATGACAAAATATGTCCCTAAGGGTCCTAGGACCCCTAGGAACATACGTTATCTGTTTGAATCAGTCAAATGGGGTCATAGAGTTCTCTATGAACCCTTTTGACCCATTAAACAAGAAAATACATTCCTAGGGGTCCTAGGAACATATATCATGTGCTTGAATGAATCAAAATGGGTAATAGAGTACCTTAGGACCCCTAGGCAAACTTAATATCATTGAATGGGTCAAAATGGGTCATAGGGTATTCTAGGACCCCTTTTGAGCCATTAGATCACATCATTTATGTGGTTAGGGGTCCTATGACCCATAAGAACACATATTGTGATTGAATGGGTCAAAGAGTGTCAAAGGCTACCCTATGACCCCTTTTTATCCTTTCCAACCATTATATGTATGGTTAAGGGTCCTAAAGCCTTTAAAAAACATATTAAGGATCTTAAAAATAAGTCATACTATGATGAAAATAATAATAATAATAATTTTTGTTTTTGTTTTTGGGAAAATCATGTTTCGGATTTGAGAATGGGTATCTGATTTGGGAATGGGTACTTGATTTTATCGAGTACTTGATTAGGCTTGGTTTTTCTTTGGATGCCACCCCTTCATGTTCAACACCAAAAATGTGTTTTTTTCTTATTATTGTCTATTTATGACTTTGACAATGTATTTGACAACTTTTTTTCATCCAAATTTGATGAAATGAAAAGGGTTTCTTAAGAACATTCTTAGTTTTCCATTGATATAATGTCTATTAAATTATGAGTTTAGTAAGTAATTATTACTTATTTTCTAATGGAGGTAGATAGAAAGTATTGATTGACATATTGATTGAAAAATGACTATAACTTTGAAACTATATAATATTCTTGAAATCCAAAAGATGCATCACATTCTATGCTTCCACTACTATAAGGAATATAATAAAAAAATTAATTTTTTATTTTTTAAAATTAGTTAAGGCAGTTAGACATAGGATTTTTTTAATTCTGAAAATGGTATGTAGAAAATTCATATTTAATTATTTGATTGGAATAAAAATACCTAATAATATGTGTCACACTTGGGCATGAGTGTACTTATTATATCTAGAATATTCATAAAAAATATTATCATTTGATTCTGATTAAGGTGGTCAAACATCCACCTACTTATTTTTGTCTTTAAACTTTTGTACTACTACATTAAAATCCAAAACTTTAACCAAACAATTTTTTCTCCTTCAGATAAAGGCTAGTAATCTAGAAACTACATTCAAATTCCTATAGATTCTTTTCTTACATCTTTTTGATATAAAGTGTTGTCTTCTGAAATAACATCTTTTGAATAACCTAGTGATAAGAACATTTACACCTAGGGGTAGCTAACTCCCATCCTTAATGCAACTATTTAGACACTAGGACCAATAATAAGGCTATTTAACTCTCTTTTTTCTCTCTAGGCTCTGCAAGACCTAGGTGAGTGGACCTTATATTCTTTATATAGTACCACTATAAAGGCATATTACTAAATCTAGATAATAGATAAAAACCCTTGAACCTTCTATATTTATGCAAACATTCATGGAAATGAAATAGCTAATGACGTAACACATGAATCTAACAAACTAAATGAGGGTAACTTCTTTTCAAATCTTAAACAAAAAGGGAAAGATATTTGATTAAAGATTGATATCAACAAGATTTGTATATACAACACCAAGAACATGTTGATCTCACAACTAATCAGTACATTATCTATTGGGCAATCCCACAACTTACATACACACATCACTTGAAATCATTGACACATATCATGTATCAAGACCCCATCACCTTGTGAATCATACATCAATGTTCATGAAAACTCTCAAACTTATGCAATATCTTTCTGATGAAACCTGCAACCTTGTCAAGGTAAGTAAGAATTTACTTGGATCTTTTTTCAAATAGAAAAACCTAACATGACATACAACTTTAAGGGTCTACAAATGGGTTTAAACTCTTTGTTCCTAAACCACAAAATATTGCAAATAATAGAGGGAGGAGATGAGAATCAGAATGAAACTAAAAATTTGATTGTTCATTGTATTCATATCTTTGAAATAATACACCTAAAATGTATGCAAATAACTAAAAAACAACTCAATATACAAGAACTATACCTAAACTTTGCTACTACTATTCATATAAAAAGAAAAACTGAAAATATGGTATCACAGTCATGAGAAAATTGTCTAGAATTGGAACCAAAAATTTGGTAGCACAACAATGACAATAATTTCAACCAATAATAGAACCTTTAAAAAGAGGAAAAGAGAGAGATATATAGATAAGAAGAAGAATCCCATATTGGATTTTCTACTACCAAGTGTACAATTGAAACTCTTTATTCTGCTACTGTTGAAACTATCTCTTCCCTCATCTATTGGTAATCAAAACTAATCAATTGCTATTGAATTTTTTTTTTTTGAATAATCAGAGAAACTCTCCCCTAAAGGAAAATCTGATATGCATCAAAGGTATAGGTACTTCAATCAACTTTGTCTTGACTTCATCTACCCTTGTGAATCCTTACCTACCTTCACCAACAAAAAACTTATTACTTGCAACTACCCTAACAAACATTCAATTCTTCTTGGTAGTCATTTTAGTGGATCTTATCTTATCTTAAACTAACTACAATCTAATATTATCCCATCTGAAAACATCAAATCTACACTCATGCTGAGAATGCCCTAAAATTAAGAAACTACTTATAGCCTATACCGCTAAATATTTGTTCAAATTTTGATTCCATATTCATAAAGTTCATCTTTTTTTATTTATTCCAATGGTATTTTTCTTTGCATATTGTTGATAAAAATCACTCCTCCATCATGCATTTGAAAATCAGGTTCCCAGTTCATAAGCAAAGCATAAAATTGAAAAATTTAATTAACTATTGTCAATACTATAGTAAAATGCTTAAAATATTTAAATTTTTCATCTGAAGCCTGTATGTTGAAATTTTTCACATTAAAATCAATAAAATATTAATTTTTCAATTTCATATTTTTTTTTCCTTTTTTCCATCTGGATCAACCCCCTATTGACCACCTATGTGCCACCTGGAAATCTCCTATTGGCCAACTCCTACCACCCCATCAATGCCACCTCACTATCTCACTTGGGTATCTTGCCATGTGTCAAATTCTCACTCTATCAAAGGCTTAACTCTTAACCACACTCTAACTCATACAACTGGATGAATTCATGTATTGGCACAATGTGATAGCTACTTTCAATTAAGCATGATTAACTCTAACAACCATGCAAAATAGACCATTTCACATAGTTGCACCACTTTCCCTATTTTAACATTTGGTGCTAGTGACATTGTTCTTGGTGTTTAGCTAACTACGTCACTTTTTCATGTAATTACCCTTTAACAACATAGTTAGGCCTATGAAATAGCAATCGAGCACCACCTATCCTATTGATGTCATCTTTCTTCACTCTCTTGCTTGTGATCTACAAAATTTTGGTCTTTGTGTTAGCTGGCATGGTCGTCCATGGTGGGGCCCCTCCACTCAAGTCTGAAGCTTTAAAATCTCATGTCTTCAATTCTTCTCCTCCAAAATAATCCTCCAACACTACTTGTTTGAATCTATAGATAGTTGGGGCTGGAGTGGGAGGTAGCTTCTTCTATTCTCAACATAATACATGTGCCCCCTCAATCTCATAGTAGAGAGAACATAAAATTATTCCTCTACATGCTCTCTCCCTATCACACTCCTCCAAGATTTACTAGGTCAAGTGATGACTATAATTCCCAACTAAACTAGTGGCCATCTCCCAATGCCTCTTCAAACAACTAGACTTTTAGCCCATAATGTAGTATTAACCCCTATTGGAGGTCATTTGGTAGCCCATTTTTAGTTTTGTATCTTGCAAGGTATAACATCTTCAATCTATCTTCTTCTTTTTCTTATATTTCAATCTTACATTGCATATCACTTGCTTAAACATTCTTAAGGTGGAGGTGAGAGAGAAATAAATACAATTAATTCATCATTTTGCATTAGGTTACATATTGGCACTTCCTTTTTGTGTTAATAAAATATATCTTAAGAGTTAGATCTTGGTTTTCCCCCTTCATTAGTTGTTAGGGTGGTTAATTCCATTTCTCCACTATACACTTCCCTTTCTTTTCATCTCTCTCTTTATTTCTCCCAAATGGAATTAGTTAGGACCTAATAAATACTCCTTTATTCCTCTTTTGAGACATAAATCTTGATGTGGGACTTATCCATTTTGGTCCTCACTTTACTCTTACACATCACTTAGAATCTCTTTTCTGCCCCAAAATTGAGTTTTCTCAAAATCTATCCCTAATTTTCTAAAATTTAGTCTTCTTTCAAGACACCAAGGGATTGCTAAGGATTTTTATGGACCTAGTTAGTAGGGCTAAATTTTGACCCTTCGTAATCAAGGCTAAAGTTTGAACTTTCTTGGAACTATTTTAGGTCCCCTTCTTGGGCTCTTTTCTAGGGTTGATTAGAGTTGTCAAGTTTTATGCCCATTTAGCCTATAGGATAAAAATTATTTCAATCCATTTATAAACCCATCCATTTGTTGGAAATACTTTAGAACTGGGGGGGGGAGGGGTGAATTAGTTATTCAAATGTCCTATTCAACCTTTTCACTAAGTATAATGATCTCATTAAATCATTCATTCATCCAAGCTTTAACTTTTCTAATCAGCAAGTTACTATAAATCAACATGCAAGCATAACACATAAGAAATCAACACATAACATAGTGATTTACGTAGAAACCCAATATGGGTAAAACCACCAATAACATGCTACTCAATTCTCACTCTTCTGAAGTGATGCCCTATGAAAGGCCTACCCTGTTAAAGGCTTACAACACACTATTAAATGTGACCTTGTTAGAGGATTTAACCACCCTATTAGAAGTGGGCCTAGTTAAAGGACTTTAGAACATTCACTTGGAATGCCACCCGATTAAAAGATTTACAAATGGCTATTAAACTAAACCTAAGTCCATAGGATTTTCTCTTATCTAATACAATTGCTAGAGAGCATTAGAAAATATTTGACCTAACTACAACATACAACTTAACTTACAGATCTTAGATCACTTTTCATCTCATACTATTTTCCTAGCCTTTAATCACTACAACTCTGATAGCTTGCCCTCCTTTCAATCTTAGTCTCCTTGAGTCTCCATGTTCAATGTACCAATGTAATCATCTCTTCATAACTACTCATAGAAGGAGAGCCTTTGTGCTCTTCCTTGTCCTAGATGTCTTCTCCTTGACACCCTTCTAACCACTTCACAGATTTGGCTCTTCAGTAGCAATAGTATTAGCATCATTTGATTCTTGGTCTATGACTCCTTAAATATAAGTCTTGGAGTTCTTTTTACACTTGATTCTTCAATTCTTTAATTTCAATTCATATGAATTAGGTAGGATTCATTGTAGCTAACCCATATTTTGTTTCCTCTAGAAACTTCTTGAATAATCCTCTTGAATTTGCCCAAAAATAATTTATATAGAATTCTATGCCACCAACTCATCATCCTTATCTCCCAACTCATTCACAAAATTCAAGGTAACCACTTTGTCAACTCAGATTTGGAAAATCTTTGTCATTAGAAATAATGCAGTAGCTTGGTACTATTAAAATACTGGTTCTTGGCACATACTGTATTACTCGGAATCAACTATTTTTTTCTTGATGCACCTGAAGATCACTTGGCACCATCTAAGATTTTCTTGATGCTCGGCACATGATCTTCACTTGACACCTAAAGATCACTCAGCACACACTAGAATTTCATGTTACTCAGCTTCAACTAACTTGCTTGGCATCCACTAAAGATCTTAGTTTAAGCTTTGTAGTCAACCTTGTTACAACTTCTTCCTCCAATGTTTCTAAGAATGACCAACCTCTGTATCTTTGAGTATGTTATCAATACATCATTTAACCATTGACTTAACTGATCCTTGCACTTCATTACAACATCATAACTCAACCTTTCCCTTAGGTGTTCTTGTTACATCTTGTTGATAAAATCCTCTTCACCAATCAACTAAGTGATAGTTCTTGGATCTTATAAGAAAATGTCATTCCTATAAATAGTAGGTTTGACATCAATGACAAAACCATGATTGAAAACAACAATCTTATTTCTTTGAAACAATCCCCCTCTTTGATCTTCATCAATGAGCCTTTCAATTAGATTTTCAACAATCTCCCTCTTTGGCACTGATGGCAAACCAAATTGATCAACTATTAGACTAAACTATTCAATGACAAGTTAACTAAGTTAGAAAAGTAAGTCTAATGCCAAAAGGTGATTGTAACTTCACATCTTCTTCCACTATTTTGATTGCTTCTTTTTTGCTTCTCTCTCTTGGTTGTTGTATCCTTGTTCTTAGTTTTTCTCCCTCTATATTGCTCATCTTTTGCTATTCTGATCAACTTTTGATTATTTTTGTCAATTTCTCCCTCTATCTTCATTTGATTAGTATCTCCCTCATACTTCTAATCACTATATCATTAGCATGTGATTAGTTTCTCACAACTTCTCCTATTGATCAATTTCTCACATCTTCTCCCTCTTTGACAACAATGCCAAAGACATATTAGCATCTTAATATGAAAGTATTTCTTTTGTAGGTTCATTCAATTTCTCCCTCTATCACCTTGCTTGTGACTGATTAGGAACTTCAACACTTTTACTACTTTAGACAAGAATCCTAAAGTAAATATGCTCTACATCAATGTGTAAAATCTTCAACAATCAACTTACTTGATGCAGGGCATTCTTGTTTTTGCTTCAAGTAGCCTTGGCTAGGGGTATCACCCCTAATTTACCTTTAAGATACTCAAAAGCATCTTTAGGTAGTTATTTTGTGAAGATATCAATAATTTGTTCCTTTGGGCTAACATAGTAGAAACACAACAACAAGAAATAATAATGCAAGATATTATACCAAATCACAATCCTTTATTCATAAAATATAACTAAATGCATGCAATATGACTAGTTGTAAGGCCTTCTAGGTTAGGGCCAAATACAAAAATCAATTACAAAATACAATCTTCACTTGTTTTTCTTCCACCAACTCTCATACATAGTGATACTTGATTGCAATGTGCTTGGTTTTTGCATGCATTATAGGGTTCTTTGATATGTTGATAGCACTAGAATTATCACAATAAAGTATTATAGGCTTAGTTGCCTCTTCCTTCATACCTTGCAAAAAATTTTTGATCCATACAATATTGGTGCAATTTATAGTAGCTGCAACATATTTAGCTTCAATAGTGGACTGTGAGGTGCAATTTTACATTTTGCTAGTCCATGTAATCAACCTTTTTCCCAAGAAAAGTTCTCCTCCACTGGTGGTTTTTCTATCATCAATATTACTTCCCCCATCTACATCAATGTGGGCTTTTAGTTCAAATTTCTCACTCCTCTTATAGTACAAGCCAAAGTCATCAGTTTCTTTCAGGTACCTTAGGATTCTCTTTACTGCCATTAAGTTATTTTCTATTGGATTTGTAGAAAATCTTGCCACTATTCCAATAGCTAATGCAATCTTTGGTCTACTATGTACAACATATTGCAACTTTCTAATCATTGATCTATACAAAGTCTAATTCACTTTAGCAGACTCATTATTCTTGGATAGCTTATGTACAGTTGCCATTGGTGTACTAACTGGTTTTGACTCTTCTAATCCAAATGTTCTGAGTATCTCTTTGATTTATTTGGATTGGGTCACAAATATGCCATGTTTCAATTGATGCACTTGTAATCCAACAAAGAATTTGATTTCTCCAAACATTGACATCTCAAATTCATGTTTCATTTGATCAGAAAAATCTTTGCAAAGAACATCTTTTCCTTCAAATATTATATCATCAACAAAGATTTATGATATCAAAATTTCTCTACCTTTTTCAGCTTTGATGTACAAGTTTCTATTGTCATCTATTCTCTTAAATCCTATATTTACATGATATTTTTGTGACCTCTCATACTATGCTCTAGGTGCTTGCTTCAATCCATAAAGTGCCTTGTGCAATTTGTAGACCATGTCCTTATTCTTGTCATCTACAAATCCCTCTAGTTGTTCTATGTAGACTTCTTGCTCTAGTATACCATTCAAAAAAGTAGACTTCACATCCATTTGGTAGACTTTGAAACCTTTGTAAGTAGCATATGCAAGTAATGTTCTTACTCCTTGCATTCTTGCAATAGGGGCAAATGTTTCCCCATAATCTAATCCTTCTTCTTGTGCATAGCCTTTGAAAACTAGTCTGGCTTTGTTTCTTGTTATCTCACCATTCTCATCAAGTTTGTTTCTAAACACCCATTTGATACCAATCACATTCTTATCATCCAGTCTAGGAACTAGGGTCCATATTTTGTTCTTTTCAACTTGATCTATCTCTTCTTCCATGGCTTTATACTAGTCATTATCTTATAGTGCATCTTTTACTATTTTGGGTTCAACCTTACTCAATAGATATGATTCATTCCTTAGTCTATTCATTGTCACCAATGATTTTTCCTATAGGGTGATGTCTTCTTACATACTTGGCTAACCTTGGTTCTTTCCTTCTTTCCATGTTTGGTCCTTCAACTTTAGAGTCATTTTGCTCTTCTTCATCTGGCACTTCATCATTCCTCTCATTTATATTGTTTTCAAAATTAGAATGTGCATTTTCTACATTCTGTAGCTTGGCTTCTAAATGCAACTTGACATTCACTGGCTGTGACTCGGTAGATATTGAAATTTGTTGTTGATTCCCAACTTGATTTGTAGCATTGTCTTCAATAGTCATTCCTTCATAGAAGTATACAAATGATCTATAATCATCTGATTGCTTGGACTCATCAATTTGAACTTTTGCATGCTCATCAAAATTTACATTTGCACTCTCCACAATCCTGTTAGTGTTAGTGTTCAAACACTTATATGCTTTACTTCTAGTAGAGTATCCAAGGAATATGCCTTCATCACTTTTTGCATTAAACTTTCCATTTCTAGTATCTTTAAGAATATAACATTTACAACCAAATACTTTGAAATGTTTAACATTAGGTGAGTGACCATACCATGGTTCAAAAGGTGTTGCATTTGTACCTTTCTTGACTTGAACTCTATTTAGTGTGTGGACTGCAGTACTTACAACTTCTCTCTAGTATTTTAGTGCAACATTTTTCTCCATCATCAAGGTTCTAGAATAGTCAATCATTGACCTATTCCTTCTTTCAGCAATACCATTCTATGGTGGAGTTCTTGGTGCTGATGTTTTTCTTTTGATACCTTTGTCATTGTAGAATATTTCAAACTCTTTTGATGTGAACTCACCTCCTCTATTTGACCTTAGGCATTTCAGGTTCTTTCTTGTTTCTTACTCAACTCTAGTCAAATACCACTTAAACATTTGAAATGCATCAATTTTTTTCTTCAAGAACATAGTAGTCATCATCTTGGAATAATCATCTACAAACAACATTATGTATTTGTCTCCCGAGTCACTTTGTAGTTCTATTGGACCACATAAGTCTATATGGACTAACTCTAGTATTTCTTTGGAAGTGTATGTTTTTCTTTTGAAACTAGACTTAGTCATCTTTCCTTGTTGACATTGTTTGCACATTGTGTTTTTAGGTTTCTTTAATTTGGGAAACCCTCTGACCTTCTTCTTCTTGCTAATGCTAATCAAATTATCAAAATTAACATGACATGACTTTTTATGCCACAACCACACATCATCAAATCTAACAACAAGACATGTTGCATCTTTCATATCTAGGTAAAATATATTACTCCTAGTTTGTTCACCTTTTCCTATCAAATTTCCATTAGTGTCACAGATCTTGGCAGTTTTGTTTCCAAATTCAACTTTGCAACCTACATTGCCTAACTGTGATACACTCAACAAGTTGTAATTCAATCCTTGAACATAGTATACATTATCACATGAAATTTTCTCTATGAGTTTAATGGAGCCTTTTACATTGATTTGACATGGAGCATCATTACCAAATCTAAGACTATTTCCATCATATTGAGTAAAGGTAATGAACTTACTTTTATCTCCTACCATGTGATGTGAGCATCTACTGTCTATGATCCACTTTTCATTTTTTTTCTCATAGGTAACCAATGTTGTTGGTTCATCTCCATCTTTATATGATTCATCCTTTATGGCCACATATACTACTTCATCATCATTCCCATCAGAATCTTCTTCAACACTGTAACATCTTTTTCCTTTCTCCTTGTAGTCTTTGCTATCATCTTCTCTCTTATTCTTGTACTTGTTTCCTTCTTTGTAGTTCTTCTTTTGTGTACATCTTGTAGCAATATGACCTACTTCATTGCAATTGAAACATATGATAGGATCTTACCTTTGAATTTACCTTTGCCTCTATGGAATCTCCTAGCCAATAGTGCTTCTAACTATTCCACATCTTCCTCATCTGTGCTGCTATCACTAGATGCATGTTTCCCCTTTCTTATCTTTTTTCTTGATGTCTCTTCCTTAGTGTCTTTTATAGTCATTTTTTCCTTGAAAGAAGATTCAAGCTTTTCAAATTTGTAGTTATTGAAATTGGACAATTCAAATGTAGCAAATCTTCCCACTATTCCATCAAAAGTTAGTGTGTTTCCTTGTACACACCTTAGCTCTTGGATGGCTGAAACTCTAATAGCATAGATAGGGAAAAGAGTTCTTAAGTATTTTCTAATGAAAATTTCTTCTTCCAATTGACCACCTAGACTTCTTATTGCACTTACCACTTCTTTCATTCTTGTAGCATATTGAGCAACATCTTTACCTTCCTCCATTTTCATGTCATCAAACTTTCCTCTTAGGCTTTCTCTCTATGCTCTCTGGACATTTTGATCTCCTCCATAGATATCTAATAAGGCCTTCCACATCTTAAATGTAGTGTCACAATCTTTGATGTCATCATATTCTGCATAATTAAGTGCAGAGGCAATCTCCAGCATTGCTTGATTGTGCTCCTTCTTTTTGTTCAAATCTTCTACAGTAAGAGGTCCTGTTGGATTTACATGTTCTATTCCAATTGAGGTTTCTGCATAGTCACATATTGATCCAAGGTGCAATTTCATTAGACTCTACCATGCAACAAAGTTTTCTTTTTTGAGCTTGGGAACTTCTCTCTTGGAGATCTTAATCTTCTTGCTTCTAGTACCTTGAAACTAAATCAGCAAATGACTCTGATACCAATTGTTGGAAATACTTTAGAATAATTGGGAAGGGGGGGGGGGGGGGGGGGGGGGGGGGGGGGGGGGGGTGGTCGGTGAATCAATTATTCAAGGTCCAAATGCCCTATTCAATATAGTGATCCCATTAAATCATTCTTTCATCCAAGCTTTAACTTTTCTAACCAACAAGTTTCTATAAATCAATATGCAAGCATAACACATAAGAAATCAACACATAACACAGTCATTTACATGGAAACCCAATTTGGAAAAAACCACCAATAACATGCTACTCAATTCTTACTCTTCTGAAGTGATGCCCTATGAAAGGCCTACCCTGTTAAAGGCTTACAACACACTGTTAAATGTGACCTTGTTAGATGATTTAACCACCTTGTTAGAAGTGGGCCTGGTTAAAGGACTTTAGAACATTCACTTGGAATGCCACCCTATTAAAGGATTTAAAAATGGCTATTAAACTAACCTAAGTCCATAGGATTTTCTCTTAGCTAATATAATTGCTAGAGAGTATTATAAAATCTTTGACTTGACTATAACATACAACTTAACTTGTAGATCTCAGATCACTTTTCAGCTCATACCATTGCCTGGCCTTCAATCACTGCAACTTTGACAGCTTGCCCTCCTTTCAAGCATAGTCTCTTTGAGTATCCATGCTCAATGTACTAGTGTAATCACCTCTTCATGACTACTTATAGAATTAGAGCCTCTGTGCTCTCCCTTCTCCTAGATGTCTTCTCCTTGACACCCTTCTAACCACTTCATAGATTTGGCTCTTCAATAGCAATAATATTAGCAACATTTGCTTCTTGGTCTATGACTCCTTAAATAGAAGTCTTAGAGTTCTTTTTCTGCTTGATTCTTCCATTCTTTAATTTCAATTTGTATGTATTAGGTAGGATTCATTGTGTCTAACCCATATTTTGTTTCCTCTAGAAACTTCTTGAATAATCCTCTTGAATTTACCCAAAAATAGTTTACATAGAATTCTGTACCACCAACTCAACATCTTTATCTCCCAACACATTCACAAAATTCAAGGTAACCACTTGGTCGGCTTAGATTTGTTTAATCTTTGTCATTAGAAATAATGTAGTAGCTTGACACTATTGAAATACTAGTGCTCGACATGTATTTTGTTACTCAGCATGAACTGTGTTTTTCGTGATGCTCAGCACCTAAAGATCACTCGACACCAACTAAGATTTTCTTGATGCTTGGTACCTAATCTTCACTCAACACCTAAAGATCACTCAGCACACACTATAATTTCATGTTACTCTTCTTCAACTAAGATTTTTCTCAGCTTCAACTAACTTGCTCAGCACCCACTAAAGATCTTAGTTTAAGCTTTGTAGTCAACCTTGTTACAACTTGTTCCTCCAATGTTTCTAAGTGTGACCAACCTCTGTATCTTTGAGTATGTTAACAATACATCATTTAACCATTACTTAACTAATCATTGCACTTCATTACAACATCATAACTCAACCTTTCCCTTAGGTGCTCTTGTTACATCTTGTTGATCAAATCTTCTTCATCAATCAACTAGCAAATGCCATTCCTATAAATAGTAGGTTTTACATCAATGAAAAAATAATATTTGAGAAAAACAATCTTCTTTCTTTGCAACAATCTCCCTCTTTGATCTTCATCAATGAGCTTTTTAATCAAATTTTCAACACCATTGGCCTTATTTTCTATCATCCATTATTAACACATGGAAACTATGAAGTATTCACATCAAGCATTCATGGTCAAGCACTCAAGCCTTCAAGTCTTCAAGAATTAAAGTGTTCAAGAATTCAAACTATTTTCAAGTGCATTTAAGGACATCCTTTTACAAGGTATTGGAAATGAGATCTATTGAATTAAAGGTTTTGTAAAGGATCTTCAAGGATCTCATTTGGAGGTTTCATCATCCATCTTTATTTTATCTATCTTTATTGAAAATAATGGAGTTTTCCATCAAGGAAGGGATTCTACATTCATATGCCTTATATATTCTCATCCTCTTGATCCAATTCAGTTGGTAAAGTGAGTCCATTAGATTCAATTTTAGAAAAAATACTATGATAAAGAGAATTTTTGGATTCACATCACATTTCTAGTATCTCTATTATTTTAATTTCAAGGTTAATTCCTAAACTTGGATTTGACCAAGGCAAGCCCCCAATCAACAAAACAAAACCATTTTTAATTGTAGGTTATAGATCTTGGAAAAATAGGTTACAAATCTAGATATATTTTTTTGTCAAACTTTGGAGATTCATAAATTATTTCACATTTAGAGATTTTTGAGTAGGGTCAAACTTGATCCTTTCTACCAAAAGTTGACTCTTCCAAACAACTAAATGTCATGCCCTATTTTTATCAAGGAAAAACACAACCATTTTTTTTTTTGAAAGTTACATTAAGGTAATATGAATAGATCTTGACTTGATATGAAAGTCTGATCAAATTGTTAGGAGTTTGGATAGACAATTCATGTCCCCTCAAGGATGTTATAGGGTTACAAATCTACTCATTGAGTTTGGAGAGAAAAAGGTTAGTTGGTGGAAAGATTTTTTTTTTCCTTTGAATTCATGTACGATAAGTTTTCACAAGAGGCCAATCATGAATTGAATAACTAGGTATAATGTACTAGCTAGGCAATGTTATTGTATCAAAATTCACATCCTATCCTCAAAGTGAGTCATTACTTATGTGATTTTGAAATACAACTTTTTGCATTAGGGTGATTATAATGTTGCTGTATTTTTTTTTGTTAAGATGTTTTATATCCAGGTTTTTAAACCATTATTCTTAGTTATTTTTCCAAATTTCATGTTGTGTTACTATTTACCAATTCCTTCTTATTATTAGGAAAACTTACCATTTAATAAAAAATGTAATATGATGATTTTATTGGGAACTCAACTACCAAATTATTCTTCCAATTAATGAATTTATGTGTTCTAGAAAATATTACATAATTACCAATTACGTAATCATTACTTAATGCATATGTTTATCAATCCACTACTACCAATATATAGAATAGTTACTTAATAATTACTAAATATGTCCTATAGGTTTGAAGTCTAAACCAATTGAGCTATGTTTGATTTAAAACCCTGAGTGCCTACCAATTGTCTTTAACCCATTAACTACTATCTTAATACCCTAACATTCTATTGATCTTGTTTACTAAGAGCTTTTCTTATTATCTGAATTAATGACATGTGTTCCATAACCATCCTACTAATTCCATTTACTAACATACCTAATTAATTAATTGTCACCTATTCCTAACTAATTTGAATGTACATGTACACCTATATACTTGATTTCTTCCTTACTAATTGTTCCCTTAGGTTATATACAAAGAAATTATTTATCTATGTAGAACAAAATATAAGAAGCATAGCTCCTTAAAAGAATTTCCCAACCAATCTCCACTGTACAAAATGGAATAAGGATATTCTATACCAATTATTTAAATTAATTGTTATAACTTGTCTTGGGATCAGTTGTAATTGTGTTGTTCTAGACAACATCATTGTTTAAATCTTAGAAGAAATAATTGTTATCTTAATGGTCCTTATTTATTTGTTGATTTCATTTTAAATTAGTTTCTTTTATTTATTCACTTATTTATTATTATTCATTATTATTATTCTTTTAGGTTTACTAATTTACATATACTTAATTATTAATAGCATATATTCCTAAATACTAACCCATAAAATTGTACCCTCTTTCCTTGTTCTAACCACTAACTTGTGTTTCAAAACAACTAACCCAACATTCTAATAAAAGAAAAACCCATTAAATTAAACACACATACACAAATAAAAAAAAATAGAATAATACAAACTCACTTTACTCCTAATCCTAAGTAAATTAAGTGCTTACATTTTTGCTAATAATCATCCTCCATACTTTACCCACTATCCTATCCAATCACCAATCTAACTCTCTTGACTTACTTGCTAACTATTATTAACACATGATTCCTACAAAAATCTAACCTTAATTTTACACCTAAGGCATAACCCAGCCAAACATACTTTATTATCCCCTCTAATATCCCATTATATCCTAGCACCCACAATACCAAAAAAAATGATAATTATACTATCAATCCCCAAACTTAGATCTAAAATAATCTAGTGCCTATTCCTCTTCTTCCAAGGCTCCCCACCTAATTCCTTACATTTTCCCCTTCCTAGGATCTCCACATCCCAAGGTGCCTATCCCACCTAGATTGGCATACTTCACCTTCCAAGGATGGGATGCCCAAAAGCAAGTCTAACCCATGTCAAGACTACATGCTCATAGAAGGTGGTTTTAATCTTTAACTAAGTGGAAACTAAGTTATCCTAAGCATCAACTCCACACCTTACACTTCAAGTTAGAGGCACTTTGGGAAGTGGGAGGGGGGCTGACTTTATGTCAGTGGCTATCCTCTCCCCAAATGTACTATGTCACATGCATTAAGAAAGGGATGTGGAGTGTGGAATGTGCTTGGGGGTTTTTTAATTTATATTAATTTATATTTAATTTATATTTTTTATTTGTTTTGAGATTTGATTATATGTTGGTGGGGATTTCTATTGGATACAATTGTTAACTATGTATTGTCTTTGATGTTACACATATGTCATATCAGTCATCAGACAGAGTCTACCAAGCTCAGATGATCAACAAAGAAATTTACAATGTCTACCAAACGTTCCTAAACATCACACAGTAAAGTTAGTTCTTACCGAGCTCACTCGGGCATCAAAGGATTGTCTAGCAAAAAGTTAGTGTTAATTGAGCTCCCAAGGTTAACGAAGAAAAGTTAATGTCTACCAAGCTCGCTCGAGCATCAAAGAAAATGTGGTAGAAAGTTGGCTTCTACTGAGCTCACAAGGTTAGTAAAGGAAGGTCAGTGCTAATTGAGTTCACTCGGTCTCCAAAGGATTTTTGCAAGGTTTGCAGTGTTTACCAAGCTTCACTTGGTTAACACTAGGAAACCATTCTGGAGTAGTGGTTATCGAGCTGGGTTGGCCAGCAAAGGATTTTATTGTTTTGATATTAAGTTCAATTGTTTCGTGAAATAAATGTAGTTGACTGATGTAATGATTTTTTTAGTTGTTGTAACTTATATTTGAGTTGGCTTGATAATTTGAAAGGTATATATAGATGTTCAAGTTGTGAATTCAAGCATGGAAGTGAATATAGGGATGAGGATGGAATAAGCAAATATTGAGAAAATTTTGATGAAGGATTAGATATCCTAGAGGAGTTGCAAAGTTGTATTCAATCAATAAGGATCTAGCAAAGCATAACAGAGATCTATAATCAGCAAAAGATAAGTTGCATATCATTCAAGTCACTTCATTGTTGCTTTCTAATCATTGTAATAGTGAATCCAAAATCTCTTTATAGAGTTGGTTTAATAGCCATTTTGCAAATCCTCTAACAACGTAATAGTTCAGTTGAATTGTTCTAAAGACCTCTAACTAGGCCACTCCTAACAGGGTGATTAAATCCTCTAACAAGGTCACACCTAATAGTGTGTATTTGTAACCGTTAACAGGGTTGGCTCCTAATAGGCTCACTTCAGAAGAGTGAAAAATTGGTGACTAGTTACTTGGTGGTTTTTCCCATATTGGGTTTCCACATTAAAGCAGGTGTCACTTGTGTTCATGTTATTTCTTTTATTCATACATGTTAATCACTTTGAATGCTTAATAAGTTAACAACACATCTACAAGTTTCCAGCATTTATCTACATGGCTACCAAGTATCAATGTGATTAAATATTAAGACATCTTAAGGATCTGTGGTTTTATTTTTGTGGTAACTAATTCATCCCTCCCCTCTCAGTTACTTCATCTATATTTTCAACAATTGGTATCAGAGCTTTTGGTGCTTACAGGATAAGATTTCAAGGATCTAAGCCAAAGATTAGGATGTCTTATAAGAGGGAAATTCCAAGACTTAATAGGGACAACTTCTCAGCATGGAAAGGGTTGATGAGACTTCATCTAGCTTCTGTTAGAGATACAAGACTAAAATACCTTGATGAAAAATATGCAAAACCAATTGGTACACTATTTGTCAATGATATTGTTGAAAAGAAGATCCACAACATTATGATGATAGATATAGCATCTGCTCTGAGTTATGCGGAATTTGATGACATCAAAGACTGCAAATTTTCCTTTGAAATGTGGGAAAAGTTGAAAGAAATCCATGGAGGAGATGATAATGTAAAAAGATCCAAAGCAAAAAGTCTGAGAGGATAGTTTGATCAAATGAAAATGAGAGAGGATGAAAACATTGCAAAATATGTTGAAAGAGTCAAAGCATGTGTTAGTGCAATCAAAGCATCTGGAGGAGATATCAAGGAGGAGACAATTATAAGTAAAGTTCTTAGAACATTACTGCCCATTTATGCAATTAGAGGCTCTACAATTCAAGAAAGAAGATGTGAGCAAATAATAAGATAAATCTAGAGGCCATAGTTGGAAGATTAACTTCATTTGAACTAGACAAATTTGACAACTATGTTCAAGCTTCCAAGAACATTGAATCAGCATTTGAAGCCAAGATTTCACTCAAGGAGAAAAGAAAAAAGAAAAAGGAATCTTAGTCAGAAAGTGAAGATGAATCAGACGAAAGTTCCAACAGTGATCTTGAGGTGATTGAAGCTCTACTAACAAGGAAATATTCTAGAGGCAAAGGAAAATATAAAGGTAAAGTTCCTCTAATCTATTTTTCATGTGAAGAAGTGGTCATATTGCTGATAGGTGCCCAAATAATCAGAACAAAGATGAGAAGAAAGGTTACAAGTACAATGGCAAGAAAGACTTCAAATCATTCAAGGATAAAGGTAAGAAAACATGTTTTATGGCTAAAGATTCTAATGATTCTAATGATGAAGAAGAAGATGAAATTGTCTACATTGCTATGAAAGATGAGTCTGATAATGATGAGGAAATGACACTCATTTCTCATATGAGCAAAAATGATACATGGATCATAGATAGGGGTTGTTCTCATCACATGACTGGTGATAAAACTAAGTTTGAATACTTTAAAGACTATGATGGTGGCAGTGTAATATTTGGTAACAATGAACCTTGTTGTATAAAAGGAAAAGGAAGAATCTCACTAACCAAGGAACTCGTATGTGACAATGCATATTGGGTAGAAGGACTAAAGCATAATTTATTGAGTGTGGCACAACTACTCAATAATGGATTCAAAGTAGAATTCATGCATGAAAAAGCAAGATTGTTGGATGGAAAAGGAAAATTGATTGGATCAGGCACTCAAACAAAAGGTAACTTATTTTATCTTGAACTTGGTGAATGTTCATGTTTTATTGCTCAAGTTGAAGAAAGTTGGTTATGGCATAAAAGGTTGTGTCATGTCAATTTTGATAATTTGGTGAAGATAAAAAAATTCAAGAAAGTAAGAGGCATTCCTAACATAAAGAAACCTGAGGTCGGTCTATACAAGGATTGTCAGATTGGTAAAATGGGAAAGACTAGTTTTAAAAGTAAAAATTATTAGTCTGAAGATATATTAAAAATTGTGCATACTGATTTGTGTGGACCCATTGGAATTGAAAGCTATACTAGAGAAAAGTTCTTCATTATTTTTGTTGATGATTACTCAAGAATGATGACTATAATGTATCTAAGGAACAAATTAGAAGCATTTGAGAAATTCAAATGGTATTTGGCTAGAGTAAAAAAGGAAACAGGGAAAAGATTAAAATGCTTGAGGTCAGACAGAGGTGGAGAATTCATTTCACATGAGCTCAATAACTTTTGTATTGAAAGAGGAATCAAAAGATAGTATCAGCCCTTGGAACTCCTAAAAAAAATGGAATAGCTGAAAGAAGGAATGGATCTATCATGGATTGTGTAAGAACCTTAATGATTGAAAAGAGCATTTCTATCAAATACTGGAAGAAAGCTATCAGAACTGCAGTTCATACCTTGAACTAAGTATAGCTAAAAAAGGACTGAATCAAAACTCCCTATGAGCTATGGTATGGCTATAAACCTAATTTAAGTTATCTAAAAGTATTTGGAAGTAAATGTTACATTTTGAAAGAATTTAGAAAAGGAAAATTTGATGTGAAAAGTGATGAAGGAATATTTTTGGGATACTCTTGCAAAAGTAAAGAATATAGATGTTTGAACTTGTCTACTTACAAAGTCATAGAAAGTGCACATGTGAAAGTTGATGAGTTTGCAGAAAGGATTGAAGAAGAAAGCAAAAGGGAACTAGAAGATTATAGAAGATTTGTTTTCATTGAACCTGATATAGTAACAGTCAATCAGGAATGTTCTACTCCCAAGTCATCAGTAACCGAGTTACAAGAAGTTCAAATCGAGCTACAACAACCTGAGTTACATTCAGATGCTACTGAACAAGTGTCTACTAAGTCTGAAGGACCCGAACCAATATCTACCAAGCCAAAAAAACTAGAACCTAAAGTTTAAGTGCAAGAGGATAACAATGAAATTCATTCAAAAGGCAAGGAACCTGTATTAGAAAAATATGTTTGGAGACATCATTCATCAGATCAGATCATTGGAGAAAAATATGAAGGAACCATGACAAGAAGTAAGTTGGAAGGTACTTTTTTACTTGCTTATTTTGAACCTAGAAATATCAAAGATGCATTGGGAAATGATAGTTGGATTGAGGCTATGAATGAAGAGATAGAGCAGATAAAGAAAAACAAGACATGGAATCTTGTACCCAGGCCTAAAGATAAAAATATGATTGGAACTAAGTGGGTATTCAGAAACAAGTTGACTAAAGATGGTAAGGTATCAAGAAACAAAGCTAGATTAGTATGGAAAGGATATGCTCAAGAAGAAGGAATAGACTATGGAGAAAATTTTGCTCCTATTGCAAGATTGGAAGGAGTCAGAACCTTACTTGCATATGCTGCCCACAAAGGATTCAAAGTTTATCAGATGGATATCAAGTTAGCATTCCTCAATGTTATACTGGATGAAGAGGTTTACATACAACAACCTGAAGGTTTTGTTGATCTAGAGAAGAAGAACATGGTCTGCAAATTACACAAGGCATTGTATGGTCTGAAACAAGCCCCTAGAGCATGGTATGAAAGATTGCATAACTATCTTATTTAAATTGGTTTTCAAAGAACTAATGATAACAATAGCTTGTATATAAAGGAAGGACCAGATAATAAGATTGTCTTGGTATAAATATTTGTAGATGATACTATTTTCACAAGGAATGATGATCTTTGCAAAGAATTTTTAGAGAAAATGAACAAGGAATTTGAAATGTCTATGTTTGGTGAGATCAAATTCTTTGTTGGTCTTCAAATTCAGAAGAATAAAAATGGTATCTACATCACTCAATCAAAATACATCAAGGAGATATTGAAAATTTTTGGTATGGAAGACTGTAAACCAGTTGGGACTCCTATGTGTACTAGATTAAAACTTACCAAGGAAGATGAATCAAAAGAAGTAGATCAAACATTGTATAGATCTATGATTGGAAAGTTGCAGTATGTAGTTCATACTAGGCTAGATATTGCCCTTGTAGTTGGTATTGTAGCAAGATTTTCAGCAAAACCAAGAGAAAATCACATGATGGCAATCAAAAGAATAATGAGATATTTGAAAGGAACTAAAGATTATGGTTTATGGTACAAATTTGGAGGTAATTTGGATTTGAAAATGTTTACTGATGGTAATTGGGCAGGAAACCTTGATGACAGAAAAAGTACAAGTGGAGGAGCATTCTTTCTTGGAAAGAGGTTGGTTTCTTGGACAAGCAAAAAGAAGAATTGTACATCCCAATCTACAGTAGAGACAGAGTATGTTGCTACACCAATAAACTATTCTAATATTGTTTAGTTTAAACAGTTGTTGAAAGGCATGAAGGTGGAAATCAAAGAACCAGTTGTTATGTTCTGTGATAATACAAGTGCAATCAACATATCTAAGAATCCAGTGATGCATTCCAAAACCAAGCACATTGCAATAAAATATCATTTTGTCAGAGAATTGCTGCAAGATAAGGAGATTAGATTGGAATATGTCCATACAAAAGAACAAATTTTTGACATATTCACAAAGCCATTACCTAAGGATGCATTCTTGTATCTAAGAGGTAAGTTAGGGGTCACTCCCCTATCTGAAGTTTACTAAAATAAAGTTTTAGTGATGCATCAACACATACCAAGTTGAAAATCTATCAGTTGATGCAGCATAATTAGGAAATATTGCATATGAATTAGTACTAAAGGTACATTAAAATTCATTTGAGTTGTGTTATCTTTGGCATGTGTTGTCAAAGAGGGAGAGTTTTACTATCATATCTTTCTAAAATTTGTTTGAGAGGAAGAGTTTGCTATGTAATTCCTTCACAGAGGGAGATTAATGAAAGAGGGAGAGTTTGCTATCTAATAAAGTTGTTCTAATAGAAAAAGACTTGTTTTCAAATTTCATTATGCTATGACATGTTGTGTTGCCATCAATGCCAAAGAGGGAGATTTATGGATACAATTGTTGATTGTGTATTGTCTTTGATGTTATAGAAATGACATATCAGTCATTAGATAGAGTCTACCAAGCTCAGATGATCAACAAAGCAATTTATAGTCTCTACCAAACGTTCCTAAACATCACACAATAAAGTCAGTTATTATCGAGCTCACTTGGGCATCAAAGGATTGTGTAGCTAAAAGTTAGTGTTAACCAAGCTCCCAAAGTTAACAAAGAAAAGTTAATGTCTACCAAGTTCACTTGGGCATGAAAGGATTTCGTAGCAGAAAGTTAGTATTAACTGAGCTCTCAAGGTTAACAAAGAAAAGTTAATGTCTACCAAGCTCACTCAGGCATCAAAGAAAATGTGGCAGAAAGTTAGCTTCTACCAAGCTCACAAGGTCACCAAAGAAAGGTCAATGCTAATTGAGTTCACTCGGTCTCCAAAGGATTTTTACAGGGTTTGTAGTGTTTACCAAGCTTCACTTGGTTAACACTAGAAAGCCATTCTGGAGCAGTGGTTACCAAGCTAGCTCGGCCAATGAAGGATTTTATTGTTTTGATATTAAGTTCAATTATTTCGTGCAATAAATGTAGCAGACTGATGTAATGATTTTTTTAGTTGTTGTAACTAATATTTGAGCTGACTTGATAATCTGAAAGGTATATATAGATGTTCAAGTTGTGAAGTCAAGTGTGGAAGTGAATATAGGGATGAGGATGGAATAAGCGAATATTGAGTGAATTTTGATGAAGGATTAGATATCCTGGAGGAGCTACAAAGTTGTATTCAATTAGTAAGGATCTAGTAAAGCATAACAGAGATCTATAATTAGAAAAAGATAACTTGCATATCATTCAGGTCACTTCATTGTTGCTTTCTAATCATTGTAATAGTGAATCTAGAATCTCTTTATAGAGTTGGTTTAGTAGCCATTTTGCAAATCCTCTAACAAGGTGACAGTTCAGTTGAATTTTTCTAAAGACCTCTAACTAGGCCACTCCTAACAGGGTGATTAAATCCTCTAACAAGGTCACACCTAACAGTGTGTATTTGTAACCTTTAACAGGACTGGCTCCTAACAGGGCTCACTTTAGAAGAGTGAAAAATTGGTGACTAGTTACTTGGGAGTTTTTCCCATATCGGGTTTCCACGTTAAATTTGGTGTCACTTGTGTTCATGCGATTTATTTTATTCATACATGTTAATCACTTTGAATTCTTAATAAGTTAACAACACATCTACAAGGTTTAAGCATTTATTTACGTGGCCACTGAGTATCAACAGTGATTAAATATTAAGACATCTCAAGGATCTGTGGTTTTATTTTTGTGGTAACTGATTTATCCCTCCCCTCTCAGTTACTTCATCTATATTTCCAACATTTCATTGTGTACTTTCTAGTGTTATGAAGTAGATGTCTATGCTTCATGGTACCAATATATATATATATATATATATATATATATATATATATATATATATGTTTTTGTATTATTTCTTCTCCCAAAGTATTGACACAAGGGTCATGGGATTTTCATGGCCTTCCCTTAGGTTGTGTATAGTTTAAGCTAGTCTATGACTTTAACCCCTTTGTTTTTTTATTCACTCTCTTCTATTTAGCTATACCTTTTTTTTCTCTAAAGGAATCTAAAAAATATTCTTTGAAATATTATATTGATCTATAATCTTGAGGAAGGGGATGTTTTTCTTCTCTATACATTTTCTAGAGGCTAAAATGTGCATGTACATGCCTAATTTAGTGTAGAGGTTCATCTATTTTCTTCATCTCCTCAAATCAACTATATTGCTAAGTATATGGGTTTGGTGGTAGGTTGACATTATTTCTATATGCTTTCTATTTAAAAGTCCCTTTAGAAATAAATTCAACTCATGAGTTACATTAAAAAAATATTTCAATTGAACAATACTTTGATAATAAATTGTCTTGATTTGTTTCTTGATTCAATGAAAAAAATACAACAATATATGTAAATTTCTTAGGTATCAAAATGGATGGCTATTCTTGAAATGAATCCTTTCCATAATTCTATCTATGATTCAATGATCTTTATTTACCATTACATCCAAATGCATAATCTATAATTTTACAATGAAATCATATATGATAATGTCTCAAAATTCTTTATTCCTTAATGGATCTTCTCTTCATAATAATGTACATAAGGTGACAAAATCACTTTTACAATACAATACACAATGACAAAATTGAAGGTTTCATCTTTACAATGTAATATTCTACAACATAGAGGAAGAATCCATCCTTGAAAATGCATTATGATCTAACACACCCCTTCCTTGCTACTATGAAAACTATTCCTTGCAACAATATGAAAAGATGAAGAGAGATAATGCACAAAGACATGTTTCCTTCCCCAAGCACATCCACAAGATGACTATTCCAAGCTTGTTTCCATTGCTCCCATGAGCTCAAAATCTGAAAATGCATGACAACAAAAAAACAAGGACCATGGGTGCTTTCCACCCAACCATATGCCTCTAAATAGACCACCCCTACACTAGGGGAACAAGGCTCAAACTAGGATTCACATACAATCTTCTAGGAACATATTTATTACATATCAAAGCTTGAACAATCCCATCCCAAGGGTAAATCACAATGGTTCATCAATGGAACCATAAACATAGGGAAAAGGTGTGCTTCAAAAAATGGAGATTTTTCATACCAAACAATACCTACAACAAAAAAATTTCATGCCCTTTCGAGGCCTTTACAATCATACTCCAAACATACTATCGTCAACTACAACTCTCTTGGAGACCATACTCCATAATATTTATTTATACATCATAGTTCTCATATCACCCCTAGCAAGTTATGAATGATTATGGCATGTAATGGAGCCCATACTCCAAGGTTCTCAATACATTTTCATTCCCAACCAACCCCTTCACCCTGGACTTCTCTTTCCTTCCCAAAGGGTGAGTGAAGCCTTCACACCCATAACAACACTCATGTATAGAATCATGGAAGATCAAAAGCAAGAAAATAAGGAAAACCCAAACTTCGTGCTCAACATCACACAACACAAAACAAAAAGATCCAAGATGGTAATTGTTTTCACTTAGGTTTGCACCCTTGTCCAAAGCCTATGCATGAGGACAACCTAGTGAAACATGGAAACAACCTCCAAGCTGTGGGACTTGAACTATGAGGTTGAGTCTCCAGAGAAGGCTGGCTTCCTCTTACTATCAGGATGCACCTAACTACTCTTGGAGAGGAAAAGGGAGAAGGAGAGCATGAAAGAAAATCTACCTAATCTAATCTAAAGAGGTGATGCACCAAAATAGAGTGTTCAGACCAATCTCTGCCCATATATGTACTATTGAACCAGAATGAAACTAAGGATATACACACTTAGACTTGTTTTAATCAAATAATCACATGTAGATTAGAAAACCAAGATGAATGACACAAGGAAGAGAGATTCACTTATATTATCATTCATAGGCCAAGGAGATATAGTCATGCAGATTATAGATCTCTACAAAACACCAGTAAGAGGCAAAGAATTCTTGCACTTTCATACCAATGGTTAAAGGAGATAAGATAGAAAATCATGTAGTTTAGAGGCACAGGGGAATTTACACTAAGAATCTATAGAGTAGTAATAGAGAAAATAGAGAAAGATCAACCTTTACAAAATTTACAAAAATTTCCTTTATAGTTTAGGCATAACTGAGATTTTCCCTCCAACTGTAATTGCTCCCCAACCACCTACCATTAAGTCCTGTAGAGAACAATCATGGGGATCTGAAGAAAATCTAATCTTTTGGTAGATCTAGATGCAATGATTCTTAATAGGGCCTCGAGAAGACAAAAATGATGCCATTAAATTACTCTGACTAGGTAGATATATTGGATCAGGGTATAGAGTGTTCCTCTTTGTTTTGCATTCACTTCTGGTGGTTGGAAATGATCATGAAGATTAGATCGCAAAAGAAACCCTTGACTTCCCTAGTTCCTATCTCATGAATTAGCAAGTCAACCTAGTCAAACTATCCTTGGCACCAAAATGAGCCATGTGGACCAACGAGCTTATTTTTTTATGGCACCGTGTGGGTCTTCATGAGTTTGACCATGTCCTTCTCTAACTAACCACACCATCCTCTCAAACCCTAACTATGGCAGCCTACAACATAACCGCCAGCCCTTAACTATCAATCCTAGCTGGGCCCATGAAGACATGTATCATCTAGGCACTATGTCACTATGCTATCCTCTAGGCACTTTCCCATAGCGAGATAGTCCCCAGTGTTGATTTTCCTTAGATCTGACGATTGTGGAGACTCGCTGTGATACTACGTTATCTCCTTAACCTTTAGGGCCCACAAAATAACTTAGCACACCTAGCATCTGACACGACCCAAACTGGTACCATCCCTATAGTTTCATAACCCTTGGCCCCACCTTGCTATGTGTCACTGAGGCTCTATGTTGCTATGGTTAAAATTCTCACAGCTTTCCATAGCGAGATAGCGCCCACCGTTGATCTCCATGAGATCAATGATCATGGAAAATTTGCGCTTGTCTTCATAAAAATTTTGATCTATGAATCTTCTTGGCAACCACCTGGCACAACCTAACATCCAATTAGCAACCCACAGAGAAACTAGTCCCGTAGAAACACATGGTGGCTACATGCTTTCTCACATTTTTTAATTTCCTCGCATCTTGATAATGCGAGAAAGCGCAAGCCCTTGATCTACCTACATTGGATGGTGAACATAACTTATACTTTTTGAACCTCTGAGAATATCTACCATGACATCACCTAGGACACATGTCACCAAACCGCTTCCCTACAATATTTAATTTCTTCACATCTTGATAATGTGAGAAAGCGCTAGCCCTAGATTTCTTAGATCTGACGGTGATCAACAAAATGGTATAACTGCACACTAAGTTGCCCAAGTGGACCAATGAAAAATTTCCACCGTACTATGACCCATCTAATAACATACCACTAAGGATGAGCTATAATATTGCTTTGGAGAAGGGTAGGCCCATTATGTCATCTGTGCCATGTGTTGCCAAGGCGCTATGTCGCTATGGTTAAAATTCTCGTAGCTTTCCATAGCGAGATAGTGCCCACCATTGATCTAAATGTGATCTGATGGTGCACAAGATAGATCTAACATATCAGTGTACCAACCAATAGAAACTAGCCATGTATCAACCTATTTGACAAATCCTCACTGATATCTGATAGGGCTTACTTGGGACCCACTGGACAACATGATGTTGTCGTAGTAATACTTTTTGTCTGGGTGCTATGTCACTAACGACAAGGAAAAAAGATTTTTTGATAGTGTCATGGCACCCACCATGGACGGAAAAAAACCTAGCAAAGGAGAAGTAACAAAGAAAAGGAAGGGCCCACCTGACATGAGGCAAAAGGGCACTATGTCACCAACACAAAACAACATGCAACTTTCAATGGTGACATAGCACCATCCTTCGATTCAGATTAATCCAATGATGAGGAACTTGTAGGCCTGCAAAAACATATCATAAGGTTTGATTTTTAATAATTTTTTGATATTTTTGGGGTGTTTAAAATAAGATTAACTTTGGGAACTAGCCATTGGACAGGTTGGGCATACAAATTTGAATTTTTTGGCAGGAGGAAAAAAATGGCAACATTTCTGGTGACTCATAGGGGATGCTAGCTTGCTATACATAAGACCAGTGGCTTGAAGCATCCATTGGGCTAAAGAGTCAAAAAGATGTGGATCCTATGCATACTATGAGACTCTAACCTTACCTCTACGGCAACAACAAAATACTGAAGAAACTCTTTTTTTGCAACTGGAACTAGAAATCAAACATCTCTGTAACCTTCAAAAAATTTCAAGACTTGCTATCTCACAGAGAGACAACCCTATGCTCATGCACTTCTTGGAAAATAAGAAACCAATAGAAATAAAAACTACTCTAATATGTACAAATATTTACAAAGAGAGGGGTCAAACAAACCCATTGACTAGTTTGCTAAAATAGCTGCCCTTCCTTATCAACTAGTTTCTTGTTCCATACAAAAGGACAACCAAATGGATCAGCAGGTATGAAAAGCACACTCCTACATGAAATATCTCTTTCCTAATGCTGAAAACAGTGAAGCTTTCAAGCACTAGGGTGTTACCTTGTGGAGCAAAATATACCTACTCCTCCTTGTGATAATCTTCCTCATGCTCTAGAGTGAACATGACTGGGGGCAACTTGCTGATTTTTTACAGAGCTAGATACCTTATAGGGCATGCTCTTGATGGTGTAGGGCTAGAGGAATCATCCTTGATGATTTGATTATGCTCTACAATGATAGTCTTCAACTGGTTTGGAAGTGGCTCCTCGTTTTGATTTTTTTCCACATCTTGTTCATGTTGCCCATGAACCACTTCCTTTGGATCTACTGGTATGGTGTGATCTTCCACTTGTTGCTGTTGCGAAACATGCTTCTCATATATAGGAGATATTGATTAAATATCCATGGAAGAGAAGAGAGCATCCAATTCATCCAAAAGATCATCCTCATCATTGATCTCCTCCATTGTAGTTTCAAAGATATGCATAGGTTGGGGAAAAAATTCATGCAGGTTAGCATATTCCTCCTCAAGGAAAAAGCTATCATTGAGGCCTTCTTGTCCATCCTCCACATCATAGAGGGTTGTCTACTATAGCAAATGATCCTCTTCCGTTCCTAGCAGCAGATCTTCATTCACTAGCAAGGGCTCAAAAACCATGACTTGCTCCTCAAGAGGAGGAACATACTTATTGTCTTCTTCTTCTTCCTTAACAAAAGAGGGAAGCTCTTCAGATAAGAGGGTTGGGTCCTCTTCCTTTGGCTCAGTAGCCTCCTCTTTTTTCTCCTTAGTAGACTACAACTCCTCACATGGAATCCTTGTTGGTTTGGATTCACTCTCCCAAAACTCTATATTTGAACCATTAGAAGTCAATACAACCGGCCCACCTGGAAATAATCTAAAAGTAAGAGGCTCAAGGGGTTCATGACTAGTCCAATTCTCTCTTATAGGGGATGGATGGGCTATGATAGCAAGATCTTGTGAGGAAGGGGGCTTCCTAAAGCTTGGGATGACATATTTTGGAGGGGAGGGGGGGGGGGGGGGGTATCTACCTCCTTGGCTTGAAAATGAGCTGATTAGAGCCTCATTTCCTGCCCTCTTGCTACAACAACTTGCCTTGCAAGGTTCTCCTCAAAATGTCTCTATTTCTCTCTCTCTTCTTATTCTTGTTAGAGATAGGCCATCTCCTCCTCTTGTCTATCAAGCTCTTGTTGCCTTGCAAACTCATCAAGCCACCTATCAAGGTCTAGCAATAGCTCACCTTGCTCAAGTTGTCTATCCCAGGCCAATAACTACTCATCTTGTTCATCTATCTTCCTATCCATGAATCCATGCTTCTTTGAAATTCCAACAATATATCTTTAAGTTCTTCAACTAAGGATGTTGGGGCTAATGGAGTAGAGGTAGGCAGAAGGTCAAAGTTTTGAGTAGCTTGGCTATAAACAACTTGGGGTGGAGATTGAAATTGGTAATATGAGGGCTGATGAATACAATTTTCATGATATGTGAGGGAATAATGACTATTTCTATGAAATGAATCCATCAAAAAGTTTTTATAAAAGTTGTAATTTCATAGAAAACTTGAAAATTACAAAAAGATCAAAGGTGATCTTTACATACCAGCACTGTTTTTGCTTGAAACTAGTAGATTTGCACTAGAGTCGCCATGGTGTTTGATTGGATGCCTCCAAAGGCTAATGACACTAAGAATAACACCCAAATTCTTAGTGTATCAGGATCAACTGGCTAACCAATGGTCTTTAAATCTTCTGACTAGCGTCCCACCGAGCGTGCCAAAAATTGTTGGTATGATCGGTGGAGGTTCTGGAAAATGATTTGAATCTAACTATAAAAATTCAAATTTGTATGCCCAACCTGTCCAATGGCTAGTTCCCAGAGTTAATATTATTTTAAACACCCCAAAAATATCAAAAAATTATTAAAAATCAAACCTTATGATATGTTTCTGTGGGCCTGCAAGTTCCTCATAATTGGATTAATCTGAATCAACAGATGGCACTATGTCGCTAGTAACACACATTTTCCTTACAATGTCATTCTCATTGCCTATATTCTCATGAATGCAATACCAACATTCAACTTCAAAATGGAAGAAAATTAACTACATGACAAGAACACTAACCTTGAAACCTTTTGCAAAATGGAATGAAAAGCTACAAAAGAGCTCCCTCCAAGCTTCCAAACCCTAAGTGTCTCTAAAGTTAGAGAGTGGGTAGACAACCCACTAATTCCATTCCCAATCCTTTAAAAAGGATCACAAAACCCCCACTATCTAAAAATGGTCATAACATGAGCTACCTTTTCTTACACCCTTGTCTCCTTCTAAAAATGTAGCCTTGACCAACTAATAGAGTGGAAGGATTCATGTGACACTCCAATTTTCGAATTACTTTGAAAGTGACTTGTTTGGAGGGTTCCCAAGGTCACCTAGGCCTACTAAAGATTAGATTTAGACCCCCAACCCATACTACTATCATGTGGGCACTTATTTTTCACCATGGTAATCCCCTAGGACCACTTTTTGATCCCTAGAAGTTAATGGAAAGTTGGAATTCGAAATTTTATGGATAGGGACTTATCCTAACACTTTTTAATGTGAGGTTAACTTGGATACTATGCTAAGGTTATGTTTAGGTTCAGTTACTTTCCCAAAACCCTAAATGCCAAGTCATTCCCATATGGACAACACAAGTGTCAAGTGACACAAACATAACATATTACATTTAAAATGACCTATCTCCAATAATACATGCATTCAACTATCATCCACATACCATTCACATTACAAAATAAAACACATTACAAAGAGGTTTGAATCCTTCCACAGATCCAACCTCAGCCATGTCATGTTTCACATGGGTTTGAGCCTTGGTCCCCCATTAAACCCCATGGTCAAATCCCTTCACACTAAACTCAAGCATCAATAGTCCAAGAAATCATATAAACAATATATAAATAAGTACAATAAATCACTTTCACATTCAACATTAGGCTTTCATATTTCATAATTTCCAATTAATTTTCCATTTTTAATTATTTTTTTATAAAAAAAATCAAAACATTAAAATACCAATCCCTACATATCAACATTTATTCTTATGTAACATGACCAAATTAACATTCTAAGCAATCTCATAATCTATTTCCTACCATATTGATGAAATATTGAATTCGTGACTATTAAATCACAAGGCATGTGAGTTGGGTTTGATTGTACATCTAAATCTATTCTTTGATACTAATCTCTATTTAAACATTATAATTTTACATTTCAAATATTTCTACAGTTTTAGTTTCTATTATAGCAATTGAAATAATTTAGAACATGAAATGAGGTCACCAAATATATCAATTAGATCTTAATGTGCAGACATACATGTGGATCACAAAATGAAAATGTTGAAATGACATAACCCTATAGTCTCGAAAGTGTATCAAACCATATAATTAGAAGTATCATAATGCAATTATGTCATCTATGCTATGATGATTCAGGCAAGGCCTTACACTAAATTATTTATGACTTTTAGATATCTCATAGCTCTAGGTTTGGGGATCAACTTGTTCGATGATTGGAGTTGCAAAAACATCATAAAGTCAAATCTAATATTTTTCTTCATTTTAAAGTGAGTTAATTATTTTCTTTATTTCAACATACTTTCTTTATCTATTGTCTTTTACATCTCTTTCTAAACTAGGGTTTTAAGAAATTTTGGATTCCTTCTCTAACTATGTAACCATTATATCTTTGCTTGAATTAGTACTACTTCATTACCTGATTAGCACTAATATTACTATATCTAGTCACCATATAATTGAAATTAAATATCTTGATCTCCTTGATTCCACTTTGAGGTGTTAGGTTATGTGATAAACTTAGGTTTACATCCTTGCTTCACATTTTCCTATACACAACACTATACTCACCATCAACAAATAATTATTGACTCATATAAGGAAATACATTCCAAAGGGTTAAGGTTGAATCATTTACCATCTTTATTCACAAGATAGGTGTTCTTATATGCATCATACATTTTCATTCTAAGAGATCAACAAGGTTTTCCTAATATGATATGACATGTCACAGTAATACAACACATAAAATTTTCTCCTAATATTCACTAGTAGAAAAATTTACATAAGCCTTCTCCCTAATAATAAGGCTATGTTCATCACTCACCTAAGTTAGATCTATAGGGTCTAGGATGTGAAAAAATCTCCTAATATAAATTTTTATTGATTTCATAACAAAATTTTTTTATCAAAAGAATGTAAATCTATTATCATTATGCATAATCTACCTTGATTTAAACAATGGGCTCTAAAAATAGATACCTTTGGTCTTCTTGGTTTCTAGATAGGAGATCCTCTTGTTTCCATCAGGAAGTCTCCTTTAGTATATGGATCCAACTCAATAAATTTGAACTTAGCTATAATTGCATCATTAAGATCCAACGCTTTGCTTGGTTCTCTCTCTCTCTCTCTCTCTCTCTCCCCCCCCCCTCATCCTCCTCCTCCTCCTTCTAATGATCCACTAAAAAAATGTATCTAATTAGGGGTATTGACCTTGTTAGGAATCTATTGCATACATATAGTGTCTCAATCATTGTTAAAGGACTACACCCTATTAGGAGTTGTTATGTGAAATTAAAAAATGTATGCAATATGAGCCCATTGGAAAAAAATTTAGAGCTCCCCTTGGGATTGATGAGAGGGGCTTAACCACCTCCTATGCACTATAAGTTGAGTGGTTGTATTATGCATTAATTGATAAACCTTTTGGTGAAATAAAAACCCTACTCTAACAAGTGGTATTAGACCATGGTCATAGGGTTTGAATCCTTAGACCCTCAAGAAATTATAAGGGGGAAATTATTGGAAATTTGTTTGGTACTTCCCTCAGGATTCATGACAAGGGCTTAACTACTTCCTATGTACTATAACTTGAGTTGACATATTGGTCTTTTGGTGCAATGAAAACCCTACTCTAATAGAGCCCACTACCCAAATATGCAATATACAATGTAGTTCCTTGACATAAAAGAGATAGATACAAAAACCTCTATACAATATTGATATCTTCAATATATGATCTTTCCTTTGCTTCCCTTTGCATACCCATGATGAAAAATTAAAATTTGCATCTCATATAGTTCACATATCATACATATTGCTTTCCCATAAGTTTTCATATTAATTACAACTTACACACAATTTTTCATATTTCATTATTTCCTTTATACCTTTACACTTTACAAAAACTATCCACTTGGCCTTCAAGCTTTCACATGCTTGGAAAAATGTAATACTAACTCTTTCTCTCTTAGGGTTAATATCTAGGATGTCTTCCCTAATTATTCAAGTAATTATCTCATAAAATAAATAATTCCTTATCTCATAATTGTCCATTTATTGTTATGCTATGTTATGCCTGTATACTACCACAATTAATAAAATTACCATAACTCCTTTTGTACTATCTATATTACCTAATGCTTTGGCATATATCATCCTCACACTATATCCTATCTTTACCCAACTAAAAATGTCCTAGTAATATCTTTATAATCCACAAACATCAAAATTTATTTTGTTCTACTAGATAGCTAACTTGTACTTAGACAATATTCCATGTCTAACTATAGAATCTTCATCTATGCATAGTGTCTTCTTTACACAAAGCATATGTTTCCATAACTAAAAACTCTAACATTATTAGAACTTATACTACTTAGCCAAATTTACATCACCTCCTCCTACTCCTTGTTGGAAATATGGTCAGTTAGATGTCTTGATGGTTTCCATTTAGGGTAATATAGATTCAACATTTCATTTATGCATTTAGATATAGAAAATTATCTAAGTATTAGACAATTTGCAGCAGCACAGTGAATAGATGTTAAGTGTATAGATGACTCATTAAGAGTTAGCTTATGCATAGTTAAAGACAACTTTATGATAGTATCATGATGTGTAATAGTGTGCAAATGTGTATGGACTATACGACATGAGTTACAATTAAAATACCAATGCGGGTATTTAGCAGTGCAGAATAAAGCATAGCAAAGAATTGGATTGTATGGCCTTATGAATTATTTTGATTATAAAATAATTACTAAGTTATGTTGAGCCGACTATGTGGACAATATTTTATATTATGTCAAGCGTGTAAACACATGAAGGCCAAATGAGTATATTTTTGTAAATGTGCAAGGTATAAGTAGAAATCTTATATTGTGTATTTATTGGAGATGTGAAATAATATGTGAACTATTGCATGAATGATCTAAAAAATATGCAATCCTTATGTGATGCAAATTTTGATGTATGATCACAACAAGTGTGAAGTACAACAAACATCAAGTATTGTATATATTCTTGTGAAGAACTAAATTGTATAATTACATGTTAGGGAAATGAGCTCTTCTTGCATACATTGTATTTTCTCCACCAACTCCTAACATGGTCAATATCCTTAATAGGATCCTATTGTTTAATGAATCATCTAGAAGATTTCTTCTTCTTCTTCTTCAACCACTTCTCCAAATGTTTCAAAATCTTCCTCTTCACATGTATACTCCTATCCTTCTCCCAAAGGAATATTATTATGCTATAATAGAACTTTTATGAAACCTAATATAGGGATTTTTGGTTTTCCAACAAAAAAGTATCAAATGCTCAAAATGTTGTGTTATTCCATCATGTTCCTGAATGCAAAAAAATCTCAAATGAGTCAAACTAGGAACTCAACCTTCCCAATAACCTACTAGGGTTCTAAGTGCTTCTACTTACCCAATTTGATGAACAAAATCAACTTTCAATGTTCCAAGTGCCCAAATTATAGGTTAACCCAAAATATTATCATAATAGGCCTAATTCCCTATTAGGTCTCTAGAGACAATTTTTACACTTTTCTCAAAAATTCTAAATGACTCCCAAAAAATTAGGTATTTTGACACTCATTTGGCTTCTTTGTAACATATCAAAAAATCATTATATGTTGTTTTGGACCAACTTACCCTTGTATATACTTAATAATTGTCATGTTAATTAATTAAACATTTTCACATTTAATTAATGTATTTCCTATATGAACCTTAATAAATTGTTTAATTCATTTAAGATAGTTCACTCAAGTTAATTAATTTATTTTTTTAATATTGAATTAAAACCATTCTTATATTATCTTTAATAAGTTTCATTTATAGAGTTAGTTTACTTAATTAGTCTTCATTATGCTTAGTCCACTAATTAGTTTTATTAGTCAATTTACTAAATCACTTAATTGCACACTTAGCTAGATAAATAAGTCTCTAAGTCTAACTATCTAGTCAAGTCGCATGACACCTTACATTTGTAAAACTAATTAATTTTAATTAATTATTATTTAAGCATATTAATCATTAGCCATGTCTCCAATTTCTAAAGGGTCAAAAAGGGGTATGTGTCCTTAAAAAATGAGTCATAGGGACACTTTTCATCATATGACTTGGTCTTTGGGACATGTCTCCTAGTGAAAAAGTTCTTTCCACCTTCTCTATGTTCTAGTGGTTGATCAAGCCACCTTATAAGGTCAAAGATAACTCATGGGACACTTTTCCAAGAGTCCTCATTGAGAGAAGGGTCTCACAACCCTCTTCTCAATGGCCTTTGTGAGATATGAGATACATGTCTTTCCTCTTCGTACCCAACATCTTTGTGTCAATGTGAGAGGAATACATTTCCTTTTTTCTCTCACATTCCAACTATTTTCCTTTTCCTCTTAACTCCCTCAACTGGGTCAATCCTATCCGTACACTTTTTCGATATTTTCTCACCACCATCAAATATCACCATGTAGTCTAGGGACTCCTAAAACTCTATAAAAAGGATCCTCAATCCCATTTGCAAGATAATTCATAATCATAAGGATTTTTGAGCATAGATACTCTATCATTCTAAGAGCAATTATCAAAGCATTTTAACAATTCAAGAGCATCCCTCATTATCATAGAAATTTCATAATGAACTCACCAGAATCATAATTATTCCATATCATAGTTTATATAGTTTTCATAGAATTTTAGAAATATTTCATATAATTTAAATAGAATTCACAATTTTTGAACACTTTGAAGCATCTTGGAGAAGGAGCTTCTTTGAAGAATATGAGAACTCAGATACACAAAGATAGGAAGAAAATGTCTCATGTTGGAGTTGGTAAGTTAAGGTAAAAATCCCCTTTTTATCTTATTTTATTTGCAATACTTCATTGGGTGTTCTTAAAGAGATTATATTTAGTTTTTTTACAGTCTTTTCTCCATTGTCATGAAATTTTGCATATATCTTTTTAGAAATTAAAGTCTACCAAGATAACTAAGAGGGGGGAGGGGATGAATTAGTTATGCAATTATTAAACACTTATCAACCTTATTAATCCTTTAGAATGTGAACAATATAATCAACAACCATAAGAAGATATGCATACACAATAACACCAGATATGTTAACAATGGAAACCCTTAATCAAAGGGAAAACTTTGGTGGGGATGGTGCCCATATAATGATGTACTAATATAAATGTTCCTTGTAAGAGGATGGATGCTTTTAGGAGCCAATGAAATACATTAGTATGTATAAGTCCCTATTAGGAGACTTTGAATCCTTGTTAGGAGATTTCAACCCTATTAGGAGTTGTGCCAACCCTATTAAGAGTTGTAGAAGGTAGAAGGACCCACTATCCAAATAGATTTAGGGGTATGACCACTAAACTCACTGTCCAACTGATCTCTATATTATTCATTACTGAATAATATAAATGTATAGCTCCTTCTCCATCCTCTAACCAGACTTGTCCTCTTCAGATCTTGATACTAGATCACCAACTTTGCATCCAATAATCCCTTATATCACTTACTCACATTTACCAAATACTACCCATATCACACACTTGAATTCATTAATCACTTTCTTCACCAAAAGAAAAATAAAATTCCTTTATACCATATCCTCAAAAGAATTTCTTGAGTTGGCCTTGAGGCATTCCCAATTAATTATCATTGTAAGAATTTTTCTTAGGGAAAAATGACACCAAGATCAAGAAGCTCAAGAACTTAGCACAATATTGACCAAAAATGTATGATCATAATAACAATATGAAAATGAATAATTGATCAATACAAACTAGAAGTGCCTATATATAAAGACCTCTAAAATGACTAGGAGTTAGCAAAGTGATAAGCTTGACAACTAAATACATGTCTACCAAGAGTCGATTATCCTCCATTGAGCACAAGAGTTTGTGCAATGATGAGAGGATAAAATTACATAGGTGTATCTCTTAAAAATATGTTGTAGACACCATGTGATCAATTAGAGTGCAAACAACTATGTTTTCTACATGACAACTCAGATGAATATGAAAACTCTTGTGTTGCCAACAAGACAACTCATATGACTATGCATACTCCTAGGTGTCTCTATGACAACTAATATAATAATGTATTAACCTAAGTAAACTTAAGTAAAGTGTAATAATAATTAATTATTTACACTAACAATAACCTCTTTAAGATAATTATTTTACAATTACACAACACTTTTAGCTCATGGTCTTTACAACTTCTCACATGTATGACCTCTATCCATGTGCACTTACTGATATCACCAATAGGTTGTCTACTATCACTATCTAACTACACTCATCATGATTCTCTCACATGAAAGAGATACAAATAAATCACCAAAGACCACTTATCAAGTACTTTGTCTACTTACTATCTTTTGTAAATCAAGAGTATCTTCTGCACGACTTTGACTTTCTTTATGAACACTTATCCACATCATTAGGATATAGTTTAGAACACATCCTTTACCAGACTTGGCCTAGTCATCAGTACATAGTACATGTATGACCTATTTCTCTATCTCTTACTTTGCTAGTCTTCATAGAAATAATGCTATGTTGACAACAGTGATAAACACAATCATTAATGCAACATGTCAATCATAAACTATCTCTCCAATGCTTAGGTTACTCCCCCAAAGGAATATAATCAGCATTCATGCTAAAAATATCCCCCTTTGGAATTGATGTTAACGTAGATGAAAAACATCTAAGTTCAAAGAATACCAAATCAAACTCTATTGCTATTATTCTCTTCTTTTCAAATCCTTTTGATCAATCAAATATGAAATCCACTAGAACACTACTCTATATGTGCTTCCTCATTCTTAGGATCCACATCAATTATTCACATTCAAACTCTCAGGAACAACTTACATTCTTTCATGGATGGTCATTAATTTCTACATTTCTCTCCAATTCAATGTTTCTCCTCATTGACATCAATCACTCTCATTGGTGCATCTCCCCCATTGTTACATTTTTTCTCCCCCATCCATAGGAGATTTTTTTCATTTATACTTTCCCCCCATTGACATCAATGACAAAGGATTCATTATGTCAATTATCTACTCCAACTTTTCAATTAGCTCAAGTGTCTAAAGATACTATTCTAAACCAACTACAAAGAGTTCTTGATGACTCTAATCCTCACAAATACTCCCCCATGTAGAAAAAATCAACATTAGCCTAGACAAACAATAATGCTATGTACCACTAGACTAATGCATTATTTGTGTCATTTATTTAGAAGTAGGCAGGGGCATAACCTCAAGCATACCTTTCAAACAATCAAATGTATCTTTAGGCAATGACTTTGTAAAGATATCTATAATTTTCTCTTTTGTACTTACATACTCTAATCTAATCTCTTTCTCTACAACTTTTTCTCTAAAAACATGATAATGAATATATGTTTAGCCTTAGAATCTAATATAGGATTCTTAGACATACTCACTATACTTGTGTTATCACAATGTATGATAATAGGTTCTAAAAATTCTATTCCAATGACCTTTAACATTTGCTTCATCCACATGATCTGATTGCAATTATTTGTTGCTGCTACATACTTTACTTCTTCTATATGGGTAGAAGCAAGAGATTGGCTCTCAATTTCATGGAAGTCCATAGATAGAGATCATGCTCTTTTAGAAACATCATATTGCACTTAGAAAAACTAGGTACTCATTTTTTATTTTCAAAAAATGGGTACCCATTTTTTTAAAAATAATAATAATAAATTTAGAAATGAGTACCCATTTAAAAGTAAAAAATGGGTACCCATTTTGTAAACATTAGTTACCCATTTCTAAAAAATTCAAATCTTTTAATTTTTTGTAGGATTTTGAATGAATTTTAAATGTCTCTTTTAATTTTTCAAAATGGGTACCCATTTTTTGAATTTCAAATAATGAGTGCCCGTTTCTTACAACATGGGGCAAGTTTTTTATTTTTTTTTGTTGGTCTCAAATTTTGGTTTGAGATAGGCTTGGCGACTGAGCTTATGCCATGTCCTCTCTAGATTTGGCTAAGGCATTGAACTAACAAAGTCATACCTTGCCATAATTTTTAGAGGGTCTTCCCGATCAATTTTTTTACAAAACAAAAATGCATTAGAGCTCTCACTATCTTGCTTTCAAAAATATAAATTTTATAGTGTTATGACTTTATTTACTATTCTTGTATTATTTTTTAATCAAAGGTGGTACCTAAATGTAAAATAGTTAGGTTCACTAAAACTTTAATAACTTTTTTATTTTATAATTTTTCTTAAATTAACTTACATGTCATCAATCTACATACAATTATTTTGATGTTAATTTTTTTTGAAAAAAGTGAAATTTTGATCAAATTATAGTATCCGTACATGAGAGGTTTTAAAATTTACCTTTATATCCAATTGAAAATAAGTAGTAAAAAATTAAGAAAAAATATTATCATCAATCTTTGGTGTGTTGAGTAACGTATTTTAAAAGAATTTACAAAATTTCATTTATTTGTGTCAAATTATGTTGTCCATACACAAGTGTGGTATGGTCTTGAAACATGCATTTTTAAAAATTTGTTTCTAAGGATCCATACCAAAAAAAATCTATCATGTGGGTATACAAATAAATTATATATTCCAAAAGTAGACTCTGAACACTACAATTTTTATTGCTTAAGTTTTTTTATATTCAATCTCTAAATGCATCAAATTTTTATATCAATTGACAAAAAAAATTTAAAATAGGAAAAAGACCCACTTTTTGCCCAAAAGTGAGACCCAACTTCTTGTACTTACCCATACTTTATGAAATACAATCCTATTCCTTTCTTAGCCAATAAACCAATCTTCCTCCAAGGAAAAATGCTCCACCAATAGTGCTCTTTTTTCCATCCATAATACCTACCCAATTTGCATCAATATATGCAAACAGAGTAAAATAACTTGATATGTCACACCATAGTCCAAAATTAGTTGTACCCTTAAATATCTTAATATTCTTTTTACTGTTGCATAGTGTGATTCCTTAAGATCAGCTTGAAATCTTTCTACCATCCGAGCAATATTTTCTATATTTGGTCTGGTGTGAGTTAGATATTGTAAACCTCCAATCATAGATCTATACTTCTTTGACTCAACTATAGGTGTCTCATCTTTGCTAGATAAATTGAGAGCAATTATTATAGGTGCACCAATAAGCTTGAACCTTTCTAAGCCCAATATTTTCAATAAGTCTTTCAAATATTTTTCTTGTGATAATAAAACACCATCACTATTCTATACAATTTGTAGGCCCAAGAAAATTTTCATCTCACCAATCATACTCATTTCAATCTCATTCTTCATTTCATCAATAAATTTGTCACTTGTTTCATCATTACCTCAAAATATTATGTCATCAATGAATATTACAATGATCAACAATTTATTCTAAATTTCTCTCAAATATAATTTACTATTTTTCATACATTTACAAATCCCAATTTTGCCTAATATTTGTCCAATCTTGCATACCAAGTTCTAGGTTCTTTCTTTAGACTATACAATTCCTTCTTCAATTTGCATACCATTTCCTTTTCTTCTATCAAAGGAAATCCTTCAACGTAATCAATGTAGACTTCTTCTTCCAGTTCTCCATTTAGAAATGTTGACTTTGCATCCATCTAATACACTTTGAACTTCTTACTTGCTGCATAGTCCAAGAAAATTCTTACTGCCTTGATTTTGGCAATAGGGGAAAATGTCACTTCATATTCTATGCTTTATTTCTATGAATATCCTTTGCATACCAATCTTTCTTTATTCCATGCAACTTCACCTTGTTCATTCATCTTATTTTTGAAAACCCATTTAGTTCTTAACATTCTTGTCTTTAGGTTGAGAAACTAATTCCCATGTCTCATTCTTCATGATTTGATCTAATTCTTCCTTCATTGCTTGAATCTAATTATCATCCTTGTGTGCCTGATCTACACTCATTGGTTAAACTTGAGAATTAAAAATGAATTCCTCATGTACTATGTTTCTTGTCATTACTCCTTTGTCTTTTCTTCCAATAGTTTGATCAATAGGGTGATTCTTTGCCAAATTTTCATTTGGTGTAGGACTTGTTGCTTTGATTCTTATCTCTTCTCTTTGTTCAAATCTTTTCTCTTTATCATTCTGCAAATCATTGTTAGTCTCAAAGAAAACTTCAATATTCTCTCTAACAAGCTTAGAATTATCTTCTTCTTCACCAAAAATATAATCCAAAATTCTCTCTTTAACTCCAAACTTTTCTGCCTCTTTTATATTTGCAGACTCAAAAGTTGTCTTAGTTCTTTGATTAAAACATCTATAAGATTTTTTTGCATCAAACATACCAATATCATCATCTCTCTTTCTGTAAGACTTCCAAAAATTCTAAAACATTTTATTGATGGTGCATGTCTGAACCACAATTCATAGGGAGTCTTGTTTATACCCTTCCTTATCTATGCTCTGTTCATGGTATATACTATTGTGTTGACTGCTTCTCTCCAAAATATCTTGGATACATCATTCTCAAACATTATTTCTCTTGTTGCTTCTATTACAAATTGATTTCTTCTTTTAGCAATCTCATTTTTCTTCGGAATCTTAGGTGTTGATAGTTGTCAATTAATACCATTTTCTTTAGAAAAGATATTAAACTCTCTAGAAGTAAAATCTCCACCTCTATCTTATCTCAAATATTTTATCTTTACACTAGATTCATTCTCAACTCTATTATTAAAAAACTTTAACTTTTTCAATTTCCTCAGACTTTTCTTCAAGAAATGCTACCCACACCATTCTAGTGAAATTATCAACAAAAATCATAAAGTACCTTTCACCATATAATCCTCTTGTTCTAGTATGAACACTCAAATCTGTATGAAAAATCTCTAATCTCACTATGGTAGTGAACTTCTTGTTGAAAAAGAACCTTCTTCTGCTTAGCCATAACACATACTTCACAAACAACATTAGTAGGTTTCATGATTCTAGGTAGATCTCTAACAAAAAATGAACTAATAGCCTTCATTATACTATCAAAGTTTATATGAAAAATCTTCTATGCTATAACCTACTAATATCCTCCTATGCAACCAAACAATTCATCTCTATAGGGTTCAATTGAAATACATTACTTATGGATCTTGTACTAATGCTAATACACTTATCATCTTTATCCTTGATAATGCATATCTTCTCTATGAATTTTAACTAATAATCTTTATCAATCAACTATCTAATAATCAATAGGTTATGCTTTAATCCATCAAATAAACATCATCAGTGTTAGTCTTTCCATCAAGAGGGATAGATCCTATTCGTATAATATGCCAAGCTACATTGTTACCAACTTTAATAATTCCTACAACATGATTTCTAAATTTAAAAAACTTATTCATATCTCTAGTCATATGGTGTGAACATCCACTATCTATAATCCAATCAAATTTCTTTTTAAATTGTGAAACTAGGTCTTTTTCTTCAATAAATTCTCTTTTAGTATTTTCTTCTTTTATATCCATAAATCATAATTCTTCATTACCTTCACTCTAAATTCTTTCCTTAGACTCGTCATCTTCATTTGCATACAAAAGATCTCTAGGTCTTCTAGGCTTGAAATTCTTCTTATAATTTTTCTCTCTTTCAGGACACTTAGAAGCATTAAGACCAAATTCATTGCAAGTCCATTATTTAAAAATTATCTTACCATATGGTTCTCTTCTTACAAGTAGAGAAATTCCTTCTTTAATTCTTGCATCCTCCTCAAATTTGGATCTGCTACTACCAACATAGTCTTCATTAGTACTTGCACTTCTTGATAAAGGAGGACAAACACTTAATGCACTAAAGCTATTTCCACTCTAGAAAAATCTCCATATTTCTCTAAGCTTACTTTTACTACTTCCAATCTTCCAAGTAAAGCCTCTCTCATAAACTTCTCTTATTTTATATATCATAATAAATTTGAACATCTATCTCAAATCAACTTTTGTATCATAGTTGCTCTAGTTCTGAACTAGGAAATAAAGAGAGGGACCAGTTTAGAATATATAGTAGTAATTTTTTTTTTTCAAAATTTTGGTAGGTTTTTCCTCTTGTCTCATCTAGAAAGAGGATAACTCAATGACTATTTTTTCACTAGAAGAATTAAAGATCACAATGGAGAGGGATCATGTTAAAACCTCTTTTTAAAAATGTGATAAATTTGGTCATTTCTCAAAGACACTAGATAAAAGACCTAACACTACCACCTAGATCTGGAACCTACATGTTGATGTTCATGATTTTGATAGCCATACCAATTATTTGGAAGAGATATCTCACAAAGTATTTAGTGCTCATTTTGGTATATCACATACTCAATCATGTGTGTTGAAATCTTCCAAATAATATCATTTTCATCTTTAGATCCCTAACAAGACTTAATTTTGTGCAAAAATTTCTCATATTCTACCAATATAGCTTCTCATAGATTCATCTTTCATCATTTTAGCATCTTGAAAAAAAATATCCAATTTTTTAATCTAATTTTTTTAGCATGTTTATCACATTCAAAGGTAGATTCAAAATCTTTCTAAATTTTATGTGATGTTTCTAAATATTTTACTTGATTGTATTCATTTTCAAGAAGATATGACAATAATTCTTCTCTACCAAGCATATTACACATAAATAGATATCTTTTAGCTTCAATGCATTCGTCAATTTTTCTTTCTTCCACAATATTCTTTTTAGTCTTTATCATCAACCAATACCCTAGACCCATACATAGAAAATGAGACTTCATCTTCTCCTTCTAGATTTTATAGTTAACTCCATGAAATTTAGGACTTTCTTTTATGAAGTGACCCACCATTGATCTCCCAAAGTTGTTAAACTTTTTTTTCAAGAATGTGAGGCTCTGATACCAATTATTAGAAAGTAAATTCCATCAATATAACTAAGAGGGTTGGGATGTTAGCATGAATATTAATCATACTACTTTGGGGGACTATCCTAAGAATTGGAGAGTATTGACATGTCGCATTCATGACTATGTTTGTCATTGATGTCAACATAGCATGGTTTCTATAAAGATTGGCTGAGTAGAAAACATAGATCTTGATGGTACAAACAATGGTTTAATTATCTAGTGATGCACAGTCATAGATATATTCTACACTATGTTTTGATGATGTAGTTGAGTGCATAGAGTCTAAGTCAAAGATAAATGAAAGTTGTACCTAATTTATAGAGAATAGTTCAAAGACAAAGTATTGGGAAAATAGTTCATGATGTTTGTCAGCTATCTTACATCTAAGATGTAATGAAGAGATGTGCAGTTGGGTAGTGATAGAGGATATTTAGTTGGTGATGTTAGTGAGTGTGCAAGCCCTAGTATTGCATGTGTGAAGTTTTATATAGACTATGAGATGATAGTGCTATTGTAATTGTAATTAATTAATTATCTTATTATAATTAATTGGAAAAGCCTCAAGGCCAACTCAAGGAATTATTTTGAAGATAAGGTATAAAGGAAATATTTTTTCCTTGTTTGTAATATTTTTTGATCATTGTATGAAGTGTAAAGTGTGAACAAGAGAAAAGTGCTTATAAAATACATGTAAGTGATCCCAGGGATTATTAGATGCAAGATTTGTGATATAGTTACAAGATTAGAAGGAGAAGTCTAGTTGATAAGACACATAAAGAGGAAGAAATAGTACAATACAAATCTATTATTCTACAATGAATAATGCATAGATCATTTGGATAGTGGGTTCATTGGTCTCGCCCTTGAAGCTATTTGAGCAGTGGGTCCAACTATCTTCCACAACTCCTAACAAGGTTGGCACAACTCCTAATAGGGTTGGAATCTCCTAATAGGGATTCAAAGTATTCTAACAAGGACTCATGTTTATTGGATGTATTCATAGAATCCTCATAGGGTCCGTCCTCTAACAAGGAACATTTATATTAGTACATCATCTAGCTAGAGTGTAAATAGCTTTCAATGCCCTAAACATTTGACCTAATCTAACAAGGAGTGCAAGAAAAAGTGGAGATTTTGATTGCAACAATAGATCTGATGAAGAAACAAATATTAAGGAAGAATAGCCCTTCTTGTGAGAAGAGAAAAAGATGGTAATAAAATCTTTAAATGTTGGGCTTGTGATGAATTTGATCATTATGCATCTAAATGTCCTAAAGGAGAGAAAAACTATAACAAAAAGTTTAAGCCTAGAAGAGATAGAGATAGAAATTGTTTGTATGTAAATGAAGATGAAAAATCTACTAAGAAAGGTCAAAGTGAAAGTGATGATAAATTGGGATTTCTGGCTATCAAGGCAAATGATCCCGAGAGAGAAATTAGAGAACAAAGAGCTCTAGTTTCCCAAGTGGAAAAGAAATTTCACTAGATAATTGATAGTAGTTGTTTACATCACATGGCTAGTGATATGAATAAGTTTTTTAAGTTTAGAAATCATGATGGAGATATTGTTAGAGTTGGTAACAATAAAACTTGTCATTTAATAGGAAGTAGATCCATTACTCTTGATGGTAAAAATAGCAATGATGATGTTTTTTTTTTTGATGGATTGAAGCATAACTTATTGAGTGTTGGACAATTACTCGACAAGGGTTATCAGTTACAATTTATTGAGAAGACCTGCATTATAAAAGATAGAGATGGTAAGTTAATTTGAATTGGCACAAGATCCAAAGGTAATGTATTTAAATCCTATTGAAATGACATGTTTGGTAGATAAAGTGGATAATAGTTGGTTGTGTCATAGAAGATTCTATCACATAAACTTTGATAATATTGTGAAGATTAGTAGCACTTTTGTAGTTAGACACTTGCCTAAGATTATAAAGCCTACTGATGCTATGTGTAAAGAATTTAGTTTGACAAAATAGAAGAAAGTATCATTTCCTAGCAAGAAATTCACTCCCATAGAGAAGCTAGAGATCATTTTGACAGATGCTGAGTGGTCCTTCTAGAACAAGAGGATTATATGGTGAAAGGTATTTTATGATTTTTGTTGATGATTTCATTAGAATGATGTGGGGAACATTTCTTGAAGACAAATTTGAAGCTTTTAAGAAGTTCAAGATATTTAAGAATAGAGCTGAGAATGAATCTAGTGTTAATATAAAGTGTTTGAGGTCTGATAGATGAGGAGAATTCATCTCTAGAGAGTTTAACATATTTTGTAAAGAGAATGGAATTAAAAGGAAACTATCTTCACCTAGAACACCTAAGCAAAATGGGAATTCTAAAAGAAGAAATAAGTCTGTATCAAAAGTAACAAGAATGATGTTTCTAAGACATTTTGGAGAGAAGCAATCAATATAATATTGTACACTCTGAACAAGCTACAAATCAAAAAAGGTATGAGAAAGAAACCTTATGAACTATGGTTTAGTCATTCACCATTAGTTGAGTATTTCAAAATATTTGGGAGAAAATGTTACATTAAGATAGATGATGACATTGGTAAGTTTAATCCAAGAACTAATGACGATATGTTTCGTGGCTATTCATTGAAAAGAAAGGCATATCAATGTTTTAACTACATAACTAAGACAATAGTTGAATGCACAAATGTAAGGATTGATGAAAATTTTGGAACTAAGGAAAAGATGGTCGATTATAATTTAGATGAAGAAGAAGATAATTCAAGAATTTTTAGATAGAATGCTAAAGTTTTCTTTGAGACTACCAATGATTTGTAGAATGATGTGCTAACCATTGAGAAAAGAGGAGAGCAAAGATCTAAACCTAGAAAAGAGATAAGAGTTGAAATGTCAACTCCTACCTGTAACAAGAATCTAACTAAGAACCATCCTCCTAAGTAGATAATTGGAAGCAAAGAAAAAGGTGTGATGACAAGAAACAAAATAAATGAGGAGATATGTTTGATATTTCAAGTTGAACCTAAGAGCATAGATGAAGCACGTAATGATGATCATTATATTGAAGAAATGAAGGAAGAATTATATCAAATTGTGAAGAATGCTACATGGGAGTTAGTTCCTAGACCTAAAGACAAGAATGTGATAGGAACCAAATGGATATTTAGAAACAAGATGAAAGAGCAAGGTGAAGTTGTGAGGAGAAAGGATAGATGTGTATACAAGGGCTATTCATAGAAAGAAGGCATAGACTATGAGGAGACATATGCACATATATCTAGAATGGAAGTAACAAGGATGTTCCTAGTTTTTGTAGAAAATAAGAAGTTCAAGGTTAATCAGATGGATGTTAAATCAACATTTCTAAATGGAGAACTTAAGGAAGAGGTATATATTGAGAAACCTAAAGGCTTTCCTTTATCAAAATAAAAAGACATGGTATGTATAATAAATAAAGCTCTTTATGGTATGAAGCAAGCACCTAGAACCTAGTGTGCAAGGTTGGACATTTATTTGGCAAAGCTTGCATTTGCTAAATGTACGACAACCAATAACTTGTATTTGAAAGAGGTTGAGAATGATTTCTTGATTATTGTAATTTTTTTTATGACATCATTTTCGGAGATAATAATGAAGCAAGTGATAAGTTTTCTAAAGATATGAATAATGAGTTTGAAATGAGCATGATAGGAGAAATGAAGGTTTTCCTAGGATTATTGATTATGCAGAATGGTGATGGTATTTTCATTTCACAAGCTAAATACTTGAATGATTTGTTGAAAAGGTTTGGTTTGGAAAGTTGTAAACCTATTGGTACACCAATGATAATTGGTCAAAAGTTATCTAATAAAGATGAGACACCTACAATAGAGTAGAAGAAGTACAAATCCATGATTGGAGGTTTGCAGTATCTGACTCACACCAAACTAGACATAGAAAATGTAGTTAGGATTATAGCTGGATTTAAAGCTAATACTAAGGAATATCATTATGTAGTAGGAAAGAAAATATTTAGATATTTGAAATGGGAATTTGACTATGGAATTTGGTATGATAGATCAATTGATTTCACTCTATGTGCATATACTCATTTAGATTGGGCAAGAAGTATGGATGATAGAAAGAGAACTAGTGGTGTCCATCATTCCTTCTTGGAGGAAGGTTAATTTCTCAGTTAAGAAAGAAGAAAGATTGTATTTCATAGAGTACTACTAAGGAATAATATGTTGTAGCAGAAAATAACTATAATCAAGTTACGTGGATGAAGCAGATGCTAAATGATATCAAAATTGAGTTTGAAGAACCTGTTATCATTTACTACGATAACACAAGTACATTGAGTATGTCTAAGAATCCTATATTGCATTCTAAGATGAAGCATATATCTATTAAGTATCATGTGTTGAGAGAGAAAGTAGAAGAGAAGGAAATCAAATTGGAGTATGTGAGTACTAAAGGTCAAATTGTAGAAGCCTTTTCCTAAAGATACATTTGAGTATTTGAGAGGTATGCTTGGGGTTATGCCCCTTCCTACTTTTGAGTGGGTGATGTGGTAAACACATCAGTCTAGTGGTATAGAGCACTATTGTTAGCCTAGATTGAATGCTAATGCTTCCCATAAGGGGAGGCATTTTTGATGATCTGAGTCACTGAGGACTCTTCGTATTTGGTATTGAATAGTGTCTTTGGACACTTGAGCTAGTTGAAGACTTGGTGCAACATACTAGAAATTTGTATTTAAACATTGGTATGTTGTAACATTTAGATTGAGACCTTTGACATTGATGTCAATGGGGGAGAGTATGCATGAAAAAAATCTCCTAAGTTATGGGGGAGAAGAAATCCTAAGCAATGGGGGAGAGATTTCTCTTTAGAGAGATTTAAAAAGATTCATTAAAGGAAGAAGGAATATGCACCTAATGTATTGTAAATTGTTTAGTTTGAAGTAAAAAATTGATGTCTAAGAAGAAGCAGTATGCACCTATTGTGTTGAGATTTATTTATCATGTGAAAAATTCATGCTAGTCCTCAAATATAGAGGATTTCAAACTTACATGATGGATAGGATTTGAAAAGATGAGAATGACAATGTCAATAGAGTATTACTTGGTATTCTTGAAACTTAGATTTTTTTCATTTATGTTGCCATCAATACCAAAGGGGGAGATTGTTAGCATGAATGCTAGTGATACTAATTTGGGGGACTATCCTAAGAATTGGAGAGTATTAACATGTTGCATTCATGACTATGTTTGTCATTGATGTCAACATAGCATGGTTTCTATAAAGACTAGCTGAGTAGTAATAGAGATCTTGATCATACAGATAATGTTTTGATTTTTTGGTGATGCGTAGTCATGGACATGTTCTACACTATGTTCTAATGACATGGTCAAGTGTGCAGAGTCTAATTTGAAGAGGTATGGAAGTTGGACCTAATTTATAGAGAATAGTTTAAAGACAAAGTATTGGAAAAATAGTTCCTAATTTTTTTTAGCTATCTTACATCTGAGATGTAATGAAGATATGTGTATTTAGGTAGTGAAAAAGGATAGTTAGTTGGTGACATCAGAAAGTGCACAAGCCCTAGTATGGCATGTGTGAATTTTTGTATAGACTATGAGCTGAAAGTTCTATTGTAATTGTAACTAATTAATTATCTTATTACAATTAATTGGGAAAGCCTGAAGGAAAACTCAAAGAATTATTTTGAAGATAAGGTGCAAAGGAAAGGTTTTTTTCTTGTTTGCAATATATTGTGATCATTGTATGAAGTGTGAAGTGCAAGAAGGAGTAGAGTGCTTATAGAATGCATGTAAGCGATCCAAGAGATTATTGGATGCGAGATTCGTGATCTAGTTACAAGGTTAGAAGGAGCAAAATTCTAGTTGATAGGACATAGAAAGAGAAAGGAATAGTATATTAAAAATATATTAGTCTGCAAAGAATAATACAGAGATCATTTATATAGGGGGTTCATTTGTCTTACACTTGAAGCTATTTGGATAGTGGGTTCAACTGTCTTAAACAACTCCTAACAGGGTTGGAATCTCCTAATAAGGACTCAAAGTCTCCTAATAGTGGCTCATATGTATTGAATGTATTTATAGACTTCTAATAGGGTCCATACTCTAATAAGGAATATTTATATTAGTACATCATATTTTGGGTACCATCCCTACTGGAGTTTTCCCTTTAATCAAGGGTTTCCCTAGTTAACATATCTAGTGTTATTGTGTATGATTATCTTTTTGTGTTATTGTGTATGATTAACTCATCAACCATGAGAAGATATACATACACAATAATACCAAATATGTTAACTAGGGAAACCTTTAATTAAAGGGAAAACCCCAGTGGGGATGGTACCCACAAAATGATGTACTAATATAAATGTTCCTTGTAAGAGGATGGACTCTGTTAGGAGCTAATGAAATACATTCAATACATAGTAGTCCCTTTTAGGAGATTTTAACCTTGTTAGGAGTTGTAGAAGGTAGAAGGACCCACTATCAAAACAACTTCAAGGGAAAGACCACTAAAATCATCATCTAACTAATCTCTATATTATTCCTTGTAGAATAATAGAAATGTATAGCTCCTCTCTGTGCTTTGACTAGAATTTTCCTATTCAAATATTGATACCAGATCACCAATTTTGCATCTAATAATACCTTTGATTACTACTTTGCATTTACCAAATACTTCTCATATGACACACTTGAATGCCTTAATAATTTTCTTTACCATAAGGAAAATAACTTTCCTTTGTACCATATCCTATAAATAATTCCTTGAGTTAGCCTTGAGGCTTTCCCACTAAAATATAATAGCACCTCTTTATGATAAACAATTATTTTACAATTACACAACACTCTCGGCTCACAGTCTTTACAACTTCTCACATATGTGACCTCTATCCATGTGCACTCACTAATGTCACCATTAGGATTTCTACTATCATTTTCTAATTGTGCTCATCATGATTATATTTCAAAAAAGAGATTTAAGTAAATCACCAAAAACCACTTATCAGGTACCTTGTCTACTTACTATCTTATGTAAATCAAGCATATCCTCTATACAACTTCAACTTTCTCTATATGTGCACTTATCCACATCATTAGGATATAGTGTAGAACACATCCTTAATTGTACTTGACCTAATCATCATTACACAATCCATATGACCTCATTCTTTATCTGTTACTCTAGTAGTCTTCACAAAAATAATGCTATGTTGAAATTGATGAACAAACATAGTCATGAATGCAACATGTCTATCATAAACAATCTCTCCAATGCTTAGGATACTCCCCCAAGGGAATACCATCATCATTCATGCTAATAATTGCAAATTTTGCAAAGGAATTAGTGAGATCCTCCTACCATCCTTCTCCATAGTGAATACATTCCTGACACAATCATGGACATAGCTACAATCATACTACCAAGTTCTACCAAGAAATATGTGACAACTAAACATGTCCAAAATATCACACAACACTTGGTCATTACACTCCCCAATCTGAAAATCAACAATACATTACTCCCTCACTTCCAAAGCATGATCATCTTTTAACTAACCAATCTTATAAGGACAACAATGCCTCACTCTCTTTGAACCAACTTTCTAAAGCATCTCCTTAAAAAAAAGGTTATCATTACTACCACCATCTATAATCACATTATAGATTTTACTAGTAGACTTACAATGAGTTCTAACAAATTACTCCTTTGACAAGGTTTCAATACCCTTTTACCAAATAGTACTCTTCAAATCAACAAGTTTTATCCCTCTACATTAGGTTCATTCACTAAGTGATCAACCTCATTCACCACATAAGTTCTTTTGTCACCAGCCTTTTGTGAACATTCAAAAGATCCATGAATTTCTTCAACATATCCATAGCAAGAACCTTTAAATGAATCTATGTCTATTCTATTCCTCTGTTCAATAGGTTTTGATTCTTCTCAAATTGTTCCTTCTTTTCTTTCCCTTGAGAATTATCTTGATTTATTTTTCTCAACTTATCTTCTACCTTCAGAGCATAGTGATAAGCATCCTCAACCAAATCAATCTCTATGATACCAACCTCATCCTAAATATTGAGTCTCAAGCCATTAATGTACCTGTTAGCCATTCTTGCCCCCCATTCAGCCCATCATTGACAACTAATCTGAGAGATCTTCAATGCGATAAATTATTTTTTGTGGCTTAACATGAAATTTGGTTAGAGTTAACATTTTTGTTAACTTAGTCTCTTCATGAACCGATTTGGCTCAGTTCCTTCATCGACTGAGCTAGTTTGGTCTCTTCTTTGACCAAGTGAACTCGATTTCCTCATTTGTCAAGTTTTGGGTTAACACAAGCATCTACAAGGGTTAACAGTTTATGTTAGCCATTTTTTCCATTTTGGAGAATGACTTTGATGCTCTTTTTGAAATAGCAAAATTCTCTATTTCGGAAGGCTTATCTTTTTGCTTCTATGAAATCAAAAAATCCCATCTTTCCTCCTCCACCATGCATTAGGAAATATGTCAACCAAATTTTTTTTTCCATGTGGTGAATCTTTTCTTGCTAGTTTGTCTTTGATCCAAAGGTGCTCATATTTTCACATCATTACTTGGGCCTTTGGCAAAGATGTGATGATTGTCAGATCTAGATGCATCTTTTGAAAACTTTATGAATGCATCTTAGTCATTTGTTGGTTATGAAGCTAATCTTGATCTACAATTGTATTTTAATACTTTTTTTGGGAGATTTCAATAGTATCTAGCCCATCCATTTTAAAAGAAAGATCTTCATCAATGACTCATCTTTTGGGGTAAATCTAATTCTTTTCACGCAGGTCAACTCTATATTTTCATGATGGGTTAGCATTGTGTATTAACTACCCCACCCCACATGTTTTTTGAAAATGGCATGAATTCATTTGTTGCATCCATTACTTATTAAAAGGACTATTCCTTAATGTGGAATGACATTCTTTAGCCTTTTTTGCATGACACCTTTTCTTCTCCATGCCTCTTTATGGATTATAATGATCAAATCTTTTAGATTTGATCTTTCTTATGGCTAGGTGCATTAGTTTTTCCCTTCCTATCACTTCACTATAGCATGTTGATTTCAAGATCAGATTTTAATTTGCTATTCATTTATTCTTGCTCTTTGCAACTTGACTTAATCTTGTGGGGTTTGAACTTCAAGTTAAAATTAGAGTTATGCCTAATCTATAAAGGCAAGTTGTAGATACTTTTTCTAGGTTCTTCTCTATTCTTATTGGGTTCATTACAACAACATTATGCTTTGTATTTGTAGTCTTTTTCCTTCCATGACTAGAAAAATTAGCTTCTACCTCATCTTTCTAGTCTGATATATTATGCATTTTATGCCTCATATGGATTATTTCTTGTTTTTTCTTTCATGTTTGCATATCATGTGTAGTATTCTACTGAATGTTGTCTTGTGAATTGTTTCCTTGCAATATTTCATTAGTTTTACCTTCATGTAAATATTGAAAGAGTAGTTTTGAGCCAAGATCTTTGTATTTAGGTGTCTTATTCATGTTTTGTACAGTTGTAAGCAGAATTGTAACCACCATTTCTATGTTGGTGCGTCACCCCCTTTCCCTTTCTGTAGTTTCTTTCTCTTCTCCTTCTCCCTTTTTCTTCCCAGGAGTAGTTTAGGTGTGTCTTGATAGTAAGGAAGTTGGCCTTCTATGGAGACTCAACCTCATAGCACAAGTACCACACTTGGAGTCATTTCCATGTTACACAAGGTTGCTTGAGGGCCATACCTCAAGAAATGGTGTAGACTTTTGTGTCAACAATTTTTGGCACACCTAGTGAGACACAGATACATTTTCATAAGTATGATGTTGGCTAATTTGAAGATCCATTCATTAAGAAATTGGATTTTTTTTTGGTGCCATCAGCATTTGGAGGAACTCATTTAACACCATGATGACTCTATGAATTTACCTATTTCAACAAACCAAGTGCTAGTATGTTTTTTATTTTCTATGTTTCTTCGAGATTTCTATGAAGGTGCTTGTTTAAATTCTTTAGCATGAATTACCTTCATAGAGATGTCTCCCACTTTCCCCCATATCATGAAGAGACTATTCATCATCCCTCCCATACTCTATACTAGCCACAATCTAGATATGACTAGCAAGATTACCCATATCACTAGGAGGTTGATTTTACTCCAACCCATCATGTCATCTATGGCCATTAATATGTGAAAATTTCCCCCTCCAAGTTCATCATAGTTGAAGAGTTCAAGGAGTAGCAAGAGAAGAGGATTGAATCAAACCTCAGTTCAAAGCTTTTTGAGCTTTAGGAGTATTCAAGTATGATGCAATGGAGCCTAGTGAGATTGGGCAAATGATGATCAACTAGTCCAAAAACCCTCTTCACTAAAGTCCTTTTGACCAAGTGTCTTGGAATGATGATGAAATGTGTAAGAGCCAATCACAATTGCTTCAAGTATGATATTATGTTATCACAACCACTCACCCAAACTAGGACACCCTAATCACTAGGGAACCCTATAAACAAGACAATTTATCATGAGTTGTGCACAATACACAAATTGACCTAGTTTGGGAAAATAATCATAAACTTCATGAAATGACTAGGGAAGACTCATACTCATGGAAATGGTCTATTTAGGTCATAAATGGAATGATCTAATTATTAAACACCAATTATGAAACTTCTAGAATATGGTTTCTTTGTTAAGCCACTCAAAAGGCTACTAGCTCTTTTTGATGAAAATCTAACTTAAAAGAGAATATCTCCATACAACCCAAGGAAAAAATTATAGTTTTGGATACCCTTTGGGGACTTAAAAAACATGCCAAGGCATTAAGGTTTGATGATAGAAAAGAGAGGATTTTTTTTCAACTTCTTTCCTAGGAAATTGGGGTGATTAGGCCTCCATTTACAAAGGAAGTACATGTTCTAAGACTTCATCCTACAAAAAAAATGTTGGGAAGATGTGAGGAAAACCTTAGACAATCCACAAAACTAATCTCAAGCCTTGATGCCAAGTCTAGTATAAGTTATGGGAGATGTTGCATTCTTTTCCTAATATGCACATGGGTCTTGCATGCCTAAGGTATCAAATAAATCATGGGTCCCTAAAAGAAAAAACCTAAAACCACTTGCATCTTAAAATACATGTTAAACACTCAGATTTCACTAGAGGTCATTAGATTTCCATGGTTAAATCCTTGGTTTTGCTTGAAAACCCTAGGTTAGCAACTTCCTAAACCAACTTGTGTAAAAATAAGGATAACTTGAGTTAGAAGACAAATCGAGACTTAAATAGATGAACTATAGAGCTATTTAATCCACCCATCCAAAAATGTAAGTTTCAATGCTAAAGGTTTTGTTGACTTTTGAGGCATTAGAGAAGTCATGTGAAAAGCACAACTCATAGCTCTTGACGAAGACCTTGCAAGTTTCAACAAAAGCTCTGGGTTTTTAGATGACTGAGAGTGTGAAGCAAATTGGATTTGCACTACTTGACATCTTAGGTTTTCCAATTTTTGATGCACATGTAGTATCTCATAAGAAGATTCCTTTGGCTCCTTTAATTCAATCGGCTCATGAACCTAGTGTTTGGTCAATTCTTGCTCTATGTGCTCTTGTCTCAAGACACCTTGTCCGAAAACCCCACTTGAATCATCCCAAACCAATAGTTTGGGGTGGTATTTCTGATGTTTCCATTGAAGGCTCATGTTTGAGATGGGAGGTGGCTCTACTATCATGTTCAGATTTTGGATGGGGTTGTACAACCTAGTTTTGCGTCCACTTCTGTAGAGGGTGCCAAGGACATGGAAGAAAAATAGTTTACTTACATTCTTCTATTTTTTGGTCTTTTCTTCTAAACTTCAAGCATTATTTGTAAAACATTTGAAAACTTTGGTTGTTTTGAGTCCCTTATGCCTGCTATTTTGATATGCTCAAAAATGCAAAATTCAATAAAGTTTGAATTTTGGTGAATTTTTTTTGTTTTTTTCCATCGATATATGTTTGTCAATATTGATTCTTATGTTTTGTACGTAATGTGACAATGTTGGGTTTTCTTTTTGGCTCTTTCCTAGTTGAGCTCTTGAACCAATTTAAATTTTTTTATATATATCAAGTGGCTTATCCACTCTTGCCAAAAAAAAAGTTTCAACACCAAATGAGTCTGTACAAATCCATGCAATGTAGGACAATGAGAAAATTGCACAAAAATATGCTATTTTTATTGATTTTAAAAGTGAAAGTACATCATTATTTCCTATTACCCACCTAAAAGGGTTTACCATAGGCTTTCCAATGGTCATAATGATATTTTGAATTTGTTTGAGCCATTGAGGAAGTTTTTGCAAAAAGCTGCTTGACAACTTTTTAGCAATTTTTGCAAACATATCGGTAGAACTAATAAAACTTAGTCCAAATGACCCAAATAGGTCCTAAACATGTAAAAATATCAAATAAAACCAAGTCCTAAACTTCTAGGCCCTTTGACCATAGTTGACCAAGGGCTTATAACTATGCCAATCTTGGAACTAGGTCTTACAATTTGGTCTAGATGCCTAATTGATTGATATAACCTATTCTAGGTGTTCTTTGGACCTTGATGATTCACCATTTATTGTGGGTGCTCCTAAAAAAAAGTAGTTTTGGATCCATTTTTGTTGAACTTTCCAAGTTTTTTAACTAGGTAAAAAATCCATACTCGGATATAGATTGTGGGGGTTATTCTTTTTTTATGTTCCTTATGTCTTCTTGGCTTAAGGAGTTGCATAATGAAAGGGAGATGTGGGAGAATGACCCTTATGTTTGCAACATGGTGTCTAAAGTATTTGACATTTCTAATGAGGCTCTCCAGGTCTTCCAAGGGTTGCAATAGAAAGAAGATTTAAAATAGAAGAAAATTGAGGAGAAGGCAAGGTTCAAGCTTGCCCAAATGTAAAGAGCTAAAGTGTAAGAGCCTCCAAGGAGGAAGTTTGCTAGCTTTAGACAAAGAAACCCTCCTTATATTTCTATTTCTAGCTCATCTAAGCCTCAACCTGCACTTGAAATGCCTCCACATGTTGATGATAGTGAGTCCACAACTGACTATTGTCCCTTCTTTGTTGTTAATAAAGAAGTGGATATATCTTTGACCATAATAGAGACACTAGAAGAGTAGTTGCCAATTGAAGAATATGTGTTGTAGTAGGGAGTCAAGGAGGAAAATAATAATGAGGTTGTTCCTATTCTTGAGGAACAAAATTTGGCTTTTGAGCCTATGGTGAAACCTAAGGGCCTACTGCAAGAAGAAGAAAAGCTAAACCATGTGTTGTAGCAGGAGGTCTCCCATGATATGGTGGAGAAGGAAACACTGCCTAGGTTGCCCCAAGTACATGAGGTACAAATTTCTACCCAAGAGCCAACACATACTCTAAAGGGAGAGATATTATTGTAGTAGCTAGAAGCATAATGAAGGTATTTTGAGGAAGAACTTGGAAAGCAGTTGGAAGCCTAAAAATAAGAGCATGAGGCAATTCATGCAAGGGAGTTGGCTCCAAAAAAAGAAAGGTGTGAGAAAGAACTAAAAGTGAAGTTGATGAGCATGTTGTCTACTACAACAAAGACATCAAATGAGGCACATACAAATATTTCTTCCCATCACAAGTGCCTACACAAGTGTAGGAGGTACAACCTCTTTTTTTCAAGGATTCACATGGGATAGAGGAGCAACATGAATAGGCACAACTCCAACAAGAAGAGAGCACACCACCAACCAGACCATCAAATTCAAATCTAGTTGGCCATAAAGAATTAGAGGTCATAAAGCACAACATAGTCAAGGATGATTACCTAGACCCAACACCATCAAGGGGATGCCCCATAAGGCATCTAGCTCTACAAAAATGCATGTCACCCTTGGTCATGCTCATTCTAGAGGATGATGTTGAAGATAGCAAGGAGAAAGTAATTCTTGATCAACAAGACAATGTCCTAGTGCTAGAAAGCTTCAAATTTCTTAGCATTAGGAAAGAGGTATTCCATGCAGTAGAATTTTTGTTATGCTTGCTAATGTTTTTAGTTGCCCATGTTCATGGAAGGAAAAACTAGCAAGTAAGGAAGGGTAGCTATTTCAACAAGTTAGTCAATGGTTTTGTTTAAATTGTTTTTCTTGTAAATACTTGTGTATAGTAGAGTAGGAGTTTTCTTATTTCCAAGAAGTGCATGAGCATATTTTCTCCCTTTTATGGAGCTTTCCTAAGCTTCCTAGAATGCCCTTGAGATTTTGTTTTTTGTTGGTTATAGATTTTGTGAATTTGCAAGTGGGATAATGCACCATTTCTTGATAGTGACTCTATGCCCAATAGATTCTCAAGGTGACTGATTTATGCTTAGCAAGAAATAATTCAATTGATTCACCAAGAATGTTGACCATTTCTTCCCCCCATTCAACCTATAATTGATAACCAATCTAAGAGATCTTCAATGGGCTAGATTCTTTGTTATGGGTTAACATGCAATTTTGTTGGAATTAACATGAAACAACCACACAATAGAAGATAAACAACAAGGAAGGAAAATATATCAAATAATAACTCTTTATTTGTAAAATAACTAATTACATGCAATGTGTCAGGCTATAAGGCTTTCCTGGTTGGAGCCAAATATAAAGCAAGTAATAGTTCTACAAGATCCTTCAAGATCCCATCCAAACCCTAGCTAGTCCAAATCCACACTCTGGTAGGAACCTCCAAGGAAGATGCAATTGGTGCTTGCAAGCCCACCAAGAAATCTCCTTGTTTCCCAAACCTTAGCTACTAACCCTTCTCAAAATTTCTCCTCTACCTCATCATCTTCTCCAAGATGGATGAATAATCACAATCCTATTGTAAACTACCTCACGTTTAGCACTCTATCCATAGACTTAGGAAAAACTCACTCTTTGGCTATTCCCTATAGTGACTCCTCCTCCAAATGAATAAATAATGACTAAAGAATCCACAAGACCCCCTACTTATACCCAACTAACCCACAAGTGGGCCTATTAAGCTACAAATTAAATATCTCTTACATTAAATACATGAAGATCCATAAGTCAACCTCCAACAAAAGTTAAATACCAAAAGCCTTTAAAGGCTTACAAAACTTATTAAATACATAAAAATTAAATAGCCAAGACCCAAATAGGTCCACTCAACTCCACAAAAATCCCTTAATCATGTAGGATAGCCAACCACCCTAGAATGCTCCTACATCAGACTCCCCAAGTAAGAAAAAAAAAGTGTGTCCCACACTTTGATGCCCAATGAAAAAATCCACAAATGTCTTCATCTTTACCAAAGGCTTCCACACTAAGAGGGACAAGAAAATCAACATGAAAATCATCAACATCTGCATCACTCTGTCAAACACTAGAATCTCAACCATCCAATCAACATGCTCACTCCCCAAAACAAATTGAACATAATGGTTCATTAACAAACCCTCATCCACATCAACCAATAGTGAATCCACACCAGCAACAATGAACTCCATATTAGTAGCAATATGTAGATCTCCATCAACACATTCCAAAATCACAACACTAGTGGTCTTGTTGCTCAGAAAAAGATTCTTTACAATACATAACTCAACACCAACAACAAATAGATCATCCACGACCGAGTTCTCTATAATATCCATGTTAGACTCAACCAATTGATCATGAAAACCAATCTCAATCCTAGCATCAAAAAGACTAGGAATATCCTCAGCAACAACTCCAATTTCTCTTTAGGTTATGTGTTAGATTTCACAAATTGATCAAAAGAACCAAACTCTTCCACCTCAACCTTGCGATTCCATCTTCTCTCTCAAATAAGACTTCGAACTAACCAAACAACTCTCTTCCAAATTGGTAGACTCCAAGTCCACAAATCTTTATGAAACTTAGCCGTCCCTTCCTTAACTTGATCAACCAAACTAGATTCAAACTAAATAGACATATTTGAAAACCTCTTCTCCACCACATCATAGAGATTCACAATCACCTTAGGGTCCAATCCTCTTAGAGCCATCTTCCAAGATCTTCACAAACCCTTTACAATAATTCACCAACATACCATCTTTGCAACCATAGATCCATTTGCATGTCCTCCTAAGGTCTTGGTTCAAACTATGTCAACTTTAGCAATCTATCTACATACTTGGGAAAAATTGTGTTGTGATACCACTTGATGCAATGCAAGGTAGGAGAATCCCAAAAGGAGATGTCCTAGCCCCTAGCAAATAACCACATAGTAGAAGATAAACAACAAGGAAAGATCTTATATTGAATCACAACTTTTTATTCATAAAATAACCAATTACATGCAATGTGTTGGGCTGTAAGGCCTTCCTGATTATAGCCAATTACAAAAAAATGAAGAGTTCTACAAGATCCCACAAGATCCCATCCAAACCCTAGCTAGTCTAGATCCACACTGGTAGAAACCTCCAAAGTAGATCCAACTAGTACTCACAATTCCACCAAGCAATTTTTTTCCCAAGCCTCAGCTACTAGCCCTTCTCAAAATTCACTCCTCTACCACATCCTCTTCTCCAAGATGGATGAATAATCACAATCCTATTGTAAACTACCTCACATTTGGTACTCTATCCATAGACTCTAGAAAAACTCACTCTTCAGCTATTCCCCAGACTTACTCCTCCTTTGAATGAATGAATAATGATTAAAGACTCCATAAGGCCTCGTACTTATACCCAACTAAGCCACAAGTCAGCCTAGTAAGCTACAAATTAAATATCTTTTACATTAAATACATAAAGAGCCATAAGTCAGCCTCTAATAGTAATTATTAAATATTAAATGCCTTTAAAGAATTACAACACTTATTAAATACCTCAAAATTAATTACCCAAGACCCAAATAGGTACACTCAACTTCACCAAAATCCCTTAATCATGTAGGATAGCCAACTACCCCAAGATGCTCCTACATCAAGGATTTAACCATATCATATTTGGTTTATGATTTTTGTAAGCTAACAAGGAAGAGAATTCAAAAATGGATCCAACTTGTGGCTTGCAATACAACTAGTGTCCAATGTTAATATCGACAAATCCATTATCAAGTTTCCTTCTCATATATGCTCTCCAATATTGGCAAAGCCTTAAAACACAACATGAGCCTTAGAAACATTGTTGATAAGTTCCATAGTAAGAATAGGTTTCCCAACATCAAATCCACCAAAGGACCCAATTTTCTCTCTATAGTGATATCGTGCAAGAAGGTCAACAACCTTAATTCCAGTCACAAGAATTTATTTCTCTTTTGACTACTACACAAAGGAAGGATCCTCATGATGGAATGAAAGAAAGTTTTTAGTGATTAAATTTCCATTCTCATTAATAGGTTCATCAATCACATTCATTCTCCTATGTTTTTCTATGGACATTTGGGGAAAGAAATTATAAATAAAGCTCTCAATTTTGTTATTGACATGATAAAAGGAAAAATCCTCCTTTGGAATTTAATCTTTGTCCTAGTTATGAAGAGGTCATGAAAAAATTATTTCATTTGATGATTGTAGAACAGTCACTTCAAAATTCCACCTACACCAAGCTAAAAAGATATATTTCTGATTTGCAAAGCTTCATCTATATTTAACTTCATTTGGAGTCTCTCCACATTAGAAGATATAAACTAAAGGTAAAATAAATCAAGAAAATTAGGTATAGTTACCTTAGTCTATATAATGGAAGATGACTAAAATAATTCATTTACTTCTTTTTTCCTTGTTGGAAGCATGAATGTTGATGATATTCCTATGGGGGAATATTGTAGGTGATGATATGTTACATTCATGACTGAGTTTGTCATTGATGTCAACATAGCACTCTTCTATAGTATCTGACAAAAGGACATCAAAAAGATCAAGTTGGTACGGATGGCTAGTTGAGTATTCTGACCGTTCAAGGTTATGGGAGATACTTCTAAGTATCTAGCATATGTAGTTAATGTTGGGTGAAGAAATTTTAAGTCTAGAAGAAGTTATGTAAGTTTTGGTGATGTATATTTTGAGATAGAGTTTACAGAGACATGTTCTTGTAAACATGTTATATCTCTTAGCAAAATTATTATTCTAAAAATTGAGGTTGAGGATGTGAAGAATACATATTGATGATGATGTATTTAAGCTCACTCATCATAATATTGTGTGTATGAAAAGTCATTTAAGTTGCAAGGTGAAAGATTACTATTATCACTAAGTGTAACATGTTCTTAATATGGTCCTATAATGGTTAATTGAGAAGGTGCAACAACTGACTCAAGAAATTGTTTTATGGACTCAATATAAAGGAAGGAAATTTGCCTTTATTGTTGATGTAAGAAAAAGAAGTATTTATGAATGAATGTGAATGATTGAATAGTAGAATGAAAAGATAAGAAGAGTAGATTGGAAGTGAAGGAAACTTCACTGCTGAGGTTTTATTGTGTGATCCGAGGTTTGATATTTGGATTTGAGGTTTGTGACCTAGTCTACAAGGTCTGATAGTGATTGGTCTAGTTGACAAGATAGAGGAAAGAAGATAAAGTTTAGGACACATAATTATTCTTTAAGGAACAGTTGAAAGATCATTTGGAATGTAGGTTTAGTAGTATTTTCCCATAAGCTATTTGGATACTGGGTCCTTCTATCTTCTACAAATCCTAATAAGGTTGGAATCTTCTAACAAGAATTCAAAGTCTACTAACAGGGACTCTATGTACTAAATGTTGTAATAGACTCCTAACAGGGTCCATCCTCTAAAAAGGAATATTTATATTAGTAAATCATCTTTTGGACATCATTCCCACCAGGGTTTTCCCTCTAATCAAGGGTTTCCCTAGTTAACATTTCTGGTGTAATTGTCTATGTGCATCTTGTTATGGTTGTTGTTTACTTTGGTTGAATAGATAAGATTGTTTAATGTTAATAAATTTTTTTAATTATTAGATAATTGATTCACCCCCTCCCCCCCACCTAGTTATCTTGGTGGACTATTGTTTCTAACAATTGATATTAGAGCATTAGGTCCTTGAAGATAAAGTTTAACAACTTTGGGAGATCCATGGAAAAAATGTTCAAGATAGATAGTCTGAAGTTTGATGGAACAAATTATGACAACTGGAAGGAAAAGATGAAGAAACATCTACTATGTATGGGTTTGGGATATTGGATCTTGACAAAAACATCAAATGCAATCATTACTAAAAAAGATTTGGAAACTTGTACCAAGGGAGAAAGAGATATTTTTATATGTGAAGAGCTAGAGAAGCACTATTGACTCTAATTCTTAAAATTGAATACAATAATATAAAATCACTTGTTACTTCATATTTGATTTGGAAAGCTTTGGAAACTAATGTTGAAGGAGATGAAAATTCTAAGAAATTGAGGCTACAAATTTGGATTTGTGCATTTAAAGATGCTAAAATGATGGAAAATGAATCTATAAGATCATATGTAGGTAGAATATTAGAAATCACTATAGGTATTAAATCTCAAGGAGGAACTAAAGAAGAAGATGAAGTTGTATGGAAGATATTGAAGACTTTAACACCACCATTTAAATCATAGTTCAAATGATACAGTGGTTGATATCTTGTACCAAATATTTCACAAAAGGGACATTGCTTGGTAGACTTGAAGCAATTAAGAATGAGATTAGGAAGTCTTAAGAATTGACCAGAACAAAAACAACTTTTAGTGCTTTGAATATTTGACCTAGTCTATCAAGGAGCACTAGTGCTAGAGGAGACTTTGCTAGCAATAACAAATCTGATGAGGATGAAAATATTGAAGAAGGAGTAGCCCTTGTGGTAAGAAGAGTAAATGATGGTAAGAAAAATTTTAAATGTTGGAATTGCAATGAATTTAGTCATTATTCATCTATGTGTCCTAAAAGAGAGAAAAATTATAAATGAAATTTCAAACCTAGAAGAGATAGAGAATGTTTGTATGCAAATAAAGAAGATGAATATTATGAACAAGCAGTTAGTTCTAGTGATGATGAAATATGATTTGTAACAATTAAATAAGAAAGTCAAGATAAAGTAGCTTTGGTATCACAGGTTGAAAAGAAATCTGATTGGATAATTGATAGTGGTTGTTCACATCCTATGATTGGTTAAATAAACAAATTTGTTGACTTCAAAAGTCAGGATGGAGGAATTGTCAGAGTTGGAAACAATGCAGCATGCCATGTTAAAGGTATTGGATCTATAACTCTTAATGGTAAAACTAACACTAAGGATGTATATTTTGTTGATGGTTTGAAGCATAATCTTTTGAGTGTTTGACAACTAGTGGATAAAGGTTATTAGTTGCACTTCATAGAAAAGACATGCATGATTAGAGACAAAGATGGAAAGGTAATTGGAATAGTAACCAGATCTTGAGGTAATGTATTTTAGTTGAATCCTACTAAAATGACATATTTGGTTGCAAAGGTAGATGAAAGTTGGTTATGGCATAAGATATTTTTTCATATAAACTTTGACAATATTGTGAAGACTAGTAGTATGTTTGCAGTTAGAGATTTTCCTAAGATAGTAAAACCTTCTAACAATTTGCAAGGAGTGTGTTTTGGAAAAGAATAAAAAAAATTCTTTTCCCTACATGAAGTTTACTACTCTAGAAAAATTTGAGATTGTACACACAAACCTCAATGGTCCTATGAAGTCTATAGGATTCTATGGTGAAAGGTATTTCATAATTTTAGTTGATGACTTTTCTAGAATGATGTGGGTTGCATTTCTTAAGAAAAAATCTAAGGCATTTTATATGTTTAAGATATTCAAGAATAGATTTGAGATTGTATTAGGCATGAAGATTAAATTATGTATCCAAGATGTTTTGGAGAGAAGCTGTGAATACATCAATCTACACTCTGAACAAAGTGCAAGTCGGGAAAGACACAAACAAGACCCCTTATGAACCATAGTTTGGTCACTCACCTACAATTAAGTACTTCACAATTTTTGGTAGTAAGTGTTATATCAAAAGAGATTATGATATTGGTAAGTTTGATGCTAGAAGTGATGAAGGTATGTTTCTTGGTTATTCATTGAAAAGCAAGGCTTATAAATGTTATAATTAGAAAGCTGAGACTATTATGGAAAGTGTAAATGTAAGAGTTGATGAGAAATTTATGATACAAGAGAGAATAGTTGATTACAATTCAGATGATGATGTTGTTACTAAACCAAGGAATGATAAAGTATTCCTTGAGACTAATAATGACTTGCAGGATGAAGGAAAGAAAAGGTAGGAACAAAGCTCAGAACCTTCAACAGAGCCAAGAGTTGGGATAACAAATCCTACTTTAGGAAAGAATATTAAAAAGAATCATCTACCCAAGTAGATCATTGAAAGAAGGGATAAAGGTGTGATGATAAAAAGAAAATTCAATGAAGAACTATGTTTGATATCACAAGGTTAACCTAAGAATGCAAATGAAGCATGTAAAGATGACTCTTGGAAGAAAGCTATGAAAGAGGAATTGGATCAGATAGTAAAGAATGAGACATGAGAATTAGTCCCTAGACTAGCAGACAAGAATGTGATAGGAACTAAATGGGTATTCAAGAACAAGATGAATGAACAAAGAATTTTTTTAAGGAACAAGGTAATATTGGTTTGTAAAGGTTACTCACAGTAAGAAGGAATAGACTATGATGAGACCTATGCTCTTGTAGCAAGAATATAAGTAGTAAGGTTATTCTTAGCATATGCAACATATAAGAAGTTCAAAGCATATCAGATTGATGTCAAGTCATAATTTCTAAATGGGGAACTTGAAGAAGATCTATACATTGAAAAACTTGAAGGTTTTCCTTTAGTAGATGACAAGGACATAGTGTGCAGATTGAAGAAAGCATTGTATGGCTTGAAGCAAGCACCCAGAACTTGGTATGCAAGGTTAGACAAGCATTTGACAAAACTTGGATATAGTAAAGGTATGAAAGATAGTAATCTCTATTAGAGAGAAATTGATGATGGAATAATAGTTTTGGTAATATTTATTGATGATATCATATTTGGAGGAAATGATGATGAAAGTGAAAAGTTTTTAGAAGAAATAAAGAAAGAATTTGAAATAACTATGATAGGAGAAATGAAATAATTTCTATGATTATAGATTGTATAGAATAAAGAAAGAATCTTTAATTCTCAGACTAAGTATTTGAAAGAATTACTAAAGAGGTTTGGTTTGGAAACATGTAAACCCATTGGAACACCTATGGTAACTAGATTCAAGTTATCTACAAAGGATGAGACATCTACTATTGAGCAGAAGAAGTTTAGATCTATGATTGGAGGTTTGCAATATCTAACTCGCACAAGGCTAAATATAGAAAATGCAGTTAGAATTATTGCAAGATTTCAAGTTGATCATAGAGAAGCACATTATAAAATAGTTAAAAGGATATTTAGATACTTGAAAGCAACATCCGAGTTTAGATTATGGTATGACATATCTAATGATTTTACTCTATATGCTTATACTAATGTTGATTGGGTAGGTAATATGGATGACAAAAAGGACACTAGTGGTGGAGCTTTCTTTCTTGGAGGAAGATTAGTTTCTTGGATGAGAAAGAAGTAGGATTGTACCTCACAAAGTATAATAGAAGTAGAATATGTTGCAGCAGTAAACAATTGTAATCAAGTTGTTCAAATGAAATAGATGCTGAAGGATATAAGGATAGAATTTAGTGAACCTATTGTCATACATTATGACAACACAAGCATAGTAAATATGTCTAAGAATCTATTATTATATTCTAAGACCAAGCACATTTCTATCAAGTATCACGTGTTAAGAGAGAAAGTTGTAGAAAAGGAAATTAGATTGGAGTATGTGAGCACTAAAGAACAGATTGCAAATATTTTCACTAAGCCTCTTCCCAAAGAGAATTTTGAGTATTTGCAAGGTATGCTAGGGGTTATGCCCCTTCCTACATCAAAGTAGAAGATGCAAGAATGCATCAGTCCATTGTAATAGAACACTATTATTTTTCTAGATTGAATTTTGATCCTTCCTATATGGAGGAGTATCTGTGATGGATAGAGTCATATAGGAATCTTGTTGGATTTTTTTTTTAACAATGTCTTTGGACACTTGAGCTAGTAAGAATTAGTTGTTGTTGAGTTTGTTGGTTGCTAAAACCTTTGACATTAATGTCAATGGGAGAGAACATTAGAATGGAAAATAAGTTAGAAAATAAGTAAGAAGAAGTACAACATGTTCAAAAGAAGTACAACATGGAATGATATTTTGATGTAAAGCACATTGAGGTATATCAATGGGGGAGAATGATTAACAATCTTTAACTATTGGTATTCTTGGAACTAGATGTTTTTCATCTATGTTGCCATCAAGAAAAAGGGGGATATTGCTAGAAGCATGAATGTAGATGATATTCCTATGGGGGAATATTATAGATGACGATATGTTCTGTTCATGACTGAGTTTGTATTTGATGTCAACATAGCAGTCTTTTGTGGTATCTAATAGACAAATAGTGGAAAGATCAAGCTGATATGGATGGCTAGTTGAGTATTCTCACTATTTGAGGTTATGGAAGATACTTATAAGTATCTAGTATATGTTGTTAATGTTGGGTGAAGAAATGTTAATTCTGGAAGAAGTTATGTAAGTTTTGGTGATGTTTGTTCTTAGATAAAGTTTACAGAAGCATATTCTGGTAAACTTGTTATATCTCTTAGCAAAATTGTTATTCTAAGAATTGAGGTTGAGGATGTGAAGAATAAATGTTGATGACAACATAGCTAAGCTCACTCATTATAATATTATGCATATGAAAAGTTATTTAAGTTGCAAGGTGAAAGATTAATGTTATCATTAAGTGTAACATGTTCTTAATGTGGTCCTACAATAGTTAATTGAGAAGGTGTAATAGTTGACTCAAGGAATTGTTTTATGGAATTAATTTAAAGGAAGGACATTTTCCTTTATCATTGATGTATGAAAAATAAGTATGTATGAATTAATGTGAATTATTGAAGAGAAGCTTGTGAGGATAAGAAAAGCAAAGTGAAAGTGAAGAAAACTTCATTGCTAAGGTTTTATTGTGTGATCTGAAGTTTCATATTTGGATCTGAGGTTCATGACTTGGTCTTCAAGGTCTAATAATGATTGGTTTGGTTGAAAAGATAGAGGAAAGAAGATAAATTTTAGTATGTACAATTATTCTACAAGGAATAGTTGAGAGATCATTTGGACAATAAGTTCAGTGGTCTTGCCCTAGAAGCTGTTTGGAAAGTGGGTCTTCCTATCTTCTACAACTCCTAGCAAAGTTCAAATCTTCTAACAAGGACTATGTGTACTAAATGTTGTAATAGACTCCTGATAGGGTCCATCCTCTAGCAAGGAATATTTATATTAGTACATCATCTTGTGGGCATCATTCCCATCGGGGTTTTCCCTTTGATCAAGGGTTTCTCTAGTTAACATATCTAGTATAATTGTCTATGTGTATCTTGTTATGGTTTCTATTTATTTTGGTTGAATGGATAATAATTTTTTTTAATTTAATAAATGTTTTAATTATTGGATAACTAATTTAGTGCCCCCATCTTATTCATCTTGGTGGACTATTGTTTCTAACATTAGAAGATCTTACCCAAGTTAAAAGAAATCAAGAAAATTGGGCATAGTTACCTTAGTCTATATAATGGAAGATGACTAAAATAATTCATTTACTTTCATTTTCTATCATGAGAAAATTTGAAAAAGACATCAATAGGGATCTCTCAACCCAATTGTATTCATGAAATGCATGACATATTACTACTAGCATGGCTTTCAGTTCCAACTCTTTGATGAAGACCCCATAACACAATATCTCATAAGAAATTCTTTTAGATAAAAAAACTTAGATGGTTTTTTTTTTTTGATATGGAAATTACACAAGTGAAATCAATGGGAGTTCCCTAGTATACCCAAATTCCTCTTTTATTATTCAAAATTAATCATTGGTTTCAAAGTTAAAACTCATTTGTTACCTCTTCTGAGAAGTGTTAATTTTGGGTTAGATAGCCTTGAAATTGGCTTTAATATTTGACAAAATCAAATAATTAGGCCATGAAATTTGACACATATAATATTTGGTCTACAAAACATCCTAAAATATTCTACCTCATGAAAATATTTTGATCAAAAGATATTAATATTTGAGGTTAATGTTGGAAACTTACAATTGAAATAATTGTTGTTTTGTCATTGAGGTCAAATTTATTGATAAGACATATTGCTACCTAATCTAAATGTCATATCTATTTTATTGATGATGAGGATTTGAGAAATTTCTCATAACAATAGCACCTAGAGGAAAGGTTGAGTTATGAAAAGGATACTACAATGGACATTTGATTATATAGACTTTGATAAAGAAAAGTGATTGTTTATATCAAAAAGTTAAGTTAAGCTAAGAAATAAAGTAAAAGGCTAAGGAATACCAAGTAATGCTATTGTCAACCAAGCCACTCTAAGTGTCAAGAAAATATAGTGTTGATTGAACACCAGTATCAACCAAGAAAAATAGTTGATGTTGAGCGAGAAGATTTACAAAAAATGAGTAATTCAGTGACAACTAAGTGTTTGAATTTAGATATTGTTGCGTAACATTGTCATTTGAGAAAATTGTGACTCCTAGCCAACTAATTTGATTTATTGGGAGATGCAAACCATGTTGAAGATAAGTTTGATGGGTTGGATCATTAAATTGAAGGAAAGAATTAGGTAAACAAGGATTCCAAAGAAGTTTCTAGAGGATGATCAAGAATATGGACTAATACAATGAAGCATGTTGAACTTTATTGTAAACCCTAAGATCTATGGTGATCGTAGAAAATGGTAAAGAAAGAATTGTCTATTTAAAGAGGTACATTTCTAAACAAATAGTAGGGTGTGAGTGTGAGTGTATGTGAGTAAGACATATAGAGAAAGGTTGATCAGAGACACACAAGTGTGAGAGTCAATGTGAAGCTAAAGGAGATAGCTTGCATAGATGTTGTTGATTTTGATAAGTAAATATTTGTAGATGGATTAATTATTGGTGAAGAGAGAAGGTTTATTTCTTGAAGGGTTTCCAAGTGAATCAATAATATAGATGACAATATGGAGCTTATCAATAAGTCATTATAAGGACAAAACAAAGATATGAACTTGCAAAATGAGTTGTAATCATACAAATCAAAACTTGCTATTTTCTTTCTAATCATTATAAATGGTTTGTATTGAAATCCTTTTAATAGAGGTTGACCTAATAATCATTTGAAAGACTTAATAGTTAGTGTAAATCCTTTGACAAGGTGACATTCTAAATGGAATGATCAAATTCCTCTAACAAGGTCACTCCTAACAAGGTTATTAAATCCTTTAACAAGGTCACATTTAAAATTATGTACTATGAACCTTTAATAGGGTTGGCTCCTAATAGAACTCACTTTGAAAGAGTGAAAAAGTGATGAAATGTTGCTGGTGATTTTTCCAAAATTGGGTTTCTACGTAAAATCCTAGTGTCAAAACTATGTTGAATACTTTATGTGTTTTATATTTGATAATGTTTTCAATAAGAAAATCATGTTATGCTTAAGATAGTAATTTTATTATTATACTAGAGACCGAGCAAAAAAAAGGTAAGAAGAATAGTGAATGTTTGTGTTTAATTGTTCCAATAGTACTTATAGTGGGTAACTGATTCACCCTCCATAGTTATTCTAAAAATTTCCAATAGTCAATGTTAGAGCTTAATTATTATAGAGAAAATTTTGAAGGTACTTAAATCCAAAGATCATGACTCACAAGAGAGATTTACCAAAGTTGAACAAGGATAATATTCTTGCATGAAAAACTTTGATAAGGTTGCACATATCTAGTATCAATGATGCTTCTATCAACTTTTTAGACAATGAGTATGTGAATATAAAAACTACTCCTCTAATAGTTGAAGAACTAAAGAAAAAGAAAGAACACAATAAAGTAGTGTTGTAGATTGCCTCAACCCTAAGCTATACCAAGTTTGATGACTTCAAAGATTGTGATAATGCAAAGAAAGTGTTGAACAAATTGAAAACCATTTATTGAGGTGACAATAATGTTTTAAGAGCCAAATTAGAAATTTTTAGAGGAAAATTTGATGACATGAGAATGTGATGGGGACACAACCCAAGAACAGAATAATACAACCCCAAGAACAGAATGGACACAACAGAAAAGGGGAAATTATATTAACTGAGAAAATAAGCTAGTACAAACAGTACAGAGAAAATAAACTTCAAGACATGCCCTAAGGGCTTACAATAGCATAAATCTGGAGATAATTTCTCCTTTCAGTACCTCCTCTCAAACTCTACTCCGAACTGCTTTTTACAATGCCAAAATTCTCCTTAAATAGACCCTAGAGGGTTAAGGACTAGGAGTACATTCTAGAAAGTGCTAGTAGGCATCCACCGACCAAATAGAAGGTTCCAAAAGTTGCGGTAGAAGTCGGTGCAAATCTAGAAGAATCTAGAAACGGTAACAGAACTTCCAGGAGGCATAACTTTTGAACCGTAGCTCTGATTGACGAACCGTTTACATTTTTGGAAAGCTCTCAAAGTGCTCTATAGCCCTATGGACCAGCTTTGCTCGTCCCCCATTTTTCAGCCCTTTTTGAGGTCATTTAATGTCCCTAACCTAACTTTGAAGCATTCTTAGGAGGTCTCCAAAACCCAAAAAACTGCAATAACTTTCAAACCGTGGGGTCTTTTGACCTGATTCTTTTTTTGGAATGCTCTAAATCACAATTACATTCATCTAGCCAATTTACACCTCCTAGTTCACCAAAATGATGGCCCAATTACATGCTCCTATTTTTTTTGAGATTTTCTAGCTCACTGATAGTGGAGCGGTGAGAGTTGGAACCTTTATTTGGCCCAAATGGGTATCCAAAAATGAAAACACATGAAATAGAAACTAAGTCTAAGTAAATTTTTTTGGGTGACATGGGATTGCCCTTATACCTCTGGATGCTCCTGCATCAGACACCCAGGGTAGATTGAAAATTGACCCTTTCACTTTATGAATGGTAGAGGGAATCCCAAATGGGAAACCTCAACTGCTGAAATCCAAGTTGAGTCCTCAATTGGTCGTCCTTTCCATTTGACCAAATACTCTTCATACTGCCTATTTTTGGTACTCCTACCCACACGATGATCTAGAATGTCTTCTATCTCCTCCTTCTTAGAAGTAGGAATTGGACATGGCTCTAACACCAGCTCCTCATCTGCACCATCATCATGATACTCTATTAAATCTGCAATGTTGAAAATAGGAGAAATGTGAATATCATCTGGCAGCTCCACCTCATATGCATTTCCTATGTCATGTTTCTTCAAAATTTTGCAGGGGCCAAATTTCTTCATTTTCAGCTTGTTGTAAGTACCGATTGGAAATCTTTCTTTTCATAAGTGCACCATGACTAGATCCCCTACTTGGAATTCCTTATGTCTTCTCCTTTGATCAACCCTAGCTTTATACTCTTGATTCATCTTGGTAATGTGTGCTTGAACCTCCTCATGTAGACGCTTGATATGTTTAGAAAATTCCTCAGCTTCAGCACTTGTCCTCTCCCCTTGCTCTATCTTCCTCAATTCTGGTGCAGTCCTTGGGCTATTCCCATATACAATTTGGAATGGTGATTTTCCAGTACTCCTATTTATAGAGTTATTGTAAGCAAACTCTACTTGTGGTAGAATCAAATCCCATCCCTTGGGCTTATCCCCAACTAAACATCTCAGCAAATTGCCCAGACTTCTATTTACCACTTTTTTTTGGCCGTCAGTTTGTGGGTGATGCATGGAACTGAATTTTAAGTCTGTTCTCAACTTTTTCTACAATGTCCTCCAGAAATACCCCACAAATTTAGTATCTCTGTTAGAAACTATACTCCTTGGAAGACCATGTAGTCTTACCACCTCTTTGAAAAACAAGTCTGCAATATGGACAACATCATGAGTTTTGTGGCATGGAATGAAATGTGCCATTTTGGAGAACCTATCAACCACCACAAATACTGAGTCATTACCCCTTTGTGTCCTTGGCAATCCAAGAACAAAATCCATACTTATGTCCTCCCATGGCCTTCATGGAATAGGCAATGGCTGATATAGGCTAGTATTGTGACTAAACCCCTTGGCAACTTGACAAACCTAGCAACTCTGTACAAACTTCTTCACATCTTGTGAAATTTGAGGCCAAAAATAATGTTCTCTAAGAATGGCAATGGTCTTATCTCGACCAAAATGTCCTGCCATCCCTCCACTGTGTTTCTCCTTAATTAGATTTTCCCTCATGGAACTCCTTGGAATGCACAATTGACTACCTTTGAACAACATGCCATCCTGAATCAAATAGTCTAACCACTTGGTTCTATCTACAGCAACAGGTTCTTTACAAGCTTTCTATGCTTCAGAAAAATCAAGATCCTCAGGGTACAAATTCTTGAGTTCATCAAACCCAACTACTTCAACCTGCATTACTATAAGCAACAACTGTCTCCTACTTAGTGCATCTGCAACCCTGTTAGATTTTCCACTTCTATGCTTCAACACAAATGTATAACTATGCAAGAACTCTACCCACTTCATATGCCTCTGATTCAATTTACCTTGGCTATTTACATACTGTAATGCCTGATGATCAGTATACAAAACAAATTCCTTTGCCAATAAATAATGCCTCCATTTCTTTAAGGCCTGAACTATTGCATAGAACTCTTGATCATAAATAGAATACTTCCTCTTTGCATCATTCAATTTTTCACTAAAATATGCAATAGGATTACCTTCTTGGCTTAATACAACCCCAATAGCATTGCCACTAGCATCACAATCCACCTGGAACACTTTTCTAAAATCTGGAAGTGCCAACACAGGCTGTTCTATCACCTTCTTCTTCAGCAATTCAAAACTTCTCGTAGCTGCTACAGTCCATTTGAACTCTTTTCTATCCCCTCTTATTGTATCAGTTAGGGGTGCACATATACCACTGAAATTCTTAATAAATTTCCTGTAAAAACTAACCAGACCATGAAATGATCTTACCTCAGTAGCAGACCTTGGAGTAGGCCATTCCAAGATGGCTTTTACCTTCTCCGGATCCATTTTGAGACCTTCAGGTGATATAACAAACCCCAAATAGACTAACTCCCTTTTTGCAAAGTTACACTTCTTCAGATTAATTAACAGTTTCTCTTCCCTTAGCCTTTTAAGGACACTACGAATATGCAATAAATGTTCTTCCAAAATCTTGCTAACAATTAAAATATCATCCAAATGAAGGTGTTTGGGGCATTCATCAATCCAAAGGGCATGACTAACCACTCATAAAGAACCTCGTTGGTCTTGAAGGCTATTTTCCACTCATCTCCTTCTCGAATCCATATCTAGTGATAACCACTCTTCATAGCTATCTTTGTGAAGTACTGAGCTCCACTCAAGCAGTCCATAATATCATCCATCCTTGGCAAAGGAAATAGGTACTTGATGGTGATCCTATTTATAGCTCGAGAATCTATACACATCCTCCACTCTCCATCCTTCTTTGGTGCGAGTATTGCAGGTACTGCACATGGACTCAGGCTCTCTTGAATCAAGCCCTTCCTCAACAACTCTTGAACCTGTCTATTTAGCTCCTCTATTTCAGTACGAGTCATCCTATGAGCAGCCTTGTTAGGAAAACTAGCTCCTAGAATCAGATCTATCTGATGACTGATTTGCCTTACTGGTGGCAATCCATTTGGAACATTATCAGAGATAATATCTCCAAACTCCCCTATTAAATCTGAAACTTCAACTGGTATTTCACTACTACCTTCTTTATCTTTCCTAGGAATCAAAGCATAACACATATGCTGATGTTTCATGCCATCTAAAAACTTCCTTCCATCAACAAGAAAAATCCTAGCACTGCTACATACCTTTTCACCTTCCTTTTTCATGGGCTTCAATTTGTAGAAAACTCCATCCTTTGTCAGAGAGTATGTGTTTGCATGTCCATCATGCACTGCATGTTTATCAAACTGCCATGGTCTATCCAACAATAGATGGCAAACATCCATCGAAATAACATCACAGAGAACTTCATCATGGTAATTCCCAATTTTGAATTTTACTAAACATTTTTCACTTACCAGGACCTTATGATCATCTTTTACCCAAGCAATCCGATAGGGCTGGGGATATTTCTCCCTCTTGAGCTTCAGCTTAGAGACCATCTCTTTTGATACCAAGTTATCAGTGCTACCACCGTCAATGATCACGTCACAACATTTATCCTCACACTTGCATCTGGTACAGAACAAACTCCTCCATTGTCCTAGTTCAATCTCACCACTAAGTAGGACTCTTTCATTTACCAAGGCCTCTCCTCTTTCTGCATCCTCTGAATGTGATGATTGTGCATCCTCATCCACATGAGCAACCCTAGCTTGGCCCTCAGCTCTCCTATCTGTCCTTCCTTGTCGTTGAGGGAATTCAAAGGCATGATGACCTTCTTCATTGCAATGGAAATAGGTACCATAGAAGCCACCTCTTCCTTGTCCACGTCCTCTACCTCTTCCTCTCTAATTTCCAAAGTCTTGATCATGGGAACGGTTGAAACCCTCATTCCTCTAGTTCCTGCTAGTACCCACATCTTCATTTTTCTTTTGGGTTTCATTGCAGCCTCCAGATGATCTACCGCTTCCCCTTCCTCCTTGACCGCGCCCTCTTTTTCTTCCTTCAAACCTTTTATTCAGCTTCTCTTCAACTCGTAGAGCAAACTGGTATGCCTCTTCAATGCTGGTCATTCTTACTAGAATTAATTCCTCCTGGATGCTAGGTCGCAACCCACTGATATAACGAGCAACCTTTTCCTTATTTGCTTCTGCATGCCCCACTCTAATCAAGAGTCAGTAAAATTCCTCTGTATATTCTTGGACTAATCTTCCTGCTTGCTTTAACCCATGCATCTTTTTAAACAAATCAAGCTCGTAGTCCACAGGAATGAACTGCTTCTTCAATTTGTCCACCATGCGATCCCATCTTGTGATCTTCTCCTTTCCTCTTCTATTTCTTTCCAATTGGACCTCTTGCCACTAGATTTTGGCATGGCCTTTCAGTTTGGCCTTTGCAAACTTAACCCTATCTGGGTCCCTGATATCCTCATACTCAAAGTATTCTTCCAGTTCATTGATCCAATCAATCAACTCATCTGGTTTTAGATTTCTTGAAAATACACCCACTTCAATTGTAGGTCTTTTCCCAAACTTAGTAATGGCCCTAAAAAGCCTTTCCTCTACATGATTCAAAACTTCCTCATCAAATTCCTCTTCTGGTCCTATTACTTCTTCTTCATTGTCATCCTCACTGTTGTCACCTGCGGCAACATTTGCTCCTCTACAGAGCTCCTCTTGCAATGCTTGTACCTGCCTTTGGAGGGCTCTAACCTCCTCAGGATTAATAGATCTTGCCCTTCTACCATGCTCTCTTCATGGAGGCATATTCTAACTCAAACCCACAACCACACAGTCCTAGTGCAAACTACCTCACAGTCAGTGCTTTGTCTACACACTCAGGAAAACCAACTCTGATACCACTTGATGGGGACACAACCCAAGAACAGAATAATACAACCCCAAGAATAGAATGGACACACTAGAAAAGGGGAAATTATATTAACTAAGAAAATAAGCTAGTAAAAATAGTACAGAGAAAATAAACTTCAAGACATGCCCTAAGGGCTTACAATAGCATAAATCTAGAGATAATTTCTCCTTTCAGTACCTCCTCTCAAACTCTACTCTGAACTGCCTCTTACAATGCCAAAAATCTCCTTAAATAGACCCTGGAGGATTAAGGACTAGGAGTACATTCTAGAAAGTGCTAGTAGGCATCCACTGACCAAATAGAAGGTTCTAGAAGCTGCTTTAGAAGTTAGTGCAAATCTAGAAGAATCTAGAAACGGTAACCGAACTTTCGAGAGGCATAACTTTTGAACCGTAGCTCTGATTGATGAATTGTTTACATTTTCAAAAAGCTCTCAAAGTGCTCTATAGCCCTATGGACCAGCTTCACTCATCCTCCATTTTTCAGCCCTTTTTGAGGTCATTTAATTCCCCTAACCTGACTTTGAAGCATTCTTAGGAGGTCTCCAAAACCCAAAAAACTGCAATAACTTTCAAACCGTGGGGTCTTTTGACCTGATTCTTTTTTTGGAATGCTCTAAATCACAATTACATTCATCTAGCCAATTTACACCTCCTAGTTTTCCAAAATGATGGCCCAATTGCATGCTCCTATTTTTGTGGGATTTTCTAGCTCACTAATAGTGGAACTGTGAGAGTTGGAACCTTTATTTGGCCCAAATGGGTATCCAAAAATGAAAACACATGAAACAAAAACTAAGTCTAAGTACACTTTTTTGGGTGACACGGGATTGCCCTTATACCTCTGGATGCTCCTGCATCAGAATGATGGAAGGTGAGAATATAGTGCAAAACTACAAGAGTCAAAAAGGATTGCAATACTATTCAAGGTGAAAATTGAGAAATCAAATATGAAATAGTAATAAACAAGGTATTGAGGACTCTACTCCCTATATATTCCATTAGAGTTTTTGCAATCCAAGAACTGAGATGCACACTACGTAACAATTTAACTTTAGAAAGTGTTATTAGTAGACTTACTACTTTTGAGATGTCTAACTTTGATAACTACACACCTGCTACTATTGAATCTACCCTCAAGTCATAGTTAGTTCTTAGAAAAAGAAAAGGTAAACATGTAAAGAGTGATAGTGATAGTTATGATGATGATATTGATGAACTTGAAGCCCTTATTAAGAAAAGGCTTGGAAGAGGAAGTGGTAAATATTATTAGTTTGGGAATTTTTAGTGTCACCATTTTTATTCTTTATTTTTGGTTCATTCTTGCTTTCAAAATTTTATTTTGAACCATTGGTTCTGCCAAGTGTCATATGCAATATGAGGTATTGATATAGCACAAGGCAAGAGAATCCCCAAAAGAGATGTCCTAGCCCCCAACAATATAACCACACAGCGAAAGCACAACAAAAAGAAACAAGAATGCAATATTTGATACCAAATTAAAACAATTTAATTCATAAAATATAACTAATTACATGCAATATGCTTGGCTATATAGCCTTCTAGGTTATGGCCAAATAAAAATAGAAATTACAAAATTAGTTCTGCAAGATCCAACAAGATCCAACTTACAACCAATATTAGCTAGTCCAGATACACAACTGGATAAGAACGCCAAGAAGAATTCACACTTGTACCCTCAAGTCCACCAAGAGATCCTCTAGTTCCTAAGCCACAACTCTAGCTCTTCAAATTTGCATCTATCCTTCATTCCATCCAAACTAAATGACTAAAAGACTCCACAAGACCCCTACTTATACCAATCTAAGCCACAAGTCAGCCCAGAACACAAATTAAATACAAGTACATAAATTAAATGCCACAAGTTAGCCTATAACAACAATTAAATGTCCAAAAATTGATGTTCGAGAAAAGTTGTGATATCTCCAAGCTCCAATTGAAAAATTGTAGGTAGTAATTTAGGTCCTCTACAACTGCTTAAATGTGCAAAGGCTGATTTTCCAAAGATAAGTGTGCATCCATCTTGAAAGTCAAACATAGAAAATTGTCACACAAAATTGCCTAAAATTCATACTGTAGAAGAATTTCCATATCTCCCAACTTATAAAAATATAGAACTTGTGCCTTGGATCATAGATAGTACTCTAGATCCTCTTCAATGTATAAATTGTGTAACCTCTCATTCATTAAGGCTAATTAGTTATATGGCCTACAATAGGCACCTAGAAACCAAAACAACACAATTCCAATAGCAAGGTAAAACTAGTTCAAACTTCAACTAAATCCATCAAATCTCTTTGCAATCATGAGGAAAGGTTGCCCAATGTGTCTCTGACACATCCCAAACTATGAAAGCATAGCTCCACCAAAATTCAATCTCAATGCTCCTCAACACTTAACCAAAATCTCTCCAAACATGTAGGATTGCAGGCAAGCCTACGATGCTCCTACATTAGACACCCCAAGTTTGAAAAGATGTTCTAGTAACTAGAAGAACATATTCTAGGATTTAGCACATAAATCTCAAACTAGTTCTTTACATACACATCCTCCAAGTGTTCAACTTTTATACTCTTTCCCTTTTTCTTCTTCTTCTTCTTCAAATCCACCACATGTGTTCCATAGGTTTGTTTTCCATGCCAATACTCAGGTTCCTCCTACCAAGCTCTTCATTCTACAAAGGAATTATATAAAACTTCTTACCACCTTTCTCAACTATAAACACATTCCTAACACAACCATGCATAGCCATGTAGTCATACTGCCAAGGTCTACCGAGTAACAGATGACAATTGTTCATATCCACAATATCACACAACACTTGATCCTTATACTGCCCAATCTAGAAATAAACAAGGAATTTCTCCCTGACTTCCAAAGCATGCTCACTTTGCAACTATCCAATCCTATAAGGATAAGGATAAGGATGTCTTATTCTCTTCAAACCAAGTTTTTGAACCATCTATTTAGCAACAAGGTTATTAGTACTACCACCATCCACAATCACCTTGCAGATTTTGCCACTAGACTTGCAACAAGTCCTGAAAAAACTAGTTCTTTGATAGGAACCCAATGTCCTCTCACCAATTAGTACTCGTTGAGACAAAAAGCTCTCTCCTTTCTTAGGTTGACTATCTTGAACTACAACCTCATTCAAAATAGCAGTTGTCCTACCAATTAGGCATTCAAAAGATTTATGCCCTTTCTTGATCACACTTGAACAATTACCTCTAAACCCACCTCCACCTGTCCTTTTTTTATGTTCAATAGGTTTTGGTTCACCTTCTACTTTTGGTTTAGCTTGTGCCAAACTAGCTTGCTTCTCCTTCCCTTGGGAACTACCTTGATTCTTCCTCTTTATCTTCTCCTCTGCTCTCAAAGCATACTAATAAGCATCCTCAACTAAAGAAATATTCAACATACCAATCTCATCCTAAATATTGAATTTCAAACCATTAATATACTGCACTACCTTCTCCTTTGAGAATTCTCTATGCCTAAACCAAATATTCAACTTGTAGAACTCCTCTGTATAATCTTTCATAGTAATATCCTTCTACTTCAAATTTTGCAATTTCTTAAACAACTCAAGTTCATAATTAGTAGGAATGAATTTATCCTTCAACTTAGTCACCATCAATTTCCATCTAGTGATCTTCATTTCACCTTCCTCTTCTATATCTCTTTGTAGTTCTTTCCACCAAAGAAAAACATGTCCCTTCAACTTAGTTTGTGCCAACCTTACTCTAAGTGGATCCTCAATATCCTCAAGCTTAAAGTAGTCTTCTAATTCACCAATCTAATCAATCAAATCTTTAGGATTCAAGGTACCTAAACAAATAGAAACCTCCATCTTATGCATTAGGTTCAACTAAGATCCAGGTCTAGCAAACTGACCGACCCTAGTTCCATTAGGTCTCTCCACATGATCAATTTTTTCCTCACCACTAGATCTAGTAGTTTCAAATTCTTTAGCAACTTCCTCATAACTTCCTTTAGTACACACATTCCTAGGTACACCACCTAAAGCACTTACAATTTCAACAATTGTGGCACTCTTCATCAATGCAATCTCAGAATTGAACTCTGCTCTTATCTTCTCTGAGATCCTTTCTTTCATAGCATCACTAATATCATCAATTTCCCTAAGGTCCAATCTTCTTGGAGGTATCTTCCAATTTTTTTACCAAATCAGCCACAAGATCAACCTTCTTTGCAAATCCTAGGGTAAACTACCTCAGCTTTGATGATTTGTCAACACACTCATGAACAACCTTCACTCTAATACAACCTAATGTAGCACAAGGCAGGAGAATCCCAAAAAGATATGTCCTAGCCCCTAGCAATATAACTGCACAGTGGAAACACAAAAACAAGAAATAATAATGTAAGATCTGATATTAAATTACAACAATTGAATTCAAAAAATATAATTGATTACATGCAATATGCCCAAATGTAAGACCTTCCAAGTTAGGGCCAAATACAAACAAAAAATACAAAATTAGTTCTAAAAGATCTAACAAGATCCAACTTACAACCAATCTCAACTAGTCTAGATACACAACTGGATAAGAATTTCAAGAATAATCCACACTTGTACCCTTAGGTCCACCAAGAGATCCTCTAGTTCCCAAGCCATAGCTCTAGCTCTTCAAATTTTTATCTATCCTTCATTCCATACCAACTTCATGACCAAAAGACTCCACAAGACCTCTACTTATACCAATATAAGACACAAGTTAGCCCAGAACATAAATTAAATACAAATACATAAATTAAATGCCACAAGTCAACCTCCAACAATAATTAAATGTCCAAAAATTGATATCCAAGAAAAATCATGATATATCCTAGCTCCTATTGAATTAGAAATTGAGCTTCAAATTGTAGGTATTTATTTATGTCTTCTACAACACCTTAAATGCACAAAGGTTTATTCACCAAGGATAAGTATACATCCATCCCAAAATTCAAGCATAGAAAATTGTCACACAAAACTACCAAAAAATGATACTCTGGAAGAATTTCCATATCTCCCAACTTATTAGTAATTAGAACTTGTGCCATACATAATAGATATAAATATAGTTCCTCTTTAATTCCTAAAGTTTGCATCCTTTAATTCAATAAGGATAATTATTTATACATCTTGCAAAAAGCACCCAAAAACTATTAAAACACAGTTCCACCTACAAGGTAAAAACAATTCAAACTTCAACTCAATCCATCCAATCTCTATACAATCATGAGGAAAGGTTCCCCAATGTGTATGTAAAAAATCCCAAACCATGAAATCATAGATCCGCCAAGATTTCAAGATTGCAAGCAAGCCTAGGATGCTCCTGCATCAGGTATAATAAACCCTTTTCAGTTATTCATTCATGAACCTTGTCCTTTTAGTCCCCACTCCCTTCAATATTATTTTTTACCAAGTCTAACCCCTAGGTTTCCTTTGTAAGCATTTTTGTTGAGGTCATTTTTAAGGATTTTATTTTCGTTAATAATTCTTGAAACTCTTGTACCCTTTGTACCATTTGAACTAAGTTCAAAAGCTTCAACCTATTTTCAGTCTTCATTGAAATGTCAATAGTGGGCCCTAACCTTACATTCCACAAAGGTTGATTCTTAGACAATGTGCTATAGTTGGATGCCTCGTTGGGGTCTAATACACCCAAGTGTGATGTCATCATTTATAGAAGGGTATTAAATTGAAGTAAGGTAATCATCAAATATCATGTTGAGATTTATTTTTAAGAGGTGAAAGAGAAATTTTTCATAGCAAAGGTTACATATCATTTAATTTGCTCACTTTATATTTAATGGGATATGCCACCCTATTCCATCCTCCTTTTCCTATGGCATGTGTAATTCATTATGTCCTTCCAATGATTAATGCCCTAGTTTTTGTACGAAGTGTATATGAGAAAACTTCCCATTCTTCAAAGACACAATTTTATTTAGTTGGTTAAGTGTTAGTAGTAGGAGTCTAAGGAAGGAGAACCATCTTTTTTAGTTGTTGTAGTTTCTTCTCTTTAGGTAACTCTTGTTTTCTTCAACTCTTTTTCTTTCACTTATTAGCAAAAGACATTGTGTTTTCTTCTTTAATTTTTAACCAATGGGAAGGAATTCTAAATCATGAAGCCTACTTTGCATGTTTTTGGGAATACCCATAATCTGTATAGTAAGTCACCTATTATATTAGACACATACTACTTAGGGGTTGACATAGGAGTGATAGAAATGTTGTGTGAAAGACTTGCAAAACCCTTTTCTACCAAATTCTTGGATACTAAATTTGTTATAGCCTCCACCTTCCCACCAACATACCCATGTCTAGCCTTTATTCAAGAGGGTAGTCAGATGTATGATATGCCTAGTAGAAATATTTTGAAGAAGGATAAAATTTTATTATTGAATATCTCTAGGGAAACTATGTCCAAGTTGTTTCATCTGGAAGAGCAAGAATTTACATATTTGACTCTTGGTTTATCATTGGCTATATTTTTAGAAGAGTCCAATGTTTATAGAAATGTCATTGTAAAGAGCTAGACTAAAACTCCTTATAAAGGTGGCTCTAGGTTGCCCAAAATTCTCAAGAAAGGTCAAATGACCTCAAAGGTTCATGATGTCATGGTCTTGTTACACTAAATTTTTGGTTCTTTGGATGTGTCTTCTTTTGAAGAATGGATGTATTTTTATATTCAAATTATTTTGAAAGGATCTCAATTCTTAGACTAGGTCGAATTGATTTCTAGTTCTTTGAGAAACCAGCTCAAAGGAGCTTCAAGCATGAAGAAGGATTTCTATATGTCCTCATACTTAACACATATTTTGGCCAGTACATAATATTTGCAGTATCTACCTCATGAACCCTGGGCAAAAAAGATCACTATATATAACTATTTTCATATGTTACATAGAGATAAAGTCTTGGAAAACTTCAAGAAGATTCATGACATTTTCTCAGGGAAATTGTGTTTTGAAATAAAATGTTCTCACCATAAATTCTCTTCTAGATCTCATAAATTTATTCAAACTTTTCGTAGCATTTACAGCCAATTCCCCAAGTTCACTTACATGAGGATAGGTGGTTTTGGTAAGAAACCTTTAAGACTTCCAAGATTTGGCCTTGAGTATTTCATCTTGGCAGAAGTGTCTCGATAACTAATTTTAGTCAGAAATAAGTTTTCAAGGGATGAAGATTTTGATATCATTTTTCCACTCAAGCTAGGTAAGCTAACCTGTGGGAGTATAGAGGATGCTACATGCATAAGTTTAGATTTAATAAATTTTCATGTTGGCTTCTATCATGCTAGGAAAAACTTTGATAGCAAAGGGATATCTCATAGCTTGGTTGAATCTTGTGTGAAGTTTTTACATGTTCCTAATATTAAATAGTTTCATGAAGATTGCTCAAATGAACTGGAAGTTTGGAGGAGAGAATATAGTAGGCTCACCATTTCCCAAATTAGGCTTTTTCATTTATATTGGACAAAGATGTCTCAAATATTAAGGAAGATAAAGCATATTTAATAGGCACTCAAATAATTGATTGTTTGATTTTTAGAAAAGCTATTATAAACTGGGAGTCTAAGGAAGAAGATAATATTCTTGAAAGAAGAAAGATAGTGCTAAGAGAAAAAATTCATTGCTAATAATGAAAAAATATCAAACATAATAGAAAATCAACTAATTCTTGTTCCAATATTCATTTCAAATCTGCAAGCAATAGGAGATCTACAAGGATTAATAGGATCCAAAGCAAATAACCCTCCTTTGGTGCAAAAAGCTCATTCTAAGAGAATAAACAAGATGACAACACATCTGGGGCCTAAAGAATCTATTCAGGTTGATAGTAAAACTGACAAGGATTTGAGTGGTGTCCTCATTGATAATCTTTAGTGAGTTTAGATGATTATAGAACCTCTCCTTAGAGGATAGAGAATTTGAATACCCCAACAAAAGGAAATGAATCTCAAAAGGTTCCCGAGCCCACACCAAATTGGCTAGTGACTTTACTTAATAGAAAGAGGAGCCTAGTTCTTATTTTATTTCCTATTGATGACATTGTGAATAAGTACACTACCAAGTCTTCAAAAACCAAAAGAACTAAGAGTTTAACCAACATAGTGTTAAATCAGGAAATAAGCAACAACATCACTTAAGCAACCACTTATAATCACAAAAATGATATTGGTGTGTTGGACTTGAGAAATTTTGAGATTACTTGCACCAATCTAGGGGTGATAAATCAAGAGATGAAAGAACACCAGGTGGAATCATCCACAAAAAAATTATTCTGTGATCACAAAAGAATGGTGTTGGAAAGAAGAAAGAAAAGGCATAAATCCATACAATGGTAGAATACATAAGATCATTAAAAGGGAAAAGTTCAATAATTGATAGTTTATCTCAGCTCACATTTGATCCCAATGCACCAAAGAATCAACAACTGATGGATGATTTAAGAAAGAGGAAGTCCATAATCTCTATCATCAATAGTTGGATAGATTGTGTGATAAGTCTTCTTACAAAGTTTATATAGGACTTGCACAAGATATTTACTCTTGCTGAAGTAGTGATAAGTGAGACTCATATATAACTAACAGTATGGAAAGTAGAGTTTGAAATACTATCACCTATAGTTACTTAGCTAGAAAACATGGAGGAATGTGGTTGTAATAGATTCCTAGAGGAAAACCTCTTACACCTGGTTGATGCATGGCTGATCTATATATTGCAAAAGAACATAGCCTAGTGGGTCTCTAACTACACTTTGACCATTTCCCACATATAGTCTTTTGAAAAGGAGTTCAAGGAAATTCAAGATGACATAAATAAAGATTTGTATAATGTTAGTTTGACTCCCTTGGCATCTTTCAAAGATGGAGGTTTAGATGTAGAAGCATTGGTTAAGAAATATGAAGAACCACTAAATGTAATAAAAAATATACCTGACTTGACCATGATAGATCTTACTAGAATTGCTAAAGTAGAAACTATGATCAACATGTGTAGCTAGCAACTTCTAGAATATCTAGATGGTGTTAGAAAAACAAAACAAGATAGGGACATGTGAAAAAATTTCCTGTAGAGTATAAAGAGATTGAGAAAGAATGCCATGTTAGAATTCATAAGCACATATAGAGTCTAGAAACTTTCCCAAGAACCCTCTACCGAAGACGACAATGAGGAAAAATAAGAGTTGTTGAAGAAGCACGATAATGATTCTCTTTAGGGAATCTTTTCTTTATTTTCTTTTCAAGTTTAAGTTTTAAATCAGTTACTTGCGGGGTCTATGTACCCATTGATAACTTGGTTATTTTAACTACTTTTAAATTGTCTAAGAATCAGGTTTTGATTAAGATTTTAGACATTAGTGTATTTAAGCTAGAAACTCAGTAGTGTCAAGGGTTGCCAATTTTTTATGAATATCATACTGTGGACTTTAATCTAGTTTTAGTGACTATGTAAATGTTTTTTGTTCTAGCATTATACCTAAACAAGATTTTTTTTTTGAATGAGAAAGATCTTATATACGTATGTTCGAAGATTATATGCTTTGAATTGTTTTCTATCAATTTAGTACTGAATTGATATTGAACTATTGAATCTCTTTCTAACGTTGGATACTTATATTATGCATATGTTAGATTATTTTTTTGTTTCATACATCTTTTGAAGGGTGACTTTTAGAGAAACTATGCATTCTCTTCATTTTATCTATTTCTTGATTTATTTAGTTTTTCTTTATTTGATTATCTCTCTATCCAAGAATAGATAGAGAGCCTTATTACTTTGTAGTTAAAAGTAATTCTTATTTAAAAGAGTATTTTTATTGAATATTTGATAAGGGATTTGAACCTTACCAAAATTTAGAGAGGAATTAAAGAAGTTAAGATTCCTCAACTATTGGAAGATTGTGTTTGTCTTGTGAATTTGGGCGTAGAAGATTTTGACTATTATTTTTATTAAAATAAATTTATGTTCACCAATAGATTTTTGGCGACTCTACTGGGTGGTCGAGTAGAGAAGATCTAATATTTTTACCCATAAATAATAGATATCATGCTCAAATATAGTACTCACACATTATGATATCTTACCCATTCTCCAACCCAATCTTGGCTTTAATGATACTCAAGAACATATCATATCTACTTTTAATGTAGTAGTTTGGAGAGAAAGGGTGAGTAACCAACAATACTTACAAGTTGCCAAAACCCTGTAAAGGGATGAAGAAATTGATGAACAACTGAGAGAGATTCATGTAGTTCAAGAAGCTATCATGGTAAATAGATTGGACCAAGGACCAATGAAAAATTGAATTGGAAGACTAAGAAAGTTGGCTAAAAGGAGATTTACAAGGACATATAAAGAGAGGGGTTTAACTAATGATAACTTCAAATATTTAATACTGATTGATTTCAAACTTGATTGCACCCTAAGAAGGAAGAATAAAGCCTAGTTAGTTAGTAGACCTACATCCCCACCACCTTCAACATAACCTTCATTGGTTTTACAAGCTCTTGTTATCCTTAGTATTGTCACCCCTTTTGTTCTGAATATTCAACCTTTGAATATTATCAATCCAAATATGGCTTTTTGGGGCCAAAAACATGGACCACTCCAGCTTGGAGTGAATCTTGGAGCCATTCCCAAGGGTGCTAAATAATTATTTCCCAAATTTAGTGGAGATGGTAAAACCTTAGCCAAAGATCATCTAATCTCTTTCAAAGTGGCTTGTAGGATTGTGGACATCCTTATTGAAGATGCTATTGTTTGACTCTTTATCCAAACCTTTACTAATGTTGATGCTAATGTTGATTGGTTTAATTTTCTCCCACATGCCTCCATAACTAATTGGGATACCATGACTTGTGTGTTTGAAGAACATTTCAAAACCCCTAGTGATGGAAATTCTCTTCTTATCTAATTTTCACAACTTAGGAAAGAAATGCATAAGCCTATGAAGGAATTTGTGGCTAAATACAAAAATATCTTAAAAAGAATCCCTGTACCCTTAAGACGCATCACTCAAAACTGGAAATATTCTTCAAGGAGGGATGCCTCTTGATATTTCTTTTTAGATGAGAAGAAATATAAGACTTGATTTGGTTGCCACCCAAGGATTAGCCATTGAATGAGAGAATGACTTGATAATTGTAGCAAAATGGAGGAGAGACATTCAAACCTCTAACCCTCAAACCTCTACAAGTACACATCTTGTGGTTCAAAGTTTAGTCAATGATGTTATCACCTTAAAGAGATAATAGGGTAGACCTAGTATTATCCAAACAAATATTAGAATCAAGCTAGATGAAATAATTTTCTTGCATAGTAGGGGAAGTGTGATTTTCAATTGCCTAACCCACAAAATAAGTTACAAATAGAAGCTCCTCCTAGAAAGGAAGCTATGTTCTCTTTTCACCTTACCGCAAACCATGATTGTGAAACATGTTCTAACTTGTTGAGGTATTTGCAACTAAGAGAAACTAGAGGTCAATGTAGGATAATTGTAGAAGAAGAACCTAGCCTATCTATGTATACATGAAAACCTAACTTGTTGAGAGCATGCATAAACAAGAAAATTTTAGTTGTATACATGTATCAAATATTCAAAACAAAACAAAATACAACCAACACTATGCTTGAGTTTTGCAACTCATTGCAACTAAAAAGAAAAGTCCTCATGCAACCTCAAAGTAGCTCAGCAAAGGTGCCCATGAGTGGCCCTATTGGTGTGCTTTAGATTGGAGGGATGTGGGTGTGCTCTCCCAAAACACAACTACTTGAATCCCTTGATAAAAAAATGCAATATGAGATGAATGAATCTAAGACTAAATGAGTGGACAAACCTTCAAGAAATGGCTATGAGTGAGCCAATCCTCAAAGGATTCTAGGAATGAGATGGAGATGTAATGCAAGAAAGAAACCTAGAACATCATACTACCATGAAAGCTAAATGAAAGCTAGAAAAATACCATGAAAGATCAATGCAAGCTAGAAAACTAAGTAATTCAAACAACTACCAAGGGTTACTTCTAAGTATGAAAATCTCTAAAAGCTCTAGAATCACACTATCATGATAACAATGCAAATGAGGGAGATGTAAAATGCTTGAGACAAGGGCTCTATTTATAGGCTTGAGAGAGGCCTTGGTGAGGTGGCATCTATGTGGCATCCACATAGGTGCCACAAGGGAGACATCGAGATAAGTCATGTAAAGGTCAACATTCAAAGTTTGCTCACACATGTGTGAGAAAACTTTAAGGAAGGAGTGGGGGACAAAGGTGTAAGAAGTGTGGAAGGTGTGAGAGGTGTGAGAAGTGTAAAGGGTTCACCACACATGTGTGAGCACACACTTAGGAACTAAATGGGGTTTAACAAGGTCTTTAAGAAAATAAATGGGATTAAGTAGTGGGTAGGCTTAGAAGGATGAAAGTGATGGGTGTAGACTATGTTTTAGGATAGGTTTAAGACTAAATTAAATAGGATTTAATTTAATCATAGGTTTAGAGAATTTAATGGAAATGGAGGCAATTAAATAAATGAGATTTATTTAAAAGGGGATTTATGGAGGATCATGCATTAAATAAATTTAATACATTAGGGATGGAAGTATTTAAATTAAATTTATATACATTAAGAAAGTGAACCTATTTAATTAAATAAGTAGAAGAATATGAAAAATATAATTAATTAGTAAATAATTAATTATAATGTCAAGGGAAATATTAAATGAATTAATATAGTGTTTAGGACAATTTTAAGTGTCTACATTTTGCCCCTCCTTGATGTGGTGTCAGGACAATATCATATCAAAGAAAAGAAAATATAGGTTGCCCCAAAAAGGATAGGAGTCCTAAGGGTGGTGTTGAAGTGACGGTAGAGGAGGAGAGTTCCCCCTCATAAAAATAGTGCAAAAAATAAATTTTGGGCAATTTTTGTGAAAAGGTCTTTAGAAGAAAGGAAATGGGAAGAAAAGGGGATAAATGAAGACTTTGCATGACTTAGGGGGTAAATAGAGAATTGACACAACTTGGAAAGGACACGGGCTCAAAATGGGCCTTGAAGGGCCTATATAAGCCTCCAAGGGGCTCAAGGAAGGACCATTTGCACACTTAGAGAGCAGAGAACTAGAGCAAAGGATGGACCCTATCGATAGATTGTAGCTTGGAGAGTATGTTTGAAAGCATAAGAGACTGATGGAGATGGGCCCACCAGTGAGTTGATTAACCTAGCTTGTCAAAATTTTGATTTCATAGGTTAGATAGTATTTATGGCCCATTAATGAGGCCAAAACCTTGGTCAGGGCAGAGATGATAGTCTTTGCCTTATCATCTACACAAATGATAAAACAAGATTCAAGAGGTCTTTGGACATGACATGATACATCTTGTCATTTGCACAGATGATGAAGGGGTGAAAATGTGGTCAAAGATGAGGTGGAGACAATGATCTCTGTGTTATCATCTCTATAGATTACAATCTAGCAGTCACCACTAGGAAACTGACATCTATGCAACTATCAGAGATGTTGAAATGACATCTCCAAAGACTGTCATCTATGCTGATCGAAATCTACATCAATCAAAATCTCCATCGATCAACATCTACATCAATCAACATCTTTGTAGATCAGCATCTATGAAAATCCACATCTTTGTCGATTGAGAAAAATTAGTGGAGGACAAGGGAGGATGCCCCATATTGGAGATGACATAAGATAAAGAAAGCTGACCATGTGCATGTCTATGTTGCAAGAGGAGACAGTGGTATTCTAGTTGCGGGAGCATTATCCACTAACCATGGTTTTGGAGGAGGGACTTACAAAGGTTGAGTGGGGACATGTTAGACTATGTGGGCTAGAGCACGTGCATGAGTTGTTAGATCCGTGAGCACATTCAACACATTTCTTAATGCTGATCAAGCAATGGCATACTCTGACATCAAGTTTTCATCTGCCTACTGTCGAGGTGACCATCACTCTACTCAACACGTGAAAGATTCTATGAGTTCCCATCTATAAGATGTACCTAGAGTATGTGTTAGAGGGAGTGGATCCCTTTTTTTGAGAGTTCTTCAGGTGGCAACAACAGAGGTTGCCGATTCAAAGGTCATGGCTTACATAAAGAGAGACACTAGAGAAGAGGTTGCCACGATTAGTTATGTACCTTGCTTCACTTATCTAGAGGGTGTTACTAGACCATTTTGTGCATGGATTCCCTGTTGGATGGACATAGGTGGTTAGCACCTTGCTACAAGATGATGGTGCAGTCTTCTACTGGGGTCAGACAATCCTAGTAGAGTTATACCAAGACCTACATATGTGTGCCTACAGGGCATAGCGAACCATGGGTCCAAGGTTGACATTTCTTATGCTGTGGTCATAGGAGCATAGTCCATTATTAGATGGGAGACTCAACAACTAGGTGAGCCATTTGCATGCCGCTATAGGCCACCGATTTAGTACACCTCCATAAAGTCTATGGGTTTTTAGTGCAGGTGCATCGATAAGATTATCATGTTTGACTAGACACCTTATGATGATGTGGAGTGATGGGGAAACATCTTAGTAGCTAGAGGAGAGGATGATATGAAGGATCAGAGATATCTCCCTTATACAAAAATAGACTATTGGCTCATTAGGCTGTCCATGCATGTGATTATGAGGTACATGCCCTCTAGGGTGTAGAAGCAGTTTGGTAGAGTATAGGATGCACTCCTGGACAAGTTTCTATACCCTATAGTATCCTAGGAGTATGGCAGGTTATGGATTCATGGGACCAACCTATGGTTAGTGAGGATCTCTTGATGATCAATGCATCTAGTGCCCTAGGTACATAGCCAGGACTAGGGAGATGTAGGGATGACACTAACTTATGCACAGTGGTGGGTAGCACATCAGCTAGTGTGACTAATAGTGCATGGAGCATCGCCCCCAATAGAGAAGGCACAAGGAGAGGGGGATGGAGCTGGGGATGGAGGATAGGAAGTAGTGGTGCCACCACCAGTACAGGGGGCACAGTAGGGTCAATAGGGGTGCAAAGCCTACATAAGGAGAGCACCAACATAGGGGTCATAGTCATAGTGGCCACTAGGGCCACAGGTACAAGGGCCACTAGGGCCACAAAGATAGGGACCACCATGTGTTGATGAGGTAGATATGGTCAAGTCAAAGTTAGATAGTATCCATATAGAGGTTTCCTGACTCTGCGATGAGGTACAGGTGGAGTGAGCATGAGTAGAGAGTGCTCAACAGGCCCTGGTGGCCCTATAGGTAGAGGTGTAGGTGTAGAGAGCTAGAGTAGATAGTGCCCAGGAGGCCTTGATAGCCCTATAGGTAAGGATAGATGTTAGTAAGTTTAGTGATTTAGGGATATATGAGGAGTTCAATGAGCTAGAAGAGATAGAGACCCTTCTGTGAGATGTGTCCATACTACAAATAGAGCAGGACACTCACTAGGCATAGGTAGATGAGTATTGCTACCAGTGTGATTTGGCCAGATAAGTAGAATAGCCTAGGGCAGCCATGGCTATGATGCAAGAGGCTATGGTAGCCTACCAAGTAGAGACATACGTGATACAAGAGGCAACCTATTATAGGTATTTATATCATGATTTCATCCCTACTAATCAACGACATCTAGATTTTTAGGGGGCCTCTAGCTCATGGGCTATAGGAGGTCAAGATAGGTCACAACAATCAGTTAGATAGTATCAGCCTTCATGAGGCAAGGATATAGGAGGGGCAAGGCCCTCATAGCTAGTGGCCTACTTTTGTATAGTGAGCAATTTTGACAGAGAGGTGCAAATGCAGCAAGTTTTTTGATGATGCAATTATACATGATGATACGACATGATTCTTTTGTATACAGACTATACATAGACATTTATTCTTTTGATAAATATATATGACATGATTCAATGGGCCTATGTGTATATGGATGACTATGGTTTATGCATGTGATATCTGTGATGTGGATACTAACATTTGTGATGTAGGATGTGTGTGATGTGATGTTGCCTATGATTTATATATGATGCCTAATGTGTGAATGATGCAGGTTCGATGGTGAATATGAGATGTATGCATTGTGTTATTTTACATGTAAGGATGTACTATATGCTTTGTGAGGTGTTTTTATGATGTATATGCCACTAGAGATGACGATTATAATGGATGAATTTAATGAAGTAATATAATGAACTAATGATGCAATCTAATAATGAATAAAATGCCTAAGTAATATGACAATGAATGGATCCTAATAATGTCAGTAATAGAAAAAGACACTAATGAATGCAAAGTGAAATGATCAAACCTAAAATGTAAATATGAATGAACCTAATGAATGGACATGTGTCAAAACTCCTCACTCGTAGGAACCAAGTAGCATACCATAGGAGGGGGAAATAAACAAGACCCTTGTCTCAAGTAGGGCACAATGAAACCCTATACTACATGAATCTTAACTACATGAATACCAAGGGATTCCATTGTGTTTATATGGAAGAGCACACTTTAGTTTGATTTTGCAAAAGAGTTTATGCATTATATGCGATGGAAGCATAAATGTCAAGGCTCTGTTGCATGGACTAGACATACAAGACCATAGAGACTTTAGGAAACTAGGTGTAGTTTACATAGTCATGATGGAAAAAATGTTGTATACACCCTAGAGAGGTCTAGACATACCCAAAGTCTTTTTAGGGATCTTTGGTGGAAAGTGTACTAACTTGTTGCCTCTATTGTGCAATGCATAAACATAACTTGAAACTAACACATATGTACTAAAGCATAAAAAAAATATCATACCAAAAACAACATGTGTAGTCAATGAGAGTGATTCAAGTGTCACCAAAATATGGAAGACCAAGGCATAGCATAAAAGGCTTCCACTAACACACAAAATGAAATCAACCAAAAAGAGACTACATGACCAAGTAGTCATTCAGTCCGCAATTCCTACCAAGAACCTTAAGGCCTAAAGGTGAGTGTCATATTGCCACATATAGGAAGTATTCATCCTATGAAAGTTTGGTTTTGTTTGACATCAGTTATCGTGAATTTTTTGTTGGCCAAGGCTATAAAAAAAATGGTTTCTCAAATTGTTAAGTCTCAAGGTGATTTTATTTAGATTCTATTGTAGTCACTATTGTGCAAAAAGCTTAGTGTAATGGGATTGAGACAAGCACTCAATGGAAAAATGCCTCATAGACTAGAGGTCTTTTGAAAAATGGGAGTGTAGTGAAGCCTCGTGGACAAGAGATCTTTTTATTGGATGCATGAAAAGCATAAGTTAGATAGGACTTTTGCATAGATAGGGAGATGAAATGGTGGAATTAGGTGAAGTGAGACAAGCCTTATAGATAATGGACCAAAATACTTTTTTTAGGAACTTTTACTTCTTTTTAGTCTTTTTTTTCAAGAACATTTTATGATTTTTTTTTTTGAGTTTTCTTAATTTTTCTAATTTTTTTTGTATTTTTGTGGGACTATAACAACACTATATAGGAACTACAAGACTCAAGCATAGAACCACATGAGATGTTGGATATTTACAAGCTTAGGGAGTGGATCTTTGTCTATAGTGCTAATATGATATTCCCTAGAACCACGTTTGGCTATAATGATAAATGGACCAAGCCAATTAGGTTCAAATTTTTCTTTCTTTTCATAGTTTTGGAGGTTCTTCATGTTATGCTGCAAAACTAAGTCACCCACTTAAAATTCCTGTGGCTTGACTTTTTTTTGAAACTAAAGCTGAAGGTGATTTTGATACATGTAGAGGTGGTTTAGGGCATTGAGGAATCTCTCATTGAGGAGTTGTAGCTCTTGTAAGCAAGCAACTTAGTATTCTTCTTTGGACATCAAATTCTTGAGAGAGATTCTAAGGGAAGGGAACTCAATTTCAATGGGTAAGATAGATTTAGAACCATAAACAAGAGAAAATGAAGTGGCTCCTATGGGGGTATAGATGGAGGTACGATAGGCCCAAAGGGTGGGAAAAATTTAGAGGTGCCAGTCATGGCCATTTGTGTCAACAATTTTCTTTAGGGTTTTCAAAATGGTTTTATTGGTAGCTTTAGCTTGGCCATTTCTTTGGGGGTAGTATTTGGTGGAAAAATGCTGGGTAATTCTGAATTTCCTACACAACATGGAAACTTCCTAATTTTTTAAAAGGTATTCCATTATTAGTCATGATGTCTTGAGGTATACCAAAATGACAGATAATGTAGTTCAAGATGAACTTCAAAATCTATTTTTTGGTAGTGTAGGTTAATGGGATAGCCTTAACCCACTCTGTGAAGTAAACAGTGGAGACAACAACATAATTGTGGTCATTTGCAAAATTTGGGTATACTTGACCAACAAGATTGAATCCCTAGTGGGAAAAGGGCCATAGGGTGATGCTGGGTTGGAGGTCTTGGGTAGGGGTGTGTATCAAATCACCATTCTAATGACAAGAAACACATCTCTTCACAAAATGATAGGCATTTGCTTCCATAGTAGGCCAATAGTAATACATTCTGAGGAGCTTTTTTTCTAACGTAAGGCCATTGGAATGGGCACCAAAAATTCCTTGGTGGACCTATTCTAATGTTGTTCTGGCTTAATCTGAACTGAGACATTGGAGGAGGGTTCCATTGAAGTGCTTTTGGAAAAGTGTATCATCTAGGATAGTATATCAAGTAGTGTGATGGATGAAGCTTTTGCTTTAATTCAGGGTGAGGGCTATGTGAATGGTTTTGTGACATAGATAGGAAAAAATGTCAGCATACCATGGAGACTCAAGATTGACAATCTCACACACCAACTTTGAATCAGGTTGCTCATAAGCAAGAATAAAAAGATTTTCAACAAGAAACTTACATTTCAGACTATACTCAGGCATGGTAATCATGGAGGCAATGGTAGCCATAGCATTTTATACTTTGTTATTAGCCCTTGGTATCTGCTGAAAGACTATCTCTATGAAGTGTTGTTTAAGATCTTCAATGATTCGGTGATATGGAAACAACTTTTCATCCTTTGTGTGGTATTCATCTAAAACTTGTTTAATGACCAATTGCAAGTCTCCAAAGACAAGAAGGTTTTTGATATTCCATTTGATAGCTTAATGCAACCCTGTGACTAGTCCTTCATACTCAGCTATATTTTTTGTGCAAGGGAATGAAATTTTATAAGACTTAGGAATGAGGTCTCCTTGTGGTGTAACAAACAAAATTCCTACCCCCAATCCCTTTTGTGTGAATGAACCATCAAAAAGTAACTTCCATTGTGTACTAGGGGTAGTAGTCATAATTGCATCATCTAGAAAGTCTGCTACAATGGGATGGTCTCCTTGAAGAGGAGCTTTAGCAAGCTGGTCTGCAATTACTTGTCCCTTAATGGCCTTGCAATCCTTATAGACAATGTTGAATTCACTTAAAATCAAGACCCCATTTTCAGCTCAATCAGTGAGGGGGGCTTTTGATAGAAAATATTTGAGTGGATCTATCTTGGCAATGAGACATGTAGTATGATTAAGCATATAATGGCATAGTTTCTTCATGCAAAAGACTACTGCCAAACAAGATCACTCAATAGCAGTGTAATTCAACCCATAGCCAACTAATGTTTGATTGAGATAGTATATAGCTTGCTCATTACCATTGTCATCTAGTTGTGTGAAAAGGGAACCTAAGGCAATTGAAATGGCTGAGATGTATAGAATCAATGGTCATCTTGCAATTGAAGGGACTAGAACTGGAGGATTAGCCAAGTATACCTTAATTTGTTCAAATTATTTCTGACATAGGCAATCCCATTGAAACTTAGTGTTTTTGCAAAGAAAATGTTGAAGTGGATAGACCTTATTTGCTAACTAAGACACAAATCATCTAATTGACTATAACTTTCCTTGCAAATTGGGGAGTTGTTTCAATATGGTAGGTGGAGGCATTTCTATGATGGCTTTTATTTTGGCAGGATCTACCTCAATACCTATTCTTGACATAATGTAGCCTAACAACTTGCTTGATTTGACCCCAAAAACACATTTCTTTGGATTTAGGTGCACTTTATATTTCTCCAACCTTTCAAAAATGGTGGTGAGTACATCAATGTAGGAATCACATGTCTTTGATTTTCCTAGGATGTCATCAACATAGTCCTCCATCATGACATGTAGAAGATCATGGAATATTCTAGTCATTGCATGTTGATAAGTGGCATTGGCATTCTTCAATACAAAAGGCATGACTTGGTAACAAAAGGTCCCCTATGGGGTGGTAAATGTCATTTTATGTTGACCTTCTTCTATAATTTTGATTTGGTTTTAATCGGAGAAACCATCCATTAAAGACAAAATCTCATGTCTGACAATCAAATCCACTATGATGTCTATGTTAGGAAGTGGAAAATCATCCTTAGGACATGCAAGATTTAAATCTAAAAAATTTGAATAAACACAAATGCCCCTAGATTCTTTTCCTATAGGAACAATGTTGGAGACCCACTCAGGATAATCAATAGGGTGGATAAAATTTGCCTCTAATATTTTTTGCAATTCTACCTTGACTAAAAGTGCTACCTTAGGATACATTTTGCGTGACTTTTGCTTCACATGTTTAATCTTGGGATCTACTATTAAGTGATGCACAACCAAATCTATGTCTAAACTAGGCATGTCTTTGTATGTGTGTGAAAAATTGACTTTACCCTTTTTTAAGAACTGAATCATTGCCTTTTGTTCTTCAAGACTTAAGGTAGCTACAATGTGGGTAATTTTTGGATTATCCTCTATACCCAAATTGACTAGAATTGTGTTCTCATTCAAGATATATGACTTTTTTGGTGGTAAAGATCTGAATGGCAAGTCAACCTCTCCCTCTTCTACTACCTCTAAGAGGTTTTCACCAGAAGATGCATCCTTTATTTTATCTTTTTCTTCATCCAAAAGTGCTCTAAAAGAGTTTCCACTAGAGGATATTTCTTCTATTTTTCTATTTTTATTTTCACTTTTGTGACTAAGAGAGTTTACTTGGCTACCAAAGTAGGCTTCCTCATTGTATTGGATCTCATGTTCATAATCTTAGAGATTCTTAAGGCCAAAGAGTGCCATCACTACTTCATTAGAGTTACAAATATCAAGAGCTGGTGGTGTTTCCTGAAGGTCCTAGTCTATCATGTCAGGGTTGGTGAGAGGTAGGTCTGTGGATGAAAGGTCAGCTATGGTAATGGTATGGACATGGTTATCTAGGTCATCCTCAATGTATTGGAAGGGTACTTCAAAGAATTCCTCCATTTTAGTCTCAGAATCAGGCTCAATATCCCATGTTTTTGATGATGTGAGGGGCCTTAACATATTTATCTTTGGAGAATTCTATAGGTTCATCTTTTCCATCAAAATATAGCCAATCTAGGATATTATATTCCATATGTTCATCACTAAGTGAACCCCAATGTTCAAATGTTGTTTTGTTAACATGCATAATATCCTTATTGGTAGGAGGTGGTAGTTGTAAAGGTTTTCCAAAGGAATTGGAGGAGAGTGTTAGTTGTCCAACACACAAGGCATTTTCAAACTTATACTCTCCCATTCCTAGATTAGCAAAAGTAACCTTCTTCCCTATAGTATTGACCTTAGTATTTTCTACCTTTTCTTTTCCTTTGTGGGAATTGAAATCATTATTGGATAACTCTGGCACTATTGTGGAAGGTGATTCCATTATGGTGAGAGACTCAAGTATAACCTTAGAAAACTCACTGACTAGATAAAAATTTGTTGGTGCACCTTCTAATCTTTTACAAAAGGCAAAAGGCATAGGATCACCTGGAATCGTGACCTCTCTTCCTTGGTGAGGAAATTTCAAGCATTGATGATATGTAGATGGTACCGCTTCAAGTGTATGTATCCATGGTGGACCAAGAAAAATGTTATATGGAAGGTCCAATTCTAGGACATGGCATTCAATATTTATGATGGCTGGCCCAACCTTTAGTGGTAACATGATAACTCCTTTTGATTCTCTTTATCTTTCATCATATGCTTTGATTGTTATTATTTTATTGACATCTAGGAGGTCCTTTGGAAACCTCAAGAAATGAATCACCTTCAATGTACAAAGGTTCAAACTAGATCCATTATCTATAAGGACTCTTTTTATCTTATGTCATTATATAAGAACTTCAATGTGGAGAAAAAAATTGTGGCGGGGATCAGGACCTTGTAAATATTTTTTTGTGAAGACAAGGTGTTGTTGTGTAGCCAGGTTTACAACCATGGTAGTGAATTGGGAGGCATTAATGTTTTTAGGAACATGAGACTCTAAAAGAGTAGCCTCCCAGATCTCTTTATGGATGGGTGATGTGGTGGGGAGCTCTAGGATAGATATTTGTGCAAGAGTCATACCTAACTGGGACAATACATCATAGCAAGAAGCAGGTCTTTGTGAGGTGGATGGTGCAGTAGGTGCATGTGGAACTGATGGATTAGCATGGTTGGGAGTGGTGGCTTGCAAAGTGATTCTTCCCCGTCGAGTGGTTACATCACAATTAGCTCTTGTAGGACAAGAGTATTCACATGAGTGTCTATCTCTTCAATGCGGCTACACATGGAGTCAAAACCACATATATCATTGGTTTCTATTTTAGCACACAAGGATTCAAACCCTAATATGTGGTTTGTAGAATAGTCATAGTGTAATGTATTTGATGTGGAAGCACAATTTATATTGTTTGTATTGTTTTTCCCATTTTTGTTATTGTCATTGTTGTGGTTAGGAAATGGCTTTTGAAATATCTTTAGTTTAGCATTTTTAGAGGGTGGTCCTCCTTCTACCTCAATTTCTCCATCATCAACAAGATTTTGAATGAATACTTTGAGTTTTATACACTTGTTCATGTCATGTCCTTTGATGTGATGGTATTTGCAATATTCATTTTCCCTATACCATTTTGATTTGGGTGATTCTCATCAAAGGGTCGTGTGTTGGGAAACACCATCAAATTGTGACCCACTAGTTTTTGAAATATGGCATCCAAGGGTTCACAAAATGTAGTGAACTTCTTATTATGATGATAGTCATAGTTGTAATTTTTGTTGGTATTGTTGTTGTTGTGAGGAAAAAATTGTATTTGATTTCAAAATTTCTTATTGCTTTGATTTTGATTGTCATAGTTTGAATTGTTGTTGTTTCGGTTACGATAGTTGTTGTTGTTCTCTCCTTGAAGGTTTTGTACACTTTTAACATTAGTGACACCATCATGTGTGACACCTTTGTTTTTGGACTAGAATTTTGGTTTTCTATTGTTGTTTGTGTCATTATTTGAGGATGATGAGCTATAATGTTTAATGAAAACTTTGTCTAAAATTCCACTTTCAATGTCCTTGCCTCTTGTTACTAATGTGGCAAAGTCTTTAGGACTAGCCATCTTCATATAGAAAGACATCTCTAGTATCAAGTTTTTAATAAATATATCTACAAGGTGGGAATCCTCAATTTTATATGGTATGCAATTAGCAAGATTCCTCCACCATTGTAGAAAATTGGCAAATGTTTCACTATTTCATTGTTTTGTGTTGCACAAATAACTCAATGAGGCATGATATTCAATATTGTAAGAGTATTGTGCTACAAACTTCCTTTTTAAATCATTGAAAGAGGTAATGGAACCATTTGATAATTTAATTAGCCACTGCCTCCAAGACTTTGTGTGAAGAGCCTCTTAAGATAATCTTCACTATAGGCTACTTCTTGACACAAAATAGAGAATTCTTAGAGATGTGTGATGAGGCATGTTTCTCCTATGTATTTGTCAAATTTAAGAATATCAAATTTTGGTGGGAATGATATCATGTTAATGGATCTATCAAATGGAAAGGGACAAACTTCCTCAAAAGAGAAATCCTTCACCCCTTTGTTTTTCATGGTATGGACCAAGTTTTGGAGTTCACTCAACTACTAGGCTAAATCTTGGTTTTGTTGCATTTGTGACTATTTGGAATTTATAAACCCACTTCCCAAGTTGTAAGGAGTCCCAAACGTATTGTGAGGTGGTGGAAGTACTCCACTTTGGCCAATGTATTGATATGTAGTCATTGGAATTGGCACAGATGTTTTCACTATGCTACTTGGCATTTGCAAATAAGAGGAATATATTGGTTGTGTTGGAATTGCCATCTGTTGAGTAGACACATGCCCAATGTTTAAAAATCCTACAGTTGGACCTATCATGGTTGACTACAAAAGATTGGCATTACTAGTGTCAGGCATAGCACTAATGATTTGTTAGATATGTTCTACACTTAATTGAAATGTCAGTTGTGTGAAGACACTTGATGTAGGTATAGCACTAGTTGTCAATCTGGGTTCTTTTCCTTTGCCAGATGTGTGGCTTTTGTTTCAAGTTGACAATATGGGAGCACCACCCTTTGTAATCTATTTAAACAAGGTACTCTCATCAAAACTCATAGGGACATTAACACCATCTTTAACCAAGTTTAAGAAGATCTCAGTCTTGTTTGTCCTAATAGATTTTTCCATCATTTCCAAATTGTATGGATCTGCAAGGAATATTCAGACATCCCTAGGGATATTGTTGTTGTCAATAAGGTCTTCATCTTGGTATAGTTCTTCATCATTACTTCCCAAAGTTTTGTTGTAGAAAGGGTCTTTTGGTTCTTGTGTGAATGTTAAGCTAGGCATGCCAAAGTTCAAACTAGAGGGAAATGTACCTCCCAATAAGGTTTCTTGTGGAGGAAAAGGATTCTCCATTTCTTTTTTCCTTAATGATTCTAACAAATGAGACATGGGATTAAATGTGAATCTATCAGATCATGTATGTACCATACAATAGTGACCAAACCAATGGATGGAAGATTATGGAAGAAAAATGAAGGATGTGAGGGAGAACCACTAAACCTTACGGGATAAAAGAGGCCAACAACCTAAATGTAAACAAAAGACCTTGATTTAGAAAAAAAAGTGTGATTATAGGCTAAAAGTATCTTTCTCCTACCAAATATGGTCAAGTGATCTTTAGGCAAGATAGGACACCAAATTGACTACCTACTATTTGGAGATGGACTTGTGATCCCAAATGAGTGAGTGTAACTACAATAGATGTTTTCTCATGGATAAAGGTCTAGTGTTGTGATCTTAGAAGGTGTTCTTATGTCAAAGTTTTCAAGTTCAAATGATTAAGCTCTCTAGAGGAAATTTTATAAATGGAAGACAAGAGATTTGGGAAATGGGGTTGATGTGGAAAATGAAGGTGTGGTGGTCACGTATGCAGTTAACTCAATCTTCTCTCACTGGGAACAAAAATCTTGGGTTCACTCCAGGGAAGACAGACTAGTTACAAAGTTTAGTATTGTACTCAATTCTATCATAACAGTCTTGTTTAACCTGTTCATTTGGATGTCTTTGATAGTGTATTGAAATTTTTTATCACTGTGTGCTAGGTTTTTCCTTTCCTTGTAGGCAAATGGTTTGGATAATTTCACCTTCTTAGATTTGACTTTGTTACTCATGGTAGGAACAAAACAAAACCTAGTTTCAAGCACAAAAAAATTGTAACAAACTGTAAATAGACTCAACCAATTTCAAATGCTAGACCAAATATAGAAATCCTAAAAATAACTATAAGTCAAGAGGACACACTTACCACTATTTCACTCACTGAAAGTTTAGCTCACCATTTTAGTCATTTTGCACTTGTTTGTTGTTTGGTGTTGGTTTTAGATGCTTAAAAAATTAGGCACGCTGAACACATCAACAATCCTAATAAGGCTACCACTAGGATGTACAAGGATTATCTATAGGGTGTCCTTGATATACACAAGGTACATGAGGCCCAAATCTATAGATGAAAGAAAATAATGCCACACAACTGGGGGGAGACGGTAACCCAAATCTTCACCTTCACTTTCCAAAGGTATAAAGTTCTTTGGGGCTGAGCCAAGAGTGATAAGGTTTTACTTCCAAGAGAGGTGTCTTTCAATTCACCTCCCAATTCTTATACTCTGCTAGAACACTAGTGTTGAGGTTATCCTAAGGGGTGATAAAATCCCTAAGTAGGCCTCCTAAAAAAAGGAAAACAAGATCACTTATTTCTTGTGCACTCAAGATCACCTAAAGTTATGAGAGGAGAGAATACATAAGTGGCCTCAAGGTTAAAAGACACTTGTTCTTTCCCAATGAAGCTTTAAGTTTTGTAATCTACTCTTGAAGACACTAGTGTTTAAGCATACATTGTTCTTTCCAACTTGACAATGTTGTCAACATAATAAATGTGAGGATTCGTCAACAAAAGTAAATCAATCGTGAACATAAGAAAATTGTTGAAAATGAAACCAATTCCCTTAAGTCATTTGATATTGAGTGAATTTATTTTAAACATCAAATCCAAATATTTCATAGTAAGCTTCATTGACCTTAGGCATTCAAGAGTGTGTTTGCTAATCTAAACACCTCAACCCACTTAAAGCCAAGAATCTATGACAAAGAAGCCAAATAGAGACACGCGTAAGAGGTAATAATATTTGATTATGAAAAATCTCAGCCAACTGTCAAAGGAGAATCCACAAGGTGTCATATCCAAGTGTCATGATGATGGAATATTTTATGGAATATTTGAATTAAAAATCCTCTTATTCCACAAAATAAGAATTAGTAGAAAATGGAATTAATGATGGAAAATGAAACTTAGGAAATTAAGAATTTCAATGGTTTGCAGATGATAAACCAATTAATTAATAAAATTAATTAATTGAGGATGATAATTAGGAAGAATAATTAGAAATAATAGGATTAAATTATGGGTTATTTAATTCTATAGAAAAAATTAGTAGATAATTGGCCAAATTGATTAAATGAATGCGACCATATCCTTTGATGAAAATGTAATGATGATGGATATGGAATAAGATGATGACAAGTAGATCAAAGCCATGATCAGATTGATTTATTGAAGTTGATATCATGCCAAGGACACATGACATGAAATGGTTGATATGTAACATTTAACCGACATTGTAAATGCTACAGGATTGAAATTGATTGATACGGTTTTATCATAATAACACTAACGAAAATTGTCAATGTTATTAAAATGGTTGATGATGCCATGATCTGACATTGAAAGCCTCAACAAAGTCAAATATTGAATGACATGAATGATAGTTTGACCTAGCACTAAGAGCCATGATAGTACTAAGGTCATATTGATAAGTTGATAGGTTTCCAAGACACTGAAAGCCACAACAATGCCAGGAGTGGATAAATGATGATTGATTTGGGATGTTTGATATGTTTTTAGTTGATTAGGACTGATTTCAAGTGATTCTGAGTTGATTTGGGGTGATTTCGAGTTGATTTGATATGATTCTGACTTGATTTGATATGATTTCGAGTTGATATGAAATTGATGTGAAAGGGGATACAAATGATGAAATATGGTCAATCTGGCCAAAAGATCAAAGTTAGTAGAATGAGAAAATGGGAAAAATTATTATGAAGAAGTGATGAAACCATAGATGCGAACCATTTTTGAGGGTCTAAATTTTGCCCCTCTTTGATACAATGTGATTTAGAGCATTGTATCAAAGAATAATTGATGAGAAGGCCACAACATGCCCCAGTAGGGATGATATATATGTAGGACTAGAAAAATGGGTTAAATGCATAAAACACTATGAGAAAATCACAAACTAAATCAACATGTATTAGCACCCACTAGTCTACCATGAAAGCCAAACTAATAGAGAAAGCAATAGAAACCCCCTTTCTTGTTTGTAGCTCCCATGTTCTTCTTTCTTCTCCAAATGATTGTAGCTCCAATTTGCCTATAGTGCACACAAGGTTGAAGCCAAAGCATATGATGTGGATAATGCCATGAGAATACTTGAAGTGTGATTTTATGTGAGAGAGAGAATGCAACATGCAAAGAAGTAGAGACTCAAAGATTCAAAGATTTGGACTTTCAAAACTTAAGAATTCCGATCCAAGGACCCAAAATGAGAGAAAGAGTGTTCATTTTAAAATCAACACTCAAAATGAGGGCATTGGATTTGTCACCCATAGATGTGCGATGTGGCAAGAGATTCCTATGACGCATATGACAGAATATGCCAATTGTGAGATTCTATGACACATGCAAGTCAAACTTGGCTAAATGTGGAAGAGAATCTATGACGCGTCATAAGACACCTCAACCCACTTAAAGCCAAGAATCTATGACAAAGAAGCCAAATAGAGACATGTGTAAGAGGTAATAATATTTGATTATGACAAATCTCAGCCAAGTGTCAAAGGAGAATCCACGAGGTGTCATATCCAAGTGTCATGATGATGGAATATTTTATGGAATATTTGAATTAAAAATCCTCTTATTCCACAAAATAAGAATTAGTAGAAAATGGAATTAATGATGGAAAATGGAACTTAGGAAATTAAGAATTTCCATGGTTTGCAGATGATAAACCAATTAATTAATAAAATTAATTAATTGAGGATGATAATTAGGAAGAATAGGATTAAATTATGGGTTATTTAATCCTATAGAGAAAATTAATAGATAATTGGCCAAATTGATTAAATGAATGCGACCGTATCCTTTGATGAAAATGTAATGATGATGGATATGGAATAAGATGGTGAAAAGTAGATCAAAGCCATGATCAGATTGATTGATTGAATTTGATATCATGCCAAGGACACATGACATGAATTGGTTGATATGTAACATTTAACTGACATTGTAAATGCTATAGGATTGAAATTGATTGATAAGGTTTGATCATAATAACATCGACGGACATTGTCAATGTTATTAAAATGGTTGATGATGCCATGATCTGACATTGAAAGCCTCAACAAAATCAAAGATTTAATGACATGAATTATAGTTTGACCTAGCACTGAGAGCCATGACAGTACTAAGGTCATATTGATAAGATTGATAAGATTGATAGGTTTCCAAGACACTGAAAGCCAATATAATGCCTAGGAGTGGATAAATGATGATTGATTTGGGATGTTTGATATGTTTTGGGTTGATTAGGAATGATTTCAAGTGATTTTGAGTTGATTTGGGGTGATTTCGAGTTGATTTGTGGTGATTCTGAGTTGAATTGATATGATTCTGAGTTGATTTGATATTATTTCGAGTTGATATGAAATTGATGTGAAAGGGGATACAAATGACGAAATATGGTCAATCTAGCCAAAAGATCAAAGTTAGTAGAATGAGAAAATGGGACAAATTAGTATGAAGAAGTGATTAAACCATAGATGTGAACCATTTTTGAGCGTCTACATTTTGCCCCTCTTTGATACAATGTGATTTAGAGCGTTGTATCAAAGAATAACTGATGAGAAGGCCACAACATGCCCCAGTAGGTATGATATATATGGGTGCCCCATCAAGAAATTGAATAAGATAAGCATATGATAAGTCAATTTATCGAAAATAAGAAGACAAAATCATAGCAATTGACAGATCAAAATTAGAGCTAAGATGTGAAAGTTATGAGGTCTAGAGTGCAAAATAGGGCCAATCGGGAGCCCGAGAGTGATTGCATGCGTTACCACCTAAGATAAAAAAAAAAATGATGAAAATGATAGTTCATGTTATTTTTAACAAATATATGAATCCAATGCAACTGATAGATTGCAATTCTGAGTTAAAATGCAAAAGTTATGGGCTCCAGAGTGCAACATAGGGGCTCTGGGAGCAGTTCTAGGTATCCTAGGGCCCCAACTGCGCCAAAAACTCAACCAAGTGCATCATTGACGCACTTGGTAAGCCCAAGTGCACCATGAGAGTACCAAGTGCATCAGTGATGCACTTGGGAAGCCCAAGTGGTCTCAAAAAGTGAAAAATGTGGTCGAGAAGGCCCTGGGGGCCAAAATCAACATGACGGGGGGCAACTAGGATCCCAAGAGTAATTGCAAGGATTAACACTCCATATAGTGAAAAAATAATGAAAATTATAGCTCATTTTGTTCAAAAGAAAGATATTATTCCAACACAATTGACGGTTCATAAATCGGAGTTGAAATGCAAAAGTTATGGCCTTCGGAGTGCAACCTAGGGGTTCCGAGAGCAGTTCTGGATAACCTAGGTTCCCAAATACGCAAAAAAACTCAACCAAGTGTTTCATTGACACACTTGGTAAGCCCAAGTGTGCCATGATAGTACCAAGTGCATCAATGACACACTTGGGAAGCCCAACTATGCCCTAGAAGTGTAGATTGTGCCCTAAAAGGCTCCGGGGCCCAAAATCAGCCCGATTAGACTCAGAATGACTCGAAACTGTGTGTGCATGCCCAAAATGATGGAAAGATGTCATAACATGAGGTAAACCATCAAAAATTGTCATATCTAGTCAAATATGATGAGACAAATTTCAAACTAAGGTTGAACCAGGTGGAAAGCCACAAAAAGTTGATTGACAGTGCAGGATGATACAGGAATGCATGAATGCGAGATGAAGATGATTTGGTGAATCGAAAGACATGATTATGGTAATAGAGAATGAGATGAAGAAGAAAGATGAGATGAGGAGATGTTAGTATGATGGAAATACTTTTGCTTCTATAAAGTGCACTATATGTCAAATGGAGCTTTATTTTGATATGGCAAAGGGAATGCAATGCATCATGGCATAAAGGGCCAGAGTGCAAATGCAAGTCTTTTGCATAAACAAGCATGATGCAAATAGAGAATGACCTTGTCCTTCCTAAGGAATATGTACATGCCCCAGACTCTCAAAGGTATTTTATAATAGACAAAAATGGAAAAAGATGACCATGAACCATCTCGGCAAGTCTCATAGATTAGTTTTATATCATCGAGTGGCATAGGAACATGATCAAAGAAAAAAAAAGCAAAAAATAAATCACTCACTGAACAGTGTGAGCCAACAGCTATCCTTGTCCATTATTACTTTCTTTTTAGTATGTTAGGTATTTAAATGGTGTTCAGTAGGTTGATAATGTGATAGCACTATTTGTGGATTCAGTTGATAGGTTCATAGTGACATGTTGGATTGATTGTTGGTTCACGTTGCTCAGATATTGTGATTGGCATTAAAGTGTAGTGCTTTGATTTTTAGTCTGCAAAGTGCAAGGGTGAACGCAAAAGGAATGGTTATCCACAGTGAGTATGTATAAGGTTTATTGCAAATTTTTGACAGGTTTTGTGATTTTTAGGGTTTTGTGGGGATATTTGATGTTTTTGCATGACTAGTTTTTTCAGGACATTTTATGATTTTTAGGGTTTTTTCAAGACATTTTATGATTTTTAGTGCTTTTTTCAAGACATGTTATGATTTTTAGGGCTTTTTTTAGGATTGTATTTAAATTTTTAAGGATTTTTTCAGGACATGTTATGTGATTTTTAGTGATTTTTTCAGGACATTTTATGATTTTTAGGGATTTTTTCAGGATTGTATTTAAATTTTTAAGGATTTTTTCAGGACATGTTATGTGATTTTTAGTGATTTTTCAAGACATTTTATGATTTTTAGGGATTTTTTCAGGATCGTATAAGCATATACAAGTGTTAGCTCCAATCCATTATGCAATAGGTCCAATGGATAAAAAGCACTTAGTGGTATGCCCCTAGTTCAAATTCAAACTCATGCAACATGTAGGTAATATGCCCCCAGACAAGACACAAACTATGTACAAAGGGCAATGATAGAGTGTGTGTGTAGACTGGTGATGCTTATGCAAGGTAACAAAGGACATTAACTAGTTCGTGAGCCATGATAAGGGACCAAGGATATCTTGCAATATGAAGGATATGATGGAGGGGGAAAAGACTAGATGGAATCCTGATAGATGGAGGAGCAACACTGATTACACATGGTGCCTGTTTGCCAGGTTTTCACCATGGTACTTGCCCAAAGTGCCTTTTTGCCAAGTTTTCACTTTTGGACGGAATTTTTCTCTTGACTCAAATTTTTGAGCCAAGATGCCTATTTGCTAGGTTTTCATCAAGGCATCCATTTTTTCATGACTTTTTTCACTTTTTTCTTTGCTTTTTTCATGACTTTTTGCTATTTTTTTGATATGTTTTCAGGACTTTTAGATGAAATCAAGAATGTCACTGACAATTGCTGAGAAGATATCTGTTGTTGGTGCTGCTAGTTGATGAGCTCTGGATCCATGACTAACCATAATTATGGAGGATTTGTTCCAAGTCTGTAGCTAAAATCAAACCACTAGAAAGGCCTTGAGAGATACCATCGTGTACCGTATGTAAGACAATGTCTATCTCTTCTGAATCAAGGCATCTAAGGGTAATTGGGTCAATAGAAATGTCATGTCGGATGTCACTAATGATGACATATGCAAAGGCTTGTTGGATAAAGGATTGATGTTTCTTATTGGAAAAATTAGGTAGCTGGATTGGAGGATAAACAAAGGGATATAAGGGAGGGTTGGGAGGGTTGAGACCAATGACCTTCCGCATGAATGCTGATTGAGAGAGCTCCAAAAGACTTTGTGGCATGTTGAACACTGGAACATTGATATTCATGGCATCATATTTTTCATTTTGTATCATTGGGAGTTGCTTAGATTTTGATTTTTTATAGTCTAATGGTGCTTTTCGATTTTCACCAAGAGACCTATGCTTGTTATTTCTTTCTCTTTTTGCTTTGTAACTAGAAGGTGGAGTAGGCTCCCCAAAGTGTGCCAATGTGTTCTCTTTAGGAGAAACTACTTCTTTATGATCTTTAGTCATAACACCTTCAAATTCTATTATGAGAGTGTCATCATCGTCGAATTGATCAAAAATTGGTGGTCCACATTGGTCCCAATCCAAAGGTTCAGGATAAATTGAGGGGGTGTCATCATCAATGTTGAATGGGCTTTGGTTGAAGGTAGATATATGGGTAACTGATTCAACTAGGTCATTGGGGTTATGCTCAGAGGCTAGGGGATTATTGGTTTCAAGTCGAATATCCTCAGATGCCTTTTCATCATTTGAAACATCCATAGTCTTACATGTAGTTACCATGGTACTAGGAGGACCTATTCATAATGGTTTAAATCCAAGCCCCAAACTAGGAGGTTGTCCTTCTATAGTGATAGGTTCAATGATTTCTTGTTTCTAAGATCCAAGACCACTATAGCAACCATAGCCTTGTTTTTGCATGATAATAAACCCAAGTCCATACTTGCTAGGAGATATCAAAGTGGGTTCTCGTTCCACTTTTTCTTTTTCAATACATACGGATGTATTCTCATTGATAAAAGTATCGTTCTTTGTACTAATGGGAGAAAGTAGTGGCTCCCTAATGTGAGAGACTTGAGACATAAAGTACTCTCCACACCCATTGTCTTCAATCTTCATCTTTTCCTTGGCTTTACTGAGTAGTATATCAGCATCCACATACTTAGAGGAATTTGTGGGTTGTGCTTCATTATTTGTTGGGATTTGGTATGTAGTAGCATCTCTTAGATTAGCACAAAATTGAAGAGGATCTAGATCGCCAGGGATGGTAACCTCCACGTTGTCATAGGAAAGCTTCAAACATTGATGAAATGTAGAAGGGACTACTTTCATAGCATGAAGCCAAGGGCATCTTAGTATCATGTTGCAATTCATTTCTATATCTAGGACATGGAACAATGTATCTTCAATAGCTGGACCAACTCTAATAGGTAAAGTGATGATGCCCCTAGAGAAGCGTTCACCATCATCATTAGCTTTTATTGTGATTCTTCGAGAGGGATCCACATCATCTTCAGAATAACCCAAATTGTTGACAACCTTAAGAGTACAGATGTTTAGTCCTGCTCCTCCATCTATTAAGACACGTCTGACTTTGGCATTATGGATGAAGACTTCGAGATAAAGGGGATCATTATGGTTAGGTTTGTCCTTAGGAATATCTTGAGGGGAAAAGGTGATATGCTATGACACAGATAGGTTCCCAACCATGGCTTGGAACTAGGCAACATCAATGTTATCTAGGACTATTGACTCTTTAAGGGTTTGCTCCAAGATTTTTTGGTGTTGGGGGGATGCACGCAGGAGGTCCAAAATGGATATTTGTGCAGGGGTTTTGCCAAGTTTTTCAACAAGGCTATAATTAGCTGAAGTAGAAGCAATAGGTCTATATGGGGGTATAGGTCTAGTAGAAGCAGTAGGTCTAGTTGGGGCTCCAGGTAGGGTAATCTTGCTACAGCATATAGTGACAACACAACGAGGGTCTTCAGCCTTCAATGTGAATGTGGATATGCAAAAGTCAGGCTCATTAAAGCAATTGATGGTGTAGTCATAGTTGGTGCATGTGTAATTCACATTACCTTGTGAGTTTGAGTTTGAACTTGAGGGTTTCTCTTTGTCATGATTACCCAAAGGATATTTGAAAATAGTGTGATCAAATTTGGATGCTAACAGTGATGGATCAACTGTGATTACACCATCATCAATAAGGTCTTGTATTGCATGTTTCAATTGGAAGCATGATGAAGTCTTGTGCCCTTTGGTGCAATGGTAATCACAATACTTTTTGTCATCCCACCAATCTGCTTTAGTCAGTGGTTCATCTTTGATTTGGGGTAGCTACAGGAAGTTATTACTCAGTAACTGTTATAATGCAATCTCAAGTGGTATTCCCAATGGTGTGAACTTTTTGTCTTTGGTTCTAGGATGTCTTCGAGGTTTATCTTGCATGGGGGTCTCAATTTTATATTGTGGAGCTAATGTTTGATTAGAGGTTTGTGAATTTGTAGGGTTTACACCTTTCAAATTCAATTGAGGTTGTGATGTACTAATCGTGCGAGCATCCACAATGCCATCATTAGTCACATTCTTGTTTTTGGAGAAAATTTTTGGCTTGTCATTAGATGAGTTGGTATTGGTATTGTCCTTGTTTGTCTTGAGGATTCCCTTACAGATAAGAGCATCTTCAATACTAATGCCTTTTTTCATCAGTTTAGAAATGGTGCTTGGACTCTTGATTTTAAGTTCATACATTAAGTCAGGGACTAAGTTTTCAATGCACAAGTTTACTTGTTGTTCTTTAGGAATGTCTAGTGAGCATTGACTAACTAAGCTTCTCCAACAGAGTAAGAATGTGATGAATGGCTCTCCTACCTTTTGTTTAGTTGAGCACAAATTAGAAAGTGTCACCTCATTTGTAATGTTAAAGGCAAAGTGGGAGATAAACTTGTCTGCTAGCTTTGGACAAGATTTGATATTACCAGGAAGTTTGGAGTACCATTCAAGTGCAGGCCCACCTAGAGAATGAGGGAACAATCTTATAAGGTCAGTGGGCTCATCACTAAGTTCGGTACATGAAGCACAAAATTCTCGGATGTGATCAATAGGGTTTCCTTTTCCTTAGTATTTTTCAAACCTTGGAGCCTCAAAGTGTCTTGGGAATGGAGGCATATACAAACTTTTATCGAATAGGTTAGGACATAGGTCCCTTTCTGTATATAGAACCTATTTCTTTTGGACTCCCAATGCCTTGAATTGTTTGGAAAGTTGTTTGAATTTTTGTAATAGTTCTTCATTGGGGTTTTGCATGATGGTCTTTCCTTCAAGTCTTTTGTGTCTATGAGTAGACTGTTTGCTATGGCGAGAACTATGTCTACTTGGTTCTGACATTTCTGTGTCTGATGAGTCTGATGAAGTGTCACTAGGTGGTGGAGGTATGTTGGCACCTCGAAGACAGAAAGGTCCTTGTTGTTGGGGTACTTGTTGTGGTATTTGAGGTGGCACTTGTTGTTGTTGTAACAAATGTTGCTGGTATGTGATTTTTTGCTCAAGGCATCTTTGGTATTCCAACTGTTGATTGAGTTGCTCTTGTTGTTTAGCAAACATTGCTTGTTGTTGTTGGAATTGGCTCTGAAATTGTTGTTGATAAATTGTGTGTAAGTCAAGTGGGTCCACATGGGATTGTGTGTTAGGAATGTTGGATGTTTGCCACACTTGTGGTTGTTGTCATTATGTTTGATGTTGCTGTTGATATGTGGGATGTGTGTCAAGTAGATGTAGACTTGGTTGTGCCTTGGAAGTGTCGAGTCCTTGTACCATTGTAGGTTTTTGTTGTTGTGGGGGTTGACTAAGTCCTTGATAATTGAACGTCATGTTTGTATTGTTGTTTTGGTACCTTTGTGTTTTAGGTGTTCCTACTTGTGACATCATATTGACTTGACTATGAGATGTGTCCTTGTTAGGAATGGGCATAATGTCAATAAGACTTTTCCTTTGTGCATCTATAGGGATGGTTGTACTTGATGTTTCACATGTTTTATTTATGAGAGGCTCCATAGTGTTTGATGTCGTAGCATGGGGTAAAGTTAGAAACAAGGTGTACTTTGTTGATTTGCCTCCAAAGAAGGTATGTCTGGCATCCCTAGAGCATGGGTCCCTTTAGGTGCATCTTGTTGTTGCATCATGTGACTAAAATCAAGTCTTAATGTCCTTTTGGGGTGTTTAGGGATTGGTGGTATTTCATCAAGCAAGGGGTTAACATTGATGTGTTCAAATGTACTTTGGAGGATTTCAATTGTTGGTTCTTGATGGGACCTTATAGGTGCCATTATTTTGTTTGAAAACTCCAAAGTTTGTTTTCCCTTGTCTAAGTCCAAATTTATCATGGGTTGGATGTTTTCAATTGTTTTCTTGGTTTGATTTTTGGACCTAGGACCTTCCAAGTTTGGGTTAAATTTGACAATTTCTTGTGCTACCAAATGTTTGAAGTTCTTGCAAAAACTTTTGTCTTGACATGCCCTAGCCATTTCTTCATCAGTGATGTCATAATCAGTGTCAGAGTCATCACTTAGGTGTAGAATACCTTGTTGTATGTTTGATGTGTTAGGTTGGCTGAATTCAAATGCATGTGATTGTTCATCTTCAGGTGAGGTTGGTACACTTTCTCCTCCTTGTGGCATTGGCACAAATATAGGTTCAAAGTCAGGACTCCATTGAACCATCCCATGTGTGGGGGAAGTGTTTGGAGGAAATCTCATGGTAGGTATATTGTTCAAGGTTTGTTGTGCCATAGCTTGAGGATCTTGTGGATACATGTTCAAGGGGTCTGCTAGCAATGGTTGTGATGCCTCAATTTGGTCTTCATCCAAGGTTTGTTGGATTTTCTTTCTTTGTCTTTGATGAGGTTTTGGTTGTGCTTGTGCCTCAGAAAAAAAAGGTTGATAGAGTTCCTCGGGTCTCTGAGCTAATTGTTTCCTAGTAAGTGCTGGCATGATACCTAAGAGTGCAAATGCAATGGAATTTTCTACAAATCAACTCAAAATCACCCCAAATCAACTCAAAATCACTTGAAATCGGTCTTAATAAACCCAAAACATATCAAACATCCCAAATCAATCATCATTTATCCACTTCTAGGCATTGTTGTGGCTTTTAGTGTCTTGGAAACCTCTCAACTTATCAATCTTATCAATATTACCTTAGTACTGTCATGGCTCTCAGTGCTAGGTCAAACTATCATTCTTGTCATTCAATCTTTGATGTTGTTGAGGCTTTCAATGTTAGATCATGGCATCATCAAACATTTTAATAACATTGACGATGTCCGTCAATGTTATTATGATCAAACCTTATCAATCAATTTCAATCTTGTAGCATTTACAATGTCAGTTAAATGTTACATATCAACCAATTCATGTCATGTGTCCTTGGCATGATATCAACTTCAATCAATCAATCTGATCATGGCTTTGATCTACTTATCATCATCTTATTCCATATCCATCATCATTACATTTTCATCAAAGCATACGGTCGCATTCATTTAATCAATTTGGCCAATTATCTATTAATTTTCTCTATAGGATTACATAACCCATAATTTAATCCTATTCTTTCTAATTATTCTTCCTATTTATCATCCTCAATTAATTAATTTTATTAATTAATTGGTTTATTATCTACAAACCATGGAAATTCTTAATTTCCTAAGTTCCATTTTCCATCATTAATTCCATTTTCTACTAATTCTTATTTTGTGGAATAAGAGGATTTTTAATTCAAATATTCCATAAAATATTCCATCATCATGACACTTGGATATGACACCTCGTGGATTCTCCTTTGACACTTGGCTGAGATTTGTCATAATCAAATATTATTACCTCTTACACATGTCTCTATTTTGCTTCTTTGTCATAGATTCTTGGCTTTAAGTGGGTTGAGGTGTCTTATGACGCGTCATAGATTCTCTTCCACATTTAGCCAAGTTTGACTTGCATGTGTCATAGAATCTCACAATTGGCATATTCTGTCATATGCATCATAGGAATCTCTTGCCACATCGCACATCTATGGGTGACAAATCCAATGTCCTCATTTTGAGTGTTGATTATAAAATGGACACTCTTTCTCTCATTTTGGGTCCTTGGATCGGAATGCTTAAGTTTTGAAAGTCCAAATCTTTGAATCTTTGAGTCTCTACTTCTTTGGATGTTACATTCTCTCTCTCACATAAAATCACACTTCAAGTATTCTCATGGCATTATTCACATCATAGGCTTTGGCTTCAACCTTGTGTGCACTATAGGCGAATTGGAGCTACAATCATTTGGAGAAGAAAGAAGAACATGGGAGCTACAAATGAGAAAGGGGGTTTCTATTGCTTTCTCTATTAGTTTGGCTTTCATGGTAGACTAGTGGGTGCTAATATATGTTGATTGAGTTTGTGATTTTCTCATAGTGTGTTATGCATTTAACCCATTTTTTTGGTCCTACATATATATCATCCCTACTAGGGCATGTTGTGGCCTTCTCATCAGTTATTCTTTGATACAACGCTCTAAATCACATTGTATCAAAGAGGGGCAAAATGTAGATGCTCAAAAATGGTTCGCATCTATGGTTTCATCACTTCTTCATACTAATTTGTCCCATTTTCTCATTCTACTAAATTTGATCTTTTGGCTAGATTGACCATATTTTGTCATTTGTATCCCCTTTCACATCAATTTCATATCAACTCGAAATCATATCAAATCAACTCGGAATCATATCAAATCAACTTCAAATCACCCCAAATCAACTCACAATCACCCCAAATCAACTTACGATCACTTGAAATCAGTTCCAATCAACTAAAAACATATCAAACATCCCAAATCAATCATCATTTATCCACTCCTAGCATTGTTGTGGCTTTCAGTGTCTCTGGAAACCTATCAACTTATCAATCTTATCAATATGACCTTAGTACTATCATGGCTCTCAGTGCTAGGTGAAACTATCATTCATGTCATTCAATATTTGACATTATTGAGGCTTTCTATGTCAAATCATGGCATCATCAACCATTTTGATAACATTGACAATGTCCGTCAGTGTTATTATGATCAAACCTTATCAATCAATTTCAATCCTGTAGCATTTACAATGTCGGTTAAATGTTACATATCAACCAATTCATGTCATGTGTCCTTAGCATGATATCAACTTCAATCAATAAATTTGATCATGGCTTTGATCTACTTGTCATCATCTTATTTCATATCCATCATCATTACATTTTCATCAAAGGATACAGTCGCATTCATTTAATCAATTTGGCCAATTATCTACTAATTTTATCTATAGGATTAAATAGCCCATAGTTTAATCCTATTCTTTCTAATTATTCTTCCTAATTATCATCCTCAATTAATTAATTTTATTAATTAATTGGTTTATTATCTGCAAACCATGGAAATTCTTAATTTCCTAAGTTCCATTTTCCATCATTAATTCCATTTTCTACTAATTCTTATTTTGTGGAATAAGAGGATTTTTAATTCAAATATTCCATAAAATATTCCATCATCATGACACTTGGATATGACACCTCGTGGATTTTTCTTTGAGACTTGGCTGAGATTTTTCATAATCAAATATTATTACCTCTTACACATGTCTCTATTTGGCTTCTTTGTCATAGATTCTTGGCCTTAAGTGGGTTGAGGTGTCTTATGATGCGTCATAGATTCTCTTCCACATTTAGCCAAGTTTGACTTGCATGTGTCATAGAATCTCACAATTGGCATATTCTGTCATATGCATCATAGGAATCTCTTGCCACATCGCACATCTATGGGTGACAAATCCAGTGCCCTCATTTTGAGTGTTGATTATAAAATGGACACTCTTTCTCTCATTTTGGGTCCTTGGATCGGAATGCTTAAGTTTTGAAAGTCCAAATCTTTGAATCTTTGAGTCTCTACTTCTTTGGATGTTACATTCTCTCTCTCACATAAAATCACACTTCAAGTATTCTCATGGCATTATTCACATCATAGGCTTTGGCTTCAACCTTGTGTGCACTATAGGCGAATTGGAGCTACAATCATTTGGAGAAGAAAGAAGAACATGGGAGCTACAAATGAGAAAGGGGGTTTCTATTGCTTTCTCTATTAGTTTGGCTTTCATGGTAGACTAGTGGGTGCTAATACATGTTGATTGAGTTTGTGATTTTCTCATAGTGTGTTATGCATTTAACTCATTTGGTGAACTCGACATGAACATGCATATCTAACTTGTGTTTTCTTGTCTTGTGCTTGTAGGTGCAAGGAAGGACCTCACTTGGAAGGGTATAACGACTATTTGCTCTTTATTTTTACACCTAGATTAATTAGGGTGTCTAGTAAAATTCTCATATGCTATTGTTTCATGCATTCTGTTAGCTTGCTGTCCTAGGGCGCACTTTGCTCTATCACGGCGCACTTGGGACCCCTAGGAGTAGTTTTAGGAGCCCAAAAACCACCAAAACCTCTTTCTGTTGTTTCTAACTTACCAATTGCACCCATCTAGGCCCCAACTATGTCATTGATGCAGTCTACACTATTTGGGCACACTTGGGAGTGTAGCTTTGAAAATTTTAGTTTATGGGTCTTGACTAGGCACCCATTTCCCCACACCCTGCACCTAACTACCCAACTGCGCCCTAAAACTACCAACTATGCCCAACTGGGCCCCAACTATGTCATTGACATAGTCTACACTATCTGGGTGCACTTGGGGATGTTTAGATCCATTTTGGCCTTCTGGGGAGAAATTTGCACTGTCGGAGCACACCTAGGTTCACAGTAAGCACATGCATCAATCAAAATATGCATTTCAAGATCCTATCACTCTCTAGGACATAGATTAGGTGATTTTGTGTTACTAATGATCTATTTGCAGCATGTGGCAATCATTGGATGAAGATATGATCATAACAAACTACTGATGTGTGTTCTTTGCAGGACATTTTCGAAGACTTTGTGTGTCTTTCAAAACTATGTGTGTGGATTTCCTATATTAGATAACATTTTGTTTGGTGCTTAAAAAGGTTCTTTTTCTTTTCTTCCTAGTGTGTCTATAGTGTTAGATTCCTAGGAGTTGCATTGGACGTATCCTCTCCCCTCGCCATTCGTGGATCTTGGGTGTAAGAGAAATCCATGTAACTTCTATAGGAGACCTGCCTTGGACCAAGATACTCGATATTGGGTATGCCAGGGGATGACCTCAGAGTGGTAATAGGCCAAAGCTAGGTCAACGTTCCAACCGCTATATAAAATTTGATTACGCTGAAAGCTGTGTCAGCGGTATTGTTGCATGATAGCTCTCCTCCAGTACCCTTGTGGTGCGTCAAACCCCAGTTCTCGGGGCTGGGAGACCTTCTGCGAAAGTTTATCATTCACTTGCTAAATAGAATGCCCTTACTAAAAACCATGTTTTGGTGGCAAAAATCCTTTCTATCCACTAGCTCAAGGGGTCACCCATGCCCGTGAAGACATCCTACATTCTCGTGGTCCTTAGTAGAGGCAACAGTCCCTTGGGAAGTCATGCCCCTTGGGAAGTGAATCCTGGTAGCCCCGAGAAGTGAGTGCACTATAAGGGGGAGCCTGTGGTGCCAAGATCCTAGGTTTTCCACTCTGGATAAGCATGGCTGAACTTTAGTTCAAGTATGAATTCAGTGGATACAGTCCTAAAAGCCTAGATTGTGGTGTGTTTATTAACTTTTTACAATAGCTATTCTTGTCTTAATGTGTCTTGCATGTGTGTAAAACATAATCAAGATAAAATACAAACTGTTAAATTTACACCTTAGATATCATTTGAACTTGTCAAAACCTCACACATTGCCAAAACATTTCAACCTTTATCAAACTTTGCAAACATTGAGTCAACACACTCAAACCTTGGAAAACATGGTGACTTGTGCTCTTAAATGTGCTTGGCAAAACATAGATCTCACACTTGCATAGACTTCACTCGCATTCACCCTAGTATAGGTCTCATTCATGCATCATATAGACTTCATATTGCACCTTTTAGTTCTCATTTAGTATCTATTACTTTTCATATTGCATCCATTTAGGTTCAGTTTTACTTTCCTTAGTTTTTGCATTCTCATCTCAGAATCAACACTTTGCATTCACCACCTTGCATCCTTGCATACTTATTCATCATATTGACCACTTTATCCATCATTTTGGGTGTCTTAATCATCATTTTGAGCATCCTAAGTGGCCCTAACACTGTCCTCTACCATTTACCTCTCTATGACATCAATCCTAAAACCATAGCTTCCAGAATTGCCTCAATTTCAGCCTAGTTTACCAACTGTGCCTAGAAACTACCAACTGCACCCAACTAGGCCCCAACTACATCATTGACATATTCTACACTATCTAGGCACACTTGGTGGTCCTAAGATCCATTTTTGGGTTCCAAATAACATTTTGGGGCTTCAACAGTGTCCTTAGGTACCTGGTTAGCTCCCCTTGCACTAGCTTGCCCTGATTTGCATTTTGCAGCACCTAATCGTCATCACCTTCACTTAAGACATCATTATATACATCATAACCTTCATTTTGCATCTCCCAACCCATCCTAACATCAACCCCAACATCTTAGCTTCCTGACATGTCAGTTTGGTAACTATACCCTTCAGAATCAACAAACATTCTTCCTAGCTTACCAACTGCACCCAGAAACTACCAACTGTGCCCAAACTGGCTCCAAGTTTTTCAATGATGTAGTTGGTACTTTTAAGGTGCACTTGGAACTATTAGGGCACACTTGGGTACCTGCATGACCATTTTGGGCCTCCGAACTACACTTTAGGACCCCAAAACTGCATCTAGGAGCCTCTAGACCTACTCATTCTGCACTTGACCCAAAATCGTATCGTACACCCAAAATCCCCTTTTGCATCATAGGAATTTTCTGTATCACATATCCACTTAGCATCACCATCATTTCAAGTCCTCAAAACATCATTTTGAACCCCCAAAACCTTTGAATTTAGTCAAAAATCTAGACAAAGTATAAGTCTTAGAGTATCTCCTAGTGTTGACAGATAATGGATCTTGACTAGTCTTTTTATATTTTTCTTATCATTTTATTTGGTCAAAATCTATCTATGTCTTGATAGATTTGACCTTGTCATCTTTTATCAATTTGATCTTTTCGTTTTTTATCAATTTTTTGGTCAACATCCAAAGTCCTTTATCACAAGGTTAAACTCCTAGACAAAATACTTTCTAAAAGGTTTTACCTAAGTTCAAAACTTTCCATATACCCTTGTCATAGCATAATAATATCCCTAGCATCCCCAAACATCATTTTGACTTACCCTAGTGGTATATCCCCTTTATATTGCATTGATCAAAATCCTTAGCATCATTTTCACTACCAAACCCTATCAAATTGTCCATCAACCAAATTACCTTCTTGAGCATTTACCCTCATTTTGCATGTCCCAAACGTCATTGAAAACCCTATAACATCATCCTTTACATGATCTACCTTGCATACATCAACCTTTAGCACCCTTAAAAAGTCCAAAACATAACCCTAATTGCCATTTTGCATACTTTAGAGTCATTTTCATTCCCTCTAGTCAAACTTCAAAACAACACCTTGCATTTGCATTTGCATAACATCCCTAGGAAATTTTCACTTTGCACATCAAAACCATAATTCACCTAGCATTTCCTCACATTTCATAACATTCCTAAACAATTAAAAATCCCAAAAAAACTCATATCTTGCATACCCACCACTCCAAATCAACCCAGAATCACTCAAAATCAGTCCTAATCAACCCGAAACATATCAAACATCCCAAATCAATCATCATTTATCCACTCCTAGGCATTGTTGTGGCTTTCAGTGTCTTGGAAACCTATCAATTTATCAATCTTATCAATATGACATTAGTACTGTCATGGCTCTCAGTGCTAGGTCAAACTATCATTCATGTCATTCAATCTTTGACATTGTTGAGGCTTTCAATGTTAGATCATGGCATCATCAACCATTTTAATAACATTGAAAATGTTTGTCAGTGTTATTATGATCAAACCTTATCAATCAATTTCAATCCTATAGCATTTACAATGTCGGTTAAATGTTACATATCAACCAATTCATGTCATGTGTCCTTGGCATGTTACCAACTTCAATCGATCAATTTGACCATGTCTTTGGTCTACCTTTTCATCATCTTATTCACTCTATATCATCATTAAATTTTCATCAAAGGATACAGTCGCATTCATTTAATCAATTTGGCCAACTATCTACTAATTTTCTCTATAGGATTAAATAACCCATAATTTAATCCTATTCTTTTGATGGGGAAGGCTAGGATAGACTAGCTAGTCTATGCTTCTCATCCAACAATAGGATCTTGGTGTTTTCACTACACCTATATGGTCTATAAGATTTCTTCCAACTTAGAACATCCCCTGACCTTCCCTAACCTTCCCACTAGGTGAAATAATCAAATCTTGCTCCATGACCCACTTATCCTCCTAGGAGTGCAATTCTTCCAAAATGCATATGTAGGTCTACCAGGGTTCCATGGTAATACCTATTCCAACTAAGGTTTTGATGAGTTTTAAGGTTCTATTGGAACACTTTTAGTATGCTTGAATAGATGGTAACAATGGGTTCATACCTGATTTCTTGGTTTCTTCACAAAAAGGCTATTGGAAGAGCCCCAAATTAGACCTCCACCCAGATTTGCAGGGCTAGTAAATTATTACCCTTAAGGATTCATCAGACCTAGCCTTAATAAAATTTGTTTCATACATCACATACTCAAATATTTTTGAGGTTTTAAGCCACCAAAAAGCCGTACAACAATAATGGTAAAAATGAGGGTTTTAAAGGGTTTTGAGGGTTGCATGTTGTCCTCAACTTTCAAACACCTTATTCAACTCATAGAAACTTCTCCTATACAAAAAAGAACCTTATTATATCCCTATTGAATACATCCAAAGGGAAAGTCTTGAATCTTTATGCTTTGCTCTTGAGAACAAATTCTTTGATGCTTGCTCCTAGCTGGGCATTGCCTAGCTCGCCTATGGCTTTGTCAAACAAATGCTTGCACACATTTTATGGGCCCTTTATTGCAATATGTTACACATTAGCATCTATAGTCTTGGAATCAAAATGTCCATGGAAATCCCATGGTGGAAACAAGAGCTACAGCCCATTCATTGTTGACAACTCAAAACTGGACAACAAACTCTTACTTTTAAAGAAATTTAACAAAACCTTCCAAAACATGTTTAGAAATCTAATCTAATGAATGTAAAATGGAGAATATACAAGATACTAACTATAACATGCAAAAAAATGATAGTAAAAATGTGATTTGCTACCAAACAACACCAAAAACTAGTCAAAATATATTAAAAACCAGTCGCAGTTTGCTGTAGCAGCACAATGCAATACAAAAAAATGACTTCCAACCCTTGATGCATGTTTTTCCAACCTTAAATAGGACATTCCATGGTGAATGGGTTGAGTTAGGGAATTTTTAGCCACTTAAACAAGTTAGCTTGCTCTCTAACACAAGTTGCTTAACACTTCTACATAAGTGACCAGCAACTTAGCAATTTTTAGTTCTTTTTTTTTTTTCTCTTTGCAATTTTGTCACCAAGACCATTTTTGGGTCTTCTCAAGGAAATCTTGGGCTTCAAACTTCCCCAAATACACCATTCCAATGTTTTAGGAACACCCTATGCACTAGAAATCAAAACATCACAACATGACGATACATTGTCAATCACTTAGACCAAGAGCCTAAACTAGAGCAAAACACACCAAATGAGATAGAAACTCTTATTCTATCTACATACTTCTTAGAAGAAGTTCATCACACCAAAATTTGATATGGTGGGAGCCTTGAAAGGGTGCTCCTGCACCATACTCCCCCCCTCAACACAAACAAAGGCACTTTGGGGTCAAGGAGAGCTGGATCAATGCCAAACTTTTTAAAATGTGCTTCCTCAACCCAAGTAGCTTCAGATTCAGGTTGATCCTTCCATTTTATTAGATGTTCCATATACACTTGATGTCGTGTAGTTTTCTTCACCTTGGATTCCAATACTTTATCTAATTTGGCTGGTTATTTCTTGGGCAATGCATTAGTGTCAAGGTCTTGTAGGACCCTTGGTGGAGCTGCACTTTGCTGACTGATTTCTCCCTTAAATCTGATTAGGTTTGCAACATTAAACACTGGTGAGATAGCTAGGTCTAATGGCAAGTCCACTTTGTAGGCATTCTCTCCATACTTCGCTAGAACCTTGCATGGGCCAATTCTTCACATTTGGAGCTTAGTGGGCATATCTTGCTGCATTCTAGCTTTGTTAAGATGGACCATAACATAGTCCCCAATCTGAAACTGTATTTCTTTCCTCTTCTCATCCATTTTGGCCTTGAGTCTTTGAGTATATTCCAACATAGTTTTCTTCACTTGTTCTTGAACCTCTTTGATAGTTTGGGTAAAATATTTAGCTTGTCCACTTTTTAACTCTATAGGACTTAAGTCTCTCAACTTATTCACTCCTCTAGGGTGTCTACCATATACTATCTCAAAAGGACTTCTTCATGTGGTCCTATTAACACTATCATTATAAGCATATTCAGCCTGAGAGATAACAAGATCCCAAGTCTGCCCATACTCCTTTGTTAAGCACCTTAAGAAGTTACCAAGTACCCTGTTGATGACCTCAGTTTGACCATCAGTTTGAGGATGGTATGCTAAACTGAAAGAAAGATTAGTTCCCAGCCTTTTCCATAAGGTTTGCCAAAAATGACCCGTGAACTTGCTGTCCCTATCAGACACAATACTCAAAGGAATTCCATGAATTCGAACTATCTCCTTAAAGAAAAGATGTGCTATATAACTTTCATCATGAGTAGTCTTACATGGAATAAACTGACTCATTTTAGAGAACCTATCTACTACAACATAAATGCTGTCCATACCTGATTTGGTTTTGGAAAGTCCAACCACAAAGTCCATACTTACACATTCCCAAGGCCTATTTGGAATTGGCAAGGGTTGATAGAGTCCTGCATTGCTTGAACCTCCTTTAGCTCTTTGACATATTCCACATTGCTCAACATATCTCCGTACATCCCTTGCTAACTTGGGCCAAAAGTAGTATCTCTATACTAACTCCAATGTCTTGTTTATGCCAAAATGTCCACTCAAGCTACCATTATGCTTCTCTTGAATCAAATTTTCTCTCATGGATCCCTTAGGTACACATAGCTAATTACCTTTAAATAGAAATCCATTTTGAAGGGTATAATCTGAAAAATCACTATGAAAATGATTCCCAAACTCTAGGCATACCTTGTACGCTTGGGAGAAGTCTTCATCTTCTTCATACAAGTCTTGAAAACCTTCTATTCCAATGCTTTGCAGCTGCACTTCTTGGACAGTCAAAAGCTTCCTACTCAAGGAATCTACTACTTTGTTGAGTTGCCCCTTCTTGTGTTTGAGTGTGAATGTAAAAGATTGTAGATACTCCATCCACTTCAAATGCCTGTTACTAAGCTTCTCTTGAGTGTTGATATAACTCAAAGCCTGATTATCTGTAAAGACAACAAATTCTTTGGGTAGGAGGTAATGTCTCCACTTCTTGAGAGATTGTACTAATGCATACAACTCCAAGTCATAAGCTGAATATTTATTCTTTGCTTCATTGAGTTTCTCACTGAAAAATACTACACGTCTTCCTTCTTGACTCAGTACACCCCCTACTGCTACATTACTTGCATCACATTCAAGAGTGAATAATTTATCAAATGTTGGTAAGATTAAAATGGGTTTTGTAGCTACCTCTTGTTTCAATGTTTGAAATGCCTTCTCTGCTACCTCAGTCCATTTGAACTTTTTTTTCAGCCCACATTTGATGGTGTCTAGTATTGATGCACAAATCCCACTAAAGTTCCTCACAAACTTTCTATAAAATTATGCTAGGCCATGAAACTTCTCACTTCAGTCCCTGTTCTAGGAGTAGGCCAATATAGGATTGCCTGGACTTTGCTTGGGTCCATTTTCAGATTACCCTTGGACACTACAAAGCCCATATAAACCAATTCCTGATGCATGAATATACACTTCTCCAAATTAATGGCTAGTTTCTCTTCCTAGAGTCTCTTTAGGACTAACCTTACATGTTCTAGGTGCTCTTCTTTTGTCTTACTATAGATGAGTATATCATCTAGATACACTAACACAAATCTACCTGTGAAGTCCTTCAAGACCTCATTCATTAATCTCATGAAAGTGCTTGGGGCATTTGTGAGCCCAAATGGCATCACAAGCCATTCATACAACCCATCTGTTGTTTTAAAAGCAGTCTTCCATTCATCACCCTCCTTGATCCTAATTTGATGATAACCACTCTTTAAATCCAGCTTAGTAAAGTACCTAGCACCTCCTAAACAATCCATCAAGTCCTCTATTCTTGGAATAGGGAATCTATACCTGATAGTGATCCGGTTAATAGCCCTTGAATCTGTACAAAGCCTCCATTTTCCTCATTTCTTCGCTGCTAAGACCACTGGGACTGCACATGGACTAATACTCTTCTTAATTAGCCCTTGATCTAATAATTCTTGCACTTCTCTTGCCACTTCCTTATTCTGATTTGGAGTAATCTTATATGCTACTTTGTTGGGCAAAGAAGCACCGGGTACAAAATCAATTTGATGGCTAATTGCTCTTTTAGGTGGTAGTACTGCTGGTGTACTATCTAAAATAATATCTTTAAAATCATCAAGGATTTGTTGCACTTCAAGAGGTATTGGCTACAACTTTGTATCTTCTTCCTTTGGTTTCACCATAACAGCACATCCTATGGTTTCCTCATCCTATAAATCTTGCAAGAACTCCTTGCCAGTACTAAGTAACACACTAGGTGTCTTAGAGGCTTCCCCTTCATTCTCTATTAAGGACTAAATTTTGAAAGTCCTTCCATCTTTCTTGAAAGAAATGTCATTTTCTTCTCCATCATAAATCACCTTCATGTCAAATTGCCAAGGTCTTCCCAATAGAAGATGGCATGCATCCATGGGTAAGACATCACAAAGCACTTTGTCTTTATAGGCTCCAATAGAAAACTCAACCCATGTTTGCTCATTAACAAGTACACTTTGCTCTTGATTCAACCAAGTTACCTTATAGGGATTTGCATGGGGAACCTTTTTAAGTTTCAGCTTCTTTTCTACCTCCTCTAATATAATATTATCTGTAGATCCAAAATCTACTATAACCTTGCAAACTTTTCCTTGAATCTTACACCTGACTCTAAAGAGAGCCCTCCTCTACTTAGGTTCACTCGGATTGGGCTGCCTTATGAGCACCTTTCTAATCATCAAGTTCTCACCCATTTCTGATTCTAGTTTGCTAACTTCATTAGTGCTTGAGCTACCACCATCATCTTCAGCATAAGCCACTCTTTTTTCATTGGTAGAGGTTGATGGTTTATCAGGACACCTGTAAGCAGGATGCCCAAGCTGTCCACATTGGTAACACTTCATCGTGGAAAAATAGGAGCTACTCCTTCCTGCTCCTCTTCATCTACTTCCTTGAGATCCTCTTCCTCTACCAAAATATCCCCTTGTGCTGATTTCAAAACTTTTTTCCAAGAGTCTACTTTCCCCTTGGTTTCTTGATTCACCACCTCTACTAGAACCACCTCTTTGACCACCTCTAGAATCTCTGCCTCTTCCTCTATTCTTGGAAGTACGGTCTTGCTTTCTTTTTCCTTTCTCTTCCACCTTTAGGGCCATTTGATAACACTAATGAACTATTTTAGGAGTGAAAAGGCTCAATTCTTCTTGAATAGACCATTTGAGTCCATTTAGATATCTTGCCAACCAGATACTTTCATCTTCAACCACTTTAGACCTCAAGCATAACTTTTGGAATTCTTCAGTATAGGAATGCACATCCATGTCTTTTTTCCTCAGATTTTGTCTCCTCCTATGCAGCTATATTTCATAGTCTTTAGGAATGTAGGCTTGTTTTATTTTAGCCACCATTCCTTTCCAAGAAGTAATAGGACCTTTTCCTTCTTTTTCCCTCTCTATTTGCACAAATTTCCACCAAGTGAGAGCAGTGCCTCTCAATCTTGACCTTGCCACTTTAACCTTCTGAGCATCAGAGAAACCATCACATTCAAAATGGTTCTCCATTCCTAAAATCCATTCCATGATGAGATCAGGATCCATCTTGCCACTGAATAGCTGAATGCCTTCCAAGGCTTTACTATTTATTGCTTTGATTGCCTTCAAGAAAGGCTCTTTTGGTAAAACAGGATTTGGTGTTGGAGTTTCTTCTTCCAACTCAATGTCTTTTTCTTTAGCCTCCTTCTCTTCTTTCTAATCCATCTTGTCCTTCACTTTATCTGTAGTGTCTTGGACCTCGCTTAACAACTGTTCTAGTTGTGCCAATCTTTCTCTCAAAGACCTGTTGTCTTCTTCTTGCTCTTCTACCTTCTTGGCCAATTCAACATTGGTTACCATTGTGTTAGAATCACTAGATTCACTAGGTGACTACATTCACCTTTCTTTGCACTTGCTTTGTCCCACACCTTTGTAGGTTATGATACCAATCTGATGGGGAAGGCTAGGATAGACTAGCTAGTCTATGCTTCTCATCCAACAATAGGATCTTGGTGTTTTCACTACACCTATATGGTCTATAGGATTTTTTTGCAACTTAGAACATCCCCTAACCATCCCTAACCTTCCCACCAGGTGAAATAATCAAATCTTGCTCCATGACTCACTTACCCTCCTAGGAGTGCAATTCTTCCAAAATGCATATGTAGGTCTACCAGGGTTCCACGGTAATACCTAGTCCAACTAAAATTTTGATGAGTTTTAAGGTGCTATTGGAAAAATTTTAGTATGCTTGAATAGATGGTAACAATGGGTTCATACCCAATTTCTTGGTTTCTTCAAAAAAAGGCTACTGGAAGAGCCCCAAATTAGACCTCCACCCAGATTTGTAGGGCTAGTAACTTATTACCCTTAAGTATTCATCAGACCTGGCCTTAATAAAATTTGTTTCATACATCACATACTCAAATATTTTTGAGGTTTTAAGCCACCAAAAAGCCGTACATCAATAATGGTAAAAATGAGGGTTTTAAAGGGTTTTGAGGGTTGCCCGTTGTCCTCAACTTTCAAACACCTTATTCAACTCATAGAAACTTCTCCTATACAAAAAATAACCTTCTTATATCCCTCTTGAATCCCTCCAAATGGAAAGTCTTGAATCTTTATGCTTTGCTCTTGAGAACAAATTTTTTGATGCTTGCTGCTAGCCGGACATTACCTAGCTCGCCTAGGGCTTTGTCAAACAAATGCTTGCACACATTTTCTGGGCCCTTGCTTGCAATATGTTACACATTAGGGTTTTTATTCTTGGAATTCAAATGGCCATGGAAATCCCACGGTGGAAACAAGAGCTACAGCCCATTCATTGTTGACAACTCAAAACTGGACAGCAAACTCTTACTTTTAAAGAAATTTAACAAAACCTTCCAAAAATTGTTTAGAAATCTAATATAATGCATGGATAATGGAGAATATAAAATATACTAACTAGAACATGCAAAAAAATGACAGTAAAACATGATTTTCTGCCAAATAACACCAAAAACCAGTCAAAATGTATTAAAAACCAGTCGCAGTTTGCTGTAGCAGCACAATGCAATACAAAAAAATGACTTCCAACCCTTGATTCATGTTTTTCCAACCTTAAATAGGATATCCCATGGTCTATGGGTTGAGTTAGGGAATTTTTAGCCACTTAAACAAGTTAGCTTTCTCTCTAACACAAGTTGCTTAACACTTCTACATAAGTGACCAGCAACTTAGCAATTTTTAGTTCTTTTTTTTTTCTCTTTGAAATTTTGTCACCAAGACCATTTTTGGGTCTTCTCAAGGAACTCTTGGGCTTCAAACTTCCCCCAATACACCATTCCAATGTTTTAGGAACACCCTATGCACTAGAAATCAAAATATCACAACATGACAATACATTGTCAATCACTTAGACCAAGAGCCTAAACTAGAGCAAAACACACCAAATGAGATAGAAACTCTTATTCTATCTACATACTTCTTAGAAGAAGTTCATCACACCAAAATTTGATATGGTGGGAGCCTTGAAAGGGTGCTTTTGCACCATCTTTCTAATTATTCTTCCTAATTATCATCCTCAATTAATTAATTTTATTAATTAATTGGTTTATCATCTGCAAACCATGGAAATTCTTAATTTCCTAAGTTTCATTTTTCATCATTAATTACATTTTCTACTAATTCTTATTTTGTGGAATAAGAAGATTTTTAATTCAAATATTCCATAAAATATTCCATCATCATGACACTTGGATATGACACCTCATGGATTCTCCTTTGACACTTGGCTGAGATTTGTCATAATCAAATATTATTACCTCTTACACATGTCTCTATTTGGTTTCTTTGTCATAGATTCTTGGCTTTAAGTGGGTTGAGGTGTCTTATTACGCGTCATAGATTCTCTTCCATATTTAGCCAAGTTTGACTTGCATGTGTCATATAATCTCACAATTGGCATATTCTGTCATATGCGTCATAGGAATCTCTTGCCACATCGCACATCTATGGGTGACAAATCCAATGCCCTCATTTTGAGTGTTGATTATAAAATGAACACTCTTTGTCTCATTTTGGGTCCTTGGATCGGAATGCTTAAGTTTTAAAATTCCAAATCTTTGAATCTTTGAGTCTCTACTTCTTTGCATGTTGCATTCTCTCTCTCACATAAAATTAGACTTCAAGTATTCTCATGGCATTATCCACATCATAGGATTTGGCTTCAACCTTGTGTGCACTATAGGTGAATTGGAGCTACAATCATTTGGAGAAGAAAGAAGAACATGGGAGCTATAAATGAGAAAGGGGGTTTCTATTGCTTTCTCTATTAGTTTGGCTTTCATGGTAGACTAGTGGGTGCTAATACATGTTGATTGAGTTTGTGATTTGCTCATAGTGTGTTATGCATTTAACCCATTTTTTTGGTCCTACACCTCTAATAGGTCAAGTAAAGGATGCACAAATAATCTTGGTGGCATATCTTGACAAGAGGCTAAAATTAACCATCTTGGTGGCTAAACTATTAGGTAGTTACAGAATATTACTCAGTCAACATTTTTGCAAAGACGTGGGGGGTTGAGACAAAAATGGATTGGTCTAAAGTAGTTATTCTTGTCAATAATAAGAAAGTCCATTTGACTCCTAAGGATAAATATAAGTACAAGGTTTTTCCTTCAGATGATCCAAAATCTCACATTTTATATCAAGAATGTCAATTTGGTAATTATTTTATGTAGTTTGAAGAAGAGGTCACTAATACATTAGGGGTCAATTTGCGACACCAATTTGCGATGACAAGAAAATTTTATGTGGTTTTGGCTTTTTTTTTTCAATTATAGACTGATGATATCGCAATTGCGATGATAGGGAAACGTATGTGTCACAATTACGACGTAGGCAAGCTATAATTGAAAAAAAAAACATTTGGCAAGTTTTTGGCATACACTAATATATGCGCACCATTGCAAACATTTTGTGTCAGATACAAGCGTTGGTCAATTCATTTGCATCTACGAGTTATCATCCCGCATGCTACGAGTTAAAATAATCTAAGTTATCATCTTGCACACTACGAGTTCAATAATCCAAGTTCAAACCTCTGCAATTGAAAAGGGTTTGACTGCAATGCCTGTAATCCAAAATGTGTGAGGGTGATAAACATGAAGTCCATCATAATCTCCTTCCTCTGCATTGTAATGAGCATCCCATAGGCTTAAATGTCCATTGTTGTCTCCACTCACCACTATAGCCCTTTCTCTGCAAGGAAAAAACTTGACACACGTGATCTCGCTTGGAGCGGTTTTAGATATATGCTTATAGTCTAGCGTTAGGTCCTCCAACTTAAACTCAGGCATATGGTATTTCATATCCACTAAAGAGGAAATATTTTTGAGACCTTTGAACTTGTCAATATCAAGATTTTAAGGCACCGGCATTTTGCGCACTTTGAGGCTGCATTTTTTCAAGGCAGGGCGCCGTTTGCAACCTACATGGATGTTTTATCAAATGGGAGCAGTTGGTTGAAGGAAGGGTGATTAGCAGGAAGAAGGATCTCACTGCCAATGTCTAGTATGTACATGTAAATGTGATAAATTTGTTTATTATTTCTGTGTTTTTTTTATTACTGATTATACATACCTCTATCGATGAACACATTTATTCCACCAAATAGGAGTCGACATCTTAGGGTAAAGCTGATGTGCATATTTTATTACACAATGCAATTGTTCTTTATTAATTCTCAACTATCGAAAAGTAGAAAATATTTTTCTTTAGAAATATAAATCATTTTAAACAACATCCCCCTACTAACTATTGATAATTAAGTGCAAAATCACATATCAACATAATCAAAATTTCACACAAGCAAAGTTCAATGAAATGAATGCCAGGATAAGCATCATTTAGGGCATCCAAAGCTCAACAATTATAATAGTTAAAATGCATAAAGAATAGAATAATAATGTCACATATTGTTTAGGTAGGAAGGCCTTTGTATTTATAAGTATAAACTTAAGATGACATAACCTACATACCTTGAGAAATTACCTAGAGTTATACAACAAAATTAGCCACTTAAGTGAATCTTGTAAGTTAGTTTTTGTTACTTGGAATAATACACCAAAAAACACCTTGGGTGACCTTATAGAACGTAGCATTGAATCTCCATCTCCCCTATTAATGATAACTTCAGAAAGTCCAACAAGATCTCTAAAATCGAGAATTTTAACCTTAAACAACAAGCTGCCCAAAGCTATTATCTGGTAATGGCTTCTACAATATCAACTTCAACCATCCTATCTAGCTTGTACCATCAAATACTCTACTGATGAATCTCAATATGTCTATTCATGGTGTTTAAAACCCAATCACCCTTGCTGTCAGAAAATAGTACCACTAATTACTTGGAGATTCATAACCCAATACTCACAATAATCTCGAATCAATGCAATTGTGGGTTTGTTCAAATTTGTGATAGGAAATATTGCAATATTCAGAAGAAATTGTTCTTTCACTAAAGAGAAGGCATAGGAAATGAAAGTTACTCTGATACCATGATAATAATATGAATAAATTGATAATAAAAAATTATTAATCTGAAGGCCGATACTTATATTTCTATTGCTGCCTGTTATATATTTTCTAAGTCAGCCCTCATACTAATATATATACAGACAGCCACTTAAAAGTCATACTTTATTAGTAATGACCATTCATACAAATGGTGATCATTCATAATGAAAATTAATTATAATTATGTTTATAACTTTATATATATGCATGTATGTATGTATGTATGTGATGTAGAGGAAGGGTGGTGAACTTCAAATGCACAAGAAGATTTATAAACTTGAGAGGTTTAGGCACCCTCACCTACCCAATCCCTTAAGTGACTTGTAGGTTTCACTTCTTAAACTTATCTCCTAGATTTCCCTGTGATGTTTTGGACTCAATATATTCCAATCCTCTTGGATTTCAAGACTTTTAGAGTTCTAAGTTAATACCAAACTCCCACACTTCACAATCTCCTTTAATTTTTCCTAGAGACCTGACTGGTAGCCTAGTAGCCCAAAAACCTTTGTATGACTATTTTGGGCCAACACCAACATATTTCTATGGCAGATGCTCTATTTTAATTGCATAAATTCACCAGATTAACAAAGGAACTATATGTAAGACACTTCCTAACACCTTCAACTCTTGGAAAATGCCTGCTTATACTATCAAATGGTCAATTCCAAAAGGAATTAGCCCCAAGAATTTTGCAACACCCGAATCCCCAAATCTGGACTCCAAACCCCTATTTTAGGGCCTCCTTGATCTCTTGTCTGCACATACTCTTGTAACCAATTAAAGATGGTTTCACCATCTACTAGACATCACATAATATTCCCAATCACCACCTATCTCCTTTGCTTGGCAAATTAGCCGCTGCTACACTTTGTCACACCTTTACAACACATGGTCGAACTGTTCTCAATAATGATCACCTCTGTCCCAATGAATTCTACATATGCATGGTCAATATTATATAATACATGTTAAATTGATTCATTCCATGAATATCAGGCCTACATATTCATGGAATGATCACCATTTCTCTTAAAACTCGACTGTGGTAAAAAAACGTTTAAAGAAAATTATTGTTATTTCAACAGGCGCAGTAGTGAATTCAAAATAATATGGAATTCATCAACTAGTAACTGCAATAGTTAAAGAAACTCTTGTCAAATCCTATGAACTCCAATGAATCAATAAAGACTTCCAAAAACCAAAGAATAGTAGAAATCTTAGAGTTTTTTTATTCACCAATGTTACAAACCTGCACACCAGTCTCATTCACTATCGCATAATAGAGACTCCACAAGATTAAATAAGTTAAGAAACTATCTCACCCAACTTGTCATTGAATTTAGAATAATTCATTAAAAAAAGCACAACTAAACTCTAACTTCACTCCAATCCCAAACTAGCCATTTATGTTTAAATATTTGAATATTTAACTAACAAAAGGTTTTATTTGAATATTCACCCTTAATTTTAATGTCTTGGGATTACCTCCTACCCAACCTAGACTTATCAAACATTATTAAAAGCATTATTAAACATTACATCCCAATACTTAGTCCTTTGTGGACATGACCAACATTACACAATGAAGAGTAGTCCTTTAAGGACCTTGTAAATATGCCAATGTAGTGTACTACTTGAAGGTCATGATCGATGCTAGGTTCTTCCAACTGATCCTTGGACTCCACTTATACATTCCACACCTCTGATTTTCTTGGAGAGTTTTGAAGGTCTTCATGATCCTTAAGCCTGACTTGAGTGTTTGAGGTGCTCTTGCACTAGTATATTTATTATTTCCACATATATATTAAATATACAAATATATATTCAAACTCATATCCATTCCAAATAATAACCAATATAGTTCATATAGAATTCAAGATTAATTCTATATTAATCCATTACTGATCTGACTAAAACTATAACACTGACAACAATATCATAGATTCATGAATTCACATACAATTGGCCACAAACAATACATGCTTATAGAACATACAGGTATATACCTATGCTCCACGGTATAATGGCCCACCTAGGGCAAGACATGAAAAATAGCAAACTGCATTTTTTCAACCCAAAAAAGATATAATACACTATACATTGAATGACCTCAAAAGGCTGTGAAACACTGTGGGAGTTCAAGAAAATGGCATGTTTATTCAAGAACCCCTAGTTCTGGCAGTGAACAGGCCAGTGGGTTTGGAATTTTATTACACTGTGCCAAACTATTCACAAAGATCTACCAAAACATATAGAGAAAGGAATCAAAGCAAACTAACTAAGAATAACAAGAAATTGTGAATTTCAATTCATATTAAGGTAGTTTCTCGAGTTGCAAGCCAAACTGTGACAAAATTGCAGTGTAAATGTTATTGCTTGCTATTAAGGTTTGAGAAAAACCTCAACCAATACATACACTAGGCCTTGGATGACCTTATATATCTCCATATGCCATGTTCCAACTATTGGAACTGACCCATAACCACCTTTGGAGATTTTTGTAAAATCTTTCCCAAATGTTGAAGTTAAACTGACAACTTTACAACTTTTCAGCATATTGACTCCTATCAACCTACCATCACCTCAAATCGATGTAGAATGCCTTCCTCAACTACATGAACCATGTATCCATCCCTTTCATAAAATTATGCTAAAATTTTTAGATGATACTCATCAATGGAAAGTTAAAGCAATGTAAAGTTCTTCTTTGCCTGCAACACATATAACAACAATGTAAACTTATCTTGAAACTTCTTCTTTTCCTGCAACACATATAACAGCAATTATAAGTTCTTGCAAGGTATATACTTATGAATAAATATTACATCCTAATTTAAATGTATGAAAACAATTTTCATTCCTTTTAAGCTTCATTCATCTCGAGGTGCAATTCACAAACTCAAGAATAGTGGCTTTTGTTCTTCAGGATACCTTTAGGGGAAGAGTATGTGAATGCCCCCTCGTGTCTGGAGTCCAGTTTAGAGGAGATGGCCATTTATACTACTAAGGTTTGTTGAATCTAATTCTAAATAACATTGCTTGCTATTGTATCATGACAGAAATGAAAGCAAATGATTTAAGAGTTAAAAGAACAAAATGGATTTTTTGAAAAGGCTTTAGAAACTTTCAAGTAAATACTATTGCTAATGATTTATTTCTGCTCTATTTTGGTATTTGATGATTGTCCATGCTTAAACATTTAATGTCATTATGGTTATATGAATGGATTCTTTGCCTTAGAACACTATCATCTTCAAAATCCCATATGAAATCTATATGACCATATCATTTCTTCAATATGCCCTATGGATGTCCCTATCTAACTTTATATCTTTTAATTTATATAATAACTAATTTATGTGCTTTTTCATGACTATGTTTGACTCATATAATTGTGATCTCTCTAGCACTATGTTGTCATTTAATATTTCTTGCTAAAGCTTGTAAATTTTGTTCCTTTTTTCATGTCATGTAATATGTCTTTCCTTGTAGCTTATATGTTTTGAAATTTTTGTTAGGCCTTGTAGCTTGTATGATTTGATTGCTGGAGAGCTTCTACAACTAAGCAAGAAGGTCGTTGCATGAGTTATAGCCGCGCGTTCGGGTATGAAAATTGTATATTTTTTAATCTAATGTATATTTTAACTAGACTTGTAGCTTATATGTTTTGAAATTGTTGTTAGGCCTTGTAGCTTGTATAATTTGATTGTTGGAGAGCTTCTATAGCTAAGCAAGAAGGCTATTGCACGAGTTATAGCCATGCACTCGAGTATGAAAATTGTTTTTTTTTTAATTCTAATGTATATTTTAACTAGACTTTTAGCTTATATGTTTTGAAATTGCTTTTAGTGGCTTAATGTTGTAAGGTCTCTTGAAATAAGACCTTCAGGCGGTTGGTCAAAGTTTTACAAATAATCTTAGGAATAAAGTCAAAGAAAGTATTTTTAAAATATTAAAGTATTTAGCTAGGTCTAAGAAGATTTGTGTACCTTCGATAGTTTTTCTTAGTTTTTGAAAGTTGCAGTAGACCGAAGTTTTCATAGCCCGATTTTTGCTTCCTGCAAAGAACGATCATGTCAAATAATATAAGTGAAGAACAAAACAGGGAGACAATCGCTAGATTGTGGTCTAACTTGAAAAGAAAAGGTGATGGAAAATGTTATTGTCCTTGCAATATTTGTAAGGGCTTAAACCGTAGAAGACTGCTAATCAAAACAGTTAAGAGACATTGTAGGGAGAATGGTCACATTGAAGGGGGGCATGACTATCATCCACTGGTAAGTCGTTCATTATATCATTTTAACAATTTATATACATATAAAATCACTTGATGATGAGTTGATGATCATGGTTTATTTATGTTAATCAATTTTATATAGGTTGATCTTCCCAGGGAATTACATGATATGAACCACAACAATCTGAAGAATATGGTTTTTGAAGTGGAGGAACATGGAGGTGCAAATATCCAAGGTGAAGATAATGATCCCATGGAAGATGATGATCATGCGCCAGAAAACATAATTGAAGAGGATGGTATAAATACATTGATCCATGACACATCTAGTCCAAGCATATCTGATCATGATGATGATGATAGCCTTGATGTACCTCTACTTCAAAAGGCATACGAGCCCCTATACAAAGACTCCCAAACAACTCTTCTCTCTGCTATATTTTTGTTGTTGAACTTGAAGGTTATGAATGGTTTATCGAACATAACAATGTCACGTATGTTAAGGTATGTCATATATGTCTTTATAGTTAACAAAGGGTGAATAATGTACCACTAATATTTTTTATATTAACAACTTATATTTTTTGTTGTAGATTGATAGGTGAGTTTTTGTTACCATCATCAAATATTCTACCTCGCTCATATCGAGAATTAACTGCTATTATGAAAGATATTGGAATGGAGTATGAAGCAATACATGCTTGTCCCAATGATCATATTATATATTATAAAGAACATGAATTTTCAACACAATGCCCTATATGTCATACGAGTAGATATCGAACAGATTGACTAACAAAAAAGGTGCCTCAAAAGGTTCTTCGTTACATCCCCATTATTCCACGGATGCGACAATTATTTAGGTGTAGTAGCTTGGCTCAATTTATGGATTATCATGCATGCAATAAAAGTCGAGATGAAATTATTCGAATCCCTGCGGATGGTTCAAAATTCATGCACATAGAGGAAAAGTGGCAACACTTCAAAGAAGAACCTCGTAATCTCAAGCTTTAATTGGCAACGGACGGTGTCAATCCATTTGGAGAGATGAGATCTGTTTACTCAGTGTGGCCTATTTTTGTTATCAACAATAACATTCCTTCGTGGATGTCAATAAAGAGGGAGCACATTATGTTGGCAATGATTGTTCCAGGTATCTTATCATTTGATAGTTATTAATTTACACGTACTTGCAAATCTTGTAGTAAAACGGTCACAATAACTATGTAATGTTACTGTTCATTCAAGTAGGTAAATATCAAGTAAAAGATATGAATGTATATATTGAGCCTCTTATCGACGAGTGGGTGGAGTTATGGAATGGTGTCACTATGTATGACGTGTCTAGACCAATATGACAAAGACAATTTTAATTCCATGCAATACTTGCATGGACAATACATGATGCCCCAGGGCTAACACATTTTTGTGGTATGTTATAGTGAATTCAAGTTACGCACAATAATTCTAATTATAAAAATCAACATATTTAATAATCCAATTACATCATTATCTTGTAGGTCTTCAAACAAAGAGAAAATTTGCATGTCCAGTTTGTGGTCCAAAGATGAAATCTCGTCATTCAAAAAGTTTAGGAAAGCAGGTGTTTGATGAGTGTAGACACTTCCTCCACAGGAATCATAAGTATCAAAGTACAGAAAAACATCTTTTCAATGGGAAAGAAGAGACTACATCAAAGCCACGAAGAATGACACCTCGCCTATGGAAGTTGGAATATAATAGAATTAATCGTCGAGGTAATGTTGTTCCACCTAATGGTTTATGTTTGTAATTTATATATTTCTATTGTGATTTTTGTTGACTAATTGTGTAATTCATGATCATGAAGGTCGTCAAGGAAATACTAACAACCTTCCAAAGGGACTAAAAAGCTATCCTAGACAATTTAGTAGGTTGCCCTACTACGAGCACTTACAAATTGTGCATTTGTTTGATACTATGCATATTGGAAAGAATATAACAGAGACATTGTGGAAAATATTGGATGGAAGGCGTGACAAAGAAAAAATTGTCAAAATTTGTAATGACATACATGAATCCAATCATGCATTGAAAAATTGCATTCACTCAAATAGCAACAGAGATCAGATTAATATAAGTGCCCTTCCATGGTTATTAACGGAGTAGCAAAGTGATGCCATAAAAGAAGTCATACGAAAAATTTGATTTCCCACAGGATTTGCTGCGAACATAAACAATCTCATATCAAAAAAAAGTGAATTTGGGCCAGGGCTCAAAATGCATGATTGGCATACTTTCGTCAAGGTAAGTTATGTTCTTCTGTATTTACAATATATTCATAAACTATGTGAATTCTTCGTTATGTTATGTTAGAAAACAATGAAATGATTGGTTTATAATTACTGCAGTACGTGCTTCCTCTATCTCTCCCAGAGCACTTCAACAATAACATCAAACAAGTGATATACGATCTTGGAAAATATATGAGGTAAGTAGTAATATCTGTTCAATTTGTTTTATATATTTATTATATTCGTGATTTTTTTTTCTTGCTATGTAATCTATTGTATATTATTTTGTAAAATCTCATATCTATATATTTTTTGTGACTTGAATCTCTTAATGTAGGTGGTTGTCATCTAAAGAAATCCATAAAGAAGATATAAACTATTGGAAGAGAAGAATTCCTCATTTACTGTGTGAAATGCAAAAGTGTCTACCTCCAACTTTTTTCAATGTACAAGAACACTACCTCATACACCTAGTTGAGGAGATTGAATTGTGTGCATCTGTACACACTAGGTCAATGTGGATGGTTGAGAGGCATTTGAAATATTTGAAGGCTTTGGTTTGACAAAGAGCACATGCTGAGGGTTCTATGGTAGAGGGATATATGGTATACTAGACTATGGTGTACATTACTGAATATCTTCCTAAGTTTACATCAAATATCCATGTAGATCGCATTTGGGATCTCGAGCCTTTTAAAAAATTAGAAGGGGAGTACTTGATGGGGAAAGGTACATTGAGGAAAGTGAGAGGTAATAAATTATAAGATGTTATTGTAATAAATTATTTCTTAATCTTCAAAATAAATCGGTTGTAAGTTGTCTATTTTTTTTTATACAGGTGCTCGAGAGTGGGATGCACTACATTTGTAGATTGCAAACAATCTTGATTGGATGATAGTATGGATTGAACGATGTCAACATTCTGGTCGCACATTAACATGGGAAGGTGTATCTTCATTGGTTAAAGAAGCTCTTCGTAATGGAGATTCCAATGTTACGCAAAGGGAAATAGATTTAGCACATGGTTCAAGAGATTTCCAGGTACGTACAAATTTATTAATCACCCGTATGTTTATCAACTCAAGATACAAAAATTTTGATATATTTCACATATTATTGCAGGTTAAACACCACAAGGCTATGTTCTGTAATGGTCAAAAATTTCATGTCAAAGTGTTGGATGACACGAAGAAAACTTGTGATTCAGGAATAACTGTAGTCTTTCAAGTGACTAATATTTCATCTAGAAATGACTTACATCCTCAAGAGTCTGAAAATTGATACTATGGCATTTTGGATGAGATAATTGAGTGTGACTTTAGTTCCTTCAAATTAGTACTCTTCGTTGTCAAATGGTACAGGCTACAACTTAATCCAAATGATCCTGATAGAACTATTATTGAACATGATAATGGATTTACAATGGTTAATACAAGGTTGTTTGAGCCAGTTGGGGATGAGCCTTATGTTCTTCCAAGCCAATGTGAGTAGGTATTTTACTCAGAGGTTCCACATAAACCGGGTTGGTCATTTGTTGTTAGACATGAACCGAGAGGAAGGCAAATAAAGTATAATGCGATGGAAGAAGAAGATACCGAAGAAGTAGAAGATGATGTAGATGGTGATCACGATCGACAATTATTGGATGATGTTCCTGACACAAATTTTCATGAAGAAGAAGAAGAAGATGATGACGATGATGCTGCTACTGATGATGATGATGAAGATGATGTTGATGTTGATGATGATGTCGATGATGATGACAATGACGACAACGATGACGACGATGATGGCGAGGAGGATGATGATGATGACGACGATGATGATGACAAGGATGATGATGATGATGATGATGATGATGATGATGATGATGATGATGATGATGATGACGACGAGGATGATGATGATGGAATTCAAAGGTATGCCATCAATCCTTAATCTATTTAATATTCATTTCTTGATAGAAATATATTTGTCTTATATATATGGTTACATAGTTTATTCATTATCTATTTAAAAGCTACAAGTTTCAACTACAAATAGAATACTGCTAATCTAAATTAACTATTAATCTAAATTAATTAAATAAAACTATTTAAAACACATATTGATACTTGAATGTATTGAGCCTTATTTTTTTTCAGGTCAAAAGCATTTGTAAGTGTTTAGTTTAGAAAAGGGAATTCATTAAATATCTATCAAAGGGAGTTGTACCTAGAATATAATTCATAGGGAAAACATAATATAAGTGCTTACCCAATTTGTTGGTTAATAATTCAAGTATCTCTAACATTTCATTTTAGAATAGGAATAACATTGTATCAGTATGTTGATTTACAGACTAAAACTAGAAAACTTATTTTAGTACATGTATTTGGATCTATGGGATTTACATGGTAAGTAAAAAGAAACTAGTAATCCATTTTAAAATTATTATAATGGGTTTTGGAAGAAATTACAGTTATCTTAATTAATATAAAATATCTAACTGAATTTCAAAATGTTTTGCAAGTGGCTTTAGTCTAGGTGTTTCCTTCACCTCCACACACATCAAACAACTTCAAATAGCATGTCCCCAAGGTGACTAAGCCCTCAACTCATTAGCTGATACAAAAACCCAGTTTTAGCCCTTCACTAGGCCTACTTCCCTAGTAGGCTTATAATGTGAGCCTGATTTAAGTGTTTTATTGTGTACCTTTTAATGTTTTTAATTTTTATGTGATGCTAATGATGGATGTGATTATGATTATGATGTGATTATGCTCACGATAATTGAATTACATTTGCAGGAAATTGAACCCCTTTCAGGAGCATCCCGCACAGTCTCATGGATCGACAGGTATAATTCAATACTCCTTATAGATAGTCTATTTAATACACTTATCAATAGTAAGATTTATGTCTTCTAAGATTTCTCCCATTTTCAGGTACCAGTGAATAGGTATTTGCCAGAAGTGTCTTCCTCGAGTGAGGGAAATATAGGAATATAAGAGGAAAGTGAGACATGTAGTTTATCTAGAACAGGGAGATTAACTAGAGGTCAAAGGGCTAGAAGGAAATTCAATAAATGCATGAAATTTTTTCTTGCTCAAGGGGGGTCATGTTCTTATGATGATGAGACGAAAGGTAGCATCGAGGTGCCCTTGAGGTACCAACATCTACAGAAACATTGGATACCCAAGGAACTTCCTCCAATAAACACTAATTTTTGTGTTAACGAGAGGATATATCGCATAGCACCATCATCACTACATGGTTTGGGCCTATTTTCTATGGACGGCATAAAGGTGTCTTACAATAAAGTTTCTGAATTGATGGAGTATGTTGGACCATGTTACGATTACAAAAGTTGGATGCATATTGTAAAATATAAAAAAAGTATGTGTAGGTATGCCCTCTCGGCAAATTATATACAACAGCAAGAAAATAATCAAAGTAAAAGTGTGGTTATATACATTGATGGAAGGCCAAAAGCAATAGGGAATATTGCGGGTTTTATAAATAGTACACGACATGGGTCAACTATAAAGCAACTCAATTGCATATTTGAGGTGCGCGAGGGAAATCGTGTATTCATCTGTGCGATAAAATCAATACGTGCAGGGGAAGAGCTTCTTATTTATTACAATTTGAACCGCATAGATACAAACGAGGCTACTATCATGAGGGTGGTACATACTATTAAACCAACTTCTAATCAATGACTCCAACATACCATTTAGTCAATAAATTTTTGGCTAACATTTTTATACTTCATCTTAGACATAGGGGCACAATATGGAGCAATTGCCTGGAGGGGATGCTGACAATGCTCCCGGCTCATCTACACATGAGCAGGTAAAACTCATTTGTAATTGTGCAAACTAGATAGAAGAAAAATGTTATTTTTTTAATGTTGTTTTCTTTATTGTTTTGGAGTAATTTTGATAATACTAATACTATTGTTGTCACAGAGGGCTAGTGGTTGGAGGGAGGGAAAGGAACCTGCAGTCCCTCAGCAGGCCCCCCCTAAGGAGGACCCTTTCTATATCGATTTAGCAGAGACTGATGACCCGATCGGTTCGATTAAAATTAATTTAAAGAAAATTAGCAAAGAAATTCTACATTTGGCAACCATAAAGCCTATGACTCAATAAATAAAAGATAGGGCATCTGAATTGTTGCACACATCTGAGTCCTTAAAAGTAAGTATTAATGAAATTTTTAATTATAACAAGCTTTCAATAATGGTTTTTATGTTATGCTCTTTTATGGCATTAATTAAAATATGGATGCATTGTCTTTACAGAGTTTTTTTCTTGATTTCAAGCCTCGTTCCCATGATGAGGGTGCTGCAGGTGGTTCAGGTAGATCACATGTTCCATTCCCCACTTCTGTTTTCCACTAAATATATATAGGAATGATCATAATCATTGACAATACATGCTCGAACAATCCTTTTTTTTTAATGCTCTAACAATCTTGTCCATGCTAGTCCACACGTTCTATATTTATGCATGCTCTAACAATTTTATTCTTTAGCTTCACATCAATTGAATCCTACAATGATGCCGCCTCCATCCAGGAAAACCACAAATCTCTTTTTGACTGCTGAGTCAGCAACACGTAGCTTACATGCATTGACTATTGCACCATGTGCTGGTACACAAATCCCTCTTTTTCTCTCTTATGACAGCAACAAACAATTTCTTTTTTACAACTTTATAACATCAATTATTATTTGTTCTTTTATACTTCGATCATGACAAAGACTTATGAAACTTATGAAACTTTTTGCAATAGGACCTACAACATCATTTCCTGGATGTTCCTATGTTCCTAGTACGGGAATGGTGAAGGATGTCACATTGATCGTCAGGGATGATGAAGGCATTCCATTAAAAGTAGCCAAAGTTCCAGGTACTTTAAAGTTATTATTATTCTATAGTGATATAATAGTAATTTAGTTTTTGATCACTCTTCATCGACTAATGATCCCATGATTGTTTTGTAGGGAATGATCTTTTTTGGAGAAAACTTGGTGATGAGTGTTTGCAAATATTTGGGCCCACCATGCGTACCTGGTGGAACATCATATCCTAACTAAAACCCCAAACCACTATTTTGATTTCATATCATTGCTATAATAGTTTTCCTTTTCGTCCATTTCTTGAACTATATTAAGGTAGCTTCACTTCATTTATGAGTCTAACATGTTTTTTTTACTTAAAAGGTGGAATCACCAATGCAAACCATTGAAGGATGATCTTATAGAGAGCATGACCCAACTCTTTGGACCTCGTGCATTCGAGAGAAACAAGCTCCTTGAAAAAGCTGGTTTATGTTTGAAGTATATTAGGGACCAGTACAGAAAAAATTTACGAGATAACCCCAGGTACGAGCATTCGCCCTATGTTCTTGAGGCTAAGTGGCAGGCTCTAATTTTGGATGGAAAGTATAAAGCTGACAAGAAAAATAATATTACACCAGTGGAGAGTACAACAAGGTATGTGATACTGTTGAGAATCTAATTATGTACTAATTAACCTCTATATTTATACTATCTAACATATTTCAAACTTTTCATAGATTGCCTGACACATCAAAGGCAACAAAGGCAAGACTAGAAAAGCACGGGACACACAAGCTTGTCTTTGGTGGTTTTTCGAAACTTCAGGCAAGAGTTGTAAGTATTAGTAAATGAAAAATTGTATCAAATTTTTATATAATGTGAAGGTAAATGCTAGGACTCCCTTATTTAGCTCATCAATTATAAATAGGTCAATAGAATATAATAACAATAGTGGATTTTCATATTCAATATAAACAATTCAACAATTGAAGTCAAGACTCTGCAATCTAGATTAGTGAAGAAAACTTGTGATTCACTAATATGACATTATTTAAAATCTCACCCTTGACTGAATTTTCCTCCAATAGTTGAGAATAAAGGTAGTGATTGAAAGAATGAGGGAATGCAGCAGCACTTGCAGCCATTTTTATTTCCAAAGAGCTGAACTAACTCTTACCCAACTTAAGAATTTGGAGAAAATATGTTGGTACAAGCAAAGCATACAAACACGTAACATTTATATGGTAGATTGCAGAGGACCCCCCTTTGCAATAGCATAGGAATTTGAGATCATCAAGAATAGAGAACAGAACAACTGATGAGGGGGGAATTGATGATGACACTGATGCTCCTCTTAGAGCTTACATAGAAAAAAGAAATAGAAAGAAAAAAAAGAAATGATTGTCACTACATACCTTAATTGATAATGACTGTATTTTATGTCTCAATGAATTTAATTATGTGCTAATGAATGTTCATGAATTATGTGTTAATGCAGAATATTGATGAATGTTGCATGTTAACGAATCTAATGTGTTAATGAATGTTATCATGTGATATTGATTGAATGTTATCATGTGATATTGATTGAATGTTACATTTTATTAATGGTTGAAAGAATGAATGAATGTTAGATGTTAACGGGGAATGTAGAGTGATGTTAGGGGGAGGGGGGTGGGGCCAAATGAGCTTCCACCTTTACGTGGTTGGCCCTATTTAGTAGAGAATATTAAACTATTCTCGAAACAAAGTGAAGCTCAATAAGATGTAAGTGAAGCTCAAATTGGCACAAATAGGGAGTCTATATGATGTAAGGGGTCATTTGAAGTCCTAGGGTGTCCTAGGAAGAGTTATGGGTGGATGGTAGTGTTTACATGATGTAATAGGCTATTAAAGCCCCTAAATGATGTAAAATGCACTCAAAGTGCAAGATCCGTTATTTCTCGCTCCTTCCCCAATATCAAATGCTTTAATTTTGATCTCCCTAAAGTCATCTTGGAGGCTCCCAATTACACTAATACATGGATGCAAGAACACTGGCAACAACCTCATGTGTTAATAGGATATGGCATAAAGCTGCAGAAGATGACAAGTTGTTTTGGCTCTTGGTGGATTTCGGAAACTATATTCTCTTTCCCTTTGGCCTATGCTTAATCCATCTGCTTCTTCTTCTTCTTCACCATGTCCATTTCCTTCTAAAGCCTTCTCTCCCTTCTTATCAAAGCTTGGTCTGAATAAAAAGCACAGTGCAAAGACTCAATCTTGGGGTAAGGATGAGATTCATCTTTCTCTTTCTCTTTTCTCTATCCATTGCTATGAGCAAATGAGTAGTCCTCCTATGCAAAACGTGTCCTCTACCTAGTTTCAATCTTCCAAGCATCCCATATTTGAAGATGCAAGCAGGCCCAAATAGGTATAAATCCATCTAGCCCCACAATAGATATTGCTGGTATTTCAGTTTTGTGTGTATTAAATTTTCGTGAAGACCAAAGTTTGTATCTTTTCATTCCTAATTTGATCATGGACTTGTAAGTAAACATCAGAACCATATAGACCTTATAGTTTTCATGTTAGATGTAAATATATAGCTAGTTTGATGCCCATACATCTTACACTGCCTGGTCAGAAGGAGCGCTCATGTGCAGCCTTGAAACCCTTCCAGGTGGCTGATAAGAAGGTAAAATTTCCAGATTTGATTTGTTTAGAGTGTTCCATGATTGGTCATAGGTATTGATGCATCAATGACAACAGCTTATGAGAAGAAATTAGGTATTGATGCACATAAAATTATTTCTGTGCAGTCTATTCTTGCATTTGTTGATGCATCAATGGCAACAGCTTATGAGAAGAAATGGCCACTTTACCTGAGTACTAAAAACATAATTTTAAAAAATATGATGGAAGGTATGTTTTAAAATCAATACAAGAATTGATGATCTTATTTTTACCTTTTTCTCTAACACACCTTACTTCCCATGTTATCATTCTTTATGATTCTCTAGCTTAAGGATCCTCATATTCTCGGAGATTCTTCTTATATGTGACTTAAATTGGTAGGTTTAAAGATATCTTCCAGGAGGTATATGAGGCCAGTTGGAAAGATAAATATGATGCAGCAGGAATCTGGTTGGTTTTTTTTCTTGGCACAATAATATGAAGATTGCAATGTTGATTATCTTGATTCTGTCAGTCACACAATAACTTCTTTCAATGATTGATTCATGAATAGGTATGAGCATAGGCTTATTGATGACATGGTAGCCTATGATTTGAAGAGTGATGGTGCCTATGTTTGGGCATGCAAAAATTATGATGGTGATGTGCAGAGTCATTTCCTTAAATAGGGTTAGTGGTGCAAAATACTATTTTTCATTGAATCTGGCTTTGAACTGATCATTATATCTAATCTTACATATATCTATTGTTTTTGTAAGGAAGGAAACATGAATTGAGATTTTTTTGGGGAAGATATTGGCTGGCTCCACAATCATGATTAATCAGGTATAATCAGTGATTTTGCAAATTATTGCTTCTCTGGTTTAAATCTGTCACTTCTTTTACAGAGATAATATAACAATTTATCAATTATATTGCTTATTCAACAATTTCAGTACTAAAAAATTTGAAAACACCAAGCAATAACAGTATATGCATTAACTCTTTTGAACATATAGTTGAATATTCTATGGAAGGCTTGTACTACCATGTTTCATTGCAAGGTTATGCATATTTTTGTTCTCAATAAGATATCACAGATAGACTTGAGACTTGATACATATTCCAAATTGAAATAAGTCACCATCTTTTCCTAAAGTAACCAAATTGCATAAATATGTTACCTTGGATATTTTAGTCTTACAATTTATGTACAGATTATTTTATAGTATGATTAAGTATTGTTAACTGCGTATATTTACTATTTAGTTGTATAGGATACTTAATGAAATAAATTAATGTAACTTTTTTGTTTTTTTTTTTTGTATGGAGTTACCCAGCCCCAAAAAAAATTGTTGTATTGGTATGTTGTATGCAACTACCCATTCCCAATTATGATTCCAATTTGGCAACTTAGGAGTTGTGAGAGCAGTTCAAATCACTCACTGGGGAAGATGGTTCATAATCATTTCCCCACTTGCTTCCTTGTATTGTCATAATTGGAACATAGGCATCTCTCTCTAATTAATGCTTACCTCTAATTTATTAACCATATTGTTACTATGGATATAACACAATTAAATTTAAATCTCTTGATATCTGGATCATCAATCCAAGCATGGCTGTAGAGAATCGTAGCTATGTATGAACCAAATTTGAACAGTCCACTTACAATTGAGAAATAGATTATTGGTAGTTTCCTCATCTACTTGACAGATTGAGCATGCAAAAGCTTGGTAGGTGCCTCAAACCTAGCCCTAGTTTCATTGCCAACCATAAATTTGGTGTATGCACGAAAGCTGTTTTGATCTTGTGAGCATTGAATATCAGGATCTCCATTTGACTTCTCGTTATTAATGCCTTGACTCACTACTGCTGGATAAACAACCTAGTTGAAGTCCAGTGCAAAGAGGTTGTTGGCTACCAAAGATTTGATAAGTGTTACGAAAATATTCACTGTAACAATCTCCTTCTAAATTGAACTCCCAATGAATATTAATCTGGAATTCTTTTGGCACCATCTTTTTTATTTTATTTTTAATATTCTAAATTCCTACTCTAGCCTCATTGCTCTATTTTTGTTTTTATTCTATTTAATTATATATGTAATATTACAATGTGAAATTCAATGTTTAGATGTTTGTGGATGAAGTAATAGAACTTGTGGAGCTCACTTCTTTGAGAGGTGCCTTGGTTGGGCTTCCTGGACTGAATGGCCTATCTACTGAATAGCATAAGTGGTTAACAATAGCAGTAGAGCTTGTGGCTAATCCTTCAATTATATTCATGGATGAGCCAACTTTAGGCTTGGATGCTCAGGCAGCAGCTATAATTATGAGAACAGTAAGAACTATAGTTGACACAGGGAGAACTATTGTTTGCACAATCCATCAGCCTAGTATTGATATCTTCGAGGTATTTGACAAGGTAAAGATTTGGTTTTCTTAAAATAGCTTTGTGAAGCATTTGAAATTGGCATCTTCTTAAAGCTAAATGAAATATGCTACAGCTATTCTTAATGAAGCGAGGAGGTCAGCTTATTTATGCAGGTCCACTTGGTCATAATTCTAACAAACTTATAGAATATTTTTCGGTAAGATGCCATCCACTACGGTTTTATTCTATTGAGAGATTTAGATCTGAATTTGGTACCTTTTGATGAGCAGTTTGAATTTTGGAGTTGTAAGTAGTCATAGTTTATTGTACTAGAACCAATAGGAAGTTGATTTTATATACAAGGAATTGGTCATGCTGGATAGTGTTGACCACTAAGCTTTTAGCAAACATTCTCAATACATTGAGCTTAAGAGTCAAGCACTGGCTGCAATCATCATATATGTTTCAGCTAATTGAAAATGATTCATGTAGGCCATTGAGGGGGTTCCATAGATCAAGGAAGGTTATAATCCAGCTACGTGGATGCTGGAAGTAACTTCTATGTCAGAAGAGCACCGTCTAGGTGTCAACATTAGTGAAATCTATAAATCATCAGAATTGTATAGGTGAGTGAGTTTTCCTTATTGATCTCTTCAGCCTATTCTAATGGATTTTACATTTTATTTTCTATCTTGTACATTTTCCTATCACAGGCAAAACATGGCACTGGTAGATAGTTTGAGCAAGCCAGTTCCAGGCTAAAGAGAGCTTCATTTTGAGACAAAGTACTCTCAGCCCTTTCTAGCATAATGTACGACTTGCCTATGGAAGCAACACTTGTCCTACTAGATAAACCCTCAATAAAGGCATCCAAATATCAATTGAAGGATAGCTTAAAGCACAATTTTTATTTTTTTTTGTTTTAATCCTTCAACCGTCGCAATTGCAATGGCGTTGTCGTCGCACCTACAGTAACCCCGACGCAATTGGAGGGCTTGGCATCGCAATTGCGACAGAAAAACCCAAAATTGTGATGCGATTTACGTCACACCTACCCTCCAATTGTGACGGGGTTGCTATAGGTGAGACGGCAACCCCGTCGCAATTGCGACGAAAAAATGCAAGAATTGCGACGAGGATGATGGGACAACAAGGTGGCTGCATAGTGACAGATAGGCATCACAATTGTGATGGCAAGGGGTAGACGTCATAAATTGTGACTAAATAACTACGACATTAATGTCTATCATAGTGGCAACACATTGCTATCGTAATTGCGACACATAGCCATTGCAAATTGATACCAAATCTATTAGTGGGTAGATCCCTCAGAGGAAGAAGAAATGTGGAATGTGGAGTTCCATGGAAGTTGCTCTAGTTTTGGATCAAGAGTGGGCATTGTCCATATTTCCCCTAAAGAAGACATGTCAACACATTCTTTCAAGTTAGATTTCTTTAACACCAATAACACTATCGAGTACAAAGCCCTCCTTTTTGGATTGCATTAAGAAAAGTTGAAAGGGATAAAATCACTCATTATGAAAGGAGATGCTGATCTAATTGCGAAAAAGGTTTGAGGTCTCTATGCTATAAAGAATGACTAGATGAAGCAATATCAAAAATGTGTGTGGGATATATCACATTGAGTTTCTTGATGCATTCAATATCAAACAAACCCCTAGGAGTGAGAATTCTCAAGCAAATTCTTTAGCACTATAAACTTCATTAATTCTTCCACATCCAGAATTTGATTAGAAGCAATACATGACTGAGATGATTTATTGACCTAGTGTGCCTAATAATGTAAATTATTGGTAGGTCTTTGACGATGATAAATGGATTAAATAGTTCATGGTCTATGTAGGGTGTTTGTTGATTCTTATTTTGAAGGTCCTTTGAAAGTGCTAAATGAAGATTGCTTAAATCCCCTTGATGAATAAGAGATAGTTCATTTAAAAGGAAACAAAATTCCTCTTGGTTTAATTTCTCTTGAAAATATATTTTAACAAAAGAGTGAAAGTTTTATACCAAAAAAGTACCCAAACCTTAAAGCGAGCATAGAATATGATAAGATCAATGTCAGGAGCAAAAATGATTCAAAATGGGTTTTCGTTAGGAAAACATGTTCTTTAGAAGAAAAGGACAAGCTTAAATCATTGTTAAATGATTTTAAAGATGTTTTTGCTTGAAGTTATGATGATTTGAATTTTTTTAGGAATGAAGAGTACATACACTCTATTCCATTAAAGCCAAAAACTTGTCCCCTTCAAGAAAAAATTAAGAAATTACAATCCTAAGGTGTTCAAATCTATTTTGAAGGAGGTAGAAAAGATGCTTAAAGTGTGAATCATCTATCCCATCCACTATTCTATCCACTACTCTACCTAGGTAGCTAACATAGTCTCCGTGTGGAAGAAAAAAAAAGAAATAAGGATTTGTGTGGACTTCCCAAACTTGAGTCAAGCTAGTCTCAAAGATAACTATGCACTTCCCATAATGAAGCATTTACTTCAAAAAGTTGTAGGAGTCAAAATAATGTCAATTCTTGATGGTTTTTTAGGTAACAACCAAATTAGTGTATTGGAGGTAGATCAACACAAAATGGCTTTTATAACTCCCTAGGGCACATTTACTTACAATAGAATGCCTTTTGGCCTCATCAACACTAGTGTCACATTTTAGCAAGCCATGAATTCCTCTTTTAAAGACTTGAGAGATAGAATCATAGTGATTTACCTTGATGACTTGACTATGTTCTCTAAGAAGAAAAAATATCATTTCAAAGATTTATATATTGTGCTTCAAAGATGTAGAGAACATTGAATATCCCTGAATCCTAAAATGTCAATTTTTTTGGTTGAGGAAGGGAAATCAGATAGACCCTGGAGGGTAAAATCTACCCAACAACTAAGTTTTATATTGAATAGAAGTGGAGTCAAATATTTTTTGGCCAAATTAATTTTCTCTCAGATTTCATGCCAAATTTTGCTAAGCTTACAAAAGACATAGTAAAGATGATGAGTGAGAAAGAAGTCTTTAGGTGGAATGGAGAGGGGAAGAAATAATTTGAGGAGATCAAGAGATCTATTTCTCTAGCTCCTACATTGGTGACTCATGATTTCAAGAAAGATTTCATCATTTATTGTTATGCCTCTGAGTATACATTGTAAAGTATCCTAACATAGAAAAAAAGTCAAGATATAGAATCTCTTGTTGCATTCATGAGTGTACCTTTGAAAAATCATTAATTGAAATATCCACTCATTGAAATGCAAGACTTTGTGGTTGTGAAGGAAGTTAAGCAGTTTAGGTATCACATCTTGCATTCTCATTCTATTGTTTATGTTCTTAAAATTGTTGTGAAATTATTTTGACTCAACAAGATGTGGGGTTAAATAAAAGAGCTACTTGGGTGGTTAAACTACAAAAATATGAAATTGATATAAATCTAACAAAATTGGTAAGAGGAAAGGGCTTATGCAAGTTAATTGCTGAGAATACTGCCATTGCAACTGAGGAGGAAGAATTGCCACAAGTTTTTTTGGTAAGTCTCACGGACTCATGGTTTTCTAAAGTAGCATATTACCTGACATATGGAGATTTTCTTGAAGGAATGACACCCAAAGAGAGAAGATATGTGAGACTAAAGGCCATTAAATATTTAATTTCTTAAGGTGTCTTGTACCAAAGAGGAATAGATGGGACGTACCGAAAATACATAGATGAAGCTCAGTAAAAGAAATTGCTCAAGGTATTTCACAAATAAGTATGTGGAGGTCATTTCTCCTCTTTCATAGCTTATAAAGGTCTTAGGAATTTTGTTTACTAGCCTAGGATGTTTCAAGATGCTTATTTGTATCTCCAAGATTGTGAAAAATGTAATATTCTATAGGAAAACCTCAATTAGCAACATTTTCTCTTAGACAAGTGATTATTGATGAACCCTTTAAACAATGGGTCATCGATTTCATTGGGCCTATGAATCTAACATCTAGTGCAAGACATATGTTTATCCTAATAGACATATACTATTTCACTAAGTGGATCAAGGCTATTCCATCCAAGAAAGAAAATACACAAGTATCTTGTGAATTCCTAATGAATTATATTCTAGTAAGGCTCAGAGTGCCTACAAAGATAGCTACCAATAATGCCTCTTATTTTTCTTCTAAATAAATCACTATGTTCTACTATGTAAATGGAATTACCCTAGTACATTCTTCAGATTATTTCCTGTAGGGTAATGGTCAGGCTGAGTTAACCAAAAAAAACTTGGTCTTAGTCATGAAGAAATTGGTGAGAAATAATGGTAGGGATCAGCATAAGAAACTATATGAAGCGTTATGGGCAGACATAACTTCTCCTAAGAGGGAAATAGGTATGTCTCCATTTGAAATTGTGTATGGAATTAATGCACAATTTTTTATGCCTTTGAATCTTGTTGTTGCAAAACTAAAAATGACAATAGAAAATTCCTTTTTCCAATCATCTTTAGAGAATAGGATTATGTACTTGACAAAACTAGAAGAAGAGAGGAATAAAATGGTGGATAGAATCATGAAACATCAAATGAAGGTGAAAAAGATTTTTGATCAAAATGTAAGACCAAGGAAGTTCATGCCTAGTGATCAAGTCCTTTTATGGGATAAGTGAATGAGAAGAAAAGAATTCATGGAAAATTTGAATCATTGTGGAAATGTCCTTTCAAAGTGCTTGAATTAATTGGACCTAATGTTGTGAACTTGTCATATCTAGATGGTAAGAGCCTATTATATACCTATAATGAGTAGGATCTAAAATTTATTAAATATTGAAGCTCATCTTGCTCTTTGTACATATTTAGCCTAGTTTCCCATTTTTTTCTCTTTTTTTTTGTTTTTCTTTCTGTTTCCTCACTTTAAGTTTGCCAACCTAAATTTTTGATTTCTCTAGTTTTCAGTTGAAAACCAGTCCCAAGCAGAGCCAATGTTAGCTTAGGATTTTTTAGAGTCACCATTTTTATTCTTAAGTTTTGGTTTACTTCTACTTTCAAAATTTTATTTTTAACTGTTGGTTTTGCCAAGTGTTAGATGAAATATGAGGTATAATAAACCTTTTTAGTTATTCATTCATGAAACTTGTTCTTTTAGTCCCTACTCCCTTCAAGCTTATCATTGACCAAGTCTGATCCCTAGGTTTCCTTTGTAAGCATAATGATTGAGGTCATGCTCGGCGATTTGATTTTCTTTAATAATTCTTGAACCTCTTGTACCCTTTGTATAATTTGAACTAATTTCAAAAGGTTCATTGCAATGTGAATAGTGGGCCCTAACCTTATGCACCAAAAAGTTTGATTCTTGGAAGATGCACTATAGCTAGATGCCTTGTTGGGTCTGACACACCTAAGTGCGATGTCATCATTTACAAAAGAGTAGTAAATCTAAGTAAGGTAATCATCAAATATCATGCCAAGATTTATTTTTAAGAGGTAAAAGGGAAATTTGACACATTTGAAGGATATATATCATTTAAGTTGCTCATTTTATTTTTAATGACACATGCCACCCTATCCCATCCCATCCTCCTTTTCCTATGTTGTGTGTAATTCATTATGTCCTTCCCATGATTAATGCCTTATTTTTGCTGTGAAGTGTATATTAGCAAAATGTCCCTTCTTGAAAGACACAATTTTCTTTAGTTGGTTAAGTGTCAGTAGTAGGAGTATGAGGAAGGAGAATAGTCTTCCATAGTTGTCATAGTTTCTACTCTCCAGTTAACTCTTGTGACCTTTAACTCTTTTTCTTTCACATATTAGGTAAAGAGATTATGTTTGCTTCTTTAATGTTTAAGCAATGAGAAGGAATTCTAAATCATGAAGTCTACTCTACACATTTTTGGGAATACTCATAGTCTGTGTAGTAAGTCACCTATTGTATTAGATGCAACCCTTTTATGTGTTGACCTAGGAGGAGTGAAAAAAGAGTTGTGTGTAAAGCTTGTAGAACCCTTTTCTACCAAAGTCTTCGATACTAATTCCTTATGGCCTCCACCTTCTTGCTAGCATACCCATGTCTAAAATGTATTCAGCAATGTATTCAGATGTATGAAATGCCTAGTGGAAATATTTTGAGGAAGGATAAAAGTATATTACTAAATATCTCTAGGGAAATTGTGTCCAAGTTGTTTGATTTGGAAGAGAAAGAATTTGCAAATTTGACTCTAACTTTATCACTGGCTAGATTTTTTGAAAAGTCCAATGTTTATAGAAATATCATTGCAAAGAGATGGACTAAAACTCCTTACAAAGATGGCTCTAGGTTGCCCCAAATTCACAAGAAAGGTCAAATGAACTCATAGGTTCATGATGTCATGGTTTTTTTGCATAGAATTTGTGGTTCTCTAGATGTGTCTTCTTTTGAAGAATGGATGTATTTTTATATTCAGATTGAACTAAAAGGGTCTAAATTCTTAGATTGAGCCAAATTTATTTTTATTTCTTTAAGGAACCAACTTAGAGGAGCTTCAAGCATGAAGAATGATTTCTATATGTCCTCATACTTAACATATATGTTGGCCAATAGACAAGATTTGTAGTATCTACCTCATGAACCTTGGACAAAAAATATCACTATATATAACTACTACCCTATGTTACATAGAGATAAAGACTTAGAAAAATTCAAGAAGGTTCATGACATTTTCTTAGGGAAGTTGTGTTTTTAAATAAAAGGTACTCATAACCGTAGATTCTCTTGTAAATCTTAGAAATTGTTTAAACTTTTGGTAGCATTTCCATCCAATTCCCCAAGTTCATTGACACAAGGATAGGTGGTTTTGATGAAGAAACTTCAAGAATTCCTAGATTTTCCCTTGATTGTTTCATCTTGGTAGAAGTGTCTTCACAATTAATTTCAATCATAAATAATTTTTCAATTTATGAAGCTTTTGATGTCATTTTTCCACTCAAGCTAGGTAAGTTAACCTATAGGAGTATGAAGGATTCTACATGCATATTTTTATGTTTAATCAATTTTCATTTTGGCTCCTATCATGCTAGATAGAACTTTGATAGCAAAGGAATAGCTCATAGCTTGTTTGAACCATGTGTGAAGTTTTGACATGTTCCTAATATTGAAGACTTTTGGGAAGATTTCTTAGATGAACTGGAAGTTTATAGGAGGGAATATAGTAGGCTCATCATTTCCCAAATTAAGCTCTTTCATTTAGATTTGGATATAGACATCTTAGATTTTAAGGAAGATAAAGCATATTTAATTGGCACTCAAATAATTGATTCTTTGATTTCTATCAAAGCTATTATAAACTGGGAGTCTATGTAAGAAGACAATATTCTTGAAAGAACAAAGACAATGCTTGAGAAAGAAAAAATTGGTTAATAATGAAAAAAATCTAACATGCTAAAAAATCAAGTGATTCATGTTGTAATGTTCATTTCAAATTTGTAGGTAATAAGAGATATGTAAGGATTAACAAGACATAAAGAAATAACCCTCCTCTAGTGCAAAAATCTTCTTCTAAGAGAATAAACAAGATAGCAACACCTGTGGGGCCTAAAGAAGCTATTTAGGTTGATAGTGAATCTGACAGGGATTCGGGTGGTGTCCTCATTGATACTCTTTAGTGAGTTCAGATGACTATGGGAACCTCTCCTTAGAGGATAGAGAATTTAAATACCCTAGCTAAAGGAAATGAATCTTAATAGGTTCCTAAGTCCACACCAAATTGGTTGGTGACTTCAGTTAATAGAAAGAAGAGACTAGTTCTTGTTTGCTTTCTTCTTGATGACATTGTGAGTAAGTACACTATGAAGACTTCAAAAATCCAAAAGAATAAAACATTTAGCTAGAATAGTTTTCAATCAAGAAATAGGGAAAAACATCACTAAAGTAGCCAATTATAATCACAAAGATGATACTAGTGCATTGGACTTGAGAAATTCTGAGATTACTCACACCAATCTAAGGGTGATCAACTAGGAGACAAAAGAACACTGAGTGGAATCATCCACGAAACAAATAATTCTACAATTAGAAAGGGATGCTGTTGAAAAGAAGAAATTGAAGGAAAAAATCCATACAATGGGAGAATAGATAAGATCATTAAAAGGGAAAAGTTTAACAATCGATAGTTCATCTTGGCTCACATGTGATCCCAATGCATCAAAGAATCAAAAATTGATGGATGATTTAAGAAAGGGGAAGGCCATAATCTCTGTCATCCATAGTTAGATAGACTATGTGATAAATCTACTTACTAAGTGTGTATGGGAGTTGCACAAGATATTTACTCTTGCTGAAGTAGTGATAGGTGAGACTCGCATACAAATGATTGTATAGAAAGTAGAGTTTGAAAGACTATTAGCTATGGTTACTTAGTTGGTAGACATGGAGGAATACAGTTCGGATAGATTCCTAGAGGAAAACCCATTGCAACTAGTTGATGTAAGGATGATCTATATATTGTGAAAGAACATAGCCTAGTAGGTTTCTTCGGCCATTTCTCATATACAATATTTTGAAAAGGAGTTCAAGGAAATTCAAGATGGCATAAATAAATATTTGTTAAATATCATTTCGACACCCTTGGCACCTTTTAAAGAAGGAGGTTCAAATGTAGAAGCAATAGTTAAGAAATATGAAGAACCCTTAAATGTAGTAAAAGATGGAGCATGAATGCCATGTCAGAATTCATAGGTGCATATAGAGTCTGGAAAATTACACAAGGACCTTCTACCCAAGACAATGATGAGGAAGAAGAAGAGTTGCTGAAGAATCAAGATCATGATTCTTTTTAGGGAATATTTGCTTTATGTTCTTTTCAAGTTTAAGTTTTAAATTAGTTACTTCTAGGGTTTGCATACCCATTGATACCTTGATTATTTTAACTGATTTTAAACTCTTTGAGATTTTGGTTTTGATGGAGATTCTCAGACATTATTTTATTTAAGCTAGAAACTTAGTAGTGTTGAGGGTTAGCAATTTTTGATCAATATCATACTATAAAATTTAGTCTAGTTCTAGTGACTATGTGATTATTTTAGTTTTCTAGCATTATACTTGAACAAGATTATTTTTAGAATGAGAAAGATCTTATATACATATATTCAAAGATTATATGGTTTAGATTGTTTTCTGTTGATTTAGTATTGAATCAATATTCAATTGTTGAATCTCTTTTTGATGTTGGATACTTATATTGTGCATATGTTAGATAATTTATCTATTTCATATATCTTTTGAAGGGTGATTGATAAAAAAAATTGTGTGTTCTCTCTATTTTATCCATTTCTTTATTTATTTAGTTGTTGTTTATTGTTTCTAGATTCCTAATAGAGAGGGTAAGGATGAGATAAATGAAAAGAAGTATAAAGGAAGAAGAGATTACAAAGACTACAAGAAGAATAAGGATGAAAAAGGTAAGAAATCTTGTTATATTGATGGAGAGAATCTGATAATGAATCTCAGAGTAATGATGATGAAGTTGTCTATGTTGCTATGAAAGAATATTCTAGTGAAGATGAGAAAATTTTATTAATCTCATATGTGAACAAAAGTGATAGATGGATAATTGACAGTGGATGCTCCAATTATATGACTAGTGATAAAGATAAATTTCAAGATATTGGTCCATACAAAGGTGGATGTGTTAAATTTGGTAATGTTATTCCATGTGTTGTGAAAGGTAAAGGAAGTATTGAATTGATTAACAAGATAAAATGTGATGATGTTTACTAGGTTGAAGGACCTAACTATAATTTTTTGAGTGTGTCATAACTAAAAAAATTAGGTTAAAGAGCTAAATTTCAAAATAGAAAGGCCAAGATACATGATACTAATGGTAAGCTAATTAGAACTAGTGTTTAGACAAGAGGTAACTTGTTCTATCTATATTTATCAAATGAGACATGTTTGTTTGAACAACAAGAAGAATTTTGGTTATGGAACAAGAGGTTATGTCATGTGAATTTTGACAATTTGACAAGTTCCACTAAGATGAAGAAAGTAAGAGGTTTACCTAAACTAAAGAAGCTTGACAATGCTATGTGTAAACAATGTAAATTTGGAAAAATGACCAAGTCTAGTTTTAAGAGCAAAACATACACTACTAGTGATATTTTGCAATTGGTTCATACTAACCTATGTGGACCCATTGATGTTAAAATCTATTGTAGAGATAATTATTTCATTTTATTTGTTGACTAATACACTAGAATGATGACTGTGATGTTTTTTAAAGCTAAATTTGATGCCTTTTAGCTATTCAAGTGGTATTGAGTGAGAGTTGTAAATGAAACATGGAATAATTTAAAGTGCTTAAGATCTAAAAGAGGTGGTCAATTCATTTCAAATGAGTTCAATACATTTTGCAATGATAGAGGAAATGAGAGATAGATCTAAGAACCAAGGACCCTCCTCAGAATAAAATAATTAAAAGGAGAAACAAATCAATAATGGACTGTGCAAGAACATTAATGATGGAGAAGAGCCTATCAAAAAAGCATTGGAGAGAAGCTGTTAGTATTGTTGTTTATATCCTGAATATAGTACAAGTGAAGAAAGGTACAAATGCTACACCTTTTGAACTTGGTATGGTTATGCTCCTAATGTGAATATTTCAAAATCTTTGGAAGAAAATGCTACAAAAGTGATGAAGGTATATTCCTAGGATATTCTACCAAGAGTAAAGCTTACAAGTGTTTGAACTCTAACAATAACAAAGTTGTAGAAAGTGAAAATGTGAAAGTTGATGAATTTACAGAAAGAGGTGAAACTACATGTAAAGAATAACCTAAATATTATAGTACATTAATCTATGTGAATGATGGTGCTCCCAACACTCAAAATGAACAAGAAAATCAAGTTATAGTTTCCCAAAAGATAGGAAATGATGAAGTGTGAATACAATTTTTCAAACAATAGAGAGTAGGTTCTAAGAAATAGACTAAAGATGTTGAGTCATAGATATGAAATGCTGACTGTCAAATCAAAAATGACAAGAATACAAAAGATGGACTAGAACCTAAACAAGGAAGATAAAATGAGCCTGGGATTAATTTCCATGATGAACTTGTAGAAGAACAAAGAATGAAACTATTGTTGACATCACAGTCAAGTTTTTTTATTAGTGAAACACACACACACACACACACACACACACACACACACACACACACACACACACACACACACACACATAATTAGATAGTTAGTAGCTACCAAGATTATCTTGTAGTTTATAGTGTTAACCAAGTAATTTATGCTCTACCAAGTTCTACAGTTACTACCAAGTTCAAGGAACAACATTTAGTTTGCACCGAGTAATATCTACCAAGTTGGTGATTATCAATGTAAACCAAGCTTCATAGTGTTTACCAAGTTTCTTAGTGCAAACTGAGTTTTCTAGTGCTTATCAATTTCACAACTTCAATGATGTGAATCTAGTGTTGACCAAGCTATGTAGTTTCAACCAAGTGATTTAGTCTATATCAAGCTCTTAGTGATAGTGTTGACTATGCTATGTAGTGTTAACCAAGTGATTCAATTTATATGTTGAGTTTCACAGTGCTCACCAAGTTACTAGTGTAGATCAAATTCACAATACTTGAAAGTGATTATTATGAGCTAAGATTCTAAGTATACTAAGTGCTTGGTGATGCTGAGGATTGAAAATAGTTACTAAGTTTTAGAACCTCACCGAGTTTGTCTTCACAACTCATGTACCTATAGTTGGGCCAACTTTGTGTATAGTGGTGAAACTTGTATTGTAGCCAACTTTGATGAATTCTAAATTGGATTGGTATATATGTAATGTATTGTATCACATCCAAAGATATATAGAAGTAAGAAAAGAATATGTATTAAGAAGTATAAGTTTGAAGTAAAGGCTACAAGAAGTATAAGGAGCAACACAGACTTATCCATCACAACAAGGTGATAATTACACTTTGAAGGAATTTCATTCAGAAAATCTAAGTTGTAGATTAGAGATTAGCCATTGGTTGATCCTAACAAGTGGAATATTTAAATCCTTTCACATGGTAGACTTAATAGTCTTTTGTAAATCTCTTTACCGAGTGCATACTTCATTGTATGTTTTTAAATCCTTTTGCAAGGTGGACCTAGCAGTCCTTATTAGTCCTAGTAGGGCAGATCATCATAAGTGATCATTGCAAGCCTTATCATGCCAACTTTATGGCATAGAACTAAATCTTATGGGTATCATCCCCACCTCAATATTACTTTCTATTTGGAAGGTTTATGGGTTACCATATTGTGTGCAAATTGTTATGAATGTCTTAAGGCTTTTAGTTTTTCATGCATGCAATTAGATCAAAATACATATGAAGGATTAATTGGTGAATTAAGATTAGATTTTATAAGTTACTAATTCACCCCTCCCCTCTCATTAAATTGGCCTCTCTCATATTTCCAACAATTGGTATTAGAGATTTGTGGTTCTTAGAGAAAATTTTTAATAGCTTGAGCAAAGATCAAAGGCAATGGAGGTATTCAGACTTGATGAGGCTATTAAAAATAAAAAGTTAGATTTAGAATTAGCTATTGGGAAACTCAAGAAGGAAAAGGAGAAACTCTCTCAATCCATAAAAAGAAGAAATGATCTTGTAGCATAGATGAATGACAAACACTATACTGAAGAAAGAATTGAAGATATCCATTTAGAAAGTAATTGGGATGAAGCTAATGAAGCAATCAAAGAACTATTAGAAAAGACTGGTACACTTCAAGAAGAAGTAACAAAATTGAAAAGAGAACAAGAAATATAGTTAGTAAGATTGTGTGAAGTCATGGAAGAGAAAACAAGATAAAAGAAGAGTTAGAAGGAAAGAACAATGAAATTCAGCATCTATCTCTTCAATAGGAAAACTTCATTTAATCAGCTTACTTATGCAACTGAAGAAGTCATGAATCTAACATAAGAGAATGAAATATTGAAAAATTATCTAAACACTAAAAGGGAAACTAATAAGAGGATGATAAAATATCAAGAAGACATGGATCAATTGAATGAGAAGAATCAATACAAATAGAAAGGCAAAGCAAGAATTGGTTAGATAGAAAAGGGTGAATCATCTAAGCAAGGAGCTCAAAAGAATCAAAGACCTACTTGCAATCACTATGGTAAGTTATTGGAGTAATGGTAAAGCTAAATTAAAAAAAAAAATACTACAATTGCAATAAGCATTGTTATAGAGCCAATGAATGTAAAGAGAAACCTAAATTTGAGGGCAAATGTCACAAATGTAAGAAGCATGGGCACAAACCTTCTGAATGCAAAACCAAGATATTGAATCTATCATAATAGATGGTTAAAGCTATATTTGGTTAGGAATACAAAATATGGCATAGATGTCATTACAAGGACACATTGGAAAAAATTGTGTAAAACATCATACAAGGACAAGAGACACCACTAGAAGATGTTTCATTTGTACAGATTTTATTCATCTTGCCAAGAACATGTTATAAGTTAGATTTTTTGTTACACCAAAAGATCAACCTATTAATGCCTGATACAACCACTAGACTTATAGGACACAAGAGGTGATTAAGCCATGTCATAAATCTTGAAGGGGAAGGCTGGCAATTAGTCAAATGATTCCCCCCTCACCATTAACTGAGGAGATTTGAACTTGTGACCAAGCTCTAATACCACTTGTTACAAGCTAGAGTTGCCATTGCACCAAAATATTGACCTATTAATGCCTGATACAAAAACCAAACTTATAAAACATAGGAGGTGGTTAAGCCATGTCATGAATCTTGAAGGGAAAGGCTAGCAATTAGTCTAACAGAACTATATGAACACTAGAAGAATTGAAGATGAAAAGAAGGCCAAGGCTAACAACATCATAAAGTAGATGAGACAATAATTGATTACAAAATCTTCTAAGAATGAAAGTTTGAGCAATGAAGTACATGTCAGTCAATAATTGAGTGACTCAAGAATTTCTACTTGATCTCCCATAAGGATAACTAGAAATAAGATTCTGAAGTAGACATTTTACATCAATTCCAATCAGCTAGACGGAAATATCCATATCAACATTCAAGATACAAAGGGATCACCAAGTATCTAAGGGAGTTCTAGACCTTACCGAGCTAGGTTGGGTTGCAAGACCCTACCGAGCAAGGTTGAGAGTAACTAAGTTATTGTGTGGACACTGAGTCATGGATGACTCTGTATAGCAATTAATTCAAACTAAGTGGAATATAGTTTTTCATCAACCAGAAAATGTACCAAGAATTTATGGTGATTGGAAAGGTCAAATTTGTTTAAAAGGGTGAAACTAAATTCATTTGTTATTGTGAATTTGTAAGAGCTATTTGTGAAGAGTGATTTATGTGCATCTGAGTGATATGCGCAAAATTTTATTGAAGTTTTCCATATTTTCACAAACCCTACCAAGAAATGACATCCTCCAATAGAAAGACCAAGAAAGGGTCTGAGATGTTAGTTTGAGGAGTTGAATGGAAAGCACCTGACTTCAAGTGGAGTCTGGCTATTGTAGAAACTCTTGTTCTAATCATAGCTTAGTCACAAATTCCATCAAAGGTACTTCTAGTAAAAGATATTTGCTCACATTTTTTATTTTTTTTTCAAGACATAGGAACCCTAGAAATGGATGAAACTCTATAAAAAAAATTGTGTGAATGGTGTGTTAAAACTCGAGCATCAATACCTAGAAATCAAGGGTTTAACCCACATTCCACACATGCCTCTAGAATTTTAGATAAAATAGATAAGGTTTATCCTTATCTTTATGCACAATGGACAGTTATGGTTAGAGCAACCTATCTTGATAATGAAAAAAAAAATTCATCTGATTATAGGACTCTTGATGTTGGCCAAGGAAAAGACTACCAAAAACCTAAGTTGGGTAGAGATAGAAAAGAAAATTGTTGTTGAATGGGATGGAAGAGGTATGAAGATTAGTTTTGATGTTGATATGGAGCTAAAGTTTGGAATTCATATAATTTCACACAAGATATATAGCTCCAATCGACTCAATAGTGTATCATGTGAACCAGTGGATCTTGCTTTCAAAGTGGTGAAGAACAACATGTCCTACGACCTTACTGAGTTGATGTTGAACCAATTCAACACAAATATGGAAAGCATTAGAACCTCAAAGAATAACCCTTGTAAGTTCAGTTCACTTTTAACCTATTTATTCTTCTTTGTACAAAATTTTTTCCCTTCAAAAGGTATAGTTTTATGGAGAAAGGATGTACCTATACTATATCAAATCAATGAGTATATAGCAGAGATGGGTGAAAATTATGTTAGTATAATGGACAAGTATTTTGATGTATTCAAGGATAAGTTGAATAACAAATTAAAAATACCAAAGAAACTTTTAGAAGACTACAAGGATGATGTTTTTTTAATGGTAGATTGTGGCAAGGTGTATATACAAGAAATGAAACCAAGAGTGGTATGGGTCAAGCCTCTAGGCTTAGATCTCAATATTGATGGCATCGGGGATATCATTGAGGTATTGTTGAATGAACCTATGGATCCCAAGGCCACATATTTTTCTACATTTGATGAAGCTAAAGCTAGAATTGAACTAGAGATAAAAATTCCTTAGGTTGTCAATAAAGGGGGAAAAAAGGATAGCACAACTAAGACAAACTAATTCTTCTCTCCTTTTGAGAAAAGATAAAGGAGATGATATAGAAGAAGATGATATTGAAGATAAAGTAGATGAGGTAAAATCAAAAAAAGAAGAGCTAGTCAAGAAGAAAAGTAAGGTTATCATAACTAAACCTAGGAAGTCATCTACTATAGTATTTACAAGAAGAAAATCTAGGAAGAAATTACAATTAGGGGAAGAAGAAAATTGTTTTTTGGACCTAACATGGAAAATTTTAAATCATTAAGGTATGAGACCAAAAATGTAGAGGAAAGGAAGTAAGTTGAAGACATGATGATGTCTAAGCTAGGTAAATGGAAATATTCTCCTGACTAACTTTGGTGCAAGAATCCCTACTCTAGACTCATCAAACAAGGCGCCTAAGAGTCCTAATCATTCTACTTAGGTTAGTTAGGCACATTGATCTAGTTGTAAGGCCTAGTTCCAAGATTAGGCATAGTTATGAGCCCCTGGCTAACTAAGGTCAAAAAATGGTCAATAAGCCCAAAATTTATAGGATTCTAGTTTTTTCCATTTTTTTAATATTTAGATCCATTTTGGGTCATTTTCATAATCTTTGGACCAAGTTTGGTCACTATATTTGCAATTTTGCAAATTTTGCAAAAGTTGCTCAAAAAGTTGTCAACAACTTTTGAGTAACTTTCTTAAAAAGTTGTCAAAACATGTAATTACCTCTCCCAACAACTAAGATAGTTTAAAATTATCATGTAACCATTGGGAATTACCTAAAAATCCCTCATAGGTGGGTGATAGGAAGAATAATGTATTTTGGCATTTCAAATCAATAAAGAAAAAAAGTATTTCTCTACTAATCCTATGTTCCAAGCCATTGTATGGATTGGTGTAGATGTGAGGGCATGTTTCAATGATTCTAGAAGTTGGATCATTGATTCTATTTCATTTTTCAACAAGTCTCATATATTGATCTATTATAGTTTGTGAGATATCAAGTTTTTACTCTCACTGCCTAGGATTCAACCTTAAAATTAGCATTCCTCATAGGGCTTGATAATCTAGGCACATTCCACCATGGGAAATTTATGCCCCTTTGTGGAATACAATTATTTTCAATGTAATTTGATATTTTGTAGGTTATTTTAAATTAAATTTAGAAGGTTGGATTTGCCACCATACCCTAGGTGTGCATCCCTATGTGTGCACCATATAGCATTTAAGGATAGTCCTTCTTAGATTTATATTGGGGATTCATTAAGGCTTGAAACCTTGGATTTTTGGTTATTTTACATAATTAAAAATGTCTCCATACTTGGTTTGAGTATTTCCATAGGAGAAAGAGTACTTTTAGTGTAAATGGAGCCCTAATTAGGCTTAGCAACCTGGTCTAATGTTGCAACAGTAGCAATCTCTATGCATTTCCATCCTTTGGTGCTCTAGAATATTTCATAAAACCAAAAAGTGTGTCAAAATCCCTAACCAAACTATCATCTCATTTGGATATATTCAAACTTATGTTCCATTTTCATTCTAGGAAGGGTTGCAAGCCAAATCCTTGGGTTGTGAAGCAATTTGATGTTATGGTTTGCTAATGAAGGAAAGAACCATTGAATCCTTATGAATAAGACTTAAATAGGCTAGAACAGTGATTTTAGGCTAATCCTAGTCTTTGTATCCAATTTTTGGGTTTTGATCCCTCTTTTTGTTAAGGGAATCCAATAGTGCATTTGTGAGTTTGGTGCTTAGGACCTTGGTAAACCTAGTGATTAGGTTAGCTTGTCTTGTGGGGTTGTGATAACCTTCCTTTAAGACCTCTTCCATACCTATGATAGGTATTTTGAACTTGGACCCTTCACCTTTGGTGTTGAGGGATTTGAAAACATCACTATTTTTCTACTGCTTGAAGACTTCTGCTATCCACTATTACACCAAGTGGTATCAGAGCCATGTTTGATCCTAAGAGTGAGGATATCCCTACAAGGGTCACAAATAGTGAGTTAGAAAATATGGTGAGAGAAAAAAAGGCTGCAAATAAGGCCTTAACTCAGAGGCTTCAAGAACTTGAGAAGAAACTTGATAACAAAGACAAACAAAATGGGTTTGAAGATGAAGGAGGGAGTGATGAAGAGGAGGATGGCTTTGAAAAACACATCCCTATAGACCAAATACCTCTCATAGATGCCTTGAAATACATGGGAAGGAGAACCATAGAGGAGAGGATAGACTTGCTAGTCTTCAATGGCAAGATGAATGCAGATTTAGCCTTGGATTGGATAGAGGCTTTGAGCATATTCTTTGAATGTGATGACATCCCTGAAAAAGAAAAGGGTAAAGATGGAAAGATCCAAGTTGAAAGGGATAGACCTACCTTGGTGGACCTTCATCCAAATAGAGAGGGTGAACAATAGAAAGAGCATGATCAATTTATGGAATAGGATGATAGCCTTGATTATGGAGACATATGTACCTGAGGATTATGGAGTGCAACTCCATAGGAGGAAGCAAAGCTTGAATTAAAAAGACATGGATGTAGGCTCATACACTAAGGAGTTCCTAAAATTATATATGGAGACCAATATGGTAGAAGATGAAGAAGAGAAATTGTCAAGGTACATGAATGGATTGAAGGTGCCCATTCAAGAGGAACTAAGCCTACATTTCCCTACCACATTCAATAAGTGCAATCAAATGGAACTCAAGGTAGAGGAAAAATGGAAGAGAAAGAAATACTTTGGTAGAGGAAAAAATAATGATAGTGGGAATAATTTTAGAGGCAAGGGAAACTCTTGGAACAAGGGACAAAGTAGTGGCATCAACAATAAGACCTTCAAATAAGGAGACAAAGAAAATAGTGACTATAATTTAAGAGGAAACAATAGAGGAAGAAGGCCTTTCAATAGAGGAAGGAAAAATTCAGGAAGAGGCAATGGACCATTGAAATGTTTCAATTGCAATAAAATGGGACACTATGTAGGAAGATTCCCTAAGAAGAGGAACAAAAAGAAGATAAGCAAGAAGACAATGTTGATGCTAGAGAATTGGAACCAAAAGAAGGAGCATGCTTGATGATGAGGTAGGTCTTCCTTCAAGTACCACAAACCCAAGAACCTCCACAAAGGAAGAATCTCTTCAGGAAAAAGATCAAATATCATGGAAAGGTATGCAATCTTCTTATAGATTCTAGTTCAAATGAAAATCTTGTGTCTTGTAAAATGGTTTAGAAGTTAAATCTTCCTAAGAAACCACACCCTTACTCCTATCATGTTTCATGGTTAACCAAAGGCCAACAAACTCTAGTCATAGGACAAGCTTTGGTAGAGTTTTCTATTTTTTATTTCAAGGAAAAGGTCCTTTGTGATGTGGTTGAAATGGATGCCTCACACATCCTTATAGGTAGGGCCTAGAAATTTGATGTTGATGTCATACATCATTGTAGGAAGAACACCTACTACATTACTAAAGATGGAAAGATCTTCACTATGAAGCCCCTACCAAACAAAAAATTTGAGAAAGAACTCACTGTGATTATCATAGGAGAAAAGGAGATGTTAAAAAAATTGAAATAATATGATATGGAGCCATTTATCTTAATCTCAAAGCCCAAATATAACATTGGGTTTGATAAAAAAGAGTCCATACCAAATGAAGTTGTTAAACTAAGATGTCATTGCTAGTGACTTTCCCACTAGCTTCCCTCCCATTAAGGACATTAGTCATCAAATAGACCTCATACCAAACTCATCTCTACCTAATAAGGCACCATATAAAATGACAACATTGCAGCATATGAAGATTGCAAAATAGGTCACTAAATTTTTTGAAAGAGGGCTCATCCAAAAGAGTCTTAGTCCTTGTGTTGTACCTTCAATTTTTTCCCCTAAAAAGGATGGAAAATTTATATTATGTATTGATAGTAGGGCCATAAAAAAATCACAATAAGGTGTAGGTTCCCCATTCCAATGATGAAGGACCTATTGGATCAACTAGGAGGTGCTTGCTACTTCACCAAGATAGACTTAATGTCTAGTTACCATCAAATCATAATCAAGCTAGGAGATGAATGGAAAATAGAATTCAAGACTACTAAAGGTTTTTTTGAATGGTTAGTAATGCCTTTTGGTTTAAGAAATTCCCTTAGCACTTTTATGAGGCTTATGAATGAGATATTTATTTATCTTATTGGCAAATTTGTTGTAATTTACCTTGATAACATACTAATATTCAGCCATAGAAAAGAAGACCATCTTGATGATGTGGAATAGGTACTATGAAGACTCCATCAGCACAAGTTGTTAATCAACTTGGAAAAATACATGTTTATGAAGATGGAACTTGTGTTCCTAGGCTTTGTGATCTCACAAGGTACCCTCAAGATGGATCCTGAGAAGGTAGATGCAATCAATAATTGGCCTTCACCAAAGAATTAAGGTGATGTAAGAAGCTTCCATGGGCTTTCAACCTTCTATACAAAGTTTATTTGAAAATTTCAATCATGTGTGCACTGATGCTTGAAACAATAAAGGGTGGAAAGAAAACTAAGTTCTCGTGGACAAATGAAGCCAATGATGCATTCCAATACTTGAAGACTAGCGTCTCCCAATATCCTATCTTGGTCCTCCCTAATTTTAATAAAGTCTTCACCATGGAGATAGATGCAAGCAATTTGGCTATAGATGGAGTCCTAAGCCAAGAAGGCAAACTAGTTACTTTCTTTTTAAAGACATTAAATGAGGGTAAAAGAAAGTACTCTACATATGACCTAGAGCTCTATGCCATGGTCCAAGACCTCAAAAAATGGAGGCACTATTTGATTCCAAAATAATTTGTTGTCTACATAGACAATCATGCATTAATTTTCCTAAATTCATAAGAAAAAACTTTCAGTTAGGCATCTCAAATGGTAAGAACAATTGCAAGCCTATACCTTCAATATTAAGCATAAAAAGGGTGTAGCAAACAAGGTTTTTGATACTTTGAGTAGGAGGATTGGTCTTATTGAAGAAGTTCAACTAAAAAGTGTTGGAATTGAGTCTCTCAAACACTTGTACCCAGATGACCCTACTTTTGCAGAAATATATCAGATTTGCACAAAAAAGAAGGGCTTATACCATACTGATTTTTCTAAATAACTGATTTAGAATGGGTTTCTATTAAAGGGAGCACAAATATGCATACCAAAGTGTTCAATTAGAGAAAATATAATCAGAGAAAAATATTGTGGTGGCCTAGGAGGTCACTTTAGCATTAACAAGACAATAGATATGGTGAAGAGAAGTTATTTTTGGCCGAAGTTGAACAATCAAGTTAAGAAAATTATTGAATGTTGTACCAATCACCAACAAGCTAAAGGGATGATAATAAATCAAGGGCTCTACCAACCCTTACCAATGCCTTCAAGACCTTCGAAATCCATATCAATGGATTTTGTCATGGGACTACCCAAAACCAAGCAAGGATGTGATAGTGTATTTGTCAAAGTGGATAGATTCAGCAAGATGGCCCACTATGTGCAATGCAAGAGCACAAATGATGCATCTCATATAGCCAATCTCTTCTTCAAAGAATTAGTTAGAATTCATGGCTTGCCTCAAACAATTGTATCAGATAGAGATGTCAAATTTCAAGGGCACTTTTGGAGGACACTCTTCAAGGAGTTGGGTACAAATCTCACCTATACTTTTTCCTATCACCCATAGATAGATGGGAAGACTGAGGTAGTGAATAGGTCCCTAGGCAATATCCTAAGATGCCTAACCAAGAAATACTCACAAAGTTAGGATACAATCGTGCCCCAAGTAGAGTTTTCCTTCAATGACTATAAATAGATCAATAGGAAAAATACCATTCCAAGAAGTATATGGTTTACACCTCAAGGGACCATAGGATTTGATGGAACTTCCCTTTGATTTTAAAATTAGTGCTCAAGGCTAAGAATTGGTAGGACTCATTACAAAGGTATAACATCAAGTGAAGGAGACTTTGCAAAAGTCTAGTTTAAAGTAGAAAGAAAATGTTGACAAGAGAAGGAGAGAGGTCCACTCCAAAGTGGGAGATAGAGTTTGGGATTTTCTAATGAAGGAGAGACTACCTGAGGAAAGATAGTCCAAACTGCAGATGAAGAAAGTAGGCATATGTTGCATACTCAAAAAAATAGGTGATAATGCCTATGAAATCTCCCTTCCTCCAATTTTGTAGATCTCCCACATATTTAACATGGCAGACCTCACACCATATAAGGCTGTAGCAGGTTCATCAAATAAAAAAGATGAAGAGATCAATGATGAATATTATGTCACCAATCTTCCACTAAGAAAACTAGTGGAGTTAGAAGAAATCTTGGATAGAAAGATACTAAAGAAAAATAGAACTAAGAAGTACATGCAGTACTTAGTTAAATGAAAGGGCCTCCTCAACATAGATGCTACTAGGCTAATAGAAGACCAAATCAAGCAACATGGTACTTCAGTGGATTTTCTACACTCAAGTAGGGACTTGAGTTTTAAAACTCAAGGGGAGTATGTTTTAGGAGAACCTACTCTAGACTCATCAAATAAGGCACCTAAGAGTCCTAAACATTCTACTTAGGTTAGTTAGGCACATCGATCTATTTGTAAGGCCTAGTTCTAAGATTATGCATATGGCTAACTAAGGTCATAAAATGGTTAATAAGCCCAAAATTCATAGGATAATAGGTTTTTCCATGTTTTTAATATTTAGATCCATGTTGGATCACTTGCATAATGTTTGGACCAAATTTGGTCACTAGATTTGCAATTTTGCAAATTTTGCAAAAGTTGCTCAAAAAGTTGCACAATAGATTCCCAATGAATTGATGGAGAGAAAATTAAGCCAAGATGGGAACATGCAAAGAAAACTACAAAGGAAATATATGAGAAAACTCTGAGGCAACTCATGCTAAGCTTAAATAACAAAGAAGTGAAAGATTCCATCAAGCAGAATGAAGATAAACTTACTTTGAAATTTAACACTTGCTTGATATTGATCAATAACATTGAACATGTGGTGAAGAATGCCACTAATACATGGAAGAACATCTACAATTTTCATTAGAAGAATGATTTTTTTGTTCATGTCAGTGATAAAGATGATGATGATGATGATGACAAGGAAGAAGAATATAATGGTGATGAAGAAGAAACAAATGATGAGAATAAAGATGATGAGTAAGAGTAGGAAGCCATCGAGGGGAATCTCCCTAAGATTTAGAGCATTGAGGAAATTGACCCTGAAAAGATTTTAGTAGTGGTTATAACCTCACTTCCTCACTCTCTAAGCAAAGCTTTAAAGCCATAAAGCTTAGAGAAAGCTACTACCAAGTTGGTTGTGACAAACACTACAAATCCAGGCACTCAACCAATCTCTGCACCAGATCAACTCAGTACTTCATTGATAGAAGTGATCAAAATTTCATCTACTTAGCAGCCAATGCTTCCTCCTTCATCCATTTTGGTCCCTCGACAACAAGTTATTTCTTCAATAAGTGCAATATCTAATTTTGTTTCCATTCCTTCCATTTCCACCATTGTTACTATTCTGAGCATGTAAATAATAAGTACAAAGATAGTTGAGAGCAAGCCTCAACCAAGTACAAAATTTTTTAGCAAAGGAAAAGAAAAGGAAGAAGACATTGATCTTGATGAAGATATAGTCATTTCAAATTGGGATATCTCTACTCTAAATCCTAATCAAATGCATATAGGAGGTGAGCTTTTGCAAAAGAAAGCTAAGCAATAGAGGCTTAGAAAGGAAAGAAAAAAAGAGCATCAAGTGATAGAAGATGCAAAGAACATTCTTGGAGATGCACTCAACACTAAGGTTGATACTTCTCAACCTATTTTGGCTCAATTAGTAGAAGTGGTTCAAAAATTCAATGAAGATTTGAATGGGAAAGAGAAATTGTTGCAAAATGTAGTGAAGAAATTTAAAAATAAAGTATTGGAGCTAGTTACACATAAGATTGCAATATACCAAGTAGACTTGTCTACTATTCTTAGCTCATTAGAAACCTCTACCAATCATGTTACTTCTCTATTCTATAAACTCTATGACACATCTATCTTCACATAAGAAACCAAGATAAAATCTCCAAGATAGATGAAGATCTGAGGGAAAGTGCACACCAATTGTCACTTGACCTGAACTGTAGTTCTACTCACTACACAAAGATCAGATTTCTAACTGATATACAAGAAGAATTGCTAAGGGAAGAAGCCAAAATAAGGGCCACACTTGTAGATATACAACACATGATTCTTCCAAACATGCATGCATTGTAGAAACACATTGCAAATGCCAAAACTCTCATCCATGGTAAGAACTTCTTCATTGTTGATCACATGATGGAATTATCAATAGAAGTTTAGATTTCATTACATGCAAGCAAGGTGTTGCAAAAAAATTGGGACAAGACAAAGTCACTAATTTTAAAGGTACATTCTAACTTCTTGTCACATTTTGGAATAACCATGTATCTTACACCTTTGGCATTTATGTCAAAAAGGGGGAGAATATAAGAAGATGTAACATTGAAGATGTAATATAAGATGTGATATACAAAGGGAGAATATATGATGATGCAATAAAAGGGGAGAAGATGAGAAGATGTATATAATTTGTAAAGTATATTGAATATATATGTATGGGGAAGCATCATAATATTATAGATATACATGTACAAATATTTAGATAAACATCTCTTACAAAAGCAATTTTGAAAAATTTCAAAAATAGAGTATATTACCAAGTTGAAGACACAAGATGGAGAATAAAGATTTTTTTTGAGAATTTAGTTTTGATTGATAAGTGTTTTTATCACTAATTCCAAAGGGGGAGATTGTTGACATCACAATCAAGTTTTTTTATTAGTGACACACACACTTAATTAGATAGTTAGCAGCCACCAAGCTTATCTTGTAGTTTATAGTGTTAACTAAGTAATTCAGGCTCTACTGAGTTCTACAGTTGCTACCGATTTTAAGAAGCAACATTTAGTTCACACTGAGTAGTATCTACTAAATTGGTGATTATTAGTGTAAATCAAGCTTCATAGTGTTTACCAAGTTTCTCAATGCAAACTAAGTTTTCTAATGCTTACCAAGTTTGTAACTTCAATGATGTGAATCTAGTGTTGACCAAGATATGTAGTGTCAACCAAGTGATTTAATTTATATACCAAGTTTTGCAATGTTCACCAAGTCACTAGTGTAGGCCAAGTTTAGACTACTTGGAAGGGATTAGTATGAGCTAAGCTTCTACATCTACCAAGCACATGATGACATCGAGCATTGACAATGGTTTTCAAGTGTCAGGACCTCACTGAGTTTGTCTTTAGAACCCATTTACATGTAGTTGGGCTGACTTTGTGTATTGTGGTGAAACTTGCATTGTATTTGAATTTGATGAATTATAAATTGGATTGGTATATATGTAATGCATTGTATCACATCCAAAGATATATAGAAGTATGAAAGAATATGTATTAAGAAGCAGAAGTGTGAAGTAAAGGCTACAAGTAGTATAAGGAGCAGTAAAGATTTATCTATCATAGCAAGGTGATCATTACACTCTAAAGGAATCTCATTCAACAAATCTAAGTTGTAGATCAAAGATCAGCCACTAGTTCATCCTAATAGGTGGAATAGTTAAATTATTTCACAAGGTAGACTTAACAGTCTTTTGTAAATCTCTTTACTAAGTGCATACTTCATTGTATTTTTTTAAATCCTTTTGTAAGGTGGACCTAGCAATCCTTATTTCTCCTAATAGGGCTGATCATTGCAATCCTTAATAGGCCAACTTTATACTATAGTACTAAAGCTTGTGGGTATCATCCCCACCCCAATTTTACTTTTTATTTGGAAGGTTTTAGGGTTACCATATTCTATGTTAAAGTGTTATGAATGTCCTAATGCTTTCAATTTTTCATGCATGCAATTAGATCATAATACATAAGAAGGATTAATTGGTGAATTAAGATTAGATTTTAAAATTTAATAATTCACCCCTCCCCTCTTAGTAACTAAACATATCTCATATTTCCAACAACTACCTATGCTAGAAAAATATGTAGGAAGACATCATAGGCCTAAAAAAATTATTGGTGACGTTGAATCAAGTGTTATGGAAAGGACAAGACTCAAAGATGATACATTCTTACTTTGGAAATTTGATCCCAAATCAATAAAAGATGCTTTAGAAAATGAAAATTGGATTTAGACAATAAACAATGAAATTGACTAGACTAAGAAGAACAATACTTGACTTTAATGCCAAGACCAAAAGACAAAAATATTATTGGAAAAAAATGAGTTTTTGGTACAAAAACTCAACAAAAATGGTGAAGTAACACGAAACAAGGCAACACTAGTATGCAAAGGATATTCTGAAGAAGAAGAAGGAGTTGATTATGGAGAAACCTTTTATCCTATGGCAAGACTTGAAGGAGTTAGAATTTTTCTTGCATACTTAGCCTACAAGAATTTCAAGGTATATCAAATGGATGTCAAATCTACATTTTTAAATGGTATAATTGAGGAAGGAGTGTATATTGAAAAACTTGAAGGATTTGTGGATCTAGACAAGAAGAACATGGTATGTAAACTAAAAAAATCCCTTTATGGATGAAAGAAAACCCAAGAGCATGGTATGAAATATTACATAACTATTTGGTAAAGATTAGTTTTCAAAGAGAAAATGATAATAGTAATCTATATTTGAAGAATGGTAAGAAGAATGAAGTACTAATATCTAAAATATTTGTTGATGATATTATATTTGGAGGAAGAGAAGAATTATGAAAATCATTTTCTAATGAAATGAAGAAGAAATTTGAAATGTCTATGTTTGGTGAAATAAAATTCTTTGTTGGATTACATATCAAATGAAGTTTGATATTTTTATTACTCAATCCATATACATCAAGGAGATACTAAAGACTTTTGGTATGGAAGACTCAAGGCTAGTGAGTACACCTATATCTATAGGACATAAGCTATCTAAGACTGATGATTCAACTAAAGTGAACCAAACCCTATATAGATCCATGATAGGAAAACTAAAACATGTTTTTCACAATAGACTAGATATTGCATTAGCAATTGGGATAGTTGCTAGATTTTTAGAAAATTCTAAAGAGAATCACATGATGGTTGTAAAAAGGATAATGAGATATTTGAAAGTAACCAAAGACTATGGATTGTATTATAAGAAAAGTGATAGATTTCAACTGAAGGTATTCACTGACTCAAATTGGAAAGGAAATATTGATGATAGAAAAACCACTACTAGAAGCCAAGTATGTGGTAGCTATAGTGAACTAATCAAATTTTTTTGGCTCAAGAAATTATTGAAATTTATGCAAGAAGAAATTATAGATCTAGTAGTTATCTATTGTGATAACACAAGTGCTATTAAGATTTCCAAGAATCTAGTGATGCACACTAAGAAAAAGCAATTGCTATTAAGTATCACTATTTGAGGGAACTAGTTCAAGACAAAGAAGTGAAGCTAGAATATGTACACACCAAAGAATAGATTGCTAACATATTCACTATAACCTTACCTAAAGATGTTCATGAATATCTTAGAGGTAAATTAGGGGTGATTCTCCTAATAAAAACTAGTTTAGGAGATAAGGTGCATTGCATCAAATGTACTAATCAAAATATCTTAGACATTGATGCAATACAAGTCTACTTTCGGAAATGTCTAAGGTGGATTGTTATGTACAACATAATAGATCAATCATAGACAAATAAAAATATCAGCTAGACATGCAAAATTTACATAACTTAGATGTATGAAGAAGATTGAAGTTTGAAACTAAGTGCCTTTAGAATTGTTGTCAAAGAGGGAGATACACAAAGAATACACAAAGAGAGAGATATACAAAAATTAGAGAAGGATATCTATTGTTTTAGAGGGAGAAAATCAGCAAAGAGACTTGAAATGAAACTAAGGATATTGATCACTCATGAGAGTGAATCTTTTGGATTTAATGGTAACGAAGTATATGAAGCTATTGATAGTATTGAGATGTTTCCATCAATGCTAAAGAGGGAGATTTTTGGAAGCCTACCATTGGAATAATTGTTGTTTTGTCACTGATGTCAAATCTATTGATGAGACATATTGCTACCTAATCTAAATATCATATCTATTTTATTCATAAAGAGGATTTGAGAAATTACTCATAACAATGGCACCTAGAGGAAAGGTTGTGTTATGATAAGGATACTACAATGGGCATTTGATTAGATAAACTTTGATAAAGAAAATTAATTATTTATATAAAAAATTTAGCCTAAGTCGAGCTATAGATTAAAAGGTTAAGGAATATCAAGTGATACTAGTACCAACCAAGTCACAATAAGTGCCAAGAAAATCTAGTGTTGACTGAGCACTAGTATCAAAAGAGAAAAATAGTTGATGCTGAGTGTGAGTGGCGACTCTCAAATCTCTGTACCAGTTTGTTCCTAGTTGATTTCATTGCAAAATTTTGAAGGACTTTCAGTTGTATGGGAAGATCTGAAACTTTTGGTAGTTTCTTGAAAAAGAGTTTTAAATTCTTGATAAGTTTTATAGTGTTGTTTGCAATCTGCTATTATAAGGAATTGAAATGTAAAAAATGAATCATAGCAATGATTATTATATTCCTCTTGAAAGGAGGTGGCGACTCTACAAAGTTTGATCAGTGGTGTAAAGAATCTCAATTTTACACCTGTTCCAAGTCAGTAGATCAAAGTTCAACATCAACACTTGAGGTATTTTGATTTTCATGTTTCTTTTCATGGAAGTCAAGTGTTTAAAGAAGTTTCCTCTATTAAGTGATTTTCAGCACTAGAAATAAGAGGTAGAAATTCTATTCTATAATGGATTCAGATCTCAGATCTGAGGTAAGTTTGCCAAATTTTGAGAGTTTAGAAATTGTGAATAATAACATTGTTATGTTGAATAGACTGGTCTACAAAAGGATTGTCAATCTTATAAGAATTGATGTAGGAAATACTCAAGGTTTAAGTGCCGAACAATGTTATTTAAGGCTTAAATCGGTAATCAGTAAGATGCCTTTTCATTGTAGACCTGAGGAATCTTCCATGCCTAGTGTTTTCCTTGATGTTCTAGTACCCGATTCAGTCGATTGGCTAGCACATATAAAGTTACAAATAATATTGCAAATTGAAAAATTCATTGAGGAGATGGAAAGTGGTGATTATAGATTTCATGACATATCTTCTAATGATAATAAGTGTGTTGAAAGCTAAGGTAGTAATGAATACAATGAGTCTGTATATAAACATAATCTGTCTTCCAAATGTGAAGAGGTGGATTCAAATGTTAATGAATTAGGTAATAGCGATCAACATGAAAAAGATGGATATAAAAGAGAAGATAAATTTTGTTACAGTACATATGAAGTTGAACACAGTTGTAACAATAGTAGATCTAGTGATTTCCATGATAAGAATGAATGTTGTAATAATACTAATTTTCTAGATTGTTACACTAAGGATCGTGCTGTTGTAAGTTCTTCGTGTTATCCAGATGATAACCACAGTCGGGAGAGGATTTGTAAGGCAATCTTCTTGAGCTCAGATGAAATCTCAGAATTGTTGGCTCATGAGTTTGAAAAGAATGTAAGTATTTCTGAGGATCTTCATATTTTTCATCATGATATTTCTTCATTCAGTCAGATCAATTCCCCAAAGTTTGATGTGGAAAAAGAGGTAGAATCCGAACAATCTTTGTTAGTCTTTGGAGGTGTATATAATAGAACCTCAAATATTTTTGCACATGATGATTTGCTAGATGTAGGGAATGTTAATGACAGGAAGGTTAATGCTATTTTAGATTCTTTTCATGTTGATCTTGCTGAACATTATTTTTATTTTTCATATGATGAGGAGGAAAATATTGAAGGTTGTTAATCAGATTATAGATTTTCTTCATGTGCTGATAAGTCTTGTAAAGATGAGTTCAAGGTGTATTTCGACATTCAGTTTGATGAACAAAATGATAATGATCAGCATAGTTTAGATCAACATTTTCAAAATGAATTTTCATGTATGGTGACTAATCAATGTTTTGAGTGTGAAGAGGTTTCAGTGAAAGATGAATCTAATTTAGTGAATGATATGACTACAAGTAGGCATCATTAGATTCCAAATACTCTTCATTTACGGAGGCACAAGGTGAGTTACCATATGATTCATGTAACTCGTTCAATGAAGTAGAATATCAAGCTTTTGTGTTTCTGGTTGAAGGAATCCATGACTCTGTCAGTAGTGATCAATTTCAGTTTGATTTTAGTTGTTATGATCATGCTGATTCATATTTTCATAGTCAGCAAGATGAATAAAGCATGTCTAATTTTTGTACATGCTATGGAAGTAATGACAATAGTTTTTTTTTTCCTGATGAAGTGATTGAAAGTGTTGATATGATGGGTAAGACAAGGAAGAATGAGAATTTTAGTTTACCTCAAGAGGATGTCAATGAAAATAAGGTATATGATAGAGGTAAAAGGTTTTGAAACTTTTCAGTGGCCTGGGGCCATCCCTTGTATATAGTAGTTGTAGATTTCCCTGCTTTCAATAAAGCTGTTCAGGAGAGTTTGTGTAGTAAGGTGTGTGGTCTGCTTCTCCTAGAGACTTGAATCCTTTCCATGCCCACAAGGGGCATGCATCCCTAGACAGAGCCACTATTGGGACAAAAAATTGCATGCTTCATTTTTAGTCCCATTTCACATTTTGAGAAATCAAGCCCCATAAATGCCCTTTTGATGAAGTTGTACCCGACTGTCAGTATGAGGCCTAAATGGTGTTCAATGTTTCTAACACCCTCTATTCACCATGTCCACTTGTTCCATAAAGTTAAAACATCATTCTGAGTTGTTTGGAGAAGTCCTATTTTGAGCTAGTGTTAAATCTGCTTTTTCATTTAAGTATCAAATGGCGACAAAAGGCCATGTTTGCACCTAAATATCTTGCACCCATAAATGTTTCATAACCTGCCACTTTGAGAGTATCAAGTGTCCATAAATATGAACCTATGTTTCATATTTTGAGTTGTTTAGAGTCCGTTTGACTAGGTTTTGAATCCCTCAAAGTTGGTCAATTATTGTTTTCATTCACTTGCACCTTGCACACTTTTCTGGGAGGCCCTGTTTGATGTGCTATAACTTTGACCCAGTTGACTAAAATGTTGAATTTCCTTTTGTGTTACATTATAGACATCAGAGACTTGTCATGTTTCAAGTTTCAGCTCTTGAAAAATCCGTTTGATCAGTTTTCAAACGCGATTCCAAATAGAATTTCTAAAGTTTTACTGGTGTCAAGTATTTGCAGATTGGTTGGAACCCCTTTTTGTGACATCATATCTCCTTATCCATGATAGGTGAACTAAATGGTTTGTTTCCCTATGTTCTATACTAAAAATACTCCAAGTGTGTCAGTTTCCAAATCTTGATGAATCCGTTTGCACACTTTTCTAGGGTCATTCCATTTGTAAAAATTGTTATGTTGTCGTTGTTTTCTGTCTTGCAAATCCAGGTAGCTAGCTTCAGATGCTTGCCAAATTTGACCTGTGATTTTTTGTGAGCCCAATTCACACAACCATATTCTCCTCATGAAAAATTACAAATGCCCCAGTTTTCAGAACCTCAAGTGCCCATTTGTCCAATTTTCCAAGCCATATCCAAATGCACTTTCCAGTTTTCTAACATGTTTATCTACAAGTGAATTTAAGTTGGCAACTTTGAAGGTCGATATCTTTTGACCCTGATGTCATCATGCAATGAGTTTTTGTAGGTTGTTGAACATGTCAGAGAGAATAAAGATCCAAAGTTCAGAGTTTGATCAAATGTTTGTGATAGTTTCTAAGGCCAGTCAACAGGCCTCCTGACACCAATTTTGACTAGTTGAAAAAAGGATAAAATGAGTTTTAAAAGTTTTCTTTAGTGGTTGAATTTGATTCTAATTAGTTCAAGATGATTGATACATCAATTTGAAAAGTTAGTCACCTAAAAGCGAATTTTTTTTAGCCAGGTCACCATGTGACCCGACTCATATGATCAGGATATGGTTTTATCAGCATTGTTGCATTGTAGGGATGGCAACATTTATCTCCACTTTATTCACACTTCAAATTTATTTTTATTGTCTTGTGTGCCAACTATGAGTTAATCGTTTGTCAATATTTGCAAACTTGAAGCATCTACCAACTTTAGCCGACTCTTTGCTAATTAAGGCATCAAAGCCACACAAAAGAGGAAGCAAAGTAGTCATAAGGAATAGTCAGCATATAGAAAGAAGGAGAGTGGTTGGTTGTAGTAGCAAGCTACATTTTATTTCAAAGAACTCATAGCAGAAGTCCCATGCCAGTGAACAGAGAAGCTCATGTAAAGTGCAGGGGAGGTTAAAATCCAATGCAGATCCACAAGAATAGAGTCAATCTATGTTGGATACATATTCTATAGTATATCAGTCATATCACTTTAATCATGTTTCAATTATTTTAAGAGATCCAAAAGTATCTTTGGTATGTTTCTGAAGTCTGTCTTTAAGGACACATGTATGCACTAGCAACTTGTTTTATACCACATTCTATAGAAGTGACGTTCCATGGCTTGCAATTTAGAAGCAAAGTTTAGTAAGGCTAGCATGGCATAAGGGATGAATTGCCTTGCCCATGACTCCTTCCCAAATGCTGACAGAACAAAATTTGTGATTGAATACCTATAGCAAATAGAATAAAACATACATGCAATGACATATAAAGAATTCGAAGAGCACTAAAAGCTCACGTCATACTAGAAGAAGCAATCATCCACACAATTGTATGATGAAGTTGTTGCCAGTTTTGAAGACCACACTAAGGTGGAGAAAGCCATAGAGGCACCCCTGAACAAGGAAGAAGTCATTTTAAAGGAGGCAGGGGTCACCCTAGGGCTTAGTGCAGATCATGCATAGTAAAAGGCCAGCTCACAACATCAACAGAGGCGCCATATACGAAGCCACCCAACACAATGAAAAAGGCTGCAAAGATAGGGGAGAATCCGCATCATAGAACAGAGAAAAGCACTCATAGCTTTTTAAAAAGGGGTAGGGATAGAAGACTCCCATGGCATAGAGCAATCAAATAGCTCCATACGCAAATGAAAGAATTGCAAAATACTTCAAAAGGGGAATGACATTAAAAAGAAGAATCTAGTGGACTGGAGAATTCAGAGATTTAGAGGAATCTCCACATGCAGCGAATCCAAGAAATCTACAGTAGATGAAGGAGCCCCCATGGAAAAGGCATCAAAAGGACCAGCCACTCACAAAGAGAGCTCACACATAAAAATCACACAACGCAGTCATAAAAAAAAAAAAAAAAAAAAATGCAGCACAGAGGAAGAAAGACAACAAAAGAATATCCCATATTGGCTGTGGGTGGTTCTTTTGAATTGTTTAAATATGTTAATAAGCAGTAAGCATTGTGTCTTCAAAGAAACGCATTTCCAAAGGCAGGAGGATGTTATGCTCAGCCCGAATGTGCGTAAAGAAACCTTAAAAGGTCTCCCGATGCTACGGGAAGGAAAGGTTCCTTGTAGGAGCAGAAATCAAATTTTCAACATCTACGAGGGTATGTGAAATGAAAACGTATGCACGTAAGTAAAAATTTTCAAGGCTCCGGGAATACGGTGACACACAAAAGTGTAAAGGGAATTCATCATGAGAACGTAAAGGTCGTCAAAGTGTAAAAGAAACTCGTGAGCGTGAAAATATAAGGCAAATTTCAAAAGCCTCCGCTCTTATGAAAATGCATGAGCGTGAAGGCCTGAACAGAGGTGTGAAGAGTTTTGGGGGCTATGGGGAGGAAATTAATTAATTAATTAATTAAAAATTTTCAAAAGGGGTCATGGCAAATAAGGATTTAACACATGGTAGACTGGGGAAATAAGAAGAAAATTGAATTCAAAAAGAAATTTCAGAGAAGATTAGTGCATAAAGTGAAAATTCAAATAAATTTAAAAGTTTTATATAGTTTTAACTATATAATGTTTTAAATTTTTCATTTTAATGCCTATTCAAGACTCAAGACCCTATTTTTCAAATTGCTACTAGGGGGGCAATTTTTGTCCAAAACATGCAGTTCAATATATCGTTGGAACTGGGAAGAGCTAAATTTTTTGATTTTGGAGTCAGATTTTTCACAAGTAGTAGTCTATTTGAGCTACAGGAGGATTTGTCTTAGGTACCTGAATTGCAACAATATTTAGTTATGGAAGTTCAAATTTTATTTCTAGCATGGAAATGATCTGAATACAGTTAAAAGGTAGTGAAAATGAGGTTTGAGGCAATTTTAACCATTTTTCAAATCAATTGAATCTCAATTTTATCAGGCAAATCAGATATTTTAGTGAATCAAAAGGCTTTCATCATTTGAATAGAGATATTTTCCAATCATTTAGAGTGTAATAATGAAACAAGATCAGATCAGATGGGCAGAGAGTTGAAAGAGGTGATTTAGTTGAGAGAGATTGAATTCCCAGTAGACAGATGTCAGTTTTAGATTCAATCTAAAAATCCTTCCTTGTCTATATCTTTCCCTTTCTTTCTCACTTGAGGGGTTCCAATTTTTTGTGACTGTGAAAACATTGTCGGTAGGAAATTTACAGTAATTATGTGAGACCACTTCTTTGGATCCAGAACTGTGATTCCACCTCCATTCTTCAGCATATTTCTCTCATGTGAGCAACAAGTGTAAAGATAATATAGATAGTTTAGACATGTTAGGTTTTTTTCATGTTTTGATTGCATGCTTTTAAATGTATGGATTCAAGGAAATTAATACAAAGGAACATGAATTTCATTAGTTTCTTTTTGATTTTCGTCTCCCTTATTAGTGATCTTCAATGTTTTACAATCTCTGAACAAAGAGTTTAGGTTGTAATTGTAGCTCCTTAGGGCTGTATGTTAGTTCATTGTTGCTTATAACCCAAGAGGTTATGTAAATGCTTTAGAGAATCAATAGGATTGTAGGTTTGTTGATGGCGATATCATGTAAGAATGAGGTTTAGATTGAGCATAGATGTCCATTTACAAGTTAGATGGATAGATCAGATATCTGAAGATACACATATGTCTCAGATATTCATATGTATGCATTTGATTCATGGATTTGCCCAATAGATAAGACACTGATCGTTTACAAGATCACTTGTTCATGTTGCTACATTTTAGAGGTTTTGTTGAATCAACATCATTAATCAAATGCTTTCCCCCTTTCATGTTGAAGAGCTATAATAGAATGCCCTCACTCAGCTTATGACTTCCTAGATCTGCATTTAGCTACTTTACATTGATGTTATTTCATGAGTTATTAGGAGAAATAAGGATTTTTTCTTCTTCATATTAGATTCGGTGTATGCTTTGATAACTGGTACCATATAAAGAATCTATAGGTCTACCCGCCTAGGTTTTGCAGAGCCTGAAGAAGAAGAAGGGTCATGCCTTATAGTTGGCCCTGTGTCTGAAATGATATGTTGACAATGGGAGTTAGCTACCCCTAGATGTGTCATATTCTCATGGGGATAATTGAAAACCCTCCAGCATTTTCAAACACCAACACACACCCCCTCTCAGTTATTTAAAAAATTTGTATAGCTATGTCTCTGAAATTAATTTGCACTCAAACATGTTAGCAATAGAAAATTATGTTTGGATTTGACTTTGAAAATGAGTCAAATAGCCATGTAGGGATATGAAACTTGGGGCACTTCTTATTCCCTATATGGAGATTATGAATCCATGATTTGGGCTCATGATGAATAACAAGACATATTTGGAAAGCCTCTGAAGTCAAGTTCCAAATTTTTTTGAATCGGATGACTTGGTAAATCAATGATTTTTGCATATTAAATGGATCTAGGAAAGTGTGTAAATGGATTTATGAAGATCTGAAAAATGGAACGTGTGGAGTATTTTCAGTGTAGAATGTAGTGGTATAATTTTTCAAAAATATTTATCATGGTTTCAAAGATACAACATCCTAAAAAGGGCTACCAATCAATCTATGAAACTGATATGCATCACAAAGTTAGAAATTACAAATGGAATCGTGTTTAAAAACTTATCATATGAATTTGTCATAAGCTCATATTTGAAACATAATATATCTTTGAACCCTAGAATAAAATGATGGAGGATTGTCATATTTTGGTCAATTTCATCAAAATTTTTGAAGGTCAAATAGGGCTTCCCATATTTCTAGGGCAAAGTGCTATAACCTAACAAAGTTTACAACCAACTTTGGGAAAATTGAAACCTTCTCAAATCATGTAGAAATGAATTGAAATTTGGAACATAGGCTCTTTGATATGGAGATTAAACATTCCCAAAGTTGTGGGTCATGAAAATTAACCATGCACAATATATTTAGATGCAAAGTAGGCTTTTAAATATTATTTGACACTTAAGAAAAAATGTAGATTTGACAAGTACTTCAAATGATACCTCACAAAATGACTTAGAATTTTGACATAACACCATGAGACATATGTATGAGCTAAATGAAAGGCACAAAAAACTTGAAACTCATCACATGACTCAAAATGACAACTCAACACATATGCACAAAAAGAATTTATAAGGGGTATTTTAGAAAAGTTTTCCAATATGGTATTCAAAATCCTTTTGCAATTTTGATTCCCAACAATGGTATGATGGTATTGTTTCATAACATAATAATATGTAATAGTGTATTGTTGTCAATGCAAAAGGTTGAGATTGTTAGCCTCAACTCATAATATTTGTGAAAGAGTCATATCAATTGTTATGTTTGTTGACCTTATGGTCAAAGTATTTGTCTATTAGTAACTTAATGCTTATTTGTTTACATTGTTACCAAGCTCCATATGCAGAAAGAAGATTTTCTCAAGCTTCATAGTATCTACCAAGCATTTGAGATAGAATGAAGTGTTAGTCTTGTTTCACAATTGCTATCGAGCTAGTCATTTAGATTATAGTGTTTGCCAAGCTTATAAGTGTCTACTGAGATGGTAGTGTTAACAAAGTGAATGAAGGTAGTGTTAACCACGCCATGCAATGTCAACCAACTATTTTAGTATCTATCAAGTTCTTTAGTATTTGCCAAGTCATCAAGTGCTAATTGAGTTCTTACTACTCCTAAGTGATCAATGTGAACCAATGCCAATGTCAACTAAGTGCAAGAGCTTGCCAAGTGTTGATAAGTGTTGTTGAGTATCAGAATATCACCCAAGTGGTCTTTAAAACCCAAGTTCTAAAAATAAGCTAAGTTAGTGAAGATTATTGAATTTGGTATTGTAGCCGACTCTAAAAGGTAATTAATTGGATTGGTATATATAATGCATTTTATCATATCCAATATATTGAAGTGTAATAAACAAGAAGCAATATGAGTGTGAATTAAGAAGGCTACAAAAAGTATAAGGAAAAGCATAGTCTTATCTATCACAATTAGGTGATCATTGTATTTCAAAGGAATCTCATTCAGAAAGTTGAGCTACAAATTGGGGATCAACTAGTGATTCATCCTAATAGGTGCATTAATCATATCCTCTAACAAGGTGGACTTAATAGTCTTTTCCAAATCTCCTAACAGAGTGCATACTTCCTTGCATGTTCTAAATCCTTTCACAAGGTGGACCTAATAATTTGTATTGCTTCTAATAGGGTAGATCACCAAAAGTGATCATTTATAAGCTTTAATAGGCTATCTTTATACTGTAATAATAAAGCTTGTGGGTATCATCCCCACCCCAATTTTACTTTCAATTTGGAAGGTTTCTAGGTTTCCAAATATTGTGTCAAGTATTATGATTGTTTTATTTCTTTCAGTCTTTTATGCATGCAATTAGATTAGATTATATTGTGAATGATTAATTAGTGAATTAAAGTATAAGTTTTATTAGTTCCTAATTTAGCTCCCCTCTTAGTAAACTAGTCTATACTACATTTCCAACAATTGGTATTAGAGCATTGGTTCTCACATTAGAAGTTTAGCCGCTTGAGAAAAGATCAGAGACAATGGAAGTTTATAGACTAGAAAAAGCTATTGAAAAAGAGAAGTTGGATCTACAATTAGCTATGGAACAATTCAATAAAATGAAGGAGGAGCTCTCTGAATCCTTGAAAAGAAGAAAAGACCTTGCAACACATATTAATGACAATATCTACATTGTAGAAAGAATTCAAGACATTTATCAACTCAAAAGTTCAGATGAGGCTAATGCAACAATCAAAGTGTTAGAAATGGGGAATACTGAGAGGGGGGGTGAACTAGTATTCTACAAACCTTTTTTACCAATTGGATATTATTTATTACTTTCAACCATGGATAAGAAATTAACCAAGTAATGATGAATAGTTAGAGTAACCATGCCTAAGGAGAAACATAACACCATATTTTTTTAACTAGGGAAACCCTGGTCAAGGGGAAACCCTAGTGGGAATGATGCTCACACACACACACACATATGTATATGTATATGTATATATATGTATATATATATGTATTTATATGTATGTACGTATGTATATATTTATGTATGTATGTATATGTATATATATATATATATATATATATATATATATATATATGGTCCATCCTCTAACAAGGAACATATATATATGTTCCTTGTTAGAGGATGGACCCTATTAGGAATTTATAAATACCTTTAGCACATAAGATTCCCTGTTAAGAGACTTGGAATCCCTATTAGGGGATGCCAACCTTGTTAGGAGTTGTGGTACAATGGATGCAAGAAGAGCTCACTTCCCAAACAAGTAATTTATCCTCTAAGTTCATCGAATACACAAGTATAGATGTTGTACCTTCTTTTAGCTAATCTTTGACCTCAGCTCAATCTCAGATCACAAAATTAGGTTGTCAAAAATTTTCTTCTACATATGATACAAAACTTTACATCATATCTTTCACTTATAACATCATAAATTGCTTCACAATTCACCTGCACATAAATTTGCAAGATCTCTTTGTATAAATACCATGCCTTTTCACAAATTGTTACTAGGTTGGCTAAAACCAAAATAAACTTTCCAATTTAGAGTAAACATCTAGGATGTCATCCCTAATTGGTCAAGTAATTATTTTGTGAATGAAATAATTATGATGTTCTATAAATCTTAACTATGTCCTTTCCATATTGTCTGTACTAATTTATGAGGTTATACACATCATCATCAACATGTATATTGTTTCCATATATCTTCTCTCTCAAGAATATCATTGTACAAACAAATTATACTTCAAATGTTCTTCTCTATTCTTGCTAGGTAAGCATATGACTGTATTCACTAGAACATAAATAACAAATGTTAGAGTTAGTATTTTTGCAAGCAATGCTAACCACATGTTTAGCTCACTTCATTCTACCTCCATGTAACCTTGCTAGTTATAATATGATTTTGTCAATAAGTTGCATACAAAAAAATATACCATTGTAAACCATTTTCATACGTAGATAATTTTCTGAGTACCAAAAAGCTAAGTATCTTTATTTTTGAGGTTTACTACAAGCATGCACATCATGTGTTGCCATTAATGACAAAATTTACATATCTACATATAGCTAATTGTCAACATAAAGGTCTACTTGAAACGAATCTTACTCTTCATGAAAAAGTCAAAAAACTAAAAAGAGAACAAGAAATTCAATTAGTCAAAATGTGTGAAGTCGTGGAACAAAAGGACAAAGCTGAAGAAGAAATAGAAGAAAAGGATAATGAGATTAATTAACTATCTCTTCAACAAACAAATCTGATTGATCAATTCGATGATGAAAATCAAGAGCTTATCAACTTAAGGATAGAGAATGAAAGATTGCAAAATAATCTTAGCATAGAGAAGAAAACCAATGAGAGGATAATGAAATCTCAAGAAAGCATAAATCAATTGAATGAGGAAACTCAATTTAGACACAAAGATAAATAAGGATTAGGATAAATAGAAGAAGGTAAATCATCTCAACAAGGAGCTCAAAAGAACAAAAGGCCTACATGTAATCATTGTAAAAAGATAGGACATACATCAAACAAGTGTTGGAGCAATGGTAAATCAAAGTTCAATAGAAAGTGTTATAGTTGCAAACAACTAGGACATAGAGAAAGTGAATGAATAGAGAAACCTAAGTTTGAAGGAAAGTGTTCCAATTGCAACAAACAAGGGCACAAATCTTTAGTGTACAAGACCAAGAAATGGTTCATAGAATAACAAATTATCAAAGCTATATTTGGTTGGGATTACAACATATGGTGTAGATGTCACTATTGTGGTGAGTATGGGCACACTGGAGAAATTGCATAAAACATCACACAAGGAAGAGAGACTGAAATGCCCCACTTGGAGATCCTTGGAAAAAGGATGAAAAACAAGCCAAAATATATATATATATATATATATATATATATATATATATATATATATATATATATATATATATATATATATATATATATATATATATTTTAAAGTGTAAGTGCACATGAAAACAACATACACGGATCATACAGATTGTAACGGAAGACTTAATGACCATCCTAGCACCCAACAGATCTCCAAATGTCACCACTAACCAAAATACAAACAAGAAAACATAAGAGATTGACCAAGCTAAAAGATCAAAACAAACTTCTGAAAATTGGCTAAGTCTGAATTCTGAAGCCTTGAAATTTCCTAGAATCTTTATCTTAGCCCGTAGAGGTCTAAAACCCATCTCAAATGAATCGTTGCATATATTAAAATATATCTTAAGTATCAACTTATACTTAAATGATATATTTTAAACCTTGAAGGACTATAACAGAAACCCAAAAATTGGATTTCAAGAGAAACCATCTGAAATCAAAATGCAACAACATTGGGTCGAAGAACGCCCAAAATGGTATCCAGATCAACTCCTAAAAACTTCGGATCAACTTCAAAAGTGCCTGTTGTTGGCCCATGTAGGTTTTTGGAAACCCTATGCAATACTTTAATACAACACTAAAAAGTGTCATACGGCATTTCTTACAAAGGAGTGCGACACTTTCAGAGTTTGAGCAATACTTCTCAAAAGGGCATGCGATACTTTCCAATGTCACGCGACATTTCTCCAAGAGGTGTGCGATACTTTTCCACTGTCGCACGACACTTCTCTAAGAGGCGTGCGATACTTTTCCAATGTTGCACGACACTTCTCCAAGAGGCGTGCAATACTTTTCCAGTGTCACACATGCTGAAAAAGTGTCGCCCAAGTAAACACAAAAACACTAAAAGAGAATACAAAAAGGGAAAAATAGAGTATGAAACCTCCACACTAGGGAGTACCAGATCCACATCTTGAGGCATGAACACTCGAACTATAACTGAATAATTAAAAGATAGAAAGCTGAAATCTAACCATCTAGCAAATAATGAAGGAAAAGTACAGAAAGGGAAAACATCACAATGAGAAAAGTAATCACTAAGTACATAGTTCCTCCCAACATTCAATGGCATCATAAGACCATTGTGGGTCCTAGCCATCCCCCCGCGCATAACGTCCCAACCCACTGATTGGATCATCAGTGTTATTGTAACAAGACATCACTACTAAACATGCTACAACAATCATAAGGAAATCTAACATGCTAGTAGAAAACATAAGATAACCCTGTAATCAAATAACATCATCTACCACATGCTAAACATCATAATAAGGAATGTGTAAAAACCAACATCATGTAAACATGGAAAACAACATCCCAATGAAAGCATAAATCACTAGAAAGCATACTCTGCAAATTGAAGTACCAAGTGACACATCTAGCAATGATTAGGCTAGAACAATAGATCGTCTTTGTACACCGATCCCTAGCAGTGGTGAAGGTAGCTACACCTCCCAACCATGTGGCACCCATAGGTCCACACCCACCATGCTGATGAAGATAATGATCCAACCACACACACAAAATAATAATCATGGCTAACACACACGTCAAGAAGTATGATGACTGAATCCAAGACATAGACAATGCATACACTACAGGTCTTGGTCAGACATCTCAATGGGCTACTACATAGGGACTGACATCATGGAGAGTCACTTGGCATCAAAAGCCAAAGCTTGGATCTGTGTAGCTCAACTCCCTCAATAGGAGGCCAATACACTGTGTAGCTCAACTCCCTCAACGGAAGGCCAACACACAAAAGTACCATTTTTATTATCATTAATGTTATTACCACCCAATGTTTATTTAGTTATCACTTATATAAAGCTCCCTCTGCCAACCCTATGGCATCATTACACCAGGCTATGAGATAGAAGCCCCTCCATATGCTACCCTACCCTACCCATGCTCATCCAACGATGAGTGCCCGTAGGCATGCAAACTCCCAACCCAACCCCAATGATCACAACTTTTGAAAGTACCACAGAAGATCAAGCCCTGTAGTCACCTGACAGATGTACATGTGTGTGGTGCACCACCATCATAGAGATCATACACAAGGACAAGATGAGAATGCAAATAGAAGTCAATTGACTAAAAGCATAATCAGGATGACGGATGCTACATGCATCCCAATGCAACAAAAGATGCAAAACTATTTCGACTAGTATCCAAATAGATCATCCAGGTCCATGAACCACAATGTGTCGAGAAAACTTGAGAAAATAGGGTGGCATGCAAAATGAGGTAAAAACTCCAAATTTTGGAAAAATTCCAAAATTAAAACCCATTTGGCCTTTGGGTTCAAAAACCCCAAAAATCCAAAAATAAAAGGAATTGGACACCATATGCAAAAATAGCCAGCATAACGGCCCAAAAACCCAAACCCCCATTTCAAAAATAAGGAAAACATTCATACCCGATTAATTAGGCAGAACTAGCAACCAGAAATGGAGGGGAATACTAGTTCTCCACCTCCTAACATATTGCTACAAGAAACAGAAGTAGAAATAGAGCAAAAAAATTAAAATAGGAAGGCCCTACCTGACAACAAAAGAGGCCAAAACAAAAACTCGTAGAATAAAATAACCAATCTGCCAAAACTGCTAAAACTGACGGCAAAGCAAGAACTCCTCGAGCTAAATCCAACAAGACCAACCTCGCAAAGATCCCATGCTCACAGTTCCCACCATGAACAAAACAATAATCCTTCAGAAGAGGATTTCCAAATTTTCTCTCCAATTCTATTTTCAAATTGTGAGAAGTGAATAATGAATTCACTTTTCCAATACTTATTCATTTTGAATGAATAGTTGATTATGGAAAATAGCTAGCTAGAGTTGTTAAACTCCAAATTGACCCAAATGAAAATAGGTTATTATCTGTAATGGAAATTTGCCTAAGGAAAAGCTGCCAGAAGTTAAATCCAAAAATATTTAAAACTCAAAAACCCAAAAACACAGAAAATCACTTAACACTTTCGCGATGAATGTGAACTTCTAAATGCACAGACATGCTCACTGGTCTAATTGCATAATGCAGATGAGTTTGGATTTACTAATCACCAAAAGGTTTTAATTTAAAACAACTAAATAAGGATATGTTGACCATACAAGAGCGACATTGGCAAAATATGAACAATTGGATCACTATCTCCATGTGCCACTACCAGGGATGTAATTCCTGCAAACTACAACACACAATCAAGTGCAATTGCATATAATATCATAGCCGAAGCAACATGTATTAAAATACCTATTTAATCCATTTACATCAATCACGTTCACAGAAGCGTAAAGAACATAAATAAAGTAAATAACCATAGCATAGAATTCATCTCATAATATAATCAACAAACATGTCCAATACATCATAGAACTAGATATCATCATAGATCTAATGTCATCTCAAAGTAGCATCAACATGCAAATATGATAAACTGAACAACATAGCAATATAGCATCTATGGTACTGAATCAAAGTATAATATCTTACCCTTGGGTCATCATAAGGTACAAAATAAGAGTATTAAGTATCTCTCAAATCAAAATAGACAAGGTACAGACTACAAACACAAGAGGCACTACATCCTCCCCCACTAGCATAGGCTTACTCCTAGAAGCCAGCAAAAAGATAGGGGTACAATCCCCTCAGTTGTGTAGCATCCTCCCAAGTCGCAGAGGTCTCATCACTCAGGTCCCATTGGACCCTTTCCTGCTCTATGTCCCAACCTCGCAAGGTCAACCTCCATTGCTGTAGGATATGAATGGGCTCCAAATTAAGCTGCCCGTCTGCTACCTGCAAAGCATCCCAATCAAGAACATGGGTCACATCAGGAATATACTATCTCAACACAAAAACATGGAAAACATCATGAATGTGTGATAGGCTAGGTGGCAATGCTAGTCGATAAGCAACAGGACCAATCCTCTCAAGGATCTCAAAAGGTTCAAAAAAATGTGGCACCAACTTAGAGCCTTTCCCATAATAGATGGGGCTCTTCCTCAGCTGCACTCTCAAAAACACCCTGTCACCAATAGAAAAGTGACGATCCAACCTATGAGCATCAGCATACTTCTTCTACCTATCTTGAGCAGTAACCAAATGCTCCCTAATGCGAACAACCTGCTGCTCCATATCCTGAAGCATCTCTAGACCCAAAAGAACATGGTCCTCCAAATAATCCCAACTCAAAGGGGTACGACATGGTCTACCGTACAAGGCCTGAAAAGGTGACATGCCAAGAGAACTATGATAACTATTGTTGTATGCAAACTCAACAAGGTACAAATAGTCCTCCCACTTCACCTACCGATCCATAACATACATGCAAAGAATATCCTCTAGAACTTGATTTACTCTCTCAGTCTAACCATCAGTCTCTGGGTGATAAGCTGAACTAAAATTGAGCTGAGCACCCAACGCATGCTGTAGAGATGTCCATAATGCAAAAGTAAACACTAGCTCTCTATCTAAAATGATCCGATGAGGGATCCCATGCAAACAAACAATATCTACCAAGAAAACATGCGCTACCAAAGAAGCAGTGTAGGATGCTCTCATGGGTGAAAAATGTGCTACCTTGGACAACTTGTCCACTGTCACCATGATACAATCATGTCTCCGTGATGACATAGGCAACCTTGTGATAAAATCAATGGATATCGTATCCCACTTCCACTCCAGAATGGCATGTGGCTGCAAAAGACCCACCGGATGTTGATGCTCTGCCTTCACTCTCTGACACTCAAGACATCTAGCAACAAAGTTAGAAACATCATGTCTCATCCCTACCTAGAATTAAAACTATTTGAGATCAGCATGCATCTTCTTGACTCCAAGATGTGTGAAATATGGTGCATGATGTGCTTTCGACAAAACTAAGGTACAAAGATCAGCCAACAAGGCTACATAAATATGCCCTAAGTGTCACAATAATCCATCAAAATTGAGCATATAACCTAAAAATCTCCCCTCAGGGGTGCATAAAGACTCAATCTCTACCCTCACCTCCTGATACCAAGTGTCACTAGGAAAAGCCTCCAAAATATGGCTTTGCAAATCCACTCCCAATGACATCACTGATACCTCATGTTGCCTCCTGCTCAAGGCATCTGAGATGACATTCTCCTTCCCTTTGATGTAATGAACATCAAATTCATACTTGCACAGGAACTCCATCCAATGATGCTGTCATGCATTCAAGTTTGGTTGAGTAAAGATATACTGCAAGCTCCTATGATCACTATGCAACTCAAACCTGTGTCCCAAAAGAAAATTCCTCCAATGGACAAGGGCATGCACTACAACCGCAAGTTCCAAATCATGAGTGGGGTAGTTTAACTCATGGTCTTTGAGTTTTCTAGACTCATATGCAATCACTCGACCATCCTACATCAACACTACACCCATGCCTTCCAATGAAGCATCTGTGCAAACCATGAAATCACCTACAGAATTAGGCACTGCAAGGACTATTACATAAGTAAAACACTTCTTAAGAGCATTAAATGCTACCTCACACTGGTCTGACCAAAAAAACTTCTTCCCTTTCCTCTAAAGAGAAGTGATGGGATGGGCTACTCATGAGAAATCCTTCACAAAGCGACAGTAGTAACCCGCTAATCCCATGAAACTAAAAACTTCTAAGACATTCATGGGTATTGGCCAATCCATGATAGCATGAATCTTCTTTGGATCCATAGCAATTCCATCACTAGTGATGATATGCCCCAAATACTTCACCTTTGACTGGAAGAACCCACATTTACTCAGGTTGCCATATAGCTGATGGTCTCTCAAGAACTGCAATACCTAACATAAATGGACTTTGTGCTCCTCCACCATCTTTGAGTAGATCAATATGTCATCCAAAAATAAAATGACACACTGATCGAGGTACATGCAAAATACCCCATTCATCAAACTCATGAACACTGATGGCACATTGGTCAACCCAAAAGGTATAACTATGAACTCATAATGCCCATATTGTGTACAAAATGTTGTTTGATGAATATTAGCCTCTTGGATACAAAGTTTATGGTATCCCAACTTCAGATCAATCTTTGAGAACACTCATGCTCCTTTCATCTGATCAAACAAGTCATCTACCCTTGGCAAAGGGTAACGATTCTTCACCATCACCTTATTCAACTGTCGGTAATCAATGTACAAATGTAATGAACCATCCTTCTTCTTTATGAAGATGACTAGTGTACCCCATGAGGATACACTAGGATGAATATGGCTCTTGGCCAATAATTCCTCCAACTACAATTTGAGCTCACTCAACTCCTGAGTAGTCATGTGGTAAGGAGCTCGAGAAATGGGCTCCGCTCCTGGTACAAGATCAATCCAAAAATCAATGTCACACTATGGTGCAATACCTAGGATCTCATCAGGAAACACATCAACATACTTACAAAGGAGTGGGTGATCATTGAGTGTTACCGTATAGCTCTTGGCTTCCTCAAGATCACTCAGAGACACAAGAAACATCTGGCAACCCTTTCGTACACTTTTCTTTAGCTGATTAGTCGAGATCATATGAAGAGAGACTAGTCTCTAAATTCCCAAAAGTTCCACCTACCCACCTATGTTGTCCACACACTATGCCACCTTACGATGGCAATTGTTATTCGCTTGATGGGTGGCTAACCAATCCATGCCCAACACAATGTCATATGATCCCAGAGGTAAAATGCGTAAGTCCACTATGGTGGTGAAGGTTCCCAAACTCAAAACACAACTCCTAACCAACAAGTCAACAACCACCTTAGAACCTGTGGCTAACTCAACCTGACGCATTGCCACTAGCCCACATTGATGAACAAGAGATGGTGAAATGAAAGAATTGGAAGCACCAGAGTCAAAAAAAACTAAAGTTGAAATACCATGCAAGATACCTGTAGCCTCGACTATCGTACCCTGATGCTCAACTTGATGGTTGTCAACTGCCACAAAGACTCTGTGATTCTGACCCACATCTCCTACAATAGGCTCAAATCTCGCTATGCCCTTACCAGGTCCTGTAGATGGTTTGATGGAACAATCATAGAATTTATGGCCAGGTTGGCCACAAGAATAACAATTCCCAAAAAATTTGGGTCCTATCCCACGACTACCTTGAGTAGCACTACCTCTGCTAGAATTCTATTGACTACTCTGAGAAGGTTGGTCTTGCTGGGAATTCTATCCTCAATCTTGGTTACCTCCTTTCTTCCCTAAATTACTAGAAGATTGACCACCTCCCTTTCCCAAAAACTTCAGCCAAGGGCCATGACGTTTACCACCCTAAGTCAGTTTTGATTGGGCTTGACCCTTTCTTGATGACTAGGTAAACTGTGCATCCTACCCTGCATTCCTAGCACCCTAGTTCTGAGAACCAAATATGCTACCAAAACCTCTAGCTAAATTTTCCTCTACAATAGTTTCCTTCTCTATTGCAAGCACAAGAGTCCTAGGCTGGTGCATGCGGACTTCTCCAATGAGGGAATCCTTCAGGCCTCGAATAAAATGGTGAGCCAAGAGTAAGTCATCATGATTGTAACAAGAATACTACCTAAGTTCAAAGAATCCAATCTCGTACTAATCCACTGACATATTTCCTTGTCAGAGTGAGTGGAACTCATTAGCACAGGCCTCTCTAAACTATGGAGATAAGAATCTCTCTCAGAACCTCTCCTCAAAGATCTCCCAGGTGAGATCTGTAATGCTAATCTAAAGCTTCTGACTCTCAATATTCCACCAAATGGATCTGTGGTCCCTCAATTGCATAATTGTACAATGGTCCCTCATGTTGGTTGAATATGGATACATGGTGAAGTAGTGCTACATGTCCAACAACCAAGTCTCAGCCTTGAGGCCACTTCCCCTACCATCAAATGGTGGTGGTCTGGAACTCTGAAGGGACATCATGATATCCAACCTGATGGAGTCCTCACTATTGTGGTCTCTACCATCTCGATGGTGTCCTCTTCCACCTGGTGGAGTAAGAGAATGCTCATGTTCACGTTCCTCCTCTCTATGCTCAGAGTGATGGGAATCTCCATGATGAGATCCCTCCTCTCAATTTTGATCCTATTGGTGCTCCTCAACATGAGGGCCTAATAGAGCAAGAATCTGTTGGAGAACAAGCATCATCACCCCTACACCATTCTGATCACTGATATTACCATGTTCTCCCCCTCCTCCCTGACATTCCTTTGCATGGTGCTCATTTCCATGGTTACCACTACGGGTACCACCATAGCCACCAGGTCTATGTGTAGGAGGCATCACTATGGGAACAACAATGTGATGTCAGAACAATCGGATCGCAAGCATAAGAGTAAAATCCATGAACGAACAAGATATCAAATTTTTAAAAAAAACATACATAGCAACACACAACATCAAACAAAACCATAGTGGAAGAATAACATAGAGATCCCAATGTTGCAACATGGGCTCTGATACTAGATGTAATACCTCGCCCGAAGATCCTTGGAACAAGGATGAAAAACAAGCCAAAATATTTTTTTCAAAACAAGTGTAAGTGCACATGACAACAACATACACGGATCATACAGATTGCAACAGAAGACTTAACGACCATCCTGGCACCCAACGGATCTCCAAACATCACCACTAACCAAAATGCAAACAAGAAAACATAAGAGATTGACCAAGCTAAAAGATCAAAACAGACTCCTAAAAATTGGCTAAGTTTGAATTTAGAAGCCCTAAAATTTCCTAGAATCTTTATCTTAGCCCGTAGAGGTATAAAACCATCTCAAATGAATCGTCACATATATTAAAATATATCTTAAGTATTAACTTATACTTAAATGATATATTTTAAACCCTGAAGGACTATAATAGAAACTCAAAAACTCAATTTCAAGAGAAACCATTTGAAATCAAAATGCAACAACATAGGGTCGAAGAATGCCCAAAAGGGTATCCAGATCAACTCCTAAAAACTTTGGATCAACTCAAAAAGTGCCCGTTGTCGGTCTGCACAGGTTTTTGTAAAACTTATGCAATACTTTAATACAACACTAAAAAGTGTCAAACGACATTTCTTACAAAGGAGTGCGACACTTTCAGAGTTTGAGTGATACTTCTCAAAAGGGCATGCAATACTTTCCAGTGTCATGCGACATTTCTCCAAGAGGTGTGCAATACTTTTCTAGTGTCGCATGAAACTTCTCGAAGAGGTGTGCAATACTTTTCCAGTGTTGCATGACACTTCTCCAAGAGGCATACATTACTTTTCTAGTGTCACACATGCTAAAAAAGTGTCGCCTAAGGAAACACAAAAACACTAAAAGAGAATAAAAAAAGGGAAAAATAGAGTATAAAACCTCCACACTAAGGAGTACCAAATCCACATCTCGAGGCATGAACACTCGAACTATAACTAAATAATTAAAAGAAAGAAAGCTGAAATCTAACCATCTAGCAAACAATGAAGGAAAAGTATGAAAAGGGAAAACATCACAATGAGAAAACTAATCACTAAGTACATGGTTCCTCCCAACCATAAATGGCATCATAAGACCGTCATGGGTCCTAGCCATCCCCTCATGCATAACATCCCAACCCACTAATCGGATCATCAGTGTTATTGTAACAAGACACACTACTAAACATGCTACAATAATCATAAGGAAATCTAACATGCTAGTAGAAAACATAAGATAACCCTGTAATTAGATAACATCATCTACCACATGCTAAACATCATAATAAGGAATGCGTAAAAAACAAAATCATGTAAACATGGAAAACAACATCCCAATGAAAGCATAAATCACTAGAAAGCATACTCCACAAATCGAAGTTCCAAGTGACACATCCAGTAATGATCATGCTAGAACAATAGACTGTCTCTGTACATTGATCCCTAGTAGTGGTGAAGGTAGCTATGCCTCCCAACCACGTGGCACCATAGGTCCACACCCACCATGCTGACGAAGATAATGATCCAACCACACACACACAAAACAACAACCATGGCTAACATACACCCCAAGCAATATGATGACTGAATCCAAGACATAGACAATGCATACACTATAGGTCCTGGTCAGACATCTCAATGGGCTACTATGTAGGGATAGAAATCATGGGGAGTCACTTGGCATTAAAAGCCCAAGCTCAGATCTGTGTAGCTCAACTCCCTCAACGGGAGGCCAATACACTATGTAGTTCAACTCCCTCAATAGAAGGCCAATACACAAAAGTACCATTTTTATTATCATTAATGTTATTACCACCCAATTTTTATTTAGTTATCACTTATATAAAGCTCCCTCTGCCAACTCTATGGCATCACGACACTAGGCTGCGAGATAGAAGCCCCCTCCATATGCTACCCTACCCTACCCATGCTCATCCAACGATGAGTGCCCGTAGGCATGCAAACTCCCGACCCATCCCCAATGATCACAACTTTCAGAAGTACCATGAAAGATCAGGCCCCGCAAGTCACCAGATAGATGTACATGTGTGTGGTGCACCACCATCACAGAGATCATACACAAGGATAGGATGAGAATGCAAACAAAAGTCAATTGACCGAAAGCATAATCGGGATGACGGATAATACATGCATCCCAATGCAACAAAAGATGAAAAAGTGTTTTGACTAGTATCCAAATGGATCATCCTAGTCCATGAACCATAATGTGCTAAGAAAATTGGAGAAAATAGGGCAGTACGCAAAATGAGGTAAAAACCCCAAATTTTGGAAAAATTCCAACATTAAAACCCATTTGTCCTTTGTGTTCAAAAACCCAAAAAATCCAAAAATAAAAGGAATTGGACACCGTATGCAAAAATGGCCAGCATAACAGCCCAAAAACCCAAACCCCCATTTCAAAAATAGGAAAAACGTTCATACCCGACCAACCAGGCATAACTAGCAACCAGAAATGGAGGGGAACACTAGTTCTCCACCTCCTAACATATTGTTACAAGAAACGAAAGTAGAAACAGAGCAAAAACATTAAAATAGGAAGGCCCTACCTGACAACAAAAGAGGCCAAAATAGAAATCCATAGAACAAAATAACCAATCTGCCAAAACTGTTGAAACTGATGGCAAAGCGAGAACTCCTCAAGTTGAATCCAACACGAACAACCTCACAAAGATCCCACACTCACAGCTCCCACCACAAACAAAAAAATAATCCTTCACAAGAGGATTTCTAGATTTTCTCTCCAATTCTATTTTCAAATTGTGAGAAGTGAATAATGAATTCACTTTTCCAATACTTATTCATTTTGAATGAATAGTTGATTATGGAAAATAGCTAGCTAGAGTAGTTAAACTCCGAATCGACCCAAATGAATATAGGTTATTATCCATAATGGAAATTCACTTAAGGAAAAGCTACTAGAAGTTAAATTCAAAAAGATTTAAAACTCAAAAACCCAAAAACACAGAAAAACACTTAACACTTTCGCAACAAATATGAACTTCTAAATGCACAAACATGCTCACTAGTCTAATCACATAATGCAGATGAGTTCGGATTTTCTAATCACAGAAAGGTTTTAATTTAAAAAATCTAAATAAGGATATGTCAACCATACAAGAATGACATTGGAAAAATATGAATAGCTGGATCACTATCTCCATGTGCCACTGCCAGGGATGTAATTCCTGCACACTAAAACACACGATCAAGTGCAATTGCATATAATATCATAGCCAAAGCAACATGTATTGAAATACCTATTTAATCCATTTACATCACTCATGTTCGCAGAAGCATAAAGAACATAAATGAAGTAAATAACCATAGCATAGAATTCATCTCATAATATAATCAACAAACATGTCCAATACATCATAGAACCAGATATCATCATAGATCTAATGTCATCTCAAAGTAGCATCAACATGAAAATGATAAATTGAATAGCATAAAAATATAGCATCTATGGTACTGAATCAAAGTATAACATTTGACTGTTGGGTCATCATAAGGTACACAATAAGAGTATCAAGTATCTCTCGAATCAAAATAGACAAGGTATAGACTGCAAACATGAGAGGCACTATAGAGACACTACAAAGAGATGTTTTATATGTACAAAACTTGGACACCTTGTCAAGAACTATATGAACTAAGGAAGAGTTGAAGATGAAAAGAAAGCAAAGGCTGACAATATCAGAAGTCAAATGAGGAAGCAATGGATAAAGAAATCTCTAGAGAATGCAAGCCAGAGTAATGAAAATGTTGATACCTAAGTCAATGAGTTGGGTAACTCAACTATTTAACACTATTTATTTATGGAGATCACTAGAACTATGATTAGGAAGGAGATATCTCATATTAGATCTAGTTAGCAAGAAAAAGATCCATACCAACATTCCAAATGCATTGGAATCACCAAGTTAAGATGATAGCTAAAGTGATTTCTTAGACCTTACCAAGAAAGGTCAAGTCACAAGACCTTATTGATCATGGTTGAGTTACAAGACCTAATAGAGATTGGATGTAGATGGTGAGATCCAATTTCATGAGGGGTAGAATTCTTACCAAATTGAACACACTACTGAGTTATAGATGTTACTAAGTCAAAGATATCTTCTGAGTGATGAAGATTTAGCCAAGTTGGACAATTTGTTACTGAGGAAACTATTGTACAACACATTAATGACTATTTGAAGACAAAATTTTGTTAAAAAGGAGAAATTGAAGGATTTTTTTCACCACAAATTTCCAAAGCAAAGAGTGAAGAAGTATTCTAGAACCCTTGAGTGATTTAGAGCAATTTCATCAAACTTTATTCCTGCATTTGAAGCATTATTGAATGTTATGGCATCTTCCACTAGAAAAGTGAAGAAAGGTTTGGAAATTTTGGTCTGAGGTGTTGATTGTAGAGCCCCACCATTTAAACTAACTCCAACAATTGTGGAAGAATTTGATCCAGTTGGAGATCAATTAAAAATTCCTCCTATGTTACTTCTAATTCACTATATTCAGTTGTATTATCACTATTATATCCAAGAATTAGGAACCTTAGAGATGAACTAGGCATATAATGAGTTGTGTATAGATGGGAATTTGAAACTTGAATGCAAGAATTTGGAAATTAAAGGTTTGATGCATAGCCTTCATATGCCATGAGATTTTCAAGGGAAGTGAATTAGATTTATTCTTAGCCGAGTTCACAACATACAACTTATGGTTGGATAAACCTATTCAAATCACTAAGAATATGATTCATAGAATCATATGGTTGCTTATGCTTAAAAAGGATAAAACCATCAAAACCCTACATTGGGTCGAACTTATGAAGAAGATGCTTTCTGAATGGGATGAAAAAGACATGAAATTGAATGGTGTGATAGACATGGAGATCAAATTTGTTATTCATGAGATTGTTCACAAGATCTATAGCTCAAGTTATCTAAACAATGTTACATGAGAAGCTATTTCCCTAGCTTACAAAGTTGTGAAGAACAACTTGTCTTTTGAGCTTGCTAAGATACAACTGAATCAACTTAGCAAAAATATGGAGAGCATCCAATCATCAATAAACAATCTATGTAAGTATGAATCTCTTTTGACCTACTTATTCTTGTATGTACAAAAGTTTCTCCCTTCCAAAGACAATATGGCATGGAAAAAGGACACACCCATAATTTATTAGATTAATGAGTTCATAGCATAAATGGGAGAGAATTTTGAAGCATCATGGATGCATAGTTTGAAACTTTTAAGGAGAAAATGCAAAGTAAATACAAGATTCCAAAGAAACTAGTTGAAGACTATGAACAAGATATTTGTTTTTTAGTGGATTGTAACAAATTTCATATCCAAGTAGTATGGCCAAGAGTAGCATGGGTTAAGCCTCTTAGATATGAAGTTAACATTGATGATACAAGGGACATAATTGAGGCTCTTGTGAATGATCTAGTGGACCCCAAGGCACCATATTCTAGTAACTATGAGGAAGCCAAGGCTATGATTTCAGTAGAGATCAAGCTTCCTCAAGCTATGAAGAGAGGAAGAAAATAGGTGGAAAATCTTCTCAAGGAAAATAAGAAGTTCAACTCTCATCTTTTTCTGATAGAGGGCAAAGGAGATAACAGTGAGGAAGAGGAAGAAGTTGAGGAACCTATAGAGGAAGAAGAATCTAAAAAAGAGGAGCCACCCAAGAAGAAAGGGAAGGTTATCATAACTAGACCTACAAAGTTCTCCACTACCGTATTCACCAGGTGATCTGCAAAATCAAGGAAGAAATTAAAATTGTAGGATGAAGATGAAGAAGAGGAAGTAGTCTTCAAGAGGTCTACCCCTACCTTCCAAGAAAGACTAAAAATATTGAATAATGAAGGAGGCATGGAAGATTTCAAATCCATAAAGTATGAAAAAAGGACCAAAGAGGAGAAAAATCATATTAATGAAGCCCTAGTGGGTAAGATGGAAAAGTGGAAGTACTCTGTAGAGGAACTAACCAAGCAAGTTCATGATCTCTTAATATAGGCAGTTGCACCACAATAGAAAAATGTATTAAATGTTGCAAAGCACATCAGTGAAAAAACCTTGATGCAACTTATGCCAAGTATATTTGATAAGGAAGTGAAGGAATGATTGAAGAAGAATGAACAATAGATGACCCCTAAGTTAAATGCATTTTTGATCCTATCAAATGACATTGAATTAGATGTGAATTCTAACACAATTGCATGGAAAAATATTTATGTATGACACAAGCCTACTGAAGAGGTTGTGCAAATAGATTATGTTGAGAAAAATGATGAGGAGATAAATGATGATGAAATTGATAATGTGGATGAAGAGGTCAATAGTGAAGAAGATGAAGAGGATCATACTACAAGAGGAGATCTTCTTGAAATTTAGAGTATCAAAGACTCAAATCCATAAAAGATAGTAGTAGAGGTAATGGCTTTCCTCTCACTCTCTCCAAGAAAAGCCTTAGTGTCACCTAGACTAGAGATGGCCACTATCGAGTCAATTTTGGTAAGAAATATTCCATCAAGCACCCAATTGCCAATTGGAACCATCCTACCAAGTGTTATGCTAACAACTTCATCTACTAAGAAACAAGTTCTAGTTGTTACAACAATGGATCAAACTGAGTCACAACCATCATTAGTAAGTTTTTTTGTTATAACTACTATTGACATTGTTTCTAATATTGTTTCTACTAATATAAGTGTAATGATAGTTGAGGTCAGGCCTCAACCGAGCACTAAAGTCTTGAGCAAAGAAAAGGAAATTATTCCTTCTGTTGTACATAAGGAACAAGGTAAAGAGGTAGAAGCCTCTATTAAGGAAATTGATCTAGAGGAAGATATTGTTATACCATATTGGGATCTTTCCAATATGACCTTTGATCAAATGGATACCCTTGGAAAGCTATGGAAGAAAAGGGATAGACAACAAAAGCTCAGAGAAGAGAAGAACAAGAAAAATCAAGTTATTAAAGATATTAAGAGCATATTTGTTGATGCACAGAGTATTGAGGTTGATGAAAAGAAACCAATTCTAGATCATCTTGTTGAAGTAGTTCATAAGTTTAATGAGGAATTGTGTGGCTAGGAAAAACTTCTACAGAGGCAGAGAGAAAATTTGAAGATAAAGTTTTGGAGAAAGTAGCTTAGAAGATTGCTATTGACTAACTGGAGTTGTCCACTATTCTTTCAAATTTTAAAAATTCTATAAATAATGTTACTTTATTTTTAAAGTTAAGTGATACATCAAATTTTACTAAAGAAATAAAAGATAAGTTATCTAAGATAGATGTTGATATGAAGGCAAGTGCATATTTGTTGTCACTTAATCCTAGAAGTAGTTCTACACATTTTGTGAAAATTAGATATCTAATAGATCTTCAGGTAGAATTTTTGAGGGAAGAAGCCAAGATAAGGGTTGCACTAGAAAAGATACAAGAAATAATACTTCCCAACATGGATGCAATGCAAAAACATATTGCACATGCCAAAACATTGATCCATGACAACAATTTCTCTATAGTTGATCACATGATGGAACTGTCAGCAAAGGTGTAGATAGCTTTGCACAGTTTAAAAGTTTTGCAAGAAAATTGTCATAAGACAATGTCCATACTTTTGAAGGTACATAGTGATTTTCTTTCACATTTTGTCAATACCTTGTAGTTATGCGAAATTTGTTTCAAAAAGTGGGAGAATAGTATTATCATACAGAAGGGGAATGTATATATACAAGAAGGAAATATATGTATAGTAACAAAGATGTGTATACAAAGAAAAAACTATGTTTGCAAAAATAATTTTGAAAAATTAAAAAACCAGAGTCTAAGGTTACCGAGAAGTTGTAGAAGACAAAATTCAAAATTGAGTCGCAGACCTAGATTGTTGATAGGGGAGTTTTGACTTATATTTTGAGTATTCATATTTTTGGTATGATAAATATTTTTGTCATTTAATGCCAAAGGGGGAGATTTTTGACCTTATGGTCAAATCATTCGTCTATTAGTGACTTAATGCTTAGTCAGTTGTTTACATCACTAGCAAGCTCCATATTCAAAAGGAAGAGTCTCTGAAGCTTCATAGTGTCTACCCAACATCTGAGAAAAATGCAGAGTAAGTCATGTTTCATAGTTGCTACTGAGCTAGTCAATCAGATTATAGTGTTTGCCAAGCTTATTAGTGTCTACCAAGCTAGCAATTAAAATTAAGTGAATGAAGGTAGTGATGATCAAGCCATGTAGTATCAACCGATTATTTCAATATCTACCAAGTTCTTCAATATTTGCCAAGTCATCAAGTGCTAACTAAGTTCCTACTACTCCCAAGTGATCAATTTGAACCAACACCAATGTCAATTGAGTGCCAAAGCTTGCTGAGTGTTGACAAGTGTTGTTGAGTGTAAGAATATCAACAAAGTGGTCTTCAGAACTCAAGTTTTAGTAGTGTGTCGACTTAGTGAAGATTATTGAATTTGGTATTGTAGCTAACTCCATAAGGTAATTAATGGGGTTGGTATATATGTAATACATTTTATCATATCCAATATATTGAAGTGTAATAAGAAAGAAGTAGTATGAGTGCAAATTAAGAATGCTACAAAAAGTATAAGGAAAAGCAAAGTCTTTTGTATCATAGTCAGGTGATCATTGTATTTCAAAGGAATCTCATTTAGTAAACTGACTTGTAGATTAGAGATCAACCACTAATTCATCCTAATAGGTGGATCAATCAAATCCTCTAAAAATATGGACTCAATAGTCTTTTCCAAATCTCCTAATAGAGTGCATACTTCATTGTATGTTGTAAATCCTTCCACAAGGAGGACCTAATAGTCCTTATTTCTCCTAACAAGGCAGATCACTAGAAGTGATCATTTGTAAGCTTTAGTAGGCTAAATTTATACTATTGTAGTAAAGCTTGTGGGTATCATCCCCCCCCCCCCCCCCCAAAAAAAAAACATAAATAAATAAATAAATAAATAAATAACTTTCTATTTGGAAGGTTTATGGGTTACCAAATATTGTGTCAAATATTATAAATTTTTTATTGCTTTCATTTTTTCATGCATGCAATTAGATCAAATTATATGGTGAATTAAAGTATAAGTTTTATTGGTTCCTGATTAACCACCCCACTCCCCCTCTCTGCTGTAACCTAGTCTATACTAAATTTCCAACAATGTTGTCATTGATGTCAAGTGCAACTAGTGAGACATTATGCTAAATCAGTAGAGTGCCATATCATTTGATTAATGAAAAGGATTTGAAGAAAGTATGATGATGAAGAAAGCATTGATAAGTGTATAGATTTCAATAGGCAAATGATGAGTTATAATTTGATAGTATAATGTTGATTTGATTATTTTACATTATTTTATTAAGTGTTGAGATCATGTATAAGCAAGTTATGATTTGAGAAGACAAAGAGATAACAAGTTTTACTGAGATAGATAGTTTGGTCAATAAATGAAGAATTTCATGGTCACCAAGCTATTAAAATTATAATTGAGAACATGTAAAGTTAATGAAGGATGAGTATTATTAACTGAGAAAAAATCTTGTTAATTGAGATTACTTTTTACTAAGAAAAGTGTAGTGTTAATCGATCAAGGGAAAGAATAATAGTTTGGAGAGAATTCATTTGGAGGATGACATTTGATGAATATATGGATTGATCAAGAAGTTTTGAAGATAAAGATGAAGTTAGTTATGAGATCAATGGATGGAGAAATTCAAAGAGGATCTAATGAAGGATATTTATTCATTTGAAATGAAGCACAAAGTTTAAGGTGAAGGTGTGATACCCAAGTTTTGAGATTCAATGAATCTAAGATGGATGGAGATTAGACAATTGTGTTTAAGTGGAAAAATAAAGAAGAATATGGTGAAGTGGAAATAAGTTGTCAAAAAAAGATATGAACAAGATTTTCATTGTTGTTGATCAAGTTACGTGTGAAGAAGAAGATAGAAGGTAAAACTAAATAGAGCAACATTGTAAGATCTATCAAGTGAAGTTCAAAATTTATGTCTATGTAAGTGGATCAATCAAAAGGAAGAAAGAGGATAAATAAAGGACAAAGAATGAGTGAAATGGAGATATGAACAAGAAAAGTTAGTTGTTCTTTAAAATAGATCATATTACTGTTACTCTCTAATCATTATAGGATAAAATATCTTAACCAAGTGGACTTTATAGTCATATTTGTAAATCCATTTTCATGGTGACATTTTATTGAATGTTTGTAAGTCCTTTAGAGAAAAACACTCATATTGAGGAGTGATAAAGTCTATATGATCTTTAGTGTAAATTCTCTAACTAGGTCACATTAACAACATGTATGTAACCTTTAACAAGGTTGGCTCCTAATAGAGCTTACTTCAGAAAACTAAAAAAACTCAGTTGTCAGTCCCAGGTGGTTTTTCCCTTTACAGGGTTTCCACATTCAATACTTGTGTCAAAATGTGTGGACATTGATTGTGTTTCATATTTATTCCATGTTTCTAATTTCATGTTGTAACTCATTATATACATAATAGATAGACAAAATTTACTCTGATACTCAATGTATGAAGTTACCCATATATCAAAAAGTTTAATTAAGTTGTTATTGTGAACATTGATTTGTTTACTGATCTTGTGATTGGGAAGTTGAAAGTGTTGAGTTTCTAGAAAAATGTTTAAGGAGCCATAGGGTAACTCATTATAACACTTAGTTTTCTAATAGTTTTATCTTCTCAAAGATATGTATACTAAAGCATGTATTTATAACAATGTCATGTTGCAAATTGAAGTATAGATGGATAAAGTGGATCTGGAGGTGGCTCGCTTATAGAAGCTTTTGGCTCATTGGGGAAATGCCCCCTGTACGATTGCTCATGTTTTGTCAGATTTGACCACTGGTGACTGTACCCATCCTAGCAGTTGTCATCAAGGACATACCCATTTTTCTTGCCACTCACACATGCCGCACTCTTAGTAGCACTACTCTCCTAGCAGTGGTGCTTTTGGTCAGTGCCGCACTTCTGGAGGTTCTAATGGTTGACACCACTCAGTCTCACCTCCCTAGAGATCTGGTTTAGGGTAGTCCCCAATGGCTCCTCCTATTGCTCTTGTTACTAGTTGACCCTTTGCTCACTCAAACCCCAAGTGGGTGTTTCCCTAGTTGGACTTAGCCATTTCTCCTCCCAAGCCTGAGGGAGAGAAAGATGAAGATAATGTTGCTACTACTGATGATAGTTGGGCTCCCCCTGAGCTGTCTACTCTCCCCACTTTTGGATGGGGCTTTGATGATAAGGATCCTCCTTCCTCGGTTGGTGTTGCACTGGTAGCATGAGGATTTCTTTGTTTTCTATTGTTTTCTAAAAGTTTTTTAATGAATAGCTAATTTCTAGCCAGTGACTGTATGAACTCATGGGGTGATCATGTTTCTTTAATATAAGGAAGGGATTATTCATAAATTTAAAAAAAGATGCTAAATCTACAAAATGAAATATATCATATCTTGTAGATGCAAATGCTTCTTTAATTGTGGTAAAGTTTGTTGATGCAATAGATTTAACTAAACACAAAGACCAAAAAATAAATCATGAAAGATAGAATGTCATGGGATATTTTTTGTAACTAGCCACAATGTTTGATTGGAGAAGAGAGAAGAGTGAAGCTTTATGGATGAATGTGGGCCTCCTTCCTTAATAGAAAACTCCTTTTCTTGGCCTCTAATGGAGAAACAAGCTAAATCTATAGAAGAAAACACCTTGATTTCTTGAAGGGAATGAATTATTTAATGTTATATGTCTCTTTTTTTCTTACTTGCACTTGAATGCTTGATTGATTAGATATAATGGATTATAACAACATAATCATGATCTCACAAATGCGTAATGGATTCCCTTCATTATCTTCTATCAAATGAGGGGAGATAGAGAGTTTATATAAATCTCACATGTTTTATGGGAGTTAAACCTAAGTAGGTTGACCATGTGCTCATTTTTCCCCTCCCAAGTATTCACATAGGTCTTGAGGCCAAATTTGGGCCCAATTCCCTCAAGACATGTTTCTAGTAGAAAATTTTCCCTAGAAGAAAAAACCTAAATTTGATCTAGGTTCTAGGGAGATAGAGTAGGTGCAATAAAAAAATGACAACTCATTTCAAAGTCAAATTAAACCACAAAGGTCAATTATAAATTAATAGGTCCTAGGTGAGAAAATGAATTATGGGGTAGGACAAAAAAGGGGATAATATGTGTGGAAGTAAGGACTAGCTTCAATTTTAAGCAAGATTGAAAGAGGTAAGGGACTTGCATTTAAGTTTAGGCACTCTTTAATTTCCATATGAGGTCCTACCATATGAAATACATTAAAGTAGGCATAAAATGATCCTAAAATTAAGGATCTTATAACAAAAAGACCACAACATAAAGGAGTCTCCTCAATCCTCTAGCATCAAAATAGTTGTAGAAAAGATCAACTTTCAGCTATAGAAGTCAAGTGCCCAAGAATGAAGACAAGACACTAGCACATGAAATTAATAAACAACACAAAAATTGGAAGCTCTAAACAAAAATCCTCATGCAAAAAAAATAGAATAATGCCTCTAGAAAGAACCCAGTAGGAATGGTACACCACCAAACCAAAACAAACTAAGGCTTCACCAAAACTTCCACTAGAAACACATACAAACAAAGGAGGGTCAGACCCTTCTCTAATAATGACCATACAAGCATTTTGTGTAACACATGAACCCAAGAGAGGAGAAATATAGATTTAACAAAAAGCATAATGGTCGAGAACCCCTCCACCAAAGAAAGCCTAACAATAGTAGCATTCTCTCTCCCCCCAACTCTATTAGCCAACAAAGTACATTAAAAACCCAAAAATAGAGAATGTCACAAGTGGGTGAGAAGAGCCAACAAAATGAACACTACATCAAAAAAAAAAGGAAGGGTGGATACCAATTGAGAATCCCTCCAAATATCTTATAAATCTTTTCTATCACCATCAGAATCATCAGAATGCTCAATTTTTTACAATTCTATCCTTTCTACCAAAAAATCATGTTCTAAGGAAGCAACATCATTTGTTTAAAATAACAGTAGTTATTAAAAAATAAGCTATTAAAATTTATGTATAAAATTTCATGAATGGTTTCTGAAATTTGTTTACAATATATTTATAACTTATGTATAAAATATAAATAGCAAGTAATTCATATCATTTTAAAATTCCTGATGGTTCAGTAGTTATAGGTGTCATTTGACCAAATATGAGAGATCATTATTTTGCAGTCACTGTGTTAACCACTTTCATTAGGTGTTGAATCACTATAACATTGCTTCCTATTTCAAACATTATTTTAAAAACACATCTTAATATGACGTTATGTATATGTCATTTAATATATGTATCTAACTTTTAGTTAATTACATAAATTCAACCAATAAGATTACAGATGAAAGACCTTACTCCCAATATTATCGTTTGAAAATAACATCTCAATAAGATGTGAAACTTAAAAAAGAACATCACCACTACAAATTGATCATCACAATATACTAATATTGATTAAATTTTATTACATGTGTTTACATTTTTTTTAATTATATAACTCTTTTATGATTCTCTACTTAAAAGAAAGAATCATCATGAAAGGTGAAATATTGTTCCCTTTTCTCATGACTTCCTTGCTCCCATAAAGCACTATAAATTTCCTTTGGTTATTTGTTCAAAGTAGTCACTTCCATTAAAATCCGACAATCATAAAGTAGCCATAATGGCGTAACATTAATTAATTTATCAGAAAAAAAATATAGAAACAAAAAACATGAACCCATTAATTTTATGATATAAACATAAGTTGGGGCAGGTGTGTCATATGAGGCCATAGAGAGATAAAATAAATAAAAAAACACATCCACTTTTTATTTTTCAAAAAGTAAAGCTTAGAGAATCCGAGAGCATGAGGAATGTGCAACTTTAAGTTGGAAAGACGTGATAGGTAAATATCATGTTGAACCATTTGAAGACAAGCATAGGAAAAGGGAAACAAGAGACAAATAAGAATCAAGTCATAATTTGAGGAGACAATCTTGTTTAATTACGACAAATTATCTTTACTAATGACGTCCTTAATTGGATGTATTCTTAAGAAGGAAAACTTGTATACTTGGGAGTCAATGAAATTACTTGGGATACTTCATGGAAATATATAAGATTTGATTAATAATAATATTTTGCTGTTTTCAATAGTTTTATAATTTTATAATGTTTTTATTTAGTTAGTTTTTATTATATGTTGTTAGTTTTTATTTTAAGTGATTGAGATACATTTGTTGTTATTGTGATTATTTATAAAAATTAATATTCATGTTATAATATTTATTTGTATTTTTATAGATGTATCTATTATTAATTGCACTATCATTAATGAACTAGATCATCTTTTCTACTTCATGAATTTATGGATAAACAATTAGAAAATATCATTTGTAATTTTTATTTACTTTGTATTCAAAAATTTAATATGTATTCAATGTTTTCTAATAATATTTTGAAATTATTTAAAGGAATTGATATTATTTATTAGAGTAATACATATAGTTATTATTTATGATTGGTTGTTGGTTATTTGTTCTTAAGGTTATTTTTATATTAAGATAATTATCAAAGACATTATGCATTATTTTTTATATTATAAGTATTTAAAAATAGTGTGTTGTCTATCAATATAAAATCCTAAGGACAACACTCAACAGATAAGCATTGGCAACACGTTAATACCTAACAAATAAAAGGACACAATTATGATGACTTCCCTCTATCAAAAACTTACTAGAGTCTAACAAAATAGAATGAAGAACTAGCTAAACTATCAAAACCACTTTGAGAATATAAAGTATTAAGAATTTTAGAACTAAGTCACATAGGGCTATTCCAAATAGAATTTTGACATAAATCCTAATCCTGTCAACAAACTTATTTAGACATAGGAAAATAGGCTATTGTAAAACAAAACCCAAAAAAGCTAAGGGCGAACATCTTAGGTAATCTTTTGAGTGTCATGCTTGAACAACAACTATGGGAAAGGTTCAAGTACTGGGGGTGAAGAAGTACTAACAAAACTTCTATAAATCTTATTCTTTAACCAAAAATTTAATACTTAACATTTGGATTACTAATAATACTCAATCCATTAGTTTTACTGATCTATTCCAACTTCTAAATTGAAAACTAAATAATAGTAAAACATAACATGGAACAGACAACTATGACATGAAGATTTTTGGTCTGACATAAACCCTTGGTTAGAGCGAAAAATTGCGATGGGGACGATACCCATAATTCTTCACTATAGTTGATAGAGATTGTCAGTTAAGGCTACAAAATGTCATCTTTTGAGTGACTCGACTAGTTATGGGTGACTAATACATTATGAGATGTATCCATAGTCTTGTTATGACTACTCTATTAAGATATTTAATCCCACCTATGTGGTGTTCACCTTGTTAAAGGATTTTGCAAAGCTCATATAATGAACTTAACAGTTCGGATCAAGACTACCTAGTTAAGGGATTTATAAACACTTGTAGAAACTATTTAGGTTTTTATAAAAGATATAAAATGACCTTTATCTTCTTTTCAAAGCTTATCAAATCTCTTATTATATGTTCTTAACTTCAAATCTCTATTCTTCTTTCTTCTTAGTTCTCCTTTGCACTTGCTTGATTATTCTTAACTTGCTTATTGTCTCTTCATAACCTTTTTGTGATTTCCCTATTTCTCAGTTATTGCTCCTAAAATCTTGATCATTGATCTTAGGGTTCATCAAAATATTTAATCTCAATTGTTCCTTAACTTCTTCATTGTCTGTTGTTTCATGCTTTCTGTTTGTTTTGATTGACGTGTAGTATGTCAATAACCTCTTCCTTTTGCTGATAAGTGTTTAATACATAGTGATAGTATCAAATTGTGTACCTATTAGCTTCTCCTTTTTACATTTTGACATCAATGAAAAAACTTAACAATCTCATCATCACATGCCAGCAATCACCCCTATTGGCATTGATGGTAAAAACTTTAATGTATAGAATTGTCAAGATTTGTTCATTATGTTGATACTTCCCCTTAGATAATAACCCTTTTAGTTTTCAAAATCATTTTCAAAATGTATTTTTTTTTTTCTCATCTCCCCCTTTATTTTTCTTCTTCCTCTTTTTGTAAATCAATGCCAAATCAAAATCAAAATATACTGAGTGGTGTCCATACCTTTCTATAGTTTATCTTAAATAAATTTATACCCATCTCCTACATTCTTCAAGATAGTATCCTTTGATTCTTTAAATGATCTCAATCCTATCATTAGATCATTCAGATAAGATGCATGTTCTTCTAAGCTATGCATTATTCTTAACTCTGGTATCTATGCAACTTGTTCAGTTGCTTCAATATTATCCTTCATTATGTCCATATGTGGTATTACAATACCTTGAAATTCTAGTATTCACATATGTAGTCTCTCATTCTCCACCCTTAGCTCATGTTCCTTTGAAATTATTTCTCTCATCCTTGTTAAATGTTCCATGACGTTCGATGTTGAGGTCTAGAGATTATCAATATATTGCACTAACTTATTTTATACTATGATAATCTTATTATTGACTTCTCTTGTAAATGCTAAAAAGTTACACATTTTGATGTACATTGTCATTGCATTCTTTAATTTTTCCTTTAAATTATCAATAACCTTTATTAGTTCAACTTCTAAAACTACATATTTTTTAGTAACTTATAAACTATTTTCTCCTCTATTTTCTTTTCAACATCTTTAATGAATTGGCATTCTAGATTTGTTCCTAAATGATTTATATGATCAATGTATACTTTCAATTGTTTGACAAATGAATCACCTTTTTCAATTGTAACATCTAGCATCAATTAATCAAATGGATTAAGCATTCTAATTTTTCTTAAACTTCCTCTCCTTTTCTCTAACTAGTTTAAACTTTTTATCAAATACCCTTGTATATTCTTCTCTATCTTTGATTTTCTTCATTTTCCTTAGATCGTTCTTTAGTATTTTCAATTATGTGTCATCTTCATCTGTAGCTTCACCTTTTGCTTCTTCATCTAACTCTTTTCTTCTTCTACCTTTAATGTATTTAACTTTTTAAATTATCTTCTTTGTTTTCTTCATTTTTTGTATCACTTGTATCATCATATCCAGGTGTCCTTTGTTCATGTTTCTCTGGTTTTTTTGAGTTTTGTGATGTCTATGCATCCATTTGATTCCATCCTTTATTAGTATTCATATCATGTTTCTTAGTGGTGATTGTATCCTTCTCAATGTTAGTTTGTGGTATGTGTGTTGGCAATTACTCCTAATATGCTGATATGGGATTCTACTAATTTATGTCTAAAAAATCCTTTGAAATCTCTTCTTTTTCTTTTTTTCCATTTCTTGTAATAATCCTTTAGTGGTTAGTTCTATGTACAATGTTAGTCTGCAGTATGTGTGTTGACAAGTACTATTAATATGCTAATATGGGATTCTACTAATTTATATCTAAAAATTTCTTTGAAGTCTCTTCTTCTTGTTTTCACATTTCTTGTAATAATTTTTTGGTAGTTTATAACTTAGTTCTATGTTACTCCATTATTTTCACTATCAATGTATTGACTCGTTCACTTTGTTCTTTGTTCTTTCTAGTCTCCTTTGTGGCAGTGTTGACTTTGTCAATTTTCTATTTTGTATGGCTCACTTGTAATGGTTCCTCCAATATTTCACTTGCCTCCTCATTGCTTTTGCATCCTCCATTACTTTCTTAGTGAACTTTACAACTTTTTCTAATGGCATATCAATTACACTTGGTGCATTGCAAATTAACTCATTTCATATATATGTATCACCAATACTTGATTTGTCTTCCTTCAAATAGGCTTGTGTTAGTTCTTCATTAAGTATTTTCTTCTAAAATTCTATGGTACCATGTTCTAACTCAAATTATTTGTCTCTTAGAACCATAACTATCAAATTTTCTTGTTCTAAATTCCTTCATATACTTGTCAATATAAATTTCTACATCATTATTTGATACTTGAGGAAATAATTTCTTAGTATCTTTTTATGATCTCTAGGAAATAGAGATAAAGAAGGGGTCACCACTTCACAACTCTCAATTTTAAAAGCATAAAATAGAGTTAAACATCCATGTCTGAGCTAGAAAAAGGAATGGTGAGCTAGAAGTACAAGCGGTAAAAAGTGAAGACAATTTAGCTTTTCAAGGAGTGAAAGGATTTCAAGCATGTCAATTTAATGTCATTAATACCATTCTCCAATTTACAGAAAATAGATAAAAAGTAGAAAGAATAAAGATTTTTATTATCAATTATATAGTGTTTGAAGTTTTAGAGTAGAGTTCAAATTGAAGAACAAATTCCAACATATAGAGTTTGAAAATTGTTCTAATTCTTGAAGTTATGGAACGAAAGGAAGGAGAATTTGTAGAATAGGCACAGATTGAAGAAACTACAACAAAAGCCAAAAGCCCTAGCCCTTTCATAGATGAATGGTTGCATGTTTTACCAGGGTCATCTAATCTACAATCATTTAATGATCATGCATTCAGAGACCCCTAGTGTTTTTGTAGAAATGAAGAGGTACTTGATAGAAATGGAAGCGAGCTCTTTTGGTTATTCTACAAGAACATGAAAAAGAAGGTTCCAATATCAAAACCTTGGACCAAGAACTTTGGAAAATTAATCATGCCTAAAGTTTTTGTATATGTTGATCTAGTTAAGGCATTTATAAAATCATATAATCTATTTAGCAAGGCCTTCCATAGGAAGGACACAAGTTGTCATGTCCCCTATTCAAATAATTAAAAAAAATAATAAACTTTGTTAAGGCAGGCAGGCTCCAAAAAGGTGAAATTTCGGAAAAAGGGGTTAATCTTTGGAAACCAATGGACTAATAAATAAAAATTATTATTAAATTATATTTTATTAACCTCTCTTGGACGTGAGTTAGGGTTATTCCCTCTTTAAAAGGGGTTTGGAGGCATTTTGGGCTCATTCTACATCTTGATTCTTGATAATTTTCTTGTTGTTCTTCAGAGGCTGCCAAACCTGTGGAGAAGGAGACCCAAGAACGGGAGTTTGCAGGTTTCCAGGAAGGCTAAGGACGGGAGTTTGAAGCCATTCCATGTGCATGCTCATACAGAGTTTGCCCTTGTGCTGAACAGTGCAAATTTGTGAGTTTCCGGGTGTATTTTTGTAAGAGTTTGGTGTTTCCGGTTGAGTATTTCATATCAGTTTGGTTTGCTGTTGTATTTCAGACTTTATGATGTCAAAATAGAGCTGAATATATGTATTGGGTCGTGATTAAATTTCTGAGATAATTTATGAGTGTTTTGTGGTGTTTCCGGGCATTTTTGTGTTAATTTCGGGAGCCCGATTGAGCATAGTTTTGCCCTACATTTGTGATCTGTTGTGTATGGGCTATACAAATCTGGAAATGTCATTTTGTAGGCTGTTATGCTGCTGAAATCTCTGTAAAAATGTCCATTTTCAGATTTATTAATAATTTGTGAAGTTGTGAAGTTTTTGGCACTAATTTGGACATACCCGATTTGGGTTTTATTGGAAAATTGGTAGATCTTTGTTATATTGGTTTTTTGATTTTAAAGTTCAGATTTGAGGCTGGAAATATCATAAAAAAATCAGTAAAGGGACATTTCAGTGGTATCAGAGCCGTGATCTTGCCAGCCTGAGGGTTTGTAGAAGTTGCATGTCAGTTTTAACAACTACCCAGATCTTGCATGTCAAGTTTTGATAACTACCCAGATCTTGCATGTCATATTTTATGATTGCATGCAACTAAGTGAAAGAGAAAAAAGATATTTGCAGCGAGAAAAGAATAAAGAAATTTTGATCAAACCCCCAGTTGAAAGCAAAAGTACAAAATCCAAGGAAGAAAAAAGTATGGCTGATCCAGATGAGATGGCAAAGAAATTCTTCCAAGACATCCAAAATACTCAGAAGCAAACAGTGGATGGTTTGGCGGAAACTAGAGAGGCTTTGCGAATATTGACAGAAAAATTACAAGGAATTGCATCTATTAATGAGAAAGGGAGCACTTCAGAGGAGCCGAGAAATGAGAGATCCACACCATCTAAATCAACCAAATCTATTTTCTTGCCTGCAGATGAGCCACCAGTACCAAATCCAGCCATTAATCCAGTGGAGGAGGTTACAGGTAATTTGATTACATTAAGAGCTACTTACAATGGCTTAGATGATGACTTTCGTAGTTCAGTTCCTTTTAAAGAATATGTGGATATGATGAACGCTTTGATGCCCAAGAAAGAGAATAGGAGGGAGCATGACACAAGTGGAAGAGAGCTCAAAAATAAAATAAGCAAGTTTACAGCGCCTACTTTTGATGGAACAAATAAAATTTCAGCTAGAGCATGGCTACAAAAATTACAAACTTTCTTCACACTTAACCCCATGAAAGAGAGTGATGCTATTCAATTTGCAAGTCTACACTTGGAAGATGCAGCCTATGATTGGTGGTATCATGGAATGACTACTCAAGGTCACGATCAGGTAACTACATTTGAAGATTTCAGTCAAAGGGTGATAGATAGATTTGACCTCAAGGATGATGAAGAGTACTTTAAAGAATTGTCAAAGTTGAAGCAAACCAAATCAGTTAATGAGTATGTAGAAGAATTTCAAAAAGTGGCTGTTATGGTACCTGATATGAGTGAAAAGAGGATCGTTTATCTTTTTCTTGATGGTTTAGAAGATTCTGTTAAGGGTTTGGTTAAGGCTTTCTCACCCTCAACCTTATAGGAAGCTATCAAAAGAAGCTTGCAACTTGAAACTTGCGTGCCTATGAAATCAATCACTAATCAGAAACCCCCAAATCTTTGGCAACATAAGGGAAATTTTCAGAAAAAGACTTTCCCAACACTACCACCAAAAGATGTGACAAATGTGGCAAAAAAGAAGGTAGATGAAGAGACTAGGAGTGAATTACGAAGGAAAAAACTTTGTTTTACTTGTAGAGAACCATGGGTTCCAGGACACAGATGTTTGGGGAAAGGTCAAGTGCACTATATTGAAGTTGCTTCAGAATCTGATTCAGATGAGCATGAGGAATTTCATGATACTAAGGAGGAGGTAGAAGAAGAGAAAGTAAAAGAAATCAGCAAGGATGGCACTTTAGCAGCATTATCAGGAGTCCCAAGATACCATCCCTTCCGAATTCGAGGGGTACTAGCAGGGCAAAGGTTGACTGTTCTTCTTGATAGTGGGGCAACTCACAATTTTATTGATGAGGGATTTGTCATGAAAAGAGGGCTTAAAGCAGAAGATTTTGAGGGATTCAATGTTACTGTAGCTGATGGATTCACTATGCCTTGCACACGGGTGGTGAAACAACTCAAGATGACCTTAGGAGATTATGAGTTATGTGATGACTTCTATGTGGTTGGTATTGGGGAGACAGATCTTGTATTGGGTGTTCAATGGTTGCACTCTATCGGAGGCTATTACATGAACCATCAAACTATGGAGTTTAAATTTCATTCCAATGGGAAAGAAGTCATATTGAGAGGGTTATCAAATGGAGCACCTAAGGCGGTCTCTGCAAAGAGGATGGAGAGGACCTTTCGAAGAGGACAAGTAACATGGGCAGCAGGAGTCATAATCCAACCAACAAGCTCTCCCAAGAATCAAGGTAATTTCCATTTTGAAATTCAAAATATTCTTGATAAGCATAGTATAGTTTTCAATGACTTGCCTCCAGGATTACCACCAGATAGAGGTTTTGAGCATGTTATAGAGTTAGAACAGGGTGCCAAACCAGTTATAACAACCCCATACCGCCATCCAAGAGGTTATAAGGAAGAAATTGAAAAAACTATTAAAGAACTCTTGGACATGGGATTCATAAGGCCTAGCTCTAGTCCATTTGCATCATCTGTGGTACTTGTCAAGAAAAAGGATGGTACAATGAGAATGTGTATAGACTACAGGGCTCTAAACAAGAAGACCATAAAAAATAGGTATCCCATACCACGCATAGATGAACTCATTGATGAGTTACATGGTGCTGTATACTTCTCAAAAATTGACTTAAGATCAGGCTACCATCAAATCTGAATGAGGAGTGAAGATGTGGAAAAGACTGCTTTCAGATGTCACTATGGGCACTTTGAATTTCTTGTTATGCCATTTGGACTCACTAATGCACCAGCAACATTCCAATCTTGTATGAATAAGGTATTCAGTCAGCATCTTCGAAAATTTGTTTTGGTATTTTTTGATGATATCTTGATATACAGTAAAACATGGGAAGAGCATCTAAAGCACATAGACACTGTTTTGGGAATCTTGGAGCAGCAATCCTTCTATGCTAAGCTATCTAAATGTGAGTTTGGTTTGACATAGATCCTATATTTGGGACATATTATAAGCTCTAAAGGAGTACAGGTTGATCAACAAAAAATCCAGGCAATTTTGGATTGGCCTCCACCCACAAATCTTACACAGTTGAGAGGTTTCTTTGGGTTGTGTAGCTACTATAGGAGATTTGCCAAGGGATTTTCTCAGCTTGCTACCCCCTTGACTGATTTGACAAAGAAAGGAGCTTTTGTGTGGACAGAAGAGGCACAAAAAACATTTGATAAGCTTAAGGAGGTAATGAGTTCATGCCCTGTGCTTGCAATTCCAGATTTCTCTTTACCTTTTGTTGTTGAATGTGATGCTTCGGGAGAAGGTATAGGGGCTGTCCTAACTCAAAGGGGACATCCAATAGCATTTGAGAGTCGAAAATTAAATCAATCAGAGAAAGGGTACTCCATCTATGATAAGGAAATGTTGGCAATCATGCATGCACTTCATAAGTTTAGACAATATTTGGTATGTGGGAGATTCATTGTAAAGACAGACCATAATAGCCTCAGGTTCTTCTTGAACCAAAGGGATTTGAATGATCGTCAACAAAAATGGGTAAGCAAATTGCAAGCTTATGATTTTGATATTGAATACATGAAAGGAAAGAATAATGTGGTTGCTGATGCTCTCTCAAGAAAGCCCACTTTGTGTTCCTTATCATCTATCTCTGCTGATTGGAAAGTCTCCATAATTTTAGAGTATGCTAAAGATTCATTTGCCACCAAGATTTTGGATAAGTTAGTGGATGATAACAGGTACAAGGTTGTTGATGAATTGATTTATTACAAGAACATGATCTTCTTAGTACCAGGGTCAAAAACTAAGGAGAGGATATTGAGGGCTTTTCATGACACACCTTTGGCTGGTCACCAGGGATACTTCAAGACATACAGGCAAATTCGAGAGCGGTTTTCATGGAAGGGTATGAAGGAGGCTGTCCTTAAACACATTAAGGAATGTATGGTATGTCAACAAAGCAAGAGTGAGCAAAATTTTCCTGCAGGGTTGTTGCAGCCACTTCCTATTCCTGAACAAAAATGGGAAAGTATTTCCATGGATTTCATCACTGGGTTGCCCAAGGTTCAAGGTAAGGATTGCATATATGTGGTGGTAGATAGACTAACTAAGTATGCACATTTCTTTCCTATCACATCTGATTTCAAGGCATCACAAGTGGCCGAATTGTTCTTCAAGGAAATTTTTAGATTACATGGTTTGCCTAGAAACATTGTTAGTGACCGGGACAGTAGATTCCTCAGCTCTTTTTGGAAGGAGCTCTTTCATTTGGCAGGAACTGAACTCACTCCCAGTACTAGCTATCACCCTCAAACAGATGGACAAACAGAGATAGTCAATAAATGGATAGAAGGATATTTGAGGAACTATGTTTCAAATCAACAACATGCTTGGGTGAAATGGTTACACCTAGGGGAGTATTGTTACAATACATCTCATCACATGTCTATTGGTATGCCTCCTTTTCGTGCTCTTTATGGTTACGATGCCCTTTCCTTTGTTGATCTAATACTTTCCGATAGCAGAGTACCCACAGCAAGTGATTTCATCAAGCAAAGCCAAGACATAATAAGGTCCCTCAAGGATAATCTACAACATGCACAAAACCAACAAAAGATATATGCTGACAGGAAAAGGATTGAAAGATCTTTTGAGGTGGGAGATTTGGTATTTGTTAGGTTGTAGCCATATAAGCAAAGCACCTTGAAGAGAAGTGGGGTAGAGAAACTCAAGCCAAGGTTCTATGGGCCTTATAAAATCATCAAGAAGGTAGGAGAGGTAGCTTATGAATTGGAGCTCCCACCAAACAGCAAAATACATAATATTTTCCATGTATCTTGCTTAAAGAAGGTTCTAGGCCAGCAAACCATAGTATCTACAGAATTACCACCTCTTGATGATGAAGGGAAATTAGTTTTGATACCAGAAGAGATTTTGGATACAAGAGAGAAAAGGTTGAGAAATAGGAGCATCATAGAGCATTTGGTCAAATGGAAAGGATTACCACTAGAGGATGCAACTTGGGAAGGAGAACATATTATTGAGAATTCCAACCTTCATTGCTTGAGGACAAGCAATATTTGGGAGGGGAGGACTTGTCATGTCCCCTATTCAAATAATTAAAAAAAATAATAAACTTTGTTAAGGCAGGCAGGCTCCAAAAAGGTGAAATTTCGGAAAAAGGGGTTAATCTTTGGAAACCAATGGACTAATAAATAAAAATTATTATTAAATTATATTTTATTAACCTCTCTTGGACGTGAGTTAGGGTTATTCCCTCTTTAAAAGGGGTTTGGAGGCATTTTGGGCTCATTCTACATCTTGATTCTTGATAATTTTCTTGTTGTTCTTCAGAGGCTGCCAAACCTGTGGAGAAGGAGACCCAAGAACGGGAGTTTGCAGGTTTCCAGGAAGGCTAAGGACAGGAGTTTGAAGCCATTCCATGTGCATGCTCATACAGAGTTTGCCCTTGTGCTGAACAGTGCAAATTTGTGAGTTTCCGGGTGTATTTTTGTAAGAGTTTGGTGTTTCCGGTTGAGTATTTCATATCAGTTTGGTTTGCTATTGTATTTCAGACTTTATGATGTTAAAATAGAGCTGAATATATGTATTGGGTCGTGATTAAATTTCTGAGATAATTTATGAGTGTTTTGTGGTGTTTCCGGGCATTTTTGTGTTAATTTCGGGAGCCCGATTGAGCATAGTTTTGCCCTACATTTGTGATCTGTTGTGTATGGGCTATACAAATCTGGAAATGTCATTTTGTAGGCTGTTATGCTGCTGAAATCTCTGTAAAAATGTCCATTTTCAGATTTATTAATAATTTGTGAAGTTGTGAAGTTTTTGGCACTAATTTGGACATACCCGATTTGGGTTTTATTGGAAAATTGGTAGATCTTTGTTATATTGGTTGTTTGATTTTAAAGTTCAGATTTGAGGCTGGAAATATCATAAAAAAATCAGTAAAGGGACATTTCACAAGTATACTCTATGCACTAGACAAAGAAACATTCATTGAAGATTTTTACTTGGGAGGACCTATGTCATTACCAATTGACATTGATAAATTCGATGAAAATTTTAGCAATCATAAGAATTTCTACATGGGTAGGGCCATGACTAGACACATCCCAATATCAAAGAAGGAGAAATAAGAGATACCAAAGAAGGTAGAGGTGGGAGACTTTATGCCTCTTGAATATTTCAGAGATATATTTAGAAGGTGGTGTTTGGATTGAACAAAGTCCTAGGTTTAGATGGAACCATGAATGCTATTGTGCACACTACATCATGGCATTGAAAATTTAGGACCTATACACTAATGTAAGATATGATTATGTTAGATAAATAGCTAGAAAAATTCATGATGAGATTTTTGTAGCATAGGAAGGAAGGATGGAAAATTTCAAGTTTCATCACTACTCACTACTCATGCACCTAATTATGTACAAGAATGTGCAATTCATCGATCAAATTTTGTTTGAGAGCATAGAGGAATGGGGATAGAGACTACCTATACAATGGTGGACAAGGGTATGGGAAATATTCTACACTTATTCTAACACTATTTCTTTCTATAAATGATTTTGTATATGTTGTTATGAACATGTTAGGGGCTAAAATTAAAAGAATACCTAGGAGTGTTAAGAAATTGGTTAAGCCCAATCTATGTTTTGATGAGGGAAATAAATTAGGGCATGATTGGGGAAGCATATTTATTTTTGAAGGTTATACAGTCATTAGTGTTTATGGATGCCCTATGCCACCCCATCTTCTCCGAAAAAATGTTCCAGAAATATTAGGGATTGTGAATTTTTTTTGGCAGTTAATTTCTTTGAATATAGAATATTTAGGTTAAAATGTCAAGAAAGGAACCTTTTTGTGTAGATGCTCCAAAGTTGGAGATTTTGACATTAGCAAAAAGGAAATTGAGGAGAATAATGCCTTCTTAAGAGATTATAAATGGTCAATTTCCCCTACTACAACATATGACCCTTATGGTGTGGTTAGGACTACATTGAAACAAATGAGGGGATACGATTTTCCTCCAACCAAGGGTTTATGGAAGGTGGATGTAATTTTAGATTTTTTAGATGATAATATTTGTAGAGAGTATGATTAAATTTAGAGATGTAGTGAGTTTTGAATAGGAAATAAAAATTGGTGATCCATTCTTCAAGGGATTTTATCATGAGGTGGATTACTAGTCTAGATTCAACAAGTGCATTGAGAATTTTGATGAAATTTCATCTCAAGCTCCTAAGGAGATCAGAAAGAATGTAGATCCTAGATCTATTGATCTTGAATCTATTGATTAGGACATTGGTGTTTAAGTTGGTGATGATGAGGACCAACCAGAAACATTAGAATGAGCTCATCAGAAGAAAAAGAAGCAAAAAATGGTAGAAATTACATAGAAGGCCAAAGAAAAATCCTTATACATTCTACCAAGGAGCAGTTAGTATTTTGATAATGCAAGGAGAAGCTACTTGATAGCTCAAGCCACTAAAGATGACTAGAGAGCCAAAAATTTGGAGCTTCAAGCTCAAATGATTGATGATAGAATCATTCAAGCAAATGAGTTCATGAATGATGGAAATTTCATCAAAATAGAAGACTTTAAATTTATTTTTGTTTAAGTTAAAGTAAAATGAACTATCAATCAAGATGAATCCAGGTGACATTGATGATGTAGTAAATGAGATGGTTCATAAAATAAAAGAATATGATCCTGAACTTGAAACTCTCACTATAGAAGAGGCAAGAAAGATGATACAGAGGAGTGGAATGATTGTATTCCCTGGATGGATTATCAGTTCCTCATTCTTATTAGATCAAATAAGGAGGTAGGAAAGAACTATCTCATTTGAAGATGAGAATCAATAGGGGAAATTGAGAGGATCTAGGTACAACATAGATTTCAAAACTATGTCAATATGGAGTTTAGCTCCATAAAACTAGAAGCCAACCCTTATGGAAATTAAAGAGTCCCCTAGGGGAAATATGATATTTTGGAATGTTCATTCCACATCAAAAAACCAGATATATAGGTCGTTGACTTTAGAATCACTATTAGGTAAGAACATAATTGATATTTTGGAAGAGAAGTTGGAAGGAGACTATGAGAGGTACATCAAAATTAGGAGGCACTATAGGGAGGAAATGAAGAAAACCTATGTCCTAGAATGAAAGAATCTCCAATTGCAAAATGAGATAGTGGTTTTAAAGAACACTATTAGATCTACCATGGAGATTGAAGATAGAGGTGTAAAAATAGAGGGATATGCACCTAAAATAGAAAATGTGATGGGCCAAGCCATGGATATTGATGAAGAGGAATTGGATTTGAAAATTACTAAAGTAAACTAACATAGCCATTTGGGAGGTTATAGTAGGAATAAAGGCCTTGTCATCTGGGGAAAATGACTAAGTAGTTAAAGTCACAGTTAAAGAAGAAGAGAAAAAATGAAGAAATGGAAATTAAAGTGATAAGTTGTTAAAGTAAAAATAGATTCATGTCAGGGATACCTAAAGAAAGTGTCACCTGCCAATTTCGCAATTGTTTCCCCAATTTTTTTTTAGATACAAAGAATATTTTGTAAAGTAGGAATGTAAAAAATATCTTTATATTTTCTTTTGAATTAGATTTTGACATGTGTCCTCCAATCTAAAGCTTGTTTGAATCCTTATCTATAAAAGGATTTCCAAAATATGGAGTGAGGGTCTAAGTCTTTTAGAATTTTAGGGTTTATGCTATTATAGTCAGTCCAATTTTTTGTGTCAATTGTATGTTCTATCAAATTTGCACTCTAAGAACACAATGAATATTGAGTGACCAGATTTTTCATATTCTGAAGTATATTTTGAGTCTTATATAAATGATGTTCTAATTTCAAGGAAGATTAATATAAAGAAAAAGTTTTGAATATATTTGTCTCTAAATTTTGTCTCCATTTTCATGTGCTTGTTATTTTGAAATTGAGTGAGATTTTTCTTTCAATTTAATGCAATTGTGATAGGTTTTATATCATTTCATTTTTTCTTTTAATCCAAGGAATTAAGTAAATACTTCTATGAATTGATAGGGCTTCTAGGAATATGGGAGGGATATCATAAGAATGGATTATAGGGTTAACAATTGATAAATTTAATTGCAAGTCAATTAAATAGGTCAAGATTTACTAGTATGAATTTGTATGGCAATGGATAAGGCATTGATCATAAATTGTGATGCAAATTGAAGCAGTTGTTTGGTTACACAATACACATTTAGATCAAAAACATTTGTTTAATTTTTGTAATAAAGAGCTATGTTGCTGGTCATTCACTTAGTTTTATAGAATATATGTGTCTCTAAATTTTGTCTCTATTTTCATATGCTTGTTATTTTGAAATTGTATGAGAAGTTTTTTCAATTTAATGCAACTAGGATAGGTTGTATATCATTTCATTATTTCTTTTAATTTAAGGAATTAAGAAAATGCTTTTATGAATTGATAGGGTTTCTAGGCATATGGAAGAGATAAGATAAGAATGGAATTCAGTGTTAACAACTAAAAAATTTAATTGCAAGTCAATTAAATAGGTCAAGATTTATGGGTATGACTTTCTATAGAAATGAATAAGGAACTGATCATAAATTGTGATGCAAATTGAAGAAGTCATTTGGTTACACAATACACATTTAAACCAAAATCAATTGTTTAATTTCTATAATAAAGAGCTATGTTGCTAGTCATTCACTTAGTTGTAATAGCTTTCCTTTGAATTATAGTTGGCTACTATAAATCAAGGAGTTAATTACAAATTCAAGAAGATTGTTGACCTTTTTTATGCTATAAGGTATAGATCTTAGAAGAAGAATATTAGTGAGTAAGTAGAATCAAAGAATAAGCTATCTTAATCCCTAGGTGCACCTGCCTTGGCCTTATAGAGCCTAAAAAGTAGAAAGCCCAAGTGTGCTTTGTTTAAGTTGGTCTAGATCTAAGTGAGTTCATGTTGAATATGGGAAATAATTGACCCCTAGACATATATCTTCATTTTGTATCCTTGGTACTAGTTTTTGGAACCTATGGTTTTAAAACACCAAAAAAATGGTGACTCTATTGGGGAGCCTATAAAATAAATCATATTTGAAGTGTTGGAATCTCATATGTAAGCCATACATTTGTAGTCATATGTCCTTTGGTTTATGCTTGTGTTTGGTATTGGCTCCTTTTGAGTGACAAACCTTGTGAATTTATAAAAATCCCAATACCACAGAAGTGATGTGATGTTTGGTGTGCTTACATAGTGCCTTATTGCCAAATAGAGTTTGCATTTCTCAAAGTATACAATATAAAAGTCTTTTGGGTTGGGCCCTTTGTATCAGCTCTATTTTCAAAAGTTTTTTCCCATGAAAGTTTCGTGTCCTTTAGCCATTATAAAGTTCATTTCCCCTAGTAAATGGTAAATTAGTCAAGGTTTTGTAACTAGTGCTAATATTATAAGTGAGAAATGGATGATAGGAGAAAAAAATGAGAGCATATGTAAGGGAAAATATAGAAATACCTTTGTATACAGAGTTACCAAAGGCTGGTAAGAAAGTTTAGCCTAAAATGAAAGGGGATTCCAGCCATACATGGAAGCCAAGAGATAATCCCTAGTACTAGCCCATAGTTGACAAGGAGGTTTTGTCCCATAGGTTTGAGTTTGAGAGTACTAGACTTTTGGGTGATCTTTTTACAACTCCTTTTCAAGAAGATTGACTTTACCACAAAAAGATGGTATTATCCATGGGAGATTTTTTTTAAAAACCAAGTGCTTTAGAAGGAATAAACTAGCATTTGAGACCTAGAAGCATTCAATCAAGTAGATCTCATCCCAAACATGTTTCTTTCATTGAGAGAAACCTCATTGACCTAAGTGACCCTACAAAATTAGAAACTACCATTACTAATCCTGATGACATATTAACAGAGGTAGCACTTAGGAAGAGAGTTTTTGAAGAAGATGCCAAACACATCCATTTGGAAAAGGAGAAAGAAAAGATCACCATGAATTCTCTCATTTAGAGAGATAACATTATTTGAAGAATGGTTACCTTGCAAGAATAGAATAAGAAGTTAGAAGATAAGTCTATTGCATTACATTTAGATCTATTTGGAGATTTTGAGAGTATGAGATCCAAAGTTAGTGAATATAAGTGGACTATGCAACAGAAAGAAGATATAGTGGTTGTACAGATCCAACCATATGAGCCAATTAGAAATAAAAGTGAGGTACAAGTGGTTGATCTTACCACTAAGATCATTGATAAACGTAAGAAGAAGGTAATTGGTGTCAAGATAAATAAACCCACTATTACATCTAAGAATATCCCTACCATGTCAAAAATATATATAGAGTTGGAGAAGGATAAGAAGGAGAAAGAAGAGGTAGCCAAAGAACTTGAGAAGGTAGAAAATGAATCCCAAGTAATAGAAATGAGAAAGAAAATCAAATTTCTAACTTCTACTTATAGTTTAAATGAAAACCAAAATCAATCATCATTAGGAGTGCCTCCTTCTATAGCCTATGGACCCATAGTAGGTAATGTTACTACTTCCTAGTATGGCCCTTTTTCCTCCTCTACCATAGTGACAAAGAAGACTAGTTCTCAGTTAGGAAAGACAAATACTTAGACCCAAGTTATTACATCTAGTTCTACTAGTCTAGTAGCTTTTACAAAAAGACCGATGTATATGGAGAGATATAAGTATATATCTTACTTAGGCATCCTTGGTTATCCAAATCCTATTCCAAATGATCTAAAAGATAAGGCTATAAATTTTTTTGGGAATAATGCTATCAGTGGTGAATACCTCAGGGAGTTTAAGGATATGTTGAGTGACTATGAAGTTGAACATGAAGATGTAGTCATAAAGTTGTTTGTTCATTCCCTCACAAAAGATGCTAGAGATTGGTATACAAGACTACCTAATGATAGTCTCAGCCCTTGGGAAGATTTTGAAAAAAATTTCAAAGAATAATATGGAGAGAATACTAATGCTAGCCTTATATTAAATGAGTTCAACAATATAAAGAAAAGTTAGAATGAGTCTACTTTTGATTTCAATGTCAGATTTCAATAGGGGATATACAAGCTATTCCAAGTAATGAGGTTAGAGGAAAATGTTTTCCTTACAACATATTTTAATTCCTTTGATAGTAAGATGGTGTACATTTTGAGGGACAATAATCCTAGAACATTAAGAGATGCCCTTAGAATGGTTGTGAATGTTATAAAGAAGATTTTTTTGAAGTGAAGAACCCATAATGGAACAATCATTATTTTGTCAATAATGTCAAACCTACTACTTGTTGGTGAGACAATTGCTTTTTGGTTTGAATGCTATCATTTGGTTGATTGATGAAGAATATTTGAAAAGAGGAGATAACAAGAGAACCTAGAGAAAGGTTGATTTATTTGGTGTATAAAAGAAGTGCTAAGAACAAGTAACACATTGATTCTATAATGTATTGTTTATCTACTTAAAGTCTATAATGAAAAATTACCCAAGCAAATAGTGGAGGAAGATCAAATAAGAAAAGTGTCTACCAAGCCTTGTCAAGAAATCAGTGCAAGCTAAGAAGAGAATAGTAGAATTTGAGTAAAATTCAATAGGTGTTGGGAAAAGAAGAAAAATAGTGGAAGTTGAGTGAAAGTTAGTATATGCCATGTAAAGTTTAGTTAGTGTTGAGCATCAGTACACTTTAGTATTTTTTGAGTGAACTGGTGTTGGTCAAGTGACATACAAGTATAGATGTCGACTGAAAGTAAACAGTGTTGAATCAAAGATTTGACAAATTTGGGCTGACTACTTTGATTTCTTAAATTATGTGAAGCATGTGGAAGATGACTATGATGAGTTGGTGGCATAGGATTCAAGGAAAACCATTTTGAGGAAAATTTTAAAAAGATTGTAGAAGAAGTTTCTAAAAGGAAATTAAATGGAAAAATGGGTAGATTCATTAAATCCTACCTAACCCTAAAATGGACAATTGTGGTTAAGAGAAAAAAAATCTAAATTCTCTATTTATAGAGATGTCTAGTCAGAAGAAATTATTGTCAAGTGTGAGAACCTAAGAAAGACAAGAAGTCTAGGGTATTGCTTTATGTAGTGGAGAGATAGAGGAGACTACATTTGGCATATGAAGAAAGAAGGATTAAAAGGGATGAATGCTTGAAGGGGGAAAAAGCTATCAGAACTAAAGAGTATGAATGCCAAGTATAATGGAGGAGTGAACTAGAGATTTATAATGTACAAGTGAGTTGTAAGTTTTTATTAGATCAAGTCCTATTGTTACTTTCTAAAAATTGTACCAGTTTGGATAGATCCTTTTGATTAATGTTGACCTTGTTGGTGTAAATAAGTATTCACTATTTACACTTTACTTAAGTTTACTTAGGTCAATTCATTATTTTATTATTTATTAGGTTGACACTTAGGATTTTTCATACTCATATGAGTTTTTATGTTGACAACATAGTTATTCACACTCTTATTTTAGCACATGGTGTCTACAACATAATTTTACATGCTACACCTTTGTAGGCTTATCTTCTCATCATTTCACTAACTCCTATGCTTAATGGAGGATAATACACTCCTAGTGGACATGTGCCTTGTTTTTGATTATGTAAAAAAGGTTTTACAGGGATCTTGAAACCCAAAATTTTTACAACATAAAGATAGAAATTAAAAAATTCTAGCTAACATGAAACTACTACAAAAAGCCAAAACCAAGATAAGGCCCAAGGCTAGGAGGAAAAAGCCAACACCCAAAAAAATTATGAGAAAAACCAAAAGAAAAATAGACTAATGGTTGTCCTTATCCAAATCTTGTAGAGTTTTTGTAGCTTCATTATCCTTATGATTGTATGTTCCTTCTTGGTTCTTGTTTTTGGTTTCCACCTGGTCCACCTAGTTCACTTGGTCCCTAGACTCTATTTGAGCAGTCTCTTCTTGGCCAAAGTCCAACCTAGTCTTCTACTTCATGTCCCCACCAAGGCCAGCTCTCATCAAAGAATCCCCCATATTGACAATGTTATCATTTAGGGTGTGCAGAGTGTCATGATTTCTTTTGTCATGATCTAGTGGATGGAATCAAAGCTCTAGACATTATGTTCAACCAAGGAGAGTCTATCCTCCTATTCATCTTTGGTGTCTTGGCCATTACAAATATTTTGACTGCCTTCCTGATCTCTCTTCCTTCCTGTGGTTGCCTGGTCCTTGTGGATGTTTTGGCTACTATCTTGGTTTTTCTTATCCTTTAGAGCCTTAATTTCCTAAAAAAACCATTTGATGGAACAGAAGTTATCGATCAAGCTATTCTTTGCATTATTTAAGAGGTTGAGTCTAGTTTCCCATGCTTTGTCAAAAATGACCAATAAAGTAGGGTCAATTATCTCATCATAGTGGGTTCTATTGTCAAGGTCTTACAACACCTAGATATCATAGACAAGTTGTGCCAACCATTCTCAAATCTATACTCACTAACTTTCATGTCAAACCTTTCTATGTATTTCTCTACCCATCTTCCATAGCTGGGGTGGTTGATTAATGGCCCCTGACATGTCTAGTTGTCCTACCAAAATAAAATATTCTCACCTTTGCCTACTTTCCATTTGGCTTTGGACTTGGCCAAGGGTTTTTCCTTCAAGATCCCATTCCAAATGTAGGACTACTGGGGAATCTCAATCTCATAAATTAGGAAAGTAAGGGATTGTCTTCTTAGATATTTCTCAAATAGGATATCCCTCCAAACACTTATGCTTTGAAAAATGTGCCATAGCTATTTAGCTAAAAGGGCATTATTGAGATGTCTAATTTTTTTGATACCTAGCCCCCCGTGGCATTTTGGAAGGTAGACGAGTTCCCAAGCAACAAGGTGGTATCTCTTGTGATCTTCAAACCCAGACTAGAGGAAGTCCCTCTGAATCTTCTCCATTCTATCTGCATTTTTGGTCAGGATACCAAAGAGGCTTAAGGCATAGGTAGGGAGGTTCTAGAATATGGATTTAACTAGAGTACGCTTTCCAGCCTAACTTAGGGTGGCTTAGCCAATGAACTTCCTATTGAATCTATCAATGATGCTATTCCATAATGAATCTGGGGGTCTAGTGCCCAGAGGCAAGCCAAGATAGCTAGGTGGCAAGGACCCAATGCCACTTCCTAGGATGCAATAAATTTTCCTTTGTCTCTCCAAAGGGGTATTGATAAAGTAAATTGAGCTCTTCTCCTAATTGATAGCCTAGCCTGAGCCCCTAGTATAGGTGTTAAGAAGATCCTTTAAAAAATTGGCCTCTCTAATAGAGGCCTCTCCTCCCAAGATAGTGTCATCCAAAAATTGTTGATGAGTGAAGGAATAGGGAGCCGAATAGGACTTGAGCCCTTGTAAACTCGTATCCTGACTTTTCCTCTAGATTAGTCTTCCCAAGGATTTAGCCAAGATGATAAAGAGGATAGGGGATAAGGGATCACCCTACCTCAGTCCTCTTAAAGGGAAGAAGAAAAGAGATGGGGAACCATTAAGAAAAATAGATAAAGAAGGAGAAGTAACAAGTTGAGAGATGAGCTTGCAAACCTGAGCATCAAACCCAAAAGCCTGAAGGACAGCCATAAGGAAATTCTAGTCCACCCTATCATAGGCTTTAGACATATCTCATTTGAGTAGAAAACCTTCCTTCTTACCAACCTCAAGAGAGTCAATGACCTAATGGACCGTGACAATGGAGTCAAGAATTTGCCTCCTAGGGACAAAGTGAGTCTACTAAGGAGAAATGATCAAATGAAGAATGTTGAGGAGCTTGGAAGTAAGGACCTTAGATACAATTTTGTAGAAATAATTGTAAAGGCTAATGGTCCTAAACTTGTCCATTGAGTCAACTCCCAAAATCTTGGGAATGAGAACCAGGAACATGGCATTGAGTTCTTTCAAAAGATTTCTAGCTTCAAAGAATTCTTGAATAGCCTTAATCACATCCCTATTGACCACCTCCCAATAGACTTGGGAAAAGAAGGTTAGGAAACCATTCGTGCTAGGAGCTTTGTCCCCTAGAAGGGATTTGAGAGCCAATAAGATTTTCCCTAGGGAGGGAATAGCTTTCAACATTGAATTGTGATGTGCTTACAAAAAGGAAGGAATAGTAGAAAAAATGTTTGCTTGATCAGGTGGTGAGAGAGAAGGATCCTTGGAGAGGAGGGATGAGAAGAACTAAAAAATTTCATTCATAGTCTTGTCGTGCTTGTTTAATTGAGTCTAGCCCTTCTTAATGTTAGAGATCCTATTTTTTGCCCTATGTTTAAGAGTGGTCAAGTGGAAGAACCTTGATTTCTAGTCTGGTCATGCTCTCTCAACTAGTTGACTCTAGATCTTTGTTTCCAAAAATGATCTTCCTTTGATATAATGTTGTGGAGATTAGAGAGGATGGCCCTCTCTTCCATCCTATTCTGGTCATTATATCCAGAACGCTGAATATCTTCCTAGTTGATGCAGAGCTGGTCAGTCTTCTTGTCTTTATCCTATAAAATGTGGCCAAAGTCTAACTTATTCCAAATCTTAATGTTTCTCTTGACATTATTCAATTTCTGAGCAACTCTATACATAGCAGTGCCTTCTACCTCAATATTCCACCATGAAGAGATCTTGGATTCTAGAGCCAAGTGGGTAATCCACATTTTCTCAAACCTGAAAGGGAATGTCCTTTTAACAAAAAAATGAGAGATAGAGAGAAATAAGAGAATGGTTTGAGCCTATTCTAGGGAGAAGGGAAATTCTACAAGAGTGTGTCTATAGCTACTTGGGTTAGATGAGGGCTTTGTCAAGATGAACCTAGATACATTCACTACCAACTCTTCGATTAGACTAAGTGAATCTTCCTCCCTGGAGGTCCACGTCCATGTAAGCCAGGTTGAGGATGAAGTTGGAGAGTTCAAGCTTGCTATCCTGATCTGGGGCAAGACCACCACATTTTTCATCATCTATGAGAGGAGAATTAAAGTCCCCCATGATGATCCCTTTTTTGACATCATTTTTGGTGATGGATGCAATGATCTTATCCCAGTAGGCTTTCCTTTCCCTTTTAGAGTCGGGGGCATACAGGTTCAAGATAAACCAATAGTTGTCACTATGGATATGAGACACCTTACATAGGAGAGCATTACCATCATTGAAGATGGGGACCAACCTGAATGCCCTATTGTTAAAAAGAATCATCACCCCTCTTGAGGCACTGAATGAGTTAGTGGCCTCACAGTTCATGTGTTTGCTAAAAGAAATCTTTTTAACCAACTCCCTTTTCATCTTGGTCTCTCAGATCAACAAAAAATAGAGTCTTTGATCGCTAATCAAATTTCTAACTAGTTCCTATTTATGAGCCCCATTAAGGCCCCTTATGTTCCAAGAAATGACCTTCATTTCTTACTTCCTGAGAATTCCTTTATGATTCTCTAGCTCCCATCTGCCAGGTTCCTTTTGGTTTCTTCTTGCAATAGTTGATTGGATTTCTTCCTTCCTTGTTGCTTGGGGGTTATCCCAACATTAGCCTTAACCTTGCTTCTAGTTGTTGTAGGGGACAAAGGGGGGTGGTCACCAAGTTGATTCTTTTTTTCTTTTTTTTCATGCACTAGCTATTAAGGCTATCAAGAGAGCAACTATCAATCCATTCTTCCCAATGAAAGATCTATTCAGGAGATGCATTGTTGATGAGTTGAAGGAGTTTTTCCTTTGATCCCTTGGGAACAGATGGGGCAATCTCTATCCCAAAATCCATTCTAGAGGGATGGGTCAGGGAAGCCAAAGGCCTGGGGGAAATCTTTTGAGGAGATATCTACCTGCCATTAGAGTAGGGGGTCTCCATCCTTAGAGCTTCTCTCTCATTGGGGAGGGGTGGTTCTTGCCTCTTATCATTTTGTCTCTTGTCATGTTGCACAAGCTCTTTCGGTGATATACCTCCCTCTTCAGCCATGGCTTCCTTGGGGGGGTTGCATCAGTTTTCACCATTTGAACTAGATCATCCATGTTAGCATGAATTTGCTTGGATATGTTCTACTTTTCTTACTTGCTCTCTCATGACTCTGAAGGCTTGGAGGGTTTGTGCCTCTAGATTAGCTTCTTCTTTCCTTTAGTGGAAGAGAAAGAAGGGATAGATTTCTTCTTAGCTATGTTTGAGGTGGTTAGCTCCTTGGTCTTCTATTTTTCTACCTTGGGGCATTGATGAGCCTTGTGACCAGCCTCCAAGCAAAGAAAGTAGGAAAAAAGAATAGTTTCATATATTAGTTTCTATATGTGCACTCCTAGTTTGGAATGAAAGGCCATACTCTCAGGCATGTCTATGCCTTCTCTAGCACCTATACAGATGTGTGCATAGTTGAGACAATACTTGGAAGCTATGATCGGATTCATAGAGAGGAGTTCACCAAAAGTCCTTGCAAGCCCCACAAAAAACATCCTCGTTCCAAAATTCTAAAGGTAGCTCGAGTAATCTAGCCTAGACAAGGGCTTGAATAAAAAAAGAGTCGCTCAAGTTTAGTTTGGAGGACCACTTCTGTAGCACCAGAGTGGATCAACCGAAAGCCCATTATGCTTAACAAAGAATATTTCCCAAATCTTCCGTGCATATGAAATCAAATGACATGAAACCATTCGTCATAGCCATGATTGAGACTTGGCCTTTGAGGGCCCAATTCTTCTTGATGTAAGTCCTGACATCATCAATGTTTGGTCTAGGCCCCAAAAATTTCCCAATCAGTGTTGAAACCATGGATTGAATGCTATGATCCACAATCTCATCTAGGATGGCAATAGCACAAGAGCCTTTCTCAAATTCAGGTAGAGTTTTGACCAGCGAGAAACAAGACTTACCTGAGGTTTTGACCCCACAAAGAGAAGACCATTTTGAAGCTCCTTTTTGGTCTACTTCAGGAATTGAAGGAATCTTGACCAATTCCTTGGGGGGGGATATCTGGGTCCCCATCCATGATCTTTGATTGGTCCCTAGTACCTAAAGCTACCTAACCATCCCCCTTATGACTTGTGTTCTAGTCTAGGGATCTGATCCTGATGATCCAAAGAAATCCTACCCTTACGTGAATTCAAATTTTAAAAATCTTTGTTCCCTTCGCTCCCTCCACTCTCGCTCATCATATCTTCTTTCTTTTTGGACATGTGCCTTGTTGTAATACCTATCCATGTGTTGACTCCTAGTTAGTGTAGAGGCCTTTATATTCAAAAACTCCTAGTGTACTTGTACATCAGTTGAGTATCATATTGTTATTCTGATCATACTTTCTTGGTACATTATGTGCTTGTGCTTGAGTTCCTTGATCTTGGATGATTTTTCCCTAAGGAAAATTCTTACATGGTATCAGAGCTATACCGATTTCTTACATGGCCTAAGGATGGTGGTTGTTTGACTATCAAATTTAACCTCACAGTTTGCTACCTAGACTCCTCTCCCAATTCAATTTTGATTTGATAGTTTGACTTTGGGAGGCCATAACTTAGTCATCTAGACTCCAAATTAGGTGCAACTTTTTTTATTTTGGGTAGAATTTCCTAAAATTTTCAATGGTGCTATTCTTTTCTAATTTTGGTTCATGGATTTGTCAAAAATTGCATTTTTTGGTGACTATACCTATCCAATCCTACATTTTGCAACTTCAAATGCTCCGTACGGGCTCTTCTGGACACATTTTTAAGTTCTAATTTTTTGAAAGTGCTTAATTTTTTGTCCACTTTCCAAAACTAAAATCATATATTTGTGTTGAAAAAAATATTACTTTCAGAAATAGGTCTTTTTCTGCATTATATTGCTTTGGTTACTCTTCAAAATTGTTCTACATATGAGCTACAATGCTTAGTACTAGATTTGAACCTCAAAAAGTAGTTGTAAACAACAAAATTAAAAGCCCACTCTTGTCCATTTTTTATAAGTGGCCTATTGTACATGCACTACATATAAAGTGCCAAAAGCATCATTTTTGGGAGGGTTCTTTGATTGAGTGAATAAGGGGGTGTCTCTTGTGTTTTTGTGTCTCTCTTTCTCTCTTGTGCTCTTTTAATTTTCTACATCATGGGTTCACCTAAAAATCCACTTCTAACTTCACACAATTATACTACATGGAAAGATATTGTATGGAGTAGATTAATGGAAAAAAGGTTTAAATTTATATGTTGATGGTACAATTACCAAACCCACTAATGCTACAACACTAGTTGATTGGAAAATTAAAGATAATCAAGCTTTAGAAATCATTAGGAGTTGTGTTCATAGAGATCTCTTCTTTCACATTTCTAGCTTTAAGGAAGCCAAGGCTGCTTAGGACAAACTTGAAGGGTTGTATAGTAAGGTGGATGAAGAAAAGGGATTCCAAATTAAGGATGACCTACTTTTATTGGATCCTAAGAATTTTGACACAATTCAAGATTATATCAACAAAGTCAATGAATTGAGAGCACTACTTAAAGATTGTGGTAATCCCATGAAGGATGATCGATTGATTCATCACATCATGAAGAGGCTACCTTCAAAGTATGCATCTTTTTTTTTGAGTTACAACACTCACAAGTTGACCATGGGAAGTGACTTCACTAAGTCGACATTTGATGCATTTGCAAAAATGTTGGTGTTTGAACAATCCAAGCTAATTGATATGGGAATTTTCAAGTCATCAAAGACAAAGGCATTGGTGGCTACTAATGAGAACCAATCAAATCAACATAGAAAAAATTCTACCAAAAACAAGAAAAAGAAGTGGAAGCAAAAATCACAATCAAAGAAACAACAATCTACCTCCTCATAGCAAGGCAATTCTTCTTCCAACAAGAAGGGAAACAATGATAAGAAGGATAAACTATTTTGTGCGTATTTCAAGAAACTAAATCATGATGAGCATCATTGCAAGACTAAGAGAATTGATGAGTTGGAAAACTTACTTAGGAAGAACATAATCAATTTGCAAAATGCAAAATGCTTCCAAGGGTTCAACTCCACCCACTTCAAAGGGAAAAGGGAAATCACTTATGGCAGGTTCCTGTTCTTTAGCGGAATGGATTCTTGACTCAGGTTCCTCATATCATATGTGTTCTTCAAAAGGAGAATTTTCTTCATTGAAGTAGTCTAAGGTACCTCACATCTTTGTAGGAGATGATACAAAAATGGAAGTTGAAGGGAAAGGACAAGTTGAGATGGAAAATGGGGAATTCAAAGAATTTCTCCATGTTCCCAACCTTAGCTATAATCTCCTTTTAATCTATTAAATCACTCACTATGGAGATGGCAATAAAGTTGAGTTCCTTCTTGATTCAGTAATGGTGTGCAATCGTAAAGATGATTAATTGGTTGTACTATCCTTTCTCCCACTTTGTGCCTAAGTCTCCTTCACATGCCTTGTTAACACAATCTCAATCACAAAGAAATTTATGGCATGAGTAGTATGGGTGTCTTGCCTTCTGCTATCTTCATCAACTTTTCTCAACAAATATGGTCAAAGCTCTACCCACAATCAAATTTTCTAAAGGTGAATGTTCAACTTATTCAATGGATATGCATCTTGAAGAGAAGAATGATGAATGTAAGTCTTGAAGAGCATCAGTTCTTCTTGAGTTGGTTCACATAGGTCTAGCAAGTCCTTTTGTGGTAACATCAATTAGCAAGGGTTGCTACATCCTCACTTTCATTGATGACTTTTCACATTACACATGGGTCTACTTTTTTGATCACAAGAATGAAGTGTTTGATAAGTTTCTAGCCTTCAACAGTCATGTTTAGAAGCAATCAAGTAAAGCCATCAAGGTTCTTTGTATGTAAAATGAAAGTAGATATGTGAACTCAAGACTTAGAGACTTTTGTGAACTTGAGGGTATTGATCTTCAGAATCTAGTAGCATTTAGTTTGCAAAAGAAAAATGGTGCAAAAATTTAAGTTAGAACTCTTAAGTCTATATCAAGTTGCATGAGTCAAGCCAAGTCTCTTGATCCATCACTTGAAATCGAAGCTACAAGAAATGCCAATCAATACTTAATAGGTCTCCTCATTTTTCTTAGATGGAAAAACTCCTTTTGAGACATGGTGCAATAGAAAACTAGTTGTGAAACAACTCAAAGTCTTTGGTTGTCCAACATGGGCAAATACATCTTCATGGGAATTTAAGACACCACCACCAAGGTCTTGTACTTTCATAGGATATGAAGATAATGTTAAAGCATATAGACTTATGGATCTTGAGACTCATGAGATTTTCATAGAGAGGAATGCTCACTTTAAGGAAAGTTCACCTAACTTATCCTCTAATCCTCTCTGTACTTCATACATTGTGGAAATTGATAGTGAAAATAGTGGTAGTCATTCAACAAATTTAGATATGTGGGATCTTATTGAGAGCTACAAGATGAGGTCATAGCATTAGCACATTCCACATGCATATATTTCTATAGTGATAGGTCCATGTAATTCAGCATAGTTGGTACACCTTGTCTTCCAGCTCTAGCATTAGGGGATGACTTCTTGACAAAAATTTTAGGTTTGTTTGTTGAGTCATACATAGTAGATTTGGGAGACATCATCGATGATATACATCTTCTCTTTGATGAAGAAGATCCTTCTTCAGTTGTTGTGAGGGCTCACTCTAACCCTCCTGTCCATTCTCTACATGATCAGTCTTTCCAAGTTGATATGATTATGAATCCTTATGTACAACAATTGTAGGAGGTCTCTTTATCATTTGAGGAGACACAAAATTCTTTGGGATATGTTCTACATTTACCCTTGTTAGATCTAACCATGTTCTTTTGAACAACATTGGAAGGGGCCCTAGTTAGTATCAACATAGAGATAGTTGAGCAGGTTTCAGAGACTCCATCCATTTTTGGGATTATTTCTACACATTAGGGAAGCATCTCATTTGTACCTTTGATATTGTTTCTTCCAAAGGGGAGGAACAGTATTCAACAATCATGGATTAGCTTCTACATTATAGCGGCTATCACTAATGGGAATTCTACATTTTGGGGGGAGGGGGGGGGGGGGGGGGGAGGGAACTAACTTGTCTCCTTTCTTCTTCTCTTTTATGGGGCAGACCTTTTCCTCTATTGGGATTGTGTTCTTCTCATACTTCTCTATTGTATATAATTGATGTATGTTGTAATGGGGGGGTCTTGATTACTCCATCCATCCATGCATTTTGATTTTTCATCTCTCTTTCTAGGGGAGGGTTTTTCCCATGAGGTTTTTCCTCTTTCTCCACTTTATGAGAGATTGCATTTCATTTTTACATGGGTACCTAACATGGCCTAGTAGTTGGGACCCATTATGCATTTTCATCCTAGCTTTTGTAAGCTAAGTGCATTCCCCTAAGTTGCACTTAAGGGGGGGTGTTGGTGTAAATAAGTATTCACTATTTACACTTCACTTAAGTTTACTTAAGTCAATGCATTATTTTATTATTTATTAGGTTGACACTTCAGAGTTTGCATACTCATATGAGTTGTCATGTTGACAACACTAGAGTAAGAAAATCTAATTCAAAACATGGTGTCTACAACACTAGAGTTTGCATAATTAACTGAGTTGTCATGTTGACAACATAGTTATTCACACTCTTATTTTAGCACATGGTGTCTACAACATAATTTTATTAGTTACACTTTTGTAGGCTTATCCTCTCATCATTGCACTAACTCCTGCGCTTAATGGAGGATAATCCACTCCTAGTGGACATGTGTTTTGTTGTAAGACTTATTAGTGTGTTGAATCCTAGTCAATCTAGAGGCCTTTATATTCAAGCACTCCTAGTGTACTTGTACATAAATTGAATATAATATTGTTGTTCTGATCATACTTTGTTGATCCATTCTATGCTTGTGCTTGAGTTCCTTGATCTTGAGTGATTTTTCCCTAAGGAAAATTCTTGTAGACCTAATAGTCATTTTTAAATCCTTTAACTAGGTGACATTCTAATGGAATGTTCTAAAGTCCTCTAACAAGGCTCACTCCTAATAAGGTGATTGAAATTGTTTAACCATGCCACATTTAACAGTGTGTATTGTAACCTTTAATAGGGTTGGCCTTTCATAAGGCATCACTTCAGAAGAGTGAGAATTAGTAGGATGTTACTGGTGGTTTTTCCCAAATTGGGTTTCCACATAAAATCCTTATGTTAAATTATGTGAATGTTCTTATGGTATTTCATATTTATATTTTTGCAAAGTTAATTTGACCTAGGACAATAATCTATTGAGTTAAGGTATTGTATGATCTAATGGATGCATGAATGTTATGGTTTTATGGATATGGGTTTGTTAAGCATTAAAATGTTTTATTTATACATCTATACCTTGGATAACTAGTTCACCCCCCAACAATTATTCTAAAACAATTCCATCAATTAGTATCAAAGAATTGGTTCTTGTGAGGATATAGTTTGAAGGTACTAAAAGCTAAAGAACAAGATGTATAGAAAGGATGTGCCCAAACTAAACAAGGAAAACTTTCCTACATGGAAAAGTCTAATGAAGCTACATCTAGGAGGTCTTAGAGATTATTCTTAGTCAACTATAGATGTTGAACATGTTGATCCTAGTGGAGCTCTTATTGCTGATGATCTAAAAAGGAAGAACAAACATAATTAGGAAATGTTAGAGATTGCTTCTTCCTTAAGCTACTCAGAGTTTGATGACATTAAAGGATGTGACACTAAAAAGAAGATGTGGGATGCTATGTAAAAAATCTATTAAAGAGATTAAAAAAAATTGAGAGTCAAACATGAAAGTCTAAGAGGTAAATTTGATGACACAAGAATGCAAGAAGGTGAGACCATTGTTCAAAACTATACAAGAATCAAAGATGTTGTGAATACAATTAGAGAGCTGATGGTGTTATTGAAGATGGGACTATAATAAACAACATATTAAGAACATTATTACCTATCTATGCTATTAAAATATCTTTGATACAAGAACTAAGGTGTATTCTTAGTAGTAATCTGACCCTTGAAGGACTACTAGGTAGGCTTACTTCCTTTGAACTCTTTAATTTTGATAAGTTCAAAACAAAAAAATGTTGAAACTGCTTTCAAAGATAAACTGTCATTGAAAGAATCTAAAGAGAAAAAGAAAAAGGTCAAACATATTTATAGTGATAGTGATATGAGTGAATATGATGTAGAAGATGTTGAAGCACTACTAGCAAGGATATTTCATAGAGGCAAAGGGAAATACAAAGGTAAGCTACCTATCATGTGTTTTAATTGTAATGAGGTTGGTCGCATTTTTGCTAGATGTCTAGAGAAGAAGAAAAATAGAAGTGGAGACAAGTACAAAGGTAAAATAGATGAGAACAACAAAGATTATAAAGATAAAGGAAATAAGTCTTGCTACATTGCTGAAGAGGAAATAAAAGATGTATTTGATGACCATGATGATGAAGTTGTGTATGTTTCTATTAAGGATGATTCTGATGAGGATGAGGCAACTGCAGTGTTATCTTATGTGAACAAGAGTGATAGATGGATCATTGATAGTGGATGTTCACATCACATGACTAGAGATAAAAGTAAGTTCATTACTCTTAATTACTATATTGGGAATAGCATAATTTTTGGTAATGATGCACCCTATCTGATAAAAGGTAAAGGATCAATCAAATTGATGGAAAAGATCATGTGTGATAATGCTTATTATGTAGAAGGACTTAACTATAACTTGTTGAGTGTGTCACAACTAAATATTTCAAGTTGCAAAGTTGAATTTGAAAAAAAGAAAACAAAGTTCTATGAAAATCTATTTTATATTGACATGAATGATGCTACTTGTCTTGTTGTAGAATTTGATGATGTGTGGCTACAATACAAGAGGTTATGTCATGTTAAGTTTGATAACTTAGTCAATATTAATAACATGAAAAGAGTCAGAGGATTGCCTAAACTAAAGAAACTTGATAATGTAATTTGCAAATAATGTTAGTTAGGCAAGATGACAAAGTCTAGTTTCAAAAGTAAGACTCAATCCTCTAAAGAAATACTAGAATTAGTTCATACTAATTGTGTGGACTAATTGATGTGCAAAGCTACAAAGGTGACAAGTAAATTATCCTATTTGTTGATGATTATTCTAGGATAATGATAGTTATGTTTCTGAAGAAATTTTTTGACGCTTTTCAAATGTTTAAGTGGTATTTGGCTAGAGTTGAAAAGGAGACTAGCAAAAGCTTGAAATTTTTGAGATCTTACAGAGTTGGAGAATTTACATCAAATGAGTTTGAAATATTATGTAATGAGAGAGGAATCAAAAGCTAGATTTCTACACTTAGGACCCCTCCAAAAAATTGAATTGCTGAAAGAAGGAATAAATATGTAATAGACTATGCTAGAAAATTGATGATGGAGAAGAATTTTGCTTTGAAATACTTGAGAGAAGTTGTAAGTACAACTGTCTATACCTTGAACCAAGTACAAGTCAAGAAAGGTACTCATTCAACACCTTTTGAATTATGGTATGGATACTCACCCAATGCAAAATATTAAAAGGTATTTGGAAGTAAGTGCTACATTCTTAAGGACAATAGAAATGGTAAATTTGATGCTAAAAGTGAAGAAGGTATATTCCTTGGCTATTCCAAAAAGAAAAATATTATAATTATTTAAATACTAATACTAACAATGTTTTGGAAAGTGCAAATGTGAAATTTGATGAATATACATAGGTACATGAAACTGGACCTATGAAGGAACCTAAAGAGTACAAATATGTTTAATACTTTTATGAAGATATGCCTGCTAATGAAGGTGTTGTGAATCAAGTTGTAAATCAACAAAAACAAGTGTTAGTGACTATCGAGTCACACATAATAGATGTCAAGTTGCATTCAGGAACCGAGTTACATTTAGGAGTTAATTTGCAAAAAAAAGCTAAGGTACATTCTAATTCTAAAATAAGTATACATGAAAGGGATGTTGATTTAGCTGAAAAAGAAGTACATGGTAATTCTAAAGTTGATAGACCCATTGAAGAAAGAAGAGAAAAAATGAAGATTTTCAAAGCATGTAAGAAGACATCATTCTACTAGACAAATTATTGGAGATAAAGTAGATAGACCAATGACAAGGAATAGATTGAAAAGTGTTGCATGTTCTTTGAGTATGCATGAGCCTAAGTCAATGAAAGATGCATTAGAGAATGAAAACTAGAGTAAATCCATGAAAGAACAAATTGATCAGATTGAGAAGAAAAAGACATGGACTCTTGTACTTAGACCAGAGAAAAATAATGTGATTGGAACAAAATTGATATAAAAAAATAAGTTAGATGAGAATGTTGAAGTCACAAGGAATAAGGCAAGATTAGTTTGAAAGGGGTATCCACAAGAAGAAGGGATTGACTACGGAGAAACTTTTTACCTAGTTGCAAGATTGGAAGGAGTAAGAATTGTTCTTACTTACTCTGTATACAAAGATTTCAAAGTTTATCAAATGGATGTTGAGTCAAAATTTCTAAATGGTATACTAGAAGAAGAGGTTTACACAGAATACCCTAAAGGATTTGTTGACCCAAACAAAAAGAACATGGTATGTAGACTACAAAAATCTTTATATGGTTTAAAGAAAACCCCAAGAGCATGGTGTGAGAGGTTTCACAATTATCTTGTGAAGATTGGTTTTGAGAGCACTAATGATAATAGTAATCTGTACTTGAAAACATAAGGAGGTAAAGGTATTTTATCAGCTGCAATTTTTGTTGATGATATCATATTTGGAGGTCAAAATGCATTATGTAAATCATTTGTAAATAAAATAAAGGAAGAATTTGAGATGTCTATGTTGGAGAGGTCAAGTTCTTTGTTGGGTTGCAAGTATATCATATGAAATATGGTATTTACATTAGTTAGTCTAAGTATGCAAAGGAAATACTAAATTTTTTTGTATTGGAAGATTCAAAACTAGTTAGCACTCTTATGATAACATGGTACAAACTTTCAAAGATGGATGATTCTACTAAAGTAAACCAAACATTGTACATATCTATGATTAGCAAGTCACAATATGTAGTACATAGCAAACCTAACATTACATTATCTATTGGGATTGTTGCAAGATTTTCTACAGATCCTAAGGAGAATCATTTGATGGCTATAAAGAGAATTATGAGATATCTAAAAGAAACAAAGGATTATGGTCTATACTAGAAGAAAAATGACAAATTTAAGTTGAGAGCCTATACAAATGTTGATTAAGCTAGCAACATTGATGATAGAAAGAGTACAAGCGATGAAGAATTTTTCTTAGGAAAGAGATTGGTCACTTGGACAAGTAAGAAATAGAATTATATATCTCAATCTACTATTGAAGATGAATATGTGGTTCTTGTAGTAAATTGTACAAATATGGTATGGATCAAACAACTACTCAAAGTTATGAAGGAAGAAATTACTAAACCTATGGTACTTTATTGTGATAATACAAGTGTTATAAATATATCAAAGAACCTTATAATGCACACAAAGACAAAGAATATTGCAATCAAGTATGATTAGTTGAGAGAGTTGGTTCAAGAGAAAGAAGTAAGAAGAAAATATGTGAATACAAAAGAATAGATAATTGATATATTCACAAAAGCTTTACCTAAGGATGCACATGAATATATTAGAGGTAAAATAGGGGTGATACCCCTATCAAAAGCTACTTGAACAATAAGAGAAGTGCCCTACATCAAAAGATCTTACTTTAGGAGCTATCAAAAGTAATGAAGAAACTGAATTAGAAGATTTATAGTCACATGGAGGGTGACAGAGGGAGAACTTGAATTGATTATATCTACATGAATAGATGACAAGTCTTTGGCATTATTGTCAAAGAGGGAGAAATCAGAGAAAGATTATTGTTAAAGAAGAACAGAGTAAGAGGGTGAAAATGAAAAATCTTACATTAGCCTAAATAGAGGAAGGACATATACTGATAGAGGGAGAAATTTCAAAGATATTATTTTATTTTTGGTATTGGTTTGCCATCAATGCCAAAGTGGGAGATTGTTGAAAAGTAAAGATTGTTTTGAAGTGAAGATCTTGTAGTGGAACAATCATTATTTTGTCAATAATGTCAAACTTGCTACTTGTTGGTGATATAATTGCTTTTTGGTTTGAATTTTATCATTTGGTTGATTGATGAAGAGGATTTGAAAAGAGAGATAACAAGAGAACCTAGAGAAAAGGTTGAGTTATTTGGTGTATAAAAAAAGCACTAAGATCAAATAAGACATTGATGCTACAATGTACAGTTGATCTACTTAAAGTTTGTAATGAAAGATTACTCAAGAAAAGACTCGAAGAAGATCAAATAAGAAAAGTGTCTACCAGGTCTTGTCAAGTAATTAATGCAAGTTGAGTAGAAAATAGTAGAAGCTGAGTGAAAGTTAGTATATGCCAACTAAATTTTAGCTGGTGTTGAGCATCAATAAACTTTAGTATTTTCCAAATGAACTAGTTTTGTTCAAGTGATAGAATAGTATAAATGTTGAGTGACAGTAAATAGTGCTAAATCAAACATTTGACAAACCTAGGCTAACTATTTCAATTTCTTGAATTATGTGAAGCGTGTGGAAGATGACAATAATGAGTTGGTGGTAAAAAATTCAAGAAAACTATTTTGAGGTGAATTCAAGGAAGATTGTAGAAGAAGTTTCTAGAATGAACTCAAATGGAAAAGTGAGTAGATTTATTGAATTGTACCTAACCCTAAAATGGGCAATTTAGGTTAAGAAACAAAAGATCTAAATTTTATATTTATAGAGATGTTTGATCAAAAGAAATTGTTGTCAAGTATGAGAGCCTAAGAAAGACAAGAAGTCTAGGGTATTGCTTCATGTAGTGGTCGAACAAAGGAAACTACAGTTGGCATACAAAACAAGAAGGCTTAAAGGGGATGAATTCTTGAAGGGTGAACAAGATATCAGAGCTAAAGAGTATGAATACCAAGAAAAATGGACGACTAAACTAGAGATCTATAATCTACAAGTGAGTTGCAAGTATTTATCAAATCAAGTCCTACTATTACTTTCTAAGAATTTTACTAGTTTGGATAAATCCTTTGGATTAAGGTTGACCGAATAGTCATTTGTAAATCCTTTAACCGAGTGACATTATAATGGAATTTTTTGAAGTCCTCTAACAAGGTTCACTCCTAACAGGGTGATTGAAATCCTTTAACTAGGCCACATTTAATAATGTGTATTGTAACCTTTAATAGGGTTGGCCTTTCACAGGGAATCACTTTAGAAGAGTGAGAATTAGTAGCATGTTACTGGTGGTTTTTCCCAAATTGGATTTCCATGTAAAATCCTTGTGTCAAATTATGTAAATGTTCTTATGGTATTTCATGTTTACATTTTTGCAAAGTTATTTTGGCCTAGGATAGCAACCTACTGAGTTAAGGTATTGTATCATCTAATGAATGCATGCATGTTATGATTTTATGGATATGGATCTATTAAGCATTGAAAAGTTTTATTTATACATATGGACCTTGGATAAATGATTCACACACACACCCCCCCCCCCCCCCCCCTCTTAGCTATTCTAAAATGATTCCAATAGTGAACATTGAAAAAAATAGGAAGGCATCTAGAAAACTAGGAAGACGAGATGACTCTAAACTTTTCAATCCTCGTAGTAGTAAGAAAAAAAGAAGGTAACAAGTTCCATGTTGCAAGAAAGAAGCCTGAGGAAGATAACATAGATCATATGCTAGCCATATTAAAGAACATGAATTCTTAAGCTCAAAATGCTCAGAGAGAAAATACTATTAATAAATGACACTTCAACAATTTTAGTAGACATAATAAGATGCAAAATTTTCCCTATACCACCCAATGGGAAGATGGGAAACCTATTGTTCCTCTTGCTAAAAATACTAGTGAAAAGAATACACCTCATCCCTTATAAAAATCATCTATCAATTTTTTTGATGATCTTCAATAGTTCTTAGTCTGTCAGTTGCCTCATGCACTAGAATATTGTGTTGTTGAATTGTCTTTTATTGCTGATCCAAATAGAAATGAAGAATAATATGATCATGAGAATGGTGTTGAAGATGTTGGATGTAATATGTTTGAGTCATATTATGATGATGCTTCTAAATGTGATTATGCTCATGAAAGAAGATAGTTCTATACTACAATATATTAGAAAATATTCTCAGATGAAGATGTTGGGGTAGAATTAACTTGTAATATGGTTTCATCAAAAAATGAGGTGGCTTTAAGGATGCATACTAAAGAATAAATTGATCAGATCACTACTAACATGGTTGCCCAAGTATAGACTAGAGGTATGTTACAAAAGATTGAAGGAAACAAAGTGTCTAGTGTCTTTATCAAGAAGATCGATCCCAAGAAAGTAGAAGGTAGTGAGCCTAAGGATAAAAATAATATAAAGGTTAAGACTATGAATAAAAAATGGGAAGCCAAGAAAGGGGATACTATAAAAGTTCCTAAAGTTTAGACTAATGACAATAAAAAAGAAGAAAAATCAATGGTGGTCACTATTTTGAGTGATAAGAAGAGGAATCAAAACATTGCAAGTTCATACGACAAATAAAAGCAAGTAAAAGGTATTTCCATTGATAATCTTACTATTTCTCCAATTGATATATTTTCAGTACTATCCCAAATTATAGTAAAAGTTCCTTCATCATAATTGTTAAGAATCTCTAAACATACAAGTAAATACATAGAATGGGTGAAGGATGTAGGTGATAAGGTTAGTCATGACTGCAATTCAAAGAAAATCCCTAATGAACATGAAAAAGAGATAGAAGATGAGGTTGTTGTGTCTCATATCCCACCCATGTATTTAGATGATTTAGTAAATCAATATTTAGCAAGTGTTTAACCCTTTTTCTTGAGCATTATTGTGAATGAGAAGACATTGAAAAATTGTATGATTGATTCTGGAGCATAAAATATAGTAATGTCTTTTGAGATAATGAAGGAGCTAAGGTTAAAAGTGGATACACCTTAGGCAAGATGTTGTGCTATGGATAAAAGATAAATTACTATTATAGGAATAATAAATGCAATGCCTTATAAGTTGTCTTCTTATCTTCAAAAAGAACAAACAATGAGTGTGCTAATTGTAGATATCCCTCCCTAATATGGCATGTGTAGCAATAGCGGGGAGGGAGTCTATAATGTGATTTGTCATATGCAATTTTTCACATTGATGGTAAGTTGGTAAGAATAAATAGACAGCCCAAAAGTGTATATATGATTGAGCAAGAAATTAAAGATGATATGACATGCTTTATAGATACTAATATTAATGCTTTTAGGGCTAAAGTTTTACTGTTGAAAAAGGAAAAGGTTAAATTTACCATTACAATAGAAGCTAATTCAAAATTAGAAAAAGGAGATCTATGGATGATGTACTTTGATGGAGCCTATTGCAAGGAAGGATGAGGGGAAAGTATTCTTTTGATTTCTCCTGATGGTTGCACTTATAAGTTCTCTTTAACTCTAAACTTTCCATGTACAAACAATATAGAAAAGTATGAGGCCCTGTTGTTAGGATTGAGACTAATTGACAAACATTGTATTAAGTGCTTGTATGTTATTGGTGATTCTAAATTAATTGTTTCAAAAGTAAGAGGAGTATATGTTTCTAAGAATAAAAGACTAAAACAATATAGAAATTTTGTTTGGGATATGATGGAAGTATTTGATGCTTTTAGGATAGCATGGAAGGATAGGAGTAATAAAAGGATGGATAACTTGCTAGCTAATCTTGTTGTAAAACCTAATGATATAACCTTTGCTAGCCTATCAAAAGTAGAAGTACAAACTAGAACCTCAGTCCCTGATAATATCTAGAATTGGCAAGTTTTTTAAGAAGGATATTATAAGATTTCTAAATTGTGAGGCTCAACTTTGGGGACAAGAAATTGATTGTGCAACACTTATATAAACTATAGATGATAAGGATTGTTGAAATTCCAGTCATGTTTGTTATTAGTGACATACACTTATTTATATTGTGAGTTCATACCAAGCATATTATACAGTTAATAGTGTTAACCAAGCATTCCAGTTGTTACTAAGTTCTACAGTTGCTACCAAGTCCTATGGATAGATTTTAGTTTGCACCAAGCAGTTACTACAAAGGTGATGATTAGCAATGTAAACTGAGCATATTAGTATATGCTAAGTTTACTAGTGCAAAATGGGTTGTGTAGTACTTATCGAGTTCACAGTTGATGTGATGAGATTCTAGTGTTAACCGAGCTACTCAGTGTTAACCAAGAGACTCAGTTTATACTAAGCTCAAGGTGATAGTGGTTATCGAGCTATGTAGTGTGAATCAAGTGATTCAATTTACATGCCAAGTTTAAGAGTATTCACCAACTCACTAGAGCAAACCAAGTTCAAGTCTACTTGGAAGTGATTAGTATGGACCAAGTTTCTATGTCTACTAAGTGCATGATGATACTGAGCATTGGCAGTGGATGTCGAGTATCGAAACCTCACCAAGTTAGTCTTCAAAGCCTGAGTTTGTACACTTTGGTCAACTTTGTAATATTTTTGTAAACTTGTATTGTGGTCAAATTTGTAATTATGTAATTGGATTTGTATATATGTAATGTATTGTATCACATCCAAATCATGTAAGGAAGTAATGTAATCATCAAAGAAGAGAAGAAGAGAAAATTACAAAGGCTACAATAGTATAAGGAGCAGAAAAGATTCATGTATCACAACAAGGTGATTTGTACACTCAGAGGAATCTCATTCGGCAAACCAAGTTGCATATCAGAGATCAACCACTACTTCATCCTAATAGGTGAATCACTCAAATCCTTTAACAAGATAGACCTAACAATCTTATGTAAATCTCTTTATCGAGTGCATACTTCATTGTACATTTGTAACTCCTTTTGCAAGGTGGACCTAGTAGTCCTTATTGCTCCTAATAGGGTAAATCATCAAAACTAAGCCTTAACAACCAACTTTATACTATAGTACTAATGCTTGTGGGTATCATCCCCACCCTAGTTAACAACCAACTTTATACTATAGTACTAAAGCTTGTGGGTATCATCCCCACCCTAGTTTTACTTTCTATTTGAAAGATTTTTGGGTCACCATATCTTGTGTTAAAGTGTTGTGTATGCTTTCATATTTTTAGTTTCTAATGCATGTAGTTAAATCAAAATTCATCTAAAGGATTAATTTCTAATTGGGATACAAAATTTAGAAGTTGCTAATTCATCCCTCCCCTCTCAACAACTTAGCTTGTCATAATATTTTCAATAATTGGTATTAGAGCATTGTGGTTCTTGAATAAAATTTTAACAACTTGAGAAAAGGTTGAAGGCAGTGGAGTTATCCAAACTTGACAAAGCTATTGATAATGAGAAGCTAGATTTGGAATTGGACATTAGACAACTCAAGAAAGCAAAAGAGCAACTCTTCCAATCCCTAAAAAGAAGACAAGATCTTGCAATCTAGATGAATGATTCAATCTACATTGAAGAAAGAATTGAAGACATCCTTTCAAGAAATTCAGATGAAGTTAATGAAGCAATAAAGGAACTATTGGAAAAGAATAGTGTTGTTCAAGCAGAAGTAAAAAAACTAAGAAGAGGGCAAGAAATTTAGTCAATAAGATTGTGTGAAGTCATGGAAGAGAAAAACAAGATAAGAGAAGAGATAGAAGGAAAGAACAATGAAATTCAACACCTATCCCTTTAGCAAGCAGATTTCATTGATCAGTTCACTAATGCAAATGAATAAATCATGAACCTAAGGTTAGAAAATGAAACATTGCAGAATGATCTAAATATTGAAAGACAAACCAATCAAGGAATGGTGAAATCTCAAGCAGACATGAATTAGTTGAATGAGCAAAGTCACTTCAAAAAAAAAGGGAAAGCATGAATTGGATATATAGAAGAAGGTGAAACATCCAAGAAAGGAGCTCAAAAGAATAAACCTACTTGCAGTCACTGTGGTAAGATAGGTCATACTTCAAAAAAAAATTGGAGCAATGGAAAAGAAAAATTTAATGGAAAATGCTATAATTGTAATCAACATGGTCATAAAGCAAATGAATGCAAAGAAAAACCAAAATTTGAAGGAAAATGTCACAAATGCAAGAAGCATGGGCACATGTCATCAAAATGAAAAACCAAGATATTAAATCCAACAAAAAAAATTGTGGAAACTATATCTGGTTGGGACTATAACACTTGGTGCAAATGTCATTATTGTGGAGAATTTGGACACAATGGAATGAATTGTGTAAAGCATCACATGAGGAAGAAAGATACTAACAAAAGATGTTTCATTTGTACAAAACTTGGTCATGTTGCCAAGAGCTATATGAACATTAGAAGAATTGAAAATGAAAAGAAGGCAAAAGCTAATAACATTAGAAAGAAAATGAGACAACAATGGGTTCCAAAGGCCACTGAGAATGCAAGTTCGAGCAATGATAATCAAGTCACTCAAGAATTGGGTGACTCCACCATTTCCACTTGATTTCTCAAAGGAGAATTGGAACTAGGCTACTAAAGAAGACATCTAAATTAGTTCCAATTGATAGGACAAAAGATCTATATCAACATTCAAGATTAAAATAGATCACTGAGTAAAAGGTATCAGTTTCTACTAAGTCACCTTCTTTACTAAGTAAGTTTGGGTCAAAAACTCTATCGAGCAAGGTTGGGTGTAACTAATTCTTATGTAGTTACTGAGTCACAAAAGACTCCATTAAGTAATCAATGCAAGGAAAGTGGATGACAATCTATCAATTTGATCTAACATTTGTACCAAGAATTTATGGCAAAATTTAATAAAAGGAATGAAATTGAAGTCATTTTTATTGTGAATTTTCAAAGAGCTATTTGCACAAAGTGATCTTCAAAAGCATTCAAGAAATTTGAGAAAATTGTTAACAAAAGTTTTTGAATTCTCTCAAAATCTATCGAGTGAAGATGGTAGCTACTAGTAGTAAAGTGAAATTAGGTTTAGACATGTTGGTTCATGGTGTAGAATGGAAGGCACCAAATTTCAATCTCACTCCTGCAATTATGGAAACCCTAGATTAGAGTGGAGTGCAGTTGCAAATCCCTCTCAAGGTACTGTTAATCAATGATATATGTTCTCATTTTAAATGTGTGATTTAGGATATTGGTACAATGGTGTATTGAAACTTGAGCACCAACATCTCAAGTCTAAAGGTTTAACTCATATTCCTCACATGCAACAAGATTTCCAAGTGAAATGGATTAGATTTATCCTTAGTCATGTGCACAATGGTTAGCTATGGCTAGAGCAACCAATTCTAATAACCAAGAAGATGTTTCATAGGATCACTAGTCTCCCATTGTTAATAAAAGATAAAATGACTAAAACCCTAGGTCAGGTCAAACTAGAGAAGAAAACCCTAGCCAAGGAGGATTGCAAGGGAATGAACATTAGCAGTGTCACTGACATGGAATTTGAGTTCAATATTCATGTCATTGTACACAAAATCTACAGTTAAAGTAGATTGAACAACATATCATATGAAGTAGTTAATTTAGCTTACAAGGTAGTCAAGAATAACCTTTCTCTTGACCTTGCTGAGCTACTGTTGAATCAATTCAACAAGAATATGGAGAGCATCAAAACATCCAAGAATAATCCATGTAAGTTTGGCTCACTTTTGACATGTTTATTTTTCTATGTTCATAAATTCTTTCCATCAAAAGGTACTATTGTGTGGAGGAACGATGTGCCAGTACTTTATCAAATAAATGAATACATTGTTAAAATGGGAGTAAATTATACTACTATCATGTATAATTATTTTGATCATTGAAGGAGAAAATGAATTAAAAAAATTGAATCCCCAAGAAACTAGTTGAGGACTATAAAGATGATGTTTGTTTTATGGTGGATAGTGATAATGTGTAATTCAGGCAGTTAGGCCTAGAATTGCATGGGTGGAGCCTCTAGGATATGAGGTAAACTTTGATGAAATAAAGGATATAATTGAGGCACTGATGAATGAGCCAATGGATCCCAAAGCAGCCAAATTTAGCACACGTGATGAAGCTAAGGCCCAAATAGAATTGGAAATCAAGCTCCCTCAGGTGGTTAACAAAGGAAAGAAAAGGATTGCCAAGTTGAAAACAAGTTCCACTCTCCTATTGATCGAGGGAAAAGGTGAAGATGAAGAAGTAGAGGATGAAGAATTAGAGGAAGAGGAGCCACTAAAGAAAAAGGGAAACATAATCATTACTAAGCCTGTCAAGACATTGACTGTAGTATTCACCAGGAGATCCTCCAGGAAGAAACCAAACAAAGGAGGAGACATAATTTTCTAGAGGTCTCCACCCACATTTGAGGAGAGAATGGAAGTATTGGAATCAGGTTCTAGAATAACAAACTTCAAGGCATTAAAATATGAGACCAGAACAATTGATGAGTAGAAATAGATTGAAGACATATTTATAACTAAGATGGGTAAATGAAAATACTCACCTGAACGGCTCACTTAGCATATTCTAGATGCATTAATGAACAAGATCAAGCCAAGATGGGAACAAGCAATGAAAATTGCAAAAGATATTCATGAGTAGACCTTGAGACAGCTTATGCCAAATTTGACTAACAAGGAAGTGAAATAATCTTTAAAGAAAAATGAAGAAGAATTAACTTTAAGATTCATTTTGTCTTATTTTGTTGAATGAAATAGAGCATGTTGTGAAGAATGCAACAAATACCTGGAAGAATATCTATCTTCTTCACAAACCAAGTTATTTTTTGATTAGTATAAGTGACAAGGATGAAGATGATGATCAAGAAAAAGATGTGGAGAAAGATGATGATGAAGTAACTCATTTTGATAAGGTTGATGATGAAGAGGAATAGGAGAAAGAGGCTATTAAGGAAGGTACACAAGATGTTGAGGAAATCAACCCAGTTAAGATTGTTGTACTGGTTATAGCCTCACTTCCTCACTCTCTAAGAAAAATGCTGATAACATAAAGCATGGAGAAAACCTCAATAGGATTGATTGTGACAAGCACTACAAGCACAAGCATTCAATCAATCTTTGTACAGTCCAATTTAGCACATCATTGAATAAAGTGTCAAACACTTCATCTACCAAGCTTCAAGTTGTACCCTATACATCAATTTTGTGAGGCCTCGCCCCAACCCATCATAGTATAGTGGATAAATTATTATTTTGATACTCATGACTCAATATGTCGAGAAACTATCAGATACACTGAACGTTATTATGTTATTTTATGTTATGTGATGTTTTACTTTCAAATTTTTAAATATGTTATTTAATGTTTTATGAACATGTATACTGATGATGTAGTAGAGAAAGTGAATGTAGAAGTAGGACTATGATTAGCACTTGGATTATGCAATTTTAGTGCTTAAGTATATGAGTAGATGAGAGATAAATAGTTAATTAATTAAAAGATTATGTTCTGAGTTATGTGATTATCATAATGAGTTATATATATATATGCATGCGATTTTCTTGAGCTACTGATGTGTGCAATGAGTGTGCAAGATATTTAAGATGAGAAATCTAACAGAGAATCAGAAGTGAACCCTATGTACCATTTATGGAAATTAGGGTTGAGTCTAACAAAAGATGCAAACCTTGTTGTTCATATTTTATTTGTATCATGAGTTGAATGAATGTATCATTCTGTAATCAATAATTGTTACTATTTTGTAACAATAATTTTATAGTCTCACTTGACACTCATGATTTGTATATGCATTTTAGCATGATAGTTAGGATTAACTGAGTACCTTGAAGATCTAAGTTGGACTAGGTTATTGACCTTTTTCTAATTAGTTAGTAATCAAGATTAATTACCCTAATCAAGATTAGTGATTATCTTCATTTTAAAGGTTGTTAGAAAGTCCTTAAATTTCCAAGCTTTTTGTTAGGTCTCTTATTAGTCCTAGAAGCCACAAATCATGAAAACTAAGTACCTAATGGGTATGGGTATGGGTTGGAGGCATTTTCCACCCCCTAGCCCCTTTTGTTGACTTTTATGGTCACCAAAAAACCCCATTTTTGCTTTATTGTGAAAATTGAATGTTTTCACCATGAGTTGGATAAGTTTAACTCCACCTTGAGGTTAACCTTATGAAAAATTGAGTTAGAAGTCTCTAGAACCTTAAGCAAGTGGGGGAGTTATTACATTTTTGAATGTGGTTGAGTTAGTATTTTATTTAAAGGCGAATTTGAGAGAGAATGAGTGTTCACCCAACCTCTAGTTTTAGAGAGCAATTCAAGATTGAAGGAGAAGAAGGAAGGGAAGCTCATCTCAAATTTTTCAATTGCCATAACCTTATTGTGAAGGTAGGAACCCATCAAACTCTTTTGGTTCATGCTGTGTTTTATGCTTAAGTCATTTCGTTTGCATATGTATGTTTGTGTATTTGTTGAATATGTTTGGGAGGGATTGAAATGGGTTTTTCTTAAATTATTTTTCTTTGTATTTTGCTTTGATTTTTGAAGAGATTGTATGGGTTGTATTGGCATTAATCACCCTTAGATAGAGTAGAAGTAGCCATGTATAGCAGGCGATCTTTAGTTGGACTCTGACAGTGTAGAGTCTCTTCTCAAGATGAGGAGAGGGAGAGAGTAGGGTGTTATGGCCCCCTACTTGTCAGCACAACCATGTTTTGAGTTTTGGAATTTAAGAAATAAAAGAATGGAAGTTCTTGAGTTTATAGCCCCAAAAGTGCACTTGTTATGGTGTTGTGTCCGATGTCTCCTATTGGAAAAATCAACCTTCTCCCTACTCTAGTTCAATAATGAACCTATTGTGCAAACCTGGATGGGAGTAAATGTTTGAAATTGTCTTCATGATTAAGTTTGGTTGTCTCCTAGTCAGTTTTCATTCTCTCCATGATCATCTTAATGTGTTACATAGTTCGTAATGGTTTCCCTATTATGGAGCCAAGAAGAAAATTCAAAATTGTTAGTGAACTCCAAATATGTTGGGAGATTTCTCATTGGGATAGTAATCCTATGTAAAAAAATTATTTTTAACTTATTTTTGAAATGGCTATGATGTTGAGTTTTCTTCCTAGTTCTTTCCTGGTAGAGCCTTTGAATTAGGTGGTTCAATAGAAAAAAAATTGAGTAATATTCTTGCATATGAGATTCTCATATTTTATTTTTGCATATGTTTACTTAAACTTTGATGTAATGATATTTTATCTTAGTATGAGATTTATATACTTTGACATTACATTCATTTGATTAATGTTCATTGGACACATTGGTGAAATATATAAATTTCAAAATCAAACCATGCTAAAGAAAATTTGTATTTGATTGGTACTTCAATTTCATAATTAGTCATGAGTATAAGAGAGTTAAATATTTCTATTGAAATTCTAATGCATTACATTTAACCCTATGTTATAAATCCAATTAGAAAAAAAAATATACCTCCTTGTCATAAAAATATAATTTTCATTCAAAATGAACTCTTAGACAAAAAAAATGGACTTGAAAAAAAATACCCCCTAGGGAAAATATACTCTCTAGTTTTTGTGTGGAAGAAAAAAAAGAATGTAATCTCCCTTTTTAACAGATAATCTCAAAGATTCTTCAAATATCTAATTTGAACATAATGAATATTTAAAATTTAAATAAAAATATGAATATATATATATATATATATATATATATATATATATATACATGTATAAGTTCTAAAAATATTCTAATTCAACCACTTTGCTTTAATGCATAACTCTTAACTACCCCTGCAAAGCACCTAGGCGTCAGGTTGATAATAAGGGGGAAAATGGAGTATAAAATCCATAGTCAATGTATTTATTGCAATAAAAATCTATGGCCATCTCTTGATTTGACAAGGGGCCTTAATCTTTCACTTCCTCCCTCCATGCAAATTTTTCTTAGCAACATATGGGTTGACTTGGGCCACGTGAAGAATGAAATTGGCATAAATGTGAGGAGGCAATTTATTGTTATTTTGATAAAGTGGGGGTAGGGGGTCTTGTTTTAAATTTTGATTAGACAAGGGTTTTTAACCCTACCTTTCCTCTTCATGTGTATCTATTAGCCATAATTCACTGGCCTTGGCAGACGTACAACCCCCTTCCAACTTGGTCAGCGCTTGAAAATGTGCTCAACTTTGGGGATATTGTAAGGAAACTTGCAATAAAGAATATAACCATTTCACATAACCCATAACAAATCTAAAATGAACATGAAATTAAAAAACATATGCAAGAGAATAGAAAACATACCCACAAAAAATGTGACACAAGATATACCCTAGGAAACCCTCATTGAGGGAAATGCGAAGCACAAAAAAAACCTAATCCAAAGGTAATCACATGTATCTGTAGTTATCAAAATATCCATAGCTGAAATAGCACCCACATCAAGTGCCAAACCCATCCAACTATCCATACCTCCAAAGGTATACCAAGTGAATCTCACATCATCAACATATCCAATTTGTAACCTGCAATCACAATCCTCAAGAGCAATAATTGCCACATATATACCAAGAAGCTTCCACTACAAAAGATAATGTCAAATCTATAACCAACCCACTCAGAACATCTCAAAGAAGTGAATCAATGTAGTATCAAGGACATCCACAATACATAAACTAATATCCTATAAGAATGATTCTCACAACCAATCTCCAATGTTCTCCCAAGTTCTCCACAACCAACAGAGGAAAGAGATAAAGGAACAACTATGTCATCTCTCACAGAAATACATGAGCACAAACTAGTGATCACAATATCTAACCAATCTCAAATCTAATGTAAGTGAAACCGAACATCTAGGAAGATAACCAAGACCAAAGAGAAACCATGCAAATGATAACTTGTATCATGTCCTTCTACACACACCTCTAGTTGTAAACTATGCAAGTATGATCTCCTTCATAAAACCCCAAGAAGAATCCTCAGGAACACCCAAACCATACCATATAACTAATTATTGATGTAAGCCTCTCACAAGTAGATCAAACTCATAAACCATTCTTAACTCAATAAATAACCATTCCTAATCCAAGGAATATGCCCAATATAAAACCATCTCCCAAACTCAACCAACATAACAACATATGCACGTGGAGATAACCAATGCTAAACCATCTCTCAAATGAACCCTCCAGAACTAACTCATGTACCCTAGCTCAAGATCCATATCCATGAAAGACAAGCATAAATATAATACAATTGAGAAAACAATGGGCTATACCTCTCAAGTAGCAAAACCACTAAGTAGACTAAGAGTGGGGAATGAGAATTCTCATCAAGATATCCAAGCCTTCAACCAAGACTCATCTAGGAAAAATCTCTCAAGTTCATATCAGGTGATTTCCCCTCAGACTTCCCACTGATTCTATCAATAGTCCCAACAAATACTTCTCTAATCCAAGAGAGATCAGCATCACCATCATCTCTAAGTATCCATGAGCACCTTTAACCAATCAATCAATGCCAACTCCAAATATAACATAAAAATATCATGAAGTATCCAGCTTATGATCAGTGTACTCAATACCAAGAAACTAAACCAAGATCAATGTTAAAGTTTCAACCATGGCCTTAGGAACATCAACATGACAACATGATCTTACCATCTCAACCAAAGTGATAACATGCTCTATATGAACACACCATAAGATGTCACAACTCTAAATGCATATCAAGAGTATACCATGACATAATAATGAAACCATCCTCTTACCAAAGATAACATGCCAAATAAAAGCATAAACCACACATTTATCAAGAACCATGTGAGTCCTCAAATGCAACCATCTCCATATAGCATGAAGAAAACCATCTCCACATACCATAAAGAACCATCTGCACACACCATGAAGATAACCAAATGCAACATGAAAATCTCAAAGATACTTTTGCAGCAATAGGATCTAAGAAAAACCTCCAACATCTGCAAACTCTCAATAAATATATCAGTACAAAAAAATCCCACTCAACCATGGTACCAAGTCACCTATGGCATCATATAAAATCTATCTTCTACATGAAGATCCTCCACGTCTACACTCACACAACCAAAGTGTCAATACCAAGTGAAACCAAGATCTCCAAACCAAGAAGATACAAACCAAACCAGGAACTAATCCTACACTGTCACCACATCACTATGACAAGCTCTCACTAAATTTTGTATCCAAGTTATCCATGACACATGATGAAAAATCATCCTCTAACCATGAGAATCAACTAAGGTATCAAACCATAAAAGAACTCAAAGTGCACATCATGAGCTCCTCAAAAGAAACCAAATCACCATGATCCTCAACCAAGAATATATACCACCATAACTAAATTAGAAATCCAAGCTAATGAACATCAAAGATGTACTTGTATAGCCAATCATGTCATGCCAAAAAAATCCATAGCACCATGATCACTTCCATGAACTGAGCAACTAACTCTCAAAAGTGTCCAACCTATTAGCATAAAATAATCAACTACAATCCTCCACCATGACTACCTAGTAACAACATCTCACCCCTTCTACATAAAGAAAAAATTAGCAAATCATGTGACTTAGGGAATAGACAACCCAAATTCAAGCCACCAATCTGAATGTGCATTAATAATGAAAGATCAATGGGAAAAGATAACCCATAACCAAGCTATAAATGTAACCTATAAGTATAGATTGCTTACAAAACTACACAACTTGTAGATCCAACAAGTCATCATACATATCCAAACCAAACACTTATAACTATATCATTATGAGACCAATCTGAAATATGAATTGAGTATACAATGACATTAAATCTTAAATCTCCAATGCCATAAACTCACAATGTTACCATAGTCAATATATATCATAAACTATTCAGATCAATATATCACCAAATAAACCATGCCAAAACACCAAATGTAAACCAATGTGTAGAGCTCTCTAAGAGTTTTCCATTGACTACTTGAAGTCTAAAATCTGACTCTATATGCCCAAGTTTATGCCCTAATTTGTGCTCAAAATAAATAACATCTAAATTTAGGGCTCTTAAAACCTAAAAAAATGTCAAAATCATAGAACCAAACCTACACCAAGTTGTAGTACTCTGACTTAGCTTTCCAATGCCTATAAGAACTCTGAAATTAGATATCCTAAGAGAAAGTTTTGGTCATTTTACTAAGATAGTCTTTTTACCATTTTCATTACGATTTTTCATTTTAATATTTTTTTGTTGTGATGAAAATTATAATGGGATTTAATTTGACAACCATCATGGACTGAAATTAAAAAACTCTTTCATTTCCTTTAAACATGGTCAAACTAGGGTATATTATATATCAAAATTTATTAAAACATCAATCCGGATCTAATGGTGAGGTTTATTTTTATTGAAGAGGTCATTTTTGCAAGCTCCCCCCTAAAACCCTCATTTAAATGAAACATCCAAAAAAAAAATTTTGTCCAAAAAATTTTACATGCCCAAATATTTTAACATCCCATCATAATAGCGAACTCAAAACCCTCAAATCTACAATAAAAAACTCATATATCTTGTCTTTTCTTTTATACTCTCATGCATTCCCATGGATTCAATCTAGGGTTACAATAATAAAACCATAGCTCTAATACCACTTGTAAGAAAACTTGCAACAAAGAATATAATGGTTTCCACATACCACAATAGATCTGAAATGAACATAGAGTTGAAATCCACATACAAAAGAATAGGAAACATACCCACAAAAATTGTGACACAAGATATACCCTGGGAGACCCTCATTGAGGTAAAAATCTAGCCTCCAAAAGCATCCATCACCATGTATCATTTAATAAAAATACCATTGCAATACAACCATGGAGGCCTTCAAAGTCATAGCCACAACTGAGAAAACTATGTGAATAAGCATGAATCCACACATCCCATGCCATGCTTCAACCTTTACAAATGCTCCCTTGGCTAATATGTTAAGCTTTGTCCCACTCAACTCTTGCCTTTTTCACTCATCACACTATAACAACTACCATTGTGGCTACTTATATATTATCAAGTCCCACAAAACCACCAAGTGGTATTACATAAACCATGTGCTACCTAACCCACTAACCACACATTTAATATTGGGCATTTAATTTCTTTTCCCCAATATTAAATAATTACATAAAATATTTTCATAATGTTACAATACAACTCATCAAGAATATCCCATGGGAATATTTACATGTTGCACGTCCATCTAGGTGAAACATTACATAATAAAATAAAATAAAGTAATATAACAATATTATCCAATGTGTGCAACACCCATTATCTCAACAAATATGAAATCTCACGTGGAGCAGGGAGGTGGGAAAATGGGTTTAGATAGTTAGTGGGGTGGGTGGTTAGGATAGTTAACGGGTTAGGTTAGTAAGTATTTTTAAATAAAGTTTTAAAATTTAGTTAGTTTATGTTTAAGTAATTTTATTAGTATTTTTTTATATATTAGAATTTATATTAAGTGTTGGTTAAATGTAGTTAGTGTTGGTTAAAGTAACTTTTAGTATGTTTAAATTAAATAATGTTAAATGTTAGTAGGGATTAGTATTGTTTGGAATGTGTTAAATAGTTTAGTTTAGTTTATTTAAAATATTTTAAATTAGTATGGTTGAAGTTTTCAATTTATTGTTAAATTAGTGTAATTAATCCATTAAATCATTTTAAAGCTTAAGGTAGTGTTAGTGTAGGTTAATTAATACTTTTGGGTAGATTTTAATTCTATGATTTTCTAGTAGGTTTAGTGATTTGGTGTTTTATCGTTGGATTTTCAGAAGAAAATAGAAATAATATATAGTTCTAAATTAAATTCAATTTAAGTAAACTATGTATTATTTATCTTGTAATACTTTAAGTATTAGTAATATTTAAGTTTAATCTTAGCAATATTAATTAGTGAAATTTAAGTTTGACCTTAAAGGATGAGTGAGGTTGTTAATTAGTATACAAATCAATTTAATAACATATTAATGTTTCTGACCATTTAATTAATTGCTTTTGAATTTAAATAATTGATTTGTTATTAACGATCGATTCCTACACATTGATTTTAAACTTAAATGGAATGTTAGGACATTGTTAGGAGAACTCGTATTTGTCTTACATTATACCTATGCTTTAACTTGTGAAAACAAACATATCAAACTTAGTGGTGTTATTAATATTTTTTAAATATAAAAAATATGTGTGTTTTTGCCTCGTATTTTGGGCATGACAAATTTTGGCTACAACAGGTGTTTCTACTAGTATTTCAACAATTAGTGCATTATCAATTTTTGCAACAAGTCCTACTATTTCAACTATTGTTTTTATTCTAAGTACTCAAGCAATAAGTGCAAGGACAGTTGAGACCAAGCCTCAATCGAGCACAAATTTTTTGGGTAAAAGTAAAGAAAAGGAGGAAGATATAGATCTTGATGAGGAGATTGTCATTCCAAAATGGGACATCTCCAATCTAACTCTAGATCAAATGCAAACCTTTGGTGAACTTCTACAAAAGAAAACCAAGCAGCAAAGGTTGAGAGAAGAAATGAATAAGGAGTTCAAGATCATTAAGGATGCAAAGAACATTCTAGCAGAGGCTATAGGTATAGAGGTTGATACTTCTCAACCATTTTTGTATCAGTTGGCAAAGGTAGTCTAGAAATAAAATGAAGATTTGAATGGATAGGATAAACTATTGTAGAGAGATGAGAAAATTTTGAGAATAAAGTTTTAAAACTTATTGTTCAATAGATTTCCATTCATCAAGTAGAGTGATCTACTATTTTGGGGTCTCTAGAAACCACTTGTATTAATGTATCATTACTTTTTGGAAAATTGTGTGACGCATCAATTTTCACAAAAGAAATAAAAGATAGATTGTCTATAATTGATGAATATTTGAAGGAAAGTGCATAGAAGTTGCATCTTGACCCGAGTTTTAGCTCTACTCACTTCAATAGAATCATATTTCTAATAGATATGTATGCAAAACTACTCAGAGAAGAAGCCAAAATCAGATCAACTTTGATAGATATCTAGAATATGATTCTCCCTAACATGGATGCACTATAGAAGCATATTGCACATTCAAAAACCCTCATCCATGACAATAATTTCTCCATTTTTTACCACATGATTAAATTGTTAGTAGAAGTGTAGGTTGCATTGCACACATGCAGGGTCTTGCAAGAGAATTGAGACAAGACTTTGACACTCATACTGAAGGTACAGTCAAATTTCTTGTCTCATTTTGGCATTACTATGTAATACATATAGAATATTTATTTGGCATTAATGTCAAAAAGGGGGAGAAGACATGAGAAGTTATAAGGAGATATAAGGGGAGAAGATGTGAAAAGATTGAATAAGTTGAAAGAAAATTGCAAATTGTAGAAGAAATAATATTGTATGTATAATATACTATATATTATGTATGGGGGAGCATTACCATGTATAGAAATATATCCTTTACAAAACCACTTTTGAAAAATCTGAAAAACAATATACTCGATTGAGTTGGAGAGACATAAGGTGATGGATAATTTAGTTTTGACTAATAAGTGTTTTTGTCACTAATGCTAAAGGGGGAGATTTTTGAGATTCCAGTCATGTTTGTTATTAGTGACATACACTTATTCATATTATGAGTTCATATTGAGCATCTTGTATAGTTAATAGTGTTAACCAAGCTTTTCAGTTGTTACCAAGTTCTACAGTTTCTACTGAGTCCTATGGATAGATCTTAGTTTGTACTACACAATTACTACAAAAGTGATGATTAGCAATGTAAACTGAGCATCTTAGTGTATGCCAAGTTTACTAGTGCAAACCAAGTTGTGCAGTACTTACCAAGTTCACCCTTGATGTGATGCAAGTCTAGTGTTGACCGAGCTACTCAGTGTTCACCAAGAGACTTAGTTTATACTGAGCTCGAGGTGATAGTGTTTATCGAGCTATGTAGTGTGAATCAAGTGATTCAATTTGAGTTTCATAGTATTCACCAAGTCACCAGTGTGAACCAAGCTTTTATGTCTACCAAGTGCATGATGATGTCAAGCATTGATAGTGGATGTCAAGTATCAAAACCTCACTAAGTCTATCTTTAGAGCCCGAGTTTCTACACTTTGGAAGACTATGTAATATTTTTGTAAACTTTTATTGTGGCTAACATTGTAATTATGTAATTGGATTGATATTTATGTAATGTATTGTATCACATCCAAATCATGTAAGGAAGTAATATAATCATTAGAGAAGAGCAGAAGAGAAAATTACAAAGGCTACAATAGTATAAGGAGCAACAAAGATTCATCTATTGTAGCAAGGTGATTTATACACTTAGAGGAATCTCATTCAGAAAAACAAGTTGTAGATCAAAGATCAACTACTACTTCATCCTAATAGGTGGATCAGTCAAATCCTTTAACAAGGTAGACCTAAGAGTCTTATGTAAATCTCTTTATCGAGTGCATACTTCATTGTATGTTTGTAAATCCTTTTGCAAGGTGGACCTAACAATCCTTATTGCTCCTAATAGGGTAGATCATTAGAAGTGATCATTGTAAGCTTTAATAGGCCAAATTTATACTATAGTACTAAATCTTATGGGTATCATCCCACCCAATTTTATGTTCTATTTGAAAGGTTGCTGGGTCACCTAATCTTGTGTTAAAGTGTTATGAATGCTTTCATGTTTTTAGTTTCTCATGCATGCAGTTAGATCATAATTCATATAAAGGATTAATTTCTAATTGGGATAAAAGTTTTAGAAGTTACTAATTCTCCCCTCCCCTCTCAGTAACTTAGCTTGTCATAATATTTCCAGCAAAGGATACCATTTTTGGTGTAGAAGTTGTTCAACTAAAAAAAAAGAAAAAAAAATATTCCTAAGGGTTTGGTTGTGCTAGAAACTATTTTTTATAATCATGACATATTTAAGGCAAATGAAAAAGATCATGATGCAAAGGATTTAGAGGAGGTAAACCTTGGAACCACAAAAGCACCTAAGAAGATGTATATAGGGAAGAAATATAAACATGTGTTTTCTTGGTCCTATGATGACTTGAAGGCCTACTGAGAGGATCTCTTTCAGCAAGAAGCCACATTGAAAGAGGGAGCTAAACCTTTTAGATAGAAGCAATGACTTATCAATCCAACTTTAGCACCAAAGATTCAAGAAGAGCTAATAAAGTTGAGGGATTTAGGAATCATCAAACTAACTAGATATTCCTCTTTGGTATCAAACTTGGTTTCTATTAGGAATAATAATGGTGATATAAGTTTATGTGTTGATTTTAGGAATCTAAACATTTCTTCACTAAAGGACAATTATGGTTTGCAAAACATGGAAACTATGTTGCAGATAGTTACTGGATTAGAGTTGATGTCTATGATGGATGGCTTCTCTAAATACATTCAAGTGGTTGTAAAGAAATCAAAGTAATACAAAACTACATTTACAACACCTTGGGGAACACATGTCTACAATAGAATGTCTTTTGGCCTAACTAATGCTAGTGCCACCTTTGAGAGAGCTATGGATGTGGCCTTTGCAAACATAATTAATAAGTTTCTAGTGGTGTATTAGGATTACTTGACACCATATTCAAAGGATGAAAATGACCATTTTATGCACCTTGAAAAGGTATTTGTTAGAGCTCTTAAGTATGGTAATTCTTTGAATCCTAGAAAATGTGCCTTTACTATTACTAAATGTAGGGTCATTTGGTTGGAAAGGAAGGAGTTAAGATAGACCTTGAAAGGGTAGAAGCTATAGATAAGATTTAGAAGCCTAAGAGTGGAAAGGGAATTCAATCTATTTTTTGGAAAACCAACTTCCTAAGGAGGTTTATCACAAACTTTTCAAAAATAAGAAGACTCATCTCTAAAATATTTAAGATAGGCTCTAAGATTAGTTGGGATGAAGAGTTGAACATGGCTTTCCAGAAAAGTAAAGAAGTAATAAAAGATGCTCCTATTTTAAGGGGCCCCAACTATTCTAAGCCAATGCACATATTTTCTTTTGCATCATTCCATATTGTTGCAACAATTTTATTGCAGAAGAATGAGGATGGGTATGAATAGCCAATAGCATATTTTGTAAGATGACAGATGACAGGTGTCAGAGCACCTCACATGAACAATTTCAAGAAGGAGACTATGCATAATTTCAAGACCTTCAAAGAAAATTTGAAGGATGGAATGCATAATTAGGGTCAACGAGTTCATTGGAGAATTCTAGTACCTATCATGACTTTCAAGTAGTACAATACATTAGCATATTTACAATGTCCTCAAAGGACTACTTTCATTTAGTAATATCCTCTTGTGGACTAAGAACTTTATTGTTGTGGACTAATGATGTCCAAGTCTTAAATTGTGTTTAAGAAGTCTAGGAGGGGTATTAGGAAACTAGGTGAAAGGCTTTAATAATGAGAAAGGATCTAATGTTTAATAAAGCCATTTTATGTTTTAATTCAAAATTTTAAATCATAATGGCTACTTTAGGAAGTTAGATGGAAGTTTTAACTTGTTATTGCTTTAAGATTGAACTATTCAACTTAGTGATGAGAGTTGGTTAAAATAGTTTGGGGAAGTTATTTTGAAGATTTTTATATATTCTGTGAAGTCTCTATTATAGGACAGATTGGTATGAGAAGACTGGTGTATTGAATTGGAGAATGAAGCAATAAAACTACTCTATTTTCTACAAATTGTATGATTCCTAGAATCTTAATTGGAGTGGCTTGAATTCCTTATTCACTGATGAAGTTTTCTTGATCATTTAACTTTCTATTTGACCAATTTTACAATTGTTTTAAGTTTGCTATTGTGCTAGTAACTATTACCACTTGAGTTTTTATTTAAGTTTATTATTACAGTAAGGTTCTCAAGATAATTAATAACATTCCATTAATATCAAGGCTTGATATCCATGGAAAGAATTAATTTAACTTGTATTGTAAAGGACTAACTAAGCATATGCAGAGTTGGATTGAATAGAGGTGAACACAGTCAGGATAGTGGGAAAAGTTACTGAAGTCAAACACCAAGGTGTCATAGTTGATGATCTATCCACTTGAGGCATAAATTTTATGCTTTGAATCATTTGATTATGGAAAATGAAAGGTGATTCAATCACCAACTTGGTCCAAAAGTGTGTGGAACCAGAAGTGTGAGGAAGCCCAAGATTACAAGGGTTCGAGAGCACAAATTGGGGATTTTAAGGTTGCAGAGTACTAGGATCTAATTCCCTTTAGAATTAAGAAAATAAAGACATAAGAAGGCACTTACCAAGGGGGGGTTGATAGGAGGTCATTTGGGGGTACTTCCTTTGTAAGTTGGGCATTCTCTATGCATTAAAAATAGGGGTATAGTCAAGGATAGGTGTATTGATCCAAAACAAGCACATGCAAACTTTTGATACATAATAGAACTTTGTAAAGGGTATCTAGAAATATGATTTTCTTAATTATTTTTGTGAGAAAAGATAGAGTTATTTATACTCCAAGTTTGTTGTTGGGTATTGGGATAGCCTGTTAGGTTTTTTTGGGTTCAAATTGAAGGAATTTTGTGAAGTGGGAGCATGAGATTGAAGTAAAACCTTGGGATTCCTTTAATATAAGAAATTGGAAGTCTTATAAACTAAATTCATCATTTAGGATCCTTGAAGATAGTCTTTATAGGTCATTTCTTTGAAGCATTTAGGATTGTTTATAGGCCCAAGTGTCTAGAACTCTAAAATTTGGAACTCACACTTTATTTTTGAATAACATCACCCTAATTGTTGCATCAAATGGTATTAGTGTAGGAAAAAGGTCTTGTGGAAGTGTAATTGGTAGTAGCTCTATATTAGATTCATGTACCAAGTTGATCAAGCAGCCATGTCAGAGGGAGAAGAAGAGATTCCTACAAGATTGACAAATATGGAGTTAGCAAAGATAGTGAAAGAACAAGTGGTAGATAATAATAGGTTAAAGGAATCATTAGACCAAAGGGACAAAGAGAATGATAAAAAATATAGATTGATAAATTCCATGATGGAGAGGCTTTTAGCACTAGAGAAGAAGGATAAAAGCATTAGATTAGATGAAGAAATTAGAGGTAAAGAAGAGGAAGAAGAACTTGAAGAAGAAGAAGTGGACCCTGAGGAAGTAGAGATGGCTAAATTGACAAAAGCTATAAGGAATGGAGATGTAAGGGTAAGGAAAAACTTACCTATGTATGGAGGAAAGATGGATGATGAAGAACTAATAGATTGGTTTAGTGCAATTGAAAATTTCTTTGAGTGTGAAGGGATAGAAGAGAAGGACAAAGTGAAGATAGAAAAGTCCAGGTTGAAGGGACATGCTTTGTTATGGTGGGATTGTATTCAGGTAGATAGATGGAAGAATAGTAGACCCAAGATCACATCTTGGTATACTATGGTGGACAAAATAAAGGCAAATTTTTTGTCTAAAGATTATAGAGTATAGTTGTACAAGAAGATGAGGGATTTTAGACAAAAGGAGTTGGATGTACAAAAGTACACTGAGGAATTCCAAAATCTTGATATTAGAGTGAATCATGAGGAATAGATGGAAGAAAAGATTGCAAGATATATGGGGTGGCTGAGTTTCAATATCCAAGATGAACTTAGTCTTTCTACCTCAAGGTCTATTGATGAATTCTATTAGTTAGCCTTGAAGGTTGAAGAGAATATAGAGAGAAGGCAAGAGAAGCAAAGTAACTCAAGAGGAGGATCTTCTATGAGGGGAAGAGGTGGAAGACTAAGCTTTGATTTTTAGAACATCAATGAAAAGGATAAGGAAAAAATATTTTTTGAATAAAGAGGAGGCTATAGAGGTGGAAGAAGTGGAGGAAGGAGAGTATTCATAGGAAGATGCTTTAACTACAATAAAGTAGGCCATCAGTCCTTTAGGTGTGCTAAATGGCAGGTAGACAAAGGGAGAGACCGAAGAGTGAACTTGGTTGATGAAGAAACAAGAAAAGATGAGTAGAGAGAACCCATTGAAATTCATCTAGGAAAAGGAAAGTGCTTGTTGATGGGAAGAAGCAATCAAATATCAAAAGATCCAAGCATATTCAAATCAAATTGTCTCATTCAAGGCAAGGTATGCAAGTTTATAGTTGATTCAGGGGCAACTAATAATGTGTTATCCTATGGATTTGTTAAGAAATTGAAATTGAAAACTTTTGCACATGTTGCTCCTTATTATGCTACTTGGGTCAACGAGAGTCAAAATTTATTGGTTAAGGATCAAGTGATGGTTGAGTTTTTAGTTGGGAGTTATAGGGATAGGGTATTGTGTGATGTCATGCACATGACTTGTGGGCATCTCATTTTAGGAAGATCTTGGAAAAGTTCAAGAAGAGTTATGCATGAAGGATATGAAAATACATATTTAATTCAATGGGGAAAGGTGAGGTATAAGTTACACCCATTAGTGAGGAGTCATAAGGAATCCATACTAATTTGTTTTGGCAAGGATATTCTGGTGCAGGGTCTAAATACTCTACAGTATGATACTAGTTGGGGTTTGAAACATTGCCAAATGAAGAGACAAGATAGTCCAAGGGGGGTAGGGTTTTTTGAACAATCTTTTGTACTAGTGTAGATAGTCAAGTGTCTTATTGGAAGACATGCAAATGAAGTGGAAGTGCTAACAAAGAAAGATCCAATGGAGTTTTTTAGAAGTACTGAGTATAGTAGTAGTACTATCATAAAGAAAGACAATCATCTCCAAATAACTTAGTACCAAATATTTTGTGTGTGCCTACAAGTAGGAGGAGACAGTAGCAGGTCACTTTGGGAGAGTGTATCATTCCTAAACATTAGATCACTATGAGAAAGTATAGTGGGTAAAAGTACAACAACTCTTGGGCAAGAGTTCTTTTCATGGTAGAGAGTATGGTGTTTTAGCACCTAATACAACCAATTTGGGGAAGGAGACTATGTAGACTTTCAAGACCTTCAAAGAAAATCCAGAGGATGGAATGCACAATCAGGGTCAATGGATCAATTGGAGAATTCTAACACCTATCATGACTTTCAAAGAGTACAATACATTAGCATACTTACAATGTGCTCAAAGGAATTCTTTCATTTTGTAATGTCCTCTTATGGGCTAAGCACTTTATTGTTGTGGACTAATGATGTCCAAGTCTTAAATTGTGTTTAAGAAGTCTAGGAGGGGTATTAGGAAACTAGTTGAAAGGCTTTAATAATGAGAAAGGGTCTAATGTTTAATAAATCCATTTTATGTTTTAATTCAAATTTTTGAATCATAATGGCTACTTTAGGAAGTTAGAGGGAATTTTTAACTTTTTATTCCTGTAAGACTAAACTATTCAACTCACCAATGAGAGTTGGTTGAAATAGTTTGGGGAAGTTATTTTGAAGATTTTTATATATTTTGTGAATTCTCTATTATAGGATAGACTGGTATGAGAAGATTGGTGTATTGAATTGGAGAATGAAGCAATAAAATTACTCTATTTTCTACAAACTTCATGATTCCTAGAATATTAATTGGAGTGGCTTGAATTCCTTATGTGCTGATAGAGTTTTCTTGATCATTTGACTTTCTATCTAATCAATTTCACAATTGTTTTAAATTCGTTATTGTGCCAGTAACTGTTACCAGTCGAGTTTTTGTTTAAGTTTATTATTGCTGTAAGGTTCTCAGGATAAGGAATAACATTCCATGACTATGAAGGCCTAATATTCATGGAATGAATTAATTTAACTTGTATTATAAAGGAGTAACCAAGCATATGCAAAGTTGGATTGAATAGAGGTGATCATAGTCAGGATAGTGGGAAAAGTTAATAAAGTTGAACACCAAGTTGTAGTAGTGGATGATATATCCACTTGAGGAATACATTTTATGCTTTGAAACATTTGAGTACGGAAAATGAAAGGTGATTCAATCACCAATTTGGTTCATAAGTGTGTGGAAACAAAAGTTTGAGGAAGCCCTAGATTACAAGGGTTCGAGAGCACAATTTGGGGATTTTAAGGTTGCAGAGTACTAGGATCTAACTCCCTTTGGAATTAAGAAAATAAAGACATAAGAATGCATTTCCCAAAAGGAGGGTTGATAGGAGGTCACCTGGGGTACTTCCTTTGTAAGTTGGGCACTTTCTATGCATTAAAAATAGGGGTACAGTCAAGGATAGGTTTGTTGGTCCAAAACAAGCCCATGGAAACTTTTGATATGTCATAGAAGTTTGTAAATGGTGTCTAGAAATATCATTTTCTTATTTATTGTTGTTAGAAAAGATAGATTTATTTATACTCCAAGTCTGTTGTTGGGTATTCAGACAACATGTTAGGGTTTTTTGGGTTCAAATTGAAGGAGTTTTGTGAAGTGGGAGCATGAGATTGAAGTAAAACCTTGGGATTATTTGAATATAAGAAATTGTAACTCTTATAAACTAAATTCATCATTTAGGATCCTTGAAAATAGTCTTGATAGGTCATTTCTTTGAAGCATTTAGGATTGCTGATAGACCCAAGTGTCTAGAACTCCGAAATTTACAACTCACACTTTATTTTTGAATACCATCACCCTAACTATTGTATCAATGACATAAATGAAAAGAAGACTTATGCATTGGTCAAAGTAATGAAAGCATTTAGATGTTACCTAATGGGGGCTACTATGATTGCATTTTTTCCAAGTGTTGTAGTGAAGGATATTTTCTCACAAGAGGAAGTCTTAGGGAGAAGATGTAGATGGATCAATAGAATCCAAGAGTTTAGTACAGACATTCAGATTACCAAATTGGTGAGAGTGTAGGGACTTTCAGAGTTGATGGTAGAGAAAAACCTTGAAGCAAATCAGATAAATTAACTTGATGATAATGGCATGAATGGATTTTGTGATATGGATACCTATCATTGGTATAAAGATATAAATGTTACTTGGAATACATAAAGATTCCACCAAGATTGAGTGACAACTAGGGGAGGGCCTTAAAGTTGTATGCTACTAAGTATGTTATTGTGAGTGGAAAATTGAGGTGGAGAAGTATGGAAGGTGTATTATTCAAACATGTTGATAAAGATCATTCAATCAAAACCTTGAATGGAATTCATAGTTGAGTATGTGGGGGGAATTATATGGCTAAAAAAATAACTCAAAAAATAATTAGAGTAGGATTTTGGTGGCCTACTCTTCTCAAAGATGCACATGAACTTGTGAAGAGATGTGATGCTTATCAAAGATTTATTGGAAAGCCAATATTCTCTGGGAACATGCCATTGAAATTAATAAAAGTACAAGAACCTTTCCAACAATGGGTAATGTATTTCATAGGTAAAATTTCAACCAAATCTAGTATTATTTATTCATGGATACTAGTGGCAACAGATTATTTTACAAAGTGGGTAGAAGTCATTCCTACTAAGAATGCTACTAGTAAAGTGGTAAATAATTGTTTGTTGAATAACATTATAACCAGATTTGGATGCTCTAAAAAGATTGTAACTGATAATGCCATGTGTTTTAGGTCTAAATAATTTATAAAATTTTGTTATAAGTATGGTATTACAAGATCAACATCTTCCCCATACCATCCCCAGGGAAATGGGTAGGCATAATCAAGCAAGAAAAGTCTGCTAAATATCATCAAGAGGATCCTAGAGGAAAACAAAAAAGCATGGGATTGCAAATTTCCATTAGTACTCTGGGTTGATAGAGTAACAATGAAGATGACCATAGGATGTGCATGTTCTGATCTGGTATATTGGATACAAGCTAGGTTGCCTCAAATTAATTTAAGGGGTATGTACAATTTTTTCAAAAATTATGATGATGATCTCATTGATGAAATGCATATCAGAATGGATGACATTATGCAATTGGATAAAACAAAAAGAGATGCTTTTGTAAGAATTTTCCTTAGGGAAAAATCCACCTACACCAAGGAACTCAAGCACAAGCACAATAGTAGACCAAAAGAGTATGATTAGAATGAAAATATGATATTCATTCAATGTGTCTGTACACTAGGAGTGCCTTATATAAAGGCCTCTAGAATGCTTCTAGAATGCATAGGAATCAACAACATGATAAGTCATACAACTAGATACATGTCCACTAGGTTTAGGTTATCTTCCATTAAGCACAGGAGTAAGTGCAATGATGAGAGGATAAGCCTACAAAGCTGTAGCATGCAAAATTATGTTGTAGAAACCATGTGCTGAATTAGAGTTGCTTACTCCAATGTTGTCAACATGGCAACTCATAAGAGTATGAAAACTCCTAAGTGTCTCACCTAATAAATAATAAAATAATAATAAAATGCATTAACCTAAGTAAACTTAAGTAAAGTTTAAATAGTAAACACTTATTTAAACCAACACCCACCCTTAAGTGAAACTTAGGGGAATGCACTTAAGCTTAGGAAATCTAGGATGAAATGCATGATGGGTCCCTGCTACTAGGCCATTGTAGGTACCCATGTATAAAATACAATGCAATCTCCCATAAAGTGAAGAAAGAGGGAAAACCTCATGGGAAAAACCCTCCCCCAAAAGGAGAGATGAAAAGACAAGATGCATGGATGGATGGAGTAATCAAGACCCCCACATTACAACATACATCAAGTATATACAATAGAGAAGTATGAGAAGGAAAAAAACCCCATAAGAGGAAAATGTCCCCCCATAAAGGAGAAGAAGAAGGAGAAAAGGTATCCCCCCCTAAATGTAGTGTGCCAATTAGTGAGAGCTGCTCCAATATAGAAGCTAATCCATGAGCATTGAATAATGTTCCTCCCCTTTGGAGGAAACAATGGCAAAGATAAATGTGAGATGCTTACCTTATGTGTAGAAAGAATCTCGATGATGAATTACATCTCAAAAACCTACTCAACTATCCTTGTGTCAATGGTAATAGGTGCCCCTTTGAATACTGCTAAAAATAATAATGTTAGATCTAGCAAGGATGGATGTAGAACATGCCCTAAGGAACCAATTGTCTTCTCAAACAATAAAGTGACCTCTTGCAACTACTGTACATAGGAATCCATAATCATATCAACCTATCAAGATTGATCATGTAGAGAATGGACAAGAGGGTTAGAGTGAGCCCTCACAACAACTAAAGAAGGATCTTCTTCATCAAAGAGAAGATGTATATCATCAATGATGTCTCCCAAATCTGCTATGTATGACTCCTGAAACAAAGCTGAAATATCTATCAAGAAGTCATCACTTGATGCTAGAGCTGGAAGACTAGGTGTACATAGCTATTTTGGACCTATCACTATGGCAATATGTGCATGTGGAATTTGTTGATGCTATGACCTCTCCCTGTATCTGTCAATAGGACCCCACATATATAAATCTATTGAAGTACTATTGTTGGTGTCATGATTAGTTTCCACAATGCATGAAGTAGTCTCCTCAACAAAGAGAAGACAAATATCATCAATGATGTTTCCCACATCTTCAATGTGAGACTACATGAATAGAATTGCAATATTTGGAAGGAAGTCATCCCATGAAGCTAAAGTTGGAAGACATGGTATATCTTGCTGCACTGAATCAAGAGCACCTACGGCTACAACTAGATTAGTAATATCAACAAGAACATCAGGAGGTTTGATTTCATTTGGAGTTGAAGGAACCAATACTAAAGCTACTAAAGATAAAATGTCATTTGGGAAAGGAGAAATTGTGGGATCTCCATATTCCTTCGAAAGAGTCATCCACATATCATACGGGTGAATGAGCTTTTTAATGACATGTCAAGGATCAAAATTGATATTCATTATAATAATATCCAAGAGTCTATTAACAAGTGGTTGTCTTTCAATGTCAGAGATCAATTCATTGGAACATAAATAAGGAAATACTTCCTTATGCTCATTTCTTAGATGATCAATGACTAAAGCACTCCATTTTTTATAGTTCCTTTTTTTCAATCTAGGTCTAATCCCAAACCAACATGTGAAACAAAACTTTTCCATGAGATCAATGAATGTAAGCAACCCCCAAAATGCAGAAATAATCAAAGAAACCCTCCCCCCCTCCCGCCCCCCACCCCATGTATGATTTGGAATTTAGTGTGATAGCCACATGCCAATTAAGCGCCTATTTCTAAAAGTAGTATTTATGTCCACATAACCTATAATTGGATTACAGATCTAGAAAGTAGACAAAAAAAAATGCTCTTAAAAAAAATAGAACCTGATTTTGAGTCTAGATGAGCCCATACTAAGCATTTGAAGTGGCAAAAATTGAGATTTTTGAGTTACAAAAAAATTCATGAATAGAGATCTCAAACCACCTACACCAATGTTTAGATCACAACATTCTACCCCAAAAAAAAGAAAAATTGCTCGCAAAAAGAAGTCTGTATGAGGTAGATATCACTGTTTGAAAATCGTTGTTGTAATTATTTTTCCTGAATTGCTGTAGTCACACCTCCAAAAATCAAAAGCCTCTAGATTTGGCCTTAGATGTCCAATTTAGATGAAAAAAAATCCAATTTGGGTTTTTTTTAACCTTTTAAATATGATGCTAATATCTGATTAGCACCTGCAAGCTCCAATTGTTGCCTACAAAAATCTCTCCAACTGGCCTGACGGCCAATTTTTTTTCAAAAAATAATGTAGATCTAAAAAAATAGCATCGATTCAAATGATAAAATATGCAGATCTAAAATTTAAATTCAAAGATCTAAAATGATCATACCAATTCTATAAATCAAGCCTCCGAGTGCCAGTTTACAAAAAACTTTTGCCTCAAATTTGACTATGGCCCAATATAGGCAAATATATAATCAATTTTCATCAAATCAACATTCTGAATGCAATGGCGAGGTCTATTTTTTCTCTAGATGCTCCCAATATCTATAATACTTTAGATCTAGGTCAAGGTACTCTTAAAGAGGTGAAGCAATAATGGTCTCAAATGGCTATGTGAAGAGAAATTCCCTAGGCTCTGATACCATGTAAGAATTTGCCTTATGGAAAAATTCACCCAAGTCCAAGGAACTCAAGCACAAGCACAATGGTAGACCAAAAGAGTATGATCAGAATGGTGATATGATATTCATTCAATGTGTTAGTACACTAGGAGTGCCTGCATATAAAGGCCTCTAGAATGCTTCTAGAATGCATAGGAATTAGCCACATGAGAAGTCATACAACCAGGCACATGTCCACCAGGTGTGGGTTATCCTCCATTAAGCACAGGAGTAAGTGCGAAGATGAGAGGATAAGCCTACAAAGGTGTAGCATGCAAAATTATGTTATAGACACCATGTGCTAAATGAGGAGTGGGAATAACTATGTTGTCTACATGACAACTCAATTAATTATGCAAACTCTGGTGTTGTAGACACCATGTGCTGAATTAGAGTTGCTTACTCCAGTGTTGTTCCTTACTCTAGTGTTGTCAACATGAAAAATCCCTAAGAGTATGCAAACTCCTAATTGTCTCACCTAAGAAATAATAAAATAATGCATTAACCTAAGTAAAGTGTAAATAGTAAATAATTATTTACACCAAAAACTTTGTTCCAAAATGGAAAATTGCAAGTCCAAGTTAAGAACTAATATGGCAAGAGGATAGTGTCAAGAAAGTTCCAGCCTAAAGATATGGTATTGTTATTGAATGCCAGGCTAGAAGACAAGGGAAAAGATGGAAAGTTTGATCCCATTTGGTTAAAACCACATCTAGCTCATGAGAATTGGGGAGAATACTCTTATTGCATAAGGAAGTTATTAGGTGATATTCTAGAATTGTCATTTTATGGAAAATTCTTGAACGAATATTTCTGTTGAAATGCTTGTCTTTCCATGAACAGTTAAATAGGTTTTGTATTATATGTAAATATATGTATAGTCTGGTTTTTCCTATTTTTCCTATTTTTTTCCCCTATTTTTTCAAGAATTTTTCTCCAATGTTGTCATGTATGTGGTCTACTTAAACCAGAAATTCTAGATTCTTGCATGGATAGAAGTTATCCATCATCCACAAACATAGCCACTAATGGCTTGAATTTTCACCCAACCTAAATAATTTGTGATACCTTATGAAAATTAGGAAGAGATTATGTTTTTGTTTCTTAGGGTTCTTGAAAATTTTTCCAACCTCATGAAAAAAACCTAGAAAATAGTTATGTCTTATGTTTGATGAATTATTCAAAAAGGGACATACAAGTATAAAATAGGGATACATCAAAAAATTTGTTTATATGTTGATTTTTATATCCCTAAGTCCATTGGTTATTTTCATATATTATAATCCATGTCCGTAGATGGATTTTAAGTTGTGATATCACAAAATCTTGTTAATCTCTTCATCTCTCTATTTCCTTTCTAATTGTTTTGGGGATTGTGAAGATACAAAGTAGTTAGGATAAAGGTCATTGGAGCATCACAAGTGTTAATGATAACTTCCAAATTAAGGTTGCAAAGAGGAGATTCATTTCAATCACAAAGTCATGGCTTATTTTTGGCTTAATACATTTTAAGTTGTGATGATGTGAAGGGTACGATGGCAGTCAAACTCTAATCTATTGCTACTTCATGGGTTTTTAAGATTAACCTGAGCTTATAGTAGAGAAGTGGAGATAGCCTATGTCATAGCTTCATGAGGTAAAGAGGAAAGTTAAGATTTTAAGTTGCAAAGCTATGAAAAGTAATAAAAACTAAGTTTGAAGGGGTGTTCACAACATCACAAGCACTAAGATAGATTCTTAATTTTAAGTTTCAAAGTAGAGATCAGTTAGAATTCATTACATCACAACTTATGTTCCACATGATGAAATTTAAGTTGTGATGATACAAAAGGTAACCATGGATAATCAAGTCTTATGTCATCACAAAATCTCTTGCAATTAATAATAACCTAGGGTTGAGGTGGAGAAATAGAGATAGTCTACCATCACAATATTGCAAGGTTCAAAGATGAGTTGAAGTTTACAATCATGAAGTAGTGAAAGGAATCTAATAGTTAATAAAATAGCTATCGCACCATCACACAACTTAAGAGTGTTATATGATTGATAATTGAAAAGAGGTGAAAAGTTCAAAATTTGGGTCATCATGGAATAATAGGTGGTAAGAGAATTAAACCATAAACTATGGACAAGTTGTGAGGCAATCAGTTAGGAAGTTTTCACCACTTCACAAGTTCAAAGTGATAGTTAAGAAAATAAATAGCGCAGTGGAGATAAGTGGTTTCGCATCATCACTAGGGTTAATTTGTAGCTAGGTTTCAAGAAAGAGATGTTGCTAAAAGGAACCGTGTAATAGTTTTTCTTGGTCACCATGGTTAATGAAATAGAGAATTAAGGGGTTAAGAAGTCGCAAAATAGTCAAGACAATGTATTTCACCACTTTGCAAGATGATTGTAAATAGTTTGTTTTAATGTTGCAAACATGCAAACATGCTTAGTAATGAAGCTATCACTACATCTCTGTGGTTAGTGAAATTGAGCAATAAAAAATTGTGAGGTTGTGATAAAGTTTTAAAAGAGGAGTTTGTTTTTTTGTAGGCCCACTTGGAAAATGAGAAAATAGAGTTGTCAAGTAGAGATGCCTTGAAGTGCAACATCACACAATTGAACTAGTAGTTATAGAATTAGGTGGAGAAGTTGTGAAACAATCAAAATAACATTTTTTGTATTTTCATAGCCAAAATTAAGGAAAACCAAAAATTTTCCAGGAAGTAGAGATAAAGAAGGGGTCACCACTTGAAAACTCTTAGTTTTAAAAGCATAAAATAGAGTTGAACATCCATATCTAAGCTAGAAAAAGGAATTGTGAGTTGGAAGTATGAGTAGTAAAAAGTAAAGACAATGTAGCTTTTCAAGGATTGAAAGGATTTCAAGCATGCTAGTTTAATGTCATGAATGTCATGCTCCAATTTACAAAAAAATGGATAAAATGTAGAAATAACAAAGATTTTTATTGTCAGTTGCATAGTATTTGAAGTTTTAGAGTAGAGTTCAAATTGAAAAGAAAATTCTAGCATAAAGAGTTTTAAAATTGTTGTGATACTTGAAGCTATGGCACAAAAGGAGGGAGAATTGATAGGACAAGCACAGATTGAAGAAATTACAACAAAATAAAAAAGCCTTGGCCCTTTTATAGATGAATGGTTGCACTTTTTACTAGGTTCACGTAATCTCCATTTAGATAATGATCATGCATTCAGAGACCCCTACTATTTTTGCAGAGATGCAAAAGTACCTGATAGAAATGGAAGTTTGCTCCTTTGGTTTTTCTACAAGAATAAGATAGAGAAGGTTCCAATATCAAACTCTTGGACTAGGAACTTGGGAAAATTAATCATGCCTAAATTTTTTCTAGATGTTGATCTAGTTAAGGCATCAATAAAATCATATAATCTAGTCAACAATGTGTTTCTCAGGAAGGATAGAAGTATACTCTATGCACTGGACAAAGAAACAATCATTATTGCTTTTGACTTAGGAGGACCTATGTCATTACCAATTGACATTGATAAATTCAATGAGAATTTTAGCGATCATAAGAATTTATACATAGGTAGGGTCATAACTAGACACATCTTAATGTCAAAGAAGGAGAATGGAAAAATGAGAGATACCAAAGAAGGTGGAGGTGGGAGACTTTATGCCATTTGAATATTTTCAAATATATCTTTAGAACATGGTGTTTGGATTGAACACAGTCCTAGGTTCAGATGGAACCATGAATGCTATTGGTGCTGACTACATCATGAAAATAAACATTTAGAACCCACACACTAATTTAGGGTATGATTATGTTACATATATAGTTGGTAAATTTCATGATGATATTTTTGTAGCATAGGAAGGATGGAAAATTTTAAGTTTCATCATTATTCATTGCTTATGCACTTGATTATGTACAAGAATGTACAATTCATTGATCAAATTTTCTTTGAGTGCATAGAGGAATGTAGAGAGAGACTTCCTATGCAACAATAGACAAGGGTATGGAAAAAATTATACCCTTATTCTAACACTATTTATTTCTAAAATGAAATTTTATACCCTATTATGAACATGTTAGGGGCTGTAATTGAAAGAATGCCTTGGAGTGTTAGGAAATTGGTTAAGCCCAATCTATGTTATGATGAGGGAAAGAAATTAGGGCATGACTGAGGAAGTGTATTTTTTTTTTAAGATTATAAAATCATTAGGGTTTATGGATACCCTTATCCACCCCATCTTCACCCAAAATATGTTCCAGAAAGATTAGGGATTGTGGAGTTTTTCTGGCAGTTAATTTCTTTGAATACAAAGTAATTAGGTTGAGATGTTAGGAAAGGCACCTTTTGTGTAGATGCTCCAAAGTTGGAGATTTTGATGATAGAAAAAAGGAAACTGAGGAGATTGGTGCCTTCTTAAGAGATTATAAATTTCCAATTGCCCCTACTAGAACATATGACCCTTATGGCATGGTTAGGACTGCATTGAAACAAATGAGCAGATACATTTTTTTTCCAACCAAGGGGTTTATGGGAGGATGATGTAATTGTATATTTTTTAGATGATAATATTTGTAGAAATTGGATGATCAAATTCAGAGATGTAGTGATTTTTGTATAGGAAATGAAATAGGTTGATCCATCCTTCAAAGGATTTTATCATGAGGTGGATTACTAGTCTAGATTCAACAAGTGCATTAAGAATTTTGATGAAATTGCATCTGAAGTTCTTGAGATCATAAAGAAAGTAGATCCTAAATCTTTTGATCAGGACATTTTTATTGAATTAGTGATGATGAGGACCAATCATAAATCTCAAGATGGGCTCATCAGAAGAGAAAGAAGGAAAAACTAGTAGAAATTCCATAGAAGGCCAAAGAAAAAGCCTTGTAGATTTCACTAAGGAATAGTCAATTTTTTAATAATGCAAGGAGAAGCTACTTGATAGATCAAGCCACTAAAGAAAAGAAGGGAGCCAAAAAGTTGGAGCTTCAATCTCAGATGATTAATGATAGAATCATTCAAGCAAATGAGTTCATGAATGATGAATTTTCATTAAAATGGAAGAATTTAAAAAAAAATTGTTTGATTTGAAGCAAAATGAACATCATTTTAGATGAAGCCAAGTGACTTTGATGAGGTAGTAGCTAAGATGGTCCATAAACTACAAGAGTATGATCCTACAATTGAAACTCTCATTATAGAAGAGGCAAGAGAGCTAATACAAAGGAGTGGCATGATTGTATTCCTAGGATGACATATCAATTCCTCATACTAATTAGATCAAATGAGGAGGCAAGAAAGAGCTATCTCATTTGAAGATGAGAATCAACAAGGGCAATTGAGAGGGTTTGGATACAACATTGATGCCCAAACTATGGAAATATAGAGTTTAACTCTAGAAAACTAGAAGCCAACCCTCATGGAAATTAAAGAGTCTCCTAGGGGAAATGTGATATTTTGGAATGTTCATTCCACATCAAGAAACTAGATATATGGGTTGTTAACTTTAGCATCACTATTAGGTAAGAACAAAATTGATGTTCTAGAAGAGAAGTTGGAAGGAGTCTATGAGAGGTACATCAAAACTAGGAGGCACTATGAGGAGGACATGAAGAAAACCTATGTCCTGGAATGAAAGAATCTTCAATTGGAAAATGAGATAGTGGTTTTAAAGAACACTGCTAGATCTACCACTCAAATTGAAGATAGAGGTGTACAAATAGAGGGCTATGCACCTGGTATAGAAGTGTGATGGGCCAAGCCATGGCTATTGATCAAGAGGAATTGGAGTATAGAAAAGAGATAGAAATCAAAACCATAAATAATTTGCTAATTCATAAGATAAATTCCTTAAAATTGTTTCACAAAATGTGCATGGTAATTATCTTGTTCTACAAGGGGAAAAGTATCAATATTTTGAGGTAATTTTTTTGTTATCTCCATTACTCACCATATGGGATACTTATACCAATTTTTTTGATAGCCTTGTACCCATGCTTACAAAAAAGAAAGATTTACCAAAAGGGTTAAATATTTCTATTAGAAAATTGATTCATACTGTAAAATGATTAAATGGTTTCTTTGTAGGAAAATTGTAGTTGATTAAAAATAAGATGAAGTTAATTTCCATAGGAACACCAACATTTTTACCTAACTGTTAAATAGCAATGGAGGATTCAAGGAATAGAAAGACTAGTCATCGTGACATTTTGAATCACTCCAGGTTTATGCCATACTACAATGATGAGGCAAACATTTTAGTGGTTTATGATTTGATTGATATGTTGTATGAACTTGAGTTAGAAATGAGTAAAGTAATTGTAGAGGTCAAAGCTATAACATATGCTAAATGGAAAAAATGCCTTGAAGAGTTAAATGTAATTAGAGATTCCACTAGCTAGATGTGGAAACACACATATGTTGACATATCAGTCAAGTTGGTTATTAGTGACATACACTTATTTAGATTGTAAGTATCTACCAAGCTTATCATATAGATAATAGTGTTTGCCAAGTATTTCAATTGTCATTGACTTCTACAATTACTACTGAGTCCTTTGGACAAATTCTAGTGTTTACCTAGTAGTTATAGTTAATGCAAAGATCAGTAGAGTAAACAAAGCATCTCAATGTATGTTGAGTTTACCAATGGAAATAAAGCTATGCAGTGCTTACCGAGTTAGCATTTTATGTGATATGAGCTAGTGTTAACTAAGCTACTCTATGTTAACCAAGTGACTCAGTTTATACTAAGCTTAAGGAGATAGTGTTTACTGAGTCATACAATGTAAACCAAGTGACTCAGTTTATATGACAAGTTTCACAATATCTATCAAGTCACCAGTGTAGACCGAGTTCAAGACTACTTGAAAGTGATCAGTATGGACCAAGCTTCTATATCTACCAAGTGCATGACGATGTCAATCATTGATAGTGGATGTCATGTATCAAAACTTCACCAAGTCAATCTTCAGAGCTAGAGTGTCTACACTTGAGCCAACTTTGCAATATCTGTAAAAACTTGTATAGTGGTTGACTTTGTAATTATATGATTGGATTGGTATATATGTAATGAATTGTATCATATCTAAGTGTATGACTGTGAATGCAATGTAATTGAATATAATTAGAGAAGAGTATAAATGAGTGAACTATAAAGGCTACAGTAGTATAAGGAGCAGCAAAGACATATCTATCACAACAAGGTGATTAGTACATAAAGGAATCTCATTCAGCAAACCAAGTTGTAGATAAGAAATCAACTATTGCTTCATCCTAATAGGTGGATTAGTAAAATCCTTTAACAAGGTATACCTAACAGTCTTTTACAAAATTTCTTTACCGAGTGCATACTTCATTGTATGTTTGTAAATCCTTTCACAAGGTGGACCTAGCAGTCCTTATTGCTCCTAATAGGGTAGATCATCAAAAGTGTCGATGTAAGCCTTAATAGGCCAACTTTATACTACAATACTAAATCTTGTGGGTATCATCCCCACCCCAATTTTACTTTCTATTTAAAAGGTTTTTGGGTCACCAAATCTATGTGTCAAACTGTTATGAATGCTTTCACATTTTCAATTTCTTACGAATGCAATTAGATTAGATTATATGAGAAGGATAAAATGCTAATTGGATAACTGAAGTTAAAAGTTTTGTAAGGTTACTAATTCACCCCTCCCCTCTCAGTAACCTAGCCTTTCTAAATATTTCCAAAAATTGGTATTAGAGCTTTGTGGTTCTTAGAAGAAAGTTTAACAGCTTGAGCAAAGATCAAAGCCATGGAGATATTCAAACTTGACAAAGCTATTGAAAATGAAAAGCTAGCTTTGGAAATGGCTATTTCCCAACTCAAGAAAGAAAAGGAGCAACTCCCTCAATCCCTAAAAAGAAGAAAAGAACTTGCAATTCAAATGAATGATCATCTCTACACTAAAGAAAGAATTGAAGATTTTCATTCAAGAAATCAAGATGAAACCAATGAAGCAATCAAAGAACCCCTAGAAAATAATGGTTCCCTACAAGAAGAAGTAAGAAAACTAAGAAGAGAATAATAAATTTAGTCAGTAAGGCTATGTGAAGTTATGGAATAGAAGAACAAGATAAAAGAAGAGATAGAAGGAAAGAACAATGAAATCCAACACCAATCCCTTTAGCAAGCAGACCTTATTGATCAGCTCTCGAATGAAAATGAAGAAATCATGAGCCTAAGATCTAAAAATGAAAGATTACTAAATGATCTAAACTCTAAAAGGAAAATCAATGAAAGAATGATAAAATCCCAAGCATACATGAATCGATTTAATGAGAAAAATATCTATAGACAAAAAGGAAAAGTAGGAATTAGATATATAGAAGAAGGAGAATCATCCAAGCAAGGAGCTCAAAAGAATCAAAGACCTACTTGCAATCGCTATGGTAAGATAGGTCATACATCAAACAAATGTTAGAGCAATGGAAAAGAAAAATTCAATGGAAAATGCTACAATTGCAATCAACATGGTCATAAGGCTAATAAATGAAAAGATAGACCAAGATTTGAAGGCAAATGTGACAAATGTAAGAAACATGGACACAAGACATCAAAATGCAAAACCAAAATATTAAATCTAGTAGAATAGATTGTGAAAGCAATATTTGTTTGGGAATACAACACCTGGTGTAGATGTCATTATCATGGAGAATTTGGATACATTGGAATGAATTGTGTAAAGCATCATTTGAGGAAAAGAGCTACTAAAAGATGTTTCATTTGTATAGAATTTAGTCATCTTGCCAAGAACTGCATGAATACTGGTAGAATTAAAGATGAGAAGAAGGAAAAAGCTAATAACATCTGAAAATAGATGAGACAAAAATGGGTTCCAAAGTCTAATAAGAATGAAGGTCTAAGCAATGGTGATCAAGTCACTCAAGAATTGGGTGACTCTACCATTTCTACTTAAGTTCTCAAAGTATAAATTGGAACTATGCTACCAAAGAAAATATTCAAAATAGTTTCGAATTGAAAGAACAAAATGATCCAAATATGTATTTAGGGTGCAAAGGGATCACCAAGTAAAAGGGTACTAGTGTCTATTGAGTTACCTTCTTTACCAAGTGAGGTTGGGTCATAGACTTTACCAAGTGAAGTTGGGAGTAACTAACTTCTATATGGTTACAAAATTATAGAAGACTCTACTGAGAAAGGTCATGAGTAATGAAGATGCATATGATTACTAAGTCACAAAGACTTTGTTGAGTGTTCAATGCAAAGCAGATGACAAATTGCCAACATAATGTCAATCAATCTACCTTTTGTACTAAGAATTTATGACAAAATTTGATAAAATGAATGAAATTGAAGTCATTTTTACCTTGAAATTATTGAGAGCTATTGTGAAGTGTGATCTTGAGAGCATCCAAGTGATTTGAGTGAATTGTCAAAAAAAAAAATTGAATTCTCTCAAACCCTACCTAATGAAGATGGCATCTAGTGCTAGCAAGGAAAAATGAGGATCAAATATGTTGGTTCATGGTGAATGGAAGGCACCAAACTTCAAGCTTACTCCTACAATTGTCAAAACCCTAGATCTAAGTGGACTATAGTCTCAAATCCTTCCAAAGGTACTATTGATCAATAATATTTGAACTTACTTTAAATCTTTTATTCAAGAGATTGGCACTTTATAAATGGATGATGCCCTATATAAACTATGTGTATATGGAGTTTTGAAACCTGAACACCAACACCTAGAAACTAAAGAGTTAACTCACATCCCTCACATGCCTCATGAAGTTTAAGTAAAATGGATTAGGTTTATCCTTAGTTGGTTGCATAATGGGTAGTTGTGGTTGGAGCAACTAGTATTGACACAAAGAAGATGATTCATTGAATTACTAGTCCCCCAATGTTGACCAAAGCTAAGGTGACCAAAACCCTAGGTCAAGCTAAATGTGAAAAGAAAACCCTAGCAGAATGGGATGATAGAGGAATGAAGATTAGTAGTGTCACAAACATGGAGTTGAAATTTGGAATCCATATTATTGTACACAAGATTTATAGCTCGAGGAGGTTAAATAGTGTATCGTGTGAAGCAGTTGACCTTGCATACAAGGTAGTGAAGAAAAATCTATCTTTTGACCTTGTCAAGCTACTCTTGAAATAGTTCAACAAAAATATGGAAAGCATCAGGACATCAAAGAATAATCCATGTAAGTTTGGCTCTCTATTAACCTATTTATTCTTTTATGTTCAAAAATTCTTCCCTTCAAAAGGCATTTTTTTTTGGAGATAAGATGTGCATGTGCTTTATCAGATCAGAGTATATTGCTAAGATGGGTGAGAACTACAATATTGTGATATGAATATCAGGATTTAACTGTGTGATTTTGAGTCAAACTCGATGACCCATGTTTCATGAGTAGTGATTCAACATGAATCCATCTCTCATGAGAATAAATGGAACACTTAGCACTCATTGGATCTAGGTGATGCTCATAGGGGTGAAGCACCGAGACTTCCTGGGAGGTCATCCATCCTAGTACTACTCCAGCCTGAGCGCGCTTAACTACAGAGTTTCCTCCATAGTTAAACCCAAAGCTTACAACCCCATTTGCAAAACCTTCACCAAGTTTTGTGCCTTATGAACCATTCATTAGAAAGCCCCTTAAGCTCATCAATTGATAAGTAGGAGATAATTTCCACAGCTAGTCAAATTGTGATATGAATATCAGGATTTAACTGTGTGATTTTGAGTCAAACTCGATGACCCATGTTTCATGAGTACTGATTCAACATGAATCCATCTCTCATGAGAATAAATGGAACACTTAGCACTCATTGGATCTATGTGATGCTCATAGGGGTGAAGCACCGGGACTTCTTGAGAGGTTAGCCATCCCAGTACTACTCCAGCCTGAGCGCGCTTAACTACAAAGTTTCCTCCATAGTTAAACCCAAAGCTTGCAACCCCATTTGAAAAACCTTCACCAAGTGTTGTGCCTTATGAACCATTCATTAGAAAGCCCCTTAAGCTCATCAATTGATAAGCGTGCTCATGCTGGAGTAGTACTGGGATGGGTGACCTCCCGAGAAGTCTCGGTGCTTCACCCCTGTGAGCATCACCTAGATCTAATGAGTGCTAAGTGTTACATTTATTCTCATGAGAGATGGATTCATGTTGAATCACTACTCATGAAACATGGGTCATCGAGTTTGACTCAAAATCACACAGTTAAATCCTGATATTCATATCACAATCTGACTAGCTGTGGAAATTATCTCCTACTTATCAACTACAATATTATTATGGATAACTATTTTGATTCTTTCAAGGAGAAAATGAGCAACAAATAACAAATCCCCAAGAAACTTGTTGAAGATTATAAGGATGATATATGTTTCATGGTAGATAGTGATAAAGTATATATTCAGGATGTTAGGCCTAGAATAGCTTGGGTAAAACTTCTTGGATATGAGGTTTATATTGATGAAACTAAAGATATCATTGAGGCACTTGTTAATGAACCAGTTAATCCTAAGGCTACATTTTTTGGTACATATGATGAAGTAAAAGCTAGGATAGAACTAGGAGTAAAGCTCCCTCAAGTGGTTAACAAAGGGAAAAAAAAAATTTCTAAACTAAAACCAAGTTCTACCCTTTTGTTGACCAAAGAAAAAGGTGAAGATGAGGAAGCAAAGGATGAGGAAGTAGAGGATATGGAAGAATTTGAGGAAGAAGAACCATTGAAGAAAAAGGAAAAGGTAATCATTATCAAGCCAACCAAGCCATGCACTATTGTGTTTACTAGGAGATCATAGAAAAAAGCTAACAAGGAAGGAGGACACATTATATTTAGAAAACCTCCACCCACCTTCCAAGATAGATTGAAATATCTAGAAGCTGAAGTCTATATAAAAAACTTTAAGGAATTAAAGTATGAAATTGGAACAATAGAAGAGTAGAAGTAGTTAGAAGATCTAGTGATGGACAAAATGGGTAAATGGAACTACTCACTAGACTACCTTGCTTCTTAGATTCCTAATGTTTTGATGGAGAAAATTAAGCCAAGATGAGAAATTTCCATGCCAAATGTTAAAGACATCTATGGGAAAAATTTCAGGTAGCTTATACCAAGCATATCAGATGTGCATAGGTAAAAGAGTCACTAAAGAAAAATGAAGAAAAATTGACCCTGAAGTACAATAAATACCTAATTCTAATGAAAGATATTGAAGATGTTGTAAGGAATGCAACTAACACTTGGAAAAATATCTATATTTTACATATACTAAGTGATTTTCTTGTTGATGTAAAAGATGATGATGACGATGATAAAGAGGAGAAGGATGAAGAAGAAAATGTTGAAGAAGCAACTCATTTTGACGACATTGATGATGAAGAGGAACAAGAGAAAGAGGCTACTAAGGAAGAAAAGTAAGATGATAAGGAAACTAATATAGTTAAGATAGCTATAGCAATCATTGCCTCACTTCCTCACTCTCCAAGAAAACTAGTGAGAACATCAAGCATGGAGATAACCCCAACAAGATTGATTATGACCACCAATGACAACCCAAATGTCCAATCACTCTTTGCTCCAATTTAGCTCAGCACATCATTGACTAAAATGACTTCCACTTCATCTACCAAGCTGCTAACTCTTCCCTCTTCTACTAAGTCAACTATATCAATTTTGAGCACATCAATTATGAATACATCAATTTTGGATTCTTCAAACATTTCTATTAGTATTCCTTCAATAAGTGCAATATTATTTTTTATAACTAGTCTTAGTATGTGTACAATTATTTCTATTCTAGGAACACAAGCAACAAGTGCAAGGATAGTTGAGACCAAGGCTCAACCAAGCACAAAATTTTTGGGTAAAGGAAAAGAGATGGAGGAAGAAATAGACCTAGTGTAATCCCTAATTAGGATATCGCCAAGCTCACTCTAGACCAAATGTAGACATTTGGTGAACTCCTCTAAAAGAAAGTGAAATAACTAAGATTAAGAGAGGAAATAGATAAAGAATTTAAAATTATTGAGGATGCAAAGAATATTTTGACAGATGCTACAAGTACAAAAATTGATTCTTTATGGAAAATTTTGTATCAACTAGTAGAGGCAGTCCAAAAGTTTAATGAAGATATTGATTGGAAAGATAAATTATTATAGAAGGTAGAGAATAAATTTTAAAATAAAGTGTTGGATCACATTGCTCAACAAATAGCTATCTATCAAGTAGAACTCTCTACAATTTTGGGTTCTCTAGAAACATCTTGTACAAATGTATCATCACTTTTTGGTAAGCCATGTGATGTTTCTAATTTTACCAAGGAAATAAAGTAAAAATTATCCAAGATATATGAAGACCTTATAGAAAGCACTCAATAGTTGCAAGTTGACCCTAGTTCAAGTTCTGCACACTTCAAGAAGATAAGATTTTTGACAGATATATAAGTAGAATTGCTTAGAGAAGAAGCAAGGATCATATCCACATTGGTAGATATACAGCATATGATTCTTCCCAACATGGATGAACCATAGAAACATATTGTACATTCTAAAACTCTCATCCATGACAACAACTTCTCCATAGTAGATCACATTATAAAGTTGTCTATAGAAGTGCAAATTGCACTACATAAAAGTAAGGTCTTACAAGAGGACTAAAACAAGACCTTGGCAATCATACTCAAGGTACATTCTAAATTTTTATCTCATTTTTGTATTAACATATAAATAAATAGAATAAATCTTTGGCATTAATGTCAAAAAGGGGGAGAAAGATATATGTGTAAGGGAAGTGTATACTATGAATAAGAACACTAGAAAATTTGGACTCAATTTTTGAAAAAATTTGGTCAAAATTTTGACCCAAGTTGGTCAAAATTTTAAGTAGTTTGTTGTAATTTTTCTCATCAAAATCTTGACCAACCTATAGGTTGGTCAAAATTTCAACCAATACATTCATTAAAAAAAATTAATTTTTGCTAGCTCTGATTTGTCATTGTTGGTCAAAATTTCAACCAATGTTTGGTCCAAATTTTTTTAGAATTGGTGGAAATTTTGACCAATTCTTGGTAGAAAACTATCAATAATTGGTTGAAATTTCCACCAATGTTTGGTCAATTTTTTTTTATAATTGGCGGAAATTTTGACCAATTCTTGGTAGAAAACTATCAAGAATTGGTCAAAATTTCCACCAATGTTTGGTCAATTTTTTTTTTATGCTATATCAAGTAATTGTTTCTTATCTAAGCCATTTAATTTGCAACCTTTTAAATCTCTACAAAGATAAAGTTCGAGCAGGAAAAATTTTCTTCTTAAAGGTGTCCTCTAATTATAGAGCATCCATTCCATTATCTATTCAACAAACAAGACATATCTAGTTCAATAGATAATGGAATGGACGCTTTACAATCAGAGGACACTTTTGAGAAGAAAAATTATCCTACTCCAGCTTTATCTTTGTAGAGATTTAAAAGGTTACAAATTAAATGGCTTGGATAAGAAACAATTTCTTGATAGAACATAGAATAAATGGACATTTATGCATAGGGGAACATCAATTATGTGAGTGATGTAGATGTAACCAAATTTTTTGGGGTCAAAGCCACCAATTAATATAAGGTCTCTAATCTCCATGAAGTTGACATTGTGGTTGTAAGGGCCATGGAGAGGGCACTTCTTCATTGATTTCTTCATCACCGATTAACTTGCACCACATATCTACGGTCTTCATCTTTTTTGTGAGCTCCTATCCCCTATGTGAGTGTTGATGTAGAAGCTAAAGCAACATTGTGAGAGTGTTTTAAAGTAAACCAGACAAGAAACATGATAAAGTTTTGAGTTTGGAAGGTCCACATGATATATATTTTGTATCTCCTATATCTTAATTGTATTTGAGGTTGGTGTTCCATTTTCTTAGTTGGTGCTCAGTTCTTTGATTAAGGGATTGTTATCTCATGTAAGTTGATGCATACAAATCCAATTGGGAATTGGTGGCTCTTTCTTTGGTTTTATTCTTGTGTTTTAGTGGCTATAAATTAATTGTAAGTTCTTTATAATTCTATGGGGTTGGTTTTGGGTAGAAGGTCCAAGCAACTTCTCTCACAATGTTTTTTCCCTTTTGGGTTTCCACATAGATTTGACATTCTCTTATGTGGATGTGGAGTTGTGCTTATCATTTACATAGTTGCTTGATTTTGATGTGAGATGCAGTAATGGTATTGATATTGCTCTAACTTTTGAAGTTAAAATTGGCATACACTAATTAACCCCATCCCCAGCTTGCAACTACATGCTCCTCACCTCTCGATATATTAATGAGCTTAACAATTAATTCAAATTCTAGCTTTCTATAGTAAGATATGACATCTTATAAGAGACCAAGTTCAAATTACCCTCACTACAATTTAGGGACCCATAACCACATATACATGCAAAAATTCTGTGCTAAATGGGACTCGTTTTTCTTAAAAGAGCACAATAATTTATGAAGGAAATGTTGATCTTGCACCCTAAATGATGACTAAGAGGATTCACTAGTTATTAGGATATCTTTTCATATAATCAATTTGACTACAGTGATGGGGTTTAAGAGTGGAAACCAAAAACAAAAACCTAGATAACTAATTTTATTACTATCATAATACCATTTATCAATGGACAAATATCATAC